>CM052700.1:42267149-42312714 GCA_028551405.1 Uromys caudimaculatus
GGGGACACGGGGTTTCCAAAGAAAAGGGGAATCATCGGAAATGTAAATAAAGTATCAAAAATAAAGAAAGAAAAGAAAAAAAAAAGAGTTCAGAAGGAAAAGTGAAAACAGAAAAAAAGAAAACAGTAAAAACTCTATATCTGAGGGATACAGAGTCAGAATAAAAGTAATTACCACTTGAATCCTCACTGTGGGTTTGTACTGTCAGATTATAGTCCAGTGATGAAACATATCAACCTGATTTAAAGCTACAAAGTATAGATGGTTGTGAGGAACAATGTGAGTACCGGGAATTTGATCTGAGTGCTTCAGAAGAGCAACCAACATTCTTATTTTCTCTCCAGACAGCAAACTACTTTGGGCAGAAAATCATAACACTCAAAGAAAAGATCTGAAGTTGTAGAGTGCATAGTCATAAGTATAGAAACCCACTCTAAGAATAAGGCTGAGCTCTGTCTAAATAGACACCATGGGGCTGGCTGGATCTTAGCATTATAGTGGACCCACATCTGCAGTCTGCCTCTTACCTTCAGACATTCGATGAGTTTGTCTAGATATGTCAGCCAGCATAAGGCTGCTCTACCATTGATGGGTTGGGTACAGAGATGGAGGAAGCTCTCTTTAGTTTACAAGGTTTTGGATTGAGGGTCGTAATACTGAAGAAGCTTAAGGAAACAAGAGGGGAGCTGGGGCTCTGCCCACAGAGTTTCACTTGTACATGTATCTGATTTAGTTGACTCAAAACACTAATACTCGTGCTTGAGTTATTTTATAAACAAGATGAAACTTTGGGGAATTCTTTGGAGGAGTGGTGAGTGTGGGGAGCTGTGAATTGTAGACAAATAAGAGATTATTAGCATATTGTACTTTTCACAGAAAATTACAATATCTCTTGACTCACATGGTATTTTAGGACTGTACTGCTATATTACCAAATAATAATGAGTCCTTAGCTCTTCCCTTGAACTTGGACAGACCCTCCTGAATAATTTGCATATAGAAATACAAAGAATTACTATGGAAATATGTTTCTGATGATAGGTCATTAAAAAAAAAAAGCTATGTTTTGAGATGTTCATTCAGGATACAACTGTAACAATATACAAAAGAGCACATGGTGCATTGAAAAAAATAGGTCTTACCCCTTCCAGGCATCTGTCTTCAGCTAATGCTGCATGAAATAAAAACTATGACTTCACTAAGAAGGGGAAAAAAAGCAAGGTACAAACTAAATACAACTCAAAGGGGAAAGGGGTATCACAAGACTCCTTTACACAAGTAAAGCCCTTGTATTACTAAAATTGGTATGCCCTAAAGTATGGCCAGAGTCTTGGCCCTTTAGCAGGGTTCAGAATTTAGAGGACCTGAGAGGCAAGCAGGCCAAAGCTGGAAATAGAATGAGGGTTAATGCTGTCAGCAGCAATTCTGAGGCCAGTGCCACTGTGGACCCTGCATCTGACAGGGATTGCCCTCAGGAATCAGTGAAAGTCAATGCAAATCTGGGTAGTTTCCTTGGCAACCCAAGTTAACCTGTGGGGTCTTTTTGGGCTTTGGGACATTTTTTTTTTTTTTTGGAGAACTGAAATACAGACATGAATAAGGCTGAGCTCCAGAGAGAAAATAACAAGGTGTTTCTAGTCCAAATAGTTTAAAAATCAAGAATATCTTCTGTGCTGGCTCGCGTTTTGTCATCTTGACATAAGCTAGAATCATGTGGGAAGAGAGAACTTCAACAGAGAAAAGATCTTCACCAAATTGGCTTGTGGGCAAATGTGGGAGTTGTTTTCTTTCTTAATGATTGATGTGGGTGCTTGTCTTAGTTAGAGCTTTACTGCTGTGAACAGACACCATGACCAAGGTAAGTCTTATAAAGAACAACATTTAATTGGGGCTGGCTTACAGATTCAGAGGTTCAGTCCATTATCACCAAGGTGGGAGCATGGTAGTATCTAGGCAGGCATGGTACAGGCAGAGCTGAGAATTCTACATCTTTATCTGAGGGCTGCTAGTGGAAGACTGGCTTCCAGGCAGCTAGGATGAGCGTCTTAAAGCCCGTACCCACAGTGACACATCTATTCCAACAAGGCCACACCTACTCCAACAGGGCCACACCTTCTAATAGTGCCACTCCCTGGGCCAAGCATAAACAATCCATAACAGTATTATACATGTAGTAGTCCTGGATGCTACCAGAAAGCAGGCTAAGCAAGCCTTGGAGAGCAAACCAGTAGGCAGCATTACGCCATGGCTTCAGCTTTAGTTCCTGCTTTCAGGTTTTTCCTTGAGTTCCTTCCCTGACCTCTCTGTGATGCACTGTAACCTGGTAGGATAAGATGAAATAAACCTTTTCCTCCCCAAGTTGCTTTTGATCATGGTTTTGTATTACAGTGATAGAAACTCTAATTAAGACATCCTCCCTAGCTCATTCTGTCTCACTTTGTGTGTTGTCACTTTTCACATTCCTTTCTTCTTTGCTTTTGCTACCTACTGTGTTTAAACATTTGAGGACTGTGAACACAACATGTTCAGTCTGGTTGAAGAAAATTCTCTATCATTTATCTATCTGTCTACTATCTATCTGTCTATCTATCTATCTATCTATCTATCTATCTATCTATCATCTATCTATCTCTCCATACTGTAGCTCAAGGTAACCTGAAACTCATTATGTTGCCCAGGCTGGAGTCAAACTCAACAATCTTGATACCTCAGCTTCCAAAGTGCTGGAATTATAGATAGTAATTAAATTCATTTTTCTCATACTTGGAAAATGACTAAACAATTACAATGGGAAAGTTAGCAGAATTACATTTATTAGTGAAATAGGACATCAAAACTTCATAGTCAACAATTGCTTGCATTTTTCTAATACAAACCCTTTCACAGGAATTGCCTAAGATCATCAGAAAGCACAAGATATTGACATTATGATTCATAATAGCAAATTTACAGTTATGAAGTAGCAACAAAATAATTTTCTGGTTGAGGATCAACACAACATGAGGAACTGTATTAAAGGGTCACAGCATTAGGAAGGTTGAGAACCACTGTCCTAGGACTTGCCTTCTGAACCTGAGAATTGAATCCACACTCTTCTCTCTTTACACTGGAGTTTCACTCACCAGAATTGTTACTCAAGCTGAGATCCCAGAGGGGGTCAATGGCCTGCAAACCTCCTCCATCATCCTCAATAGCCAGTACACTAGCAAGGCTCTGAGCCTAGTGGCCTACCTTGACACACAATTTTCTATTGGCCTTCCAAGCAGGCTCCCAAAGCCAGTGGCTGATGGACATATCTAAGGCTTCTCTGTGTATGATAGTATCCACAGAGAGTGTAAAACAAAGTTCTGAGTAATAGACATTCTCAAGTCTAGTAATCAGTTGAGGGCCTCCAGCTACTAGCTATGTTATGATGAGTTGTATGTAACTTGTTTCTCTTCTAATACAATTTCTTCTATAAAATGTGACATTGTTGCACTATATATTCTCCCTCCTGTTTGAAATAAAGGAGAAAGACTGATTTCTTTTTCTAAAAAGAATAATTCTAAACCCCAAGTTTGATATGTCTCACAGCCTTTGATTAATTGATGATATTTTATGCCTTTCCTAACAGTTAGAGTAGAGTATTAAATGAACTTTGACTTCCAGAATTTGAAGAAAACTAATAGATATATTTATCAGCCCTGACCTACATATGTGTGTATGTCTCACAGTCTTCCTTCTGCTCTGCAATGGTGATAACTGGAAAATCCAACTAGAGAAAGTTTCTGTGATGGTAGCACCTTTATCCCTGATCCTTAGTTCCACTGGTACCATTCTATGACAGAAACAGAAACTCATATTTAAGACAAGATTTCAAGAAATATGCTACTTAAGGATGAGACAACAAAGAAGGTTTATGGAAATCTTTTTATTGCTAACATAGTATGTGGGTTTTTTGGTTTTGGTTTGGTTTTGCTTTTTTTTAATTTTCATTTCTTACTTTTCCATGTCCTTATTTTTAATGTTTTCTCCTGCATGTATTAGGTATTTGAGTTTCTGTCTAATTCATTTTGGCAGTGTTTACCTCAATATAATAATTTGTTTACATTTAGCTAATTTTGGCATACATCTACAATCTTATATCTACTTAACTCAATGTGTTCTTGATCCTAATGCTTATTATATTTCTATATCAATACTATTAATCTTCATAACTATCTCCTTGATAACCTAAAGTAGAGATGATATCGTTTAACTAATCTTCATAAGAAAATAAGTTGAGTGTTATTCACTTCAGTATTTTGTTAACTATTTCAGATTCCTTAATATTTGTAAATCATTTATCAATTGAATGAAATTGGTTCTGTTTCATTCAGCTTCACAGAAAAACAATGGTTCACTGGGTACAAGGTTGTCTTCTTAAGGTTACCCTAATAAATATGGTCTAGTGAGAGTACTTAATCAATGATTGTTCTCTTAATATCATAAGAAAAGAATGGCACATGCACAAGGGACCCTTCTACATCCCTTGTACAAATAACTTATTTTTATTCACCTTATTTTCCTGGGGTTTAATTTGTGTTCATCTAGAAAGCTAGAGGCCATTAATGGCAATGCATTAGGCAATGACTTCATCGAGGTCAAAAGAATTTTAAGTTTGCCATTCAATCCAACACGTAAGTGTATGCAAGATATTAGCTCTGCTACCAAGGCTTATCAGGCCTGATTGAATGTTCAGACTCAGGAGTGAGCTGCTTGGTCCCTTTTACACAGGACTATTCCCGCTCCCATTATATCTGCAGTATGTCCACTTCCTGCTACCTTTCTGTGTCTCCTTGGAGACTCCCTGCCATCAATCTGATGGCATCCTTTCTTGTGTGAGTTTGGAGAAACTCTGCAACTGACGTTAGGAGTTTTCATTTCTCTTATTCCTTCTGGCCTCAGCACTTACATCTTTATCTAGTTCATAGCACACAAGTGTCAGCTTGCTTCCATTTCACACAGTAAACAGACAAATGTCTGAAGCATACACATCATTTGATTCAAGATGACAAAAGAACTTCATTGGGCCCACTGTTGAAATCATGGGGAAAATGTTGAAAGAGGCCAAATTCATTAAATTGGTTAAAATATAAATAAATAAATAAATAAATAAATAAATAAATAAATAAATCATTAGGAATAGGCAAAATGCTTGGGTGTATTCAAGAAGATAAAAACAAAAGGGCTGGAAAACAATGATGAGGGTTGCCGTTGGAAAATATATAGAACCTGGGAAGGGACAGTGGATACGGGTATGGGGGTGAGAGAGTTGACCTTGAAAATATCAGAAAATGTAGAAACTGAGAAATGGTAGTTATTAGGCTCTGGAAGAAATGAGCAAGAATGAATAGATTAAGTCAAACCATCTCCATCCATCCCTAGCTCTGTCTGGGAAAAAAGTTATTCAGAATCTGTTGCCTTTGAGGAAGCCTGAAGATTACTCTAAAAAGTGTAAGGAATATATTTGTTGTAAGCTTGTTGATGCCCTATACTAAATACCTAGACATTGAATATTAAGAAATCCTGAAGTAGATAAGGAACTTTCCTATGCATCTTGTATGGAAGTCTGCCAGCCAGCTATCATTTTATGAGTACCAAACTTCCCAGTGGGAGATTTGTCCACTCATTCTTAAGAAGCCATAAACAATCAAGAGGTTTACATATTTTCTGATATCCTGAGGCCTGAAAAGAAAACAGAGTAAAACAAGAAATTATAATACACACACACACACACACACACACACACACACACACACACACACATACACTGAAAGAGAAAGACAGGGGGAAGAAGAGAGGGAGAGAAGGGGTAAAGGAGAGAGAGAAAGGTCTTTGTTATTTTGCTTATAAGGAAAACCATAAGCCTATTATAAACACAGAACCATAATTGTGTGTGATGGAGAAGGAACTGTTGGTAAGTAAGAATGATATAATACAAGTTAAAAATAAATACCTGTAATCCCAACAACTTGTGGGGCCATGGCAGGAGGAGCCTGATCTCAGAGTCACCCTGGGATACATAGTTAGACCTTGTTTCAAAACAAATAAAAAAAACCTACAAAATTAAAAATACTTTATAAATAATCTTGAAATTAAAAAAATAAAAAGCTAACAAATACTCAATGTTATAAACAAAGAAAAAGAACCTAATGTGATAGCTACTATGAAATAGGATAATATATCCCAGATAAGAAAACCCCAATAGCTTCAATAAGTAGAACATACTTCTTTTTACTGACAGGGTTTTATGTTTCTCAGGCAGGCCTCAAACTCATTCTTCTTGCAAGAATGATTTTGACCTCTGATCTTTCTTCCTCTGCTTCCCAAATCCCAAATTATGAGCATGTGCCACTATGCCCACATACCAAAAATATTTTTAAAAAGAAACATTTTGATGTTTTCCCTAGACCATACCAACATTGCTGAAAGATATACCAATGCCATTAGTATTCAAATGAATACTTATTTGATATGTAGAATTTTGTATTCTGAAAAATGGAGAGGGGGGGAATAGACAGGGAGAAACAGAAAGAGAGATTTTTGGATATACAGAATTCAGCTTCATTACTACAGTAGGTTGAATGGTAGTCTCTAAAAAGACATATCCATATCTTAATCTGTAAATGCCGTACTTGAGATCTTGTTTAAATAGGGAACACTAGAATTATAATCAAGTCAAAGATCTTAAAATGAAATTATCATCTATTTTCTGAGGGATCTAATGACAGGATCTCTAGAAAACTCAGGCTATATAAAAATAGACCCATGAGAGAGCTAGATTGGAATGATCCAGACTAGGAAGTCGGAGATTCCCTGAAGTCACCATAAGCTGGAAGAGGAAAAGCAACACTCTCTGGCATCCCCATGAAGGGAACCCAGGCCAACTACCATTTGATTACAGAACTTCCATCCTAACCTAAGAGACATTAGATGTTTTAACTCATCAATTCACGGTGAACATGACCACATAGAGTAAATCGCTGAAGCATTATCGTTGTCATAGTTGTTCTCATTATCGTTATATTCATTACATCATCCCAGTTACATTCATTTCATGGAAACTCAGGATGACAATAAAAAAAGAAACAAAACAGTAAATCAGTAGGTAAAGAACTCCAAGAGAAAGGTATCCATGTACTTGACCCCACTCAAGAGATGATGAAAGAATATTAGCATGTAGTAGAAAGAGTTGATGCAAGAAAATTTTATAAAGGAGATGTGGTGATTTAAATAAAAATGGCCACCATAGGCTCATAGGGAGTGGCATTATTAGGAGGTGTGGTTTGGTTGAAGTAGATGTACCTTTTTTTTGGAGGAGCTGTAGCACTAGGGGATAGGCTTTGATGTTTCAGATGTACAAGCCAGGCCCAATGCGGTATTAAGTTCTTGCTGCCTGCTGATCCAAATGTAGAACTCTCAACCCCTTCCCCAACACCAGGTCTGCCTGCATGCCACCATGTTTCCCACCAAGGTAATAATGGGCTAAACCTCTGAACTGTAAGCTAGCCCCCAATTAAATGGTTTCTTTATAAGAGTTGCCATAGTCATGGTGTCTCTTCACAGCAATAGAAACCCTAACAAAGACAGAAGAATAGAAGAAGAAGCATAAAACAAGACAGAGGAAAATTTGTAAAAGAAATGATTTACAGTCATAGTATACCACATGGCCATTAAGCAAATATTTATAATTCCTTAATAATGTAATAGCTGCCTATTGACTTATAATTATTAGATTCAAGGAAGGTAAGGTAGAATGGAAGGAGGGGAAGAAGGTAGAAAGAAATAATAGATATCATAATTTTATGGAAAACAGAAAATCAAAAGTAATCTGGAGTGAATAGAATCTGTAGTTAAATAAAGGTGAGAACAGAGAGCTTAAAGTTATAAGCGCTACAGCAGAAAACCACTAGCAACATAATTCTACCATAGAAAAGATAGATCACTGTATTAATAAGTTCTTATATGTCATGTTAGGTAAATACTAGATATTGTCTGAGGCTAGTGCTAACCAAGAAATAGTTACATAGACATATATTTGGCAAGACTACCAATTAATCAATAATGGGAAAATAGAAATAATAAGATAAAAATTATAATAGCAATTATGGAGGATAGAAAGAGTAGACTAAAAGACCATTTCTTTTCATTCTATGTTTTTTGACAGTTTTTCACATGCTTAACAATTTTATAAAATGATTTTTGAGCTCCTACTTAGGATGTAGAAAGCAGAAAAGAATGTCTTTCCACATTTAGAAAAAGCAAAACACCACATAATATGTCTCATTACAACTTCCTTTGAGCCCACAGACAGCTGTAACACATATAAATTTTAAAGACACATTGGTACATTCAAGATGCGATGGAATCTGAGTCCTTAGTTGTGGCAGATGTGAGAGGCAAAATCAGCAACCAAGAAGTCAGGAACGTCTGACTGTTGGCCCAGTATTCACAGGAGAATTCAAACACGCTTACATGGATGTCTCAAAATGCTCACAGAAGATGTGAAATCTCAGCAGATCCAGAGAATGTCTCCTCCCTATGACTAGGGAAAGGTTGGATGGGAAACAAGAGACTGCCTTGACTCTTTCACCCTGTCAGAACATGGAATAAAACTCTTAAGTCTTAAGTCACTGAGGAAAAAGTCACAAACCTTGACTCCCTTAACACAAACACAAAGGTGGAATTATTCACCTTAATCTAAGTTGATATTCTTAAATGATCTGAATAAGAGAAAATAAAACATGATTTCATTAAGAATTCCCTGTGTCTATGGACCAGATAATGTCTGCATTATCTTTGGCTGATGTGTAGACCTTCCTCCTGATTCCACCATCTGAGCTGCAAATGACCATGATCATTCACGGTTGCAGCAAGATAAATAGCAAAGAAGAGCAGAAAAGGAGGCCTTCTCTGAAAGCAGGTGCACATGCACCTCACCCAGTGTGGGGACAGATACCGAAAACCCTTTGATGTTCACACTTCCCTGACCACAGAGCTAACCAAGAGTTTAGCATCTGTCACGAGTCCCTGGTGTTTGGAAACCTGAAGGCAGGACTTTATAACATCTCCTTGCAAATTCCTGCAGCTGCTCTCATACTTTCTAGTACCTACATTGTGGAAACAGGGTGGGGAAGAAGTGGTGTGTCTGGTTAAGGCAACTGGAATGTGAAGAAGATGAATCTTTGTCTAGTAGATAGCATTTGGGATGGTGGATTTCCTTAGTAGCAAGATCACATATCAGGACTGCTCTGCATCCTGCATTATGTTCAAATGTTCAAATTTCCCATAGGCACATGAAATTGTTTTAGATTATTAAGGACTAACTCTGTGTTCCCTGTAAAGACAGTCTATGTTTTAGCATTGATTCTCTATGTAATTGAATTTGCCAGGAGTGTAACCACAGTAGAACTGAATTTGGCTCATCCAAACCTTACTAACAGTTGTTTATCATATTTGAAAGTCATATTGCTCATGCCCTTGCCCTTTGAACTACTATTACAAAGCGTGTGGACTGATCTTTTTGGTAGCTCTGTGCGATGGTATCATGTATCTGTTTCCATATAGTTTCACTGTCTTCCAATATACTCGATTCTACAATTATAATTCAAAATACATATTTATCATAAAATACTTTTGTTTGTGCTTTTTGTTATATTTAAGAAGAGATTGAAATTTTAGTCTTCTGTGCATAGGAAGGTTCTGGTATATATAAATTAAAATGTCTGAGGTACTATAGCTGAATTCTGCCTGCAAGATAAAATTCTACTCAAATGCCTACCAGCATTTATCACTTATCTTTTTGAAAATACTACATGGGGAATATAAATTAATGCCACCATTATACAAAACAGAATGAAGTACCTTGGAAAATTATGGAAGCATAAGTATCATATGATTCAGTTGTGTTGTGCTGAGTATATATTAAAATGAAATAAAATCAGTATATAAAAAAGCAACTTCAGTTTAGTAGTTATTGAACCCTCTTCACAACTGTCAATCAATGGAAATACCCTCAGTACTGGTGGATGGATAGATGGATGGATGGATGCTGAGTGAAGTAATCCAGGCATGTAATATCACATAGGTGCCATGTGACCTCAATCATATATAGAATCTACAACACTGATTTCATAGAAGTTCAGAGAAGAATGATGATTGTCAGAGACTGGAGGGAAAGATATAGGTACCGTCATGCAATGGTCACTGTTATGATAAGGCTAAGAAGTGTAGATCTACTCTTAAACAATAGTGTAACTATAGGTGACAATACTATATTGCATATTTTTATTAAAAATAAAGCACTTAGAATACTTTTACAATGCAGAAATGATAAGTGAGGAGTTACCTATGTTTCACATACTTTAAACATAATGTGTTTGTGTGTGTGTGTGTGTATGCGTGTGTGTTCTTAAGCATAGTACCTCATAAATATGTACAATTCCTGTTTTGTGTTAGTTTCTAAAAAGAAGTCCTGTTAGAATCTTAGGATTTGGTTTTAAAAGAATAAAAATACCATTAATGCCAATGAGATAGAGAAGAAGCAGCTGCTGACAAGTCCGATGACCTGAGTTCGATCCCCAGAACCTACATACCTCTGTGGCATATGCAACCATACAGATTTATGTTCTCTCCCTCCCTTTCCCCCTCCCTCTCCCCCTCTCTATCAAACACACACACACACACACACACACACACACACACACACCCCATATATCACAAGATAGTTTGTGAGTTGGTCTTGACAACATAGCTTTGAACTAAAAATATGTAAACATTACATAAAATTTCCAAATTATATTAAAATAGAATATTTGCCTTTTGTCTTAGTTACTGTTCTGTTGCTGTGAAGAGACACCATGACCAAGGCAACTCATAGGAAAGCAAACATTTAATTGGAGGTTTGCATACAGTTTCAGAGGTTTAATCCATAGCATTAGGGCAGGGAGCACAGCAGCAGGCAGAATCTGGAGAAGTAGCTGAGTGCTACATCCTGACTGATAGGCTGAGAGAGACAATGGGGGTGTAATACTAGATCTGGCTTGGGCTTTTGAAACCCCAAAGCCTATCCCTAATGACACTTTCCTCCAACAAGGTACATGTCCTAATCCTTCCAGTCTTATCAAGCAGTTCCACTTCCTGCTGACTAATCATTCAAGTGCGTGAGCCAGTGAGGGCCCATTCTTAGGCAAACCACCATACCTTTCCGGTTTATCATTAAGCTGACCAAAAGCCTTTTACAGATAATTTCATTTGACTGTCTTTTGCTTATTAATATATTTAGTTTGCAAAGAATTTAACCAACACTAAGTACGGACTAAACCTATTGATAAATCCTACCATGCAATCACAATCCTCAGTGGCGTTAGGGGTGCAGTTAAATGGCAGTTAAGTTGCCCTAATGTAACATGAGAACTGGATACATAGCACTTTTTTAAAAGATCAAAGGAACACTTGGTTCTGATTTTGTTTTCTTTTACTTTCCACCTGTGAAGATTTACATTTATCATCAACTTGACAGGATCTAGAGTTACCTTGAGAACAAATCTCTGGACATGTCAATGAGAGTTTTTCTGGATTGTATTCATTGAGATAGGAAGCGCAAACTATCTGTGGGCAGCCTCGTTCCATGGGTTAGTGTCCTGGTATCCATGAGAAACAGAAAATAAGCTAAGTATAAGAATTTGTTATTCTCTACATCCTAATGTTGGAAACAATGTGACCAGAGTCCCAATCTTTCTAATGCTATCTATGCCTTTCCTGCCATGGTGAATGTATCCCCTCACACTGTGAGCCAAAACAAACCCTCTAGGCTTTAAATTGCTTTGGGTTGGTATTTTGTCACAGCCTTGGGGAAAGTAACTAATACAACCTACATCTCTATTTTGTCTTCTTTTGGGGAATCTTCAGTGTACATTAGTATTTCAAATGAAATCTTTTTTTTTTATATCTGTCCTTTTTTTTTCATAGTTCCTTGACATCTCGGCTTTTATCTGGACCTAAACCTGCAGTCTTCCTACGATGAGACTGGCTACAGTCTCTAGACCTATCCTTTTGTGTTGTCCCTAACTTTCACTTTGACCTTGAGTCCCTTCTGGCCAAGAGTAGTCAACCAAAGGAGCCTTCTCCTGAACAGAAATCTCCCCCTTAGTAGGCTGAAAGCAGCAATTTCACAAGGTACCAGAAAGGCACCAAAAATTGTATAAAGGGCTCACAGTTTCTAATTAAAAAAGAATGTGAAAGGTCTGTTGATATCCCTGTTTTACTAAAAGGAAACAGAGTAACACTGGATCTCGAGGAGAGGGAGATGAAGGTGGGGAACTTGGAGGAGTGTGGGGGGGGAGGAGAAGCTACATTTGGGATGCATAGTATGAGAGAAGAACAAATAAATTTAAAAAAGAAGAAGGAGGGAAAACTTCTTAAATTTCAGTGCAGTTTTGTCTTCTCTGATTAAAATAGAAGTTGAATGAACTCATGCTGCAAAGGTGTGTCAAACGCGGACTAAGGAGTTTATGGAAGGGATTTTTTTTTTTAAGCTCCCCATAATTTGAGCTGTTAAAGTCTGACCAAGAAAATGATTTGGGTCATTAAGATTTGCACAGTGAAAAATGTCAGCCTCCATTTTTGCTATTGAAAATACAAATATATTCTTTTCATGAAGTTTTTTTTTTTTTTTTTTTTTTTTTTGCATAGCTTCTGACATAGAACATAATGATTGCACTCAACACGTATTTAAAATTTGTCATTGAAATTTCACTAACAAAGACTTGGAAATATTTAAGAGACTAAAGCTACAGGGAACAGAAGAAAGGGGCTGTCAGAAATGTGGGCTGTTTAGTTCCTATGAGGCCAATTCGAAAATAATAGAGAAATAATAGAAAAAAATAATAATAGTGATAATGATAATAATGAAGTAACTATCATTTATTGGACCTTGCCAAGCTGCCAACTATACTGAGGATCTCACCCTCCTTCATTTGTAAGCATTTACTGAGCACCACTCCATATGCAGGGCACTGAAACACATCAGTGGAAAAAAACTGACATTTTCTGACTTTGTGGATTTTAGAGATGATCCAAAATCAAGATGGTGGAAGAGCTGGAAGGAAAAAGTGAAGGTACTGAAACTTACAATCATCATGTATTGTTCAAGGTCATACAGCTTATTAATAATGGAGCTGAGGTTAGAAGCAAGGTCTCCCTGGCTTAATTACATGTCTATCCAGCTATCCTTAATTTGTAGTTGATGTTTACCCATCAGGCTTTGGGAAGTTAGGGGAAGGCTGCTTGCATCACAGAACACTCAGTTCTGTTCCATGAACTCCTTCTCAGTCCCATTAAATGACTATAAAATGGTGTCCTCAACTCCAACCTCAGAATGCACATGAGAAGGAAGGTCATTTTCTGCTTATTTGCTTTCACACTGTCCTGGATTAGTCTGTATGAGAATGCAGAGTGTAAACCATGAGAGTGTTGCTTATCTTAAAGCAAAGATCTCATGACCATGGGGGAGAAGCTCACAAATAGAAAAGAAAAATCTTGAGGAAGAAGGGAACAAACGAAGTGTGTGGAAGCTGCTAATCATGTTTCCCTCTGAACAGCTCTGTTATTCGTTTGAACTAAAACCACATCATATAGAAAAAAAGAATGCTATTTATTGCAGAACTGTGCGACAGCAAATTTTATAAACAGCTTCAAAGCATAGCTGAATCATCTTGTCTTAAAATCTGGGAACATTTTATATCTAAATCCTGACCCTCTACTCCAAACCACCTGTGCTGTCCAACAGGAAATGAAATATTGTTTCTTACAAGATTTGTATAGATTTTTTTCCAGGGGTGACAATAAAAAGAGAAATGATTTCTCAAAACATTGCCTAGCCCAAGGAAAAAAACACATTTCCTCATGTCCTTCTTTTTCCAAAAGCAATGGATATAATTGTTCAATTTTTAATTTGAGTCCTACTTTTGATGAATAAAACTCCACCAGAATTAGATAACAAATACATTATTTCTAATTTTTAAATATCCCTTATTGAAGAATCATAATCATAAGGTTCACATCTCTATTGCTTTGCTGGGCACACATTATTAATAAACTGAAGGTCTCCTTACAAGAACCTCCCTGAGGCTCCGGGGCAGATGTATCCAGCTCTCCCATGTGGTATTATTTAGGTCGAGTTTTGTCAACTTGACACAAGCTGGAGTTATCTGGGAAGAGGAGCCTTAATTTAGAAAATGTCTCCATAAGTTGACCTGTAGACAAGTCTTGATTAATGATTGATGTGGGAGGGCCCATCACACTAGGGTGGTACCACCCCTAGGCAGATCATCCTGGGTTGAATAGGAAAGCAGCTTGAGCAAGCCAGGAGAAGTAAAGCAGTGCACAGTGATACTCTGTGGCTACTGATTCAGCTCCTGCCTCCAGGTTCCTGCCTTGAGTTTCTTCCCTGACTTCTCTCAGTGATGGAGTGTGACCTGAGAATTGCAAAAACTAAAGAAGTAATTAATAAATAAATAAACCCTTTCCTCACTAAGTGGCTCCTGGTCGTGATCTTTATCAAATCACTAGAAACCCTACCTAAGACAGGTACTCAGTGACTGTGAGTTAAGACTGTCTACATAAAACCTGAGGGACCAAGCTCTGGGCAGACATAGATATCTGTTCATAAAAAAGGTGCTTAGCCAGACTTTATTTAGGACGACCCACCAGGTAAATAATGAGATGATAAACTGAGTCACTTCTCGATTATGAACATGTGCCTTTTTCTAGAATTGTAACACAAAGAAAATCTGGCCTTGACAGTGCTGCACATGGTGCTGAATGGTCAGTGCTACCTACAGTTAAATTTTCTCCTGATTAGAAGCAAAGAGAAGCTGGCCTCCCACTGCTGAGATAAAGTAGATAATTACTGAGAAGGATGGAAGATCTCTTCTAGTTCATTTCCATCTTCCTGTTTTGGCCTGAGGAGACTGACAGATCACAGAGGAACTCTGTGTAGTAGATTAAAGTCAGATCTGGGAAAGGATTTGAATTCTTCTGTCTCCCAGCTGTATAATCTTGAGCACATCACTCTGTACTTTTGGAACTAGACTTTCCATCTGCTATCTAGTTCTTGTAGTTGCTGTAATAGGAAAAAAATATATCTCAAAGCTATTGTAAAATCTTCTCTCTCTCTCTCTGTCTACTCTGTCTCTCCTCTCCCCCTCCCGTATGTGTGTGTGTGTGTGTCTTTGTCTCTCTGTCTCTTTCTGCATTAAACCCCAATGAAATATTGAGGATGAACTAATCGATCATCTGTTATTTGTTAAAACACAATCAGTTCATGATTCAAAAACGTTTGCTATTTCTCCATTGGGTTGTGATAAAGCATCGACTCTTAGATTGCAGAGAGCTAGAATCTTTTTTCTGTTTTTTTCCCTTTTGCTACATACATTATTTGAGCCAGATTAAGTATTCTCTTGAGTCTTTTTTTCCTGTAGAATATGCATTTAATCATGACTCTTACTCTATAGATATGTTCAGATCCAGTGAGGAACCATGGACATAACCTGAGAACAGGTAGAAAGTCATGATTTTGTGTGTGTGTGTGTGTGTGTGTGTGTGTGTGTGTGTGTGTGTGTGTGTGTGTGTGTGTATGTAATAAAAATATAGCATTGTTCTGGTGAGAAGTATGGCTGAGAACTAGGTATGGAGTGAAGACAGGTGTGAGCAGAGGGGAAAGGACCTGAGGGTGACAGAAAGTGAGGAAGTCAGAGATGGATAAGGAAGTCAGGATTCAGAGAAATCTGCAGTGTTCAGAAACTGCCCTCTGGCATGGTACCCGTGGACTTGCCTGTACGCAGAACATTTCCTAAGTCCCCTCAGATCCAAAGCCTCTGTTGTATACCACATACTTAGCTAAAAATACAACAGGCCCAATTCAGCTTTCATTAGAGCTGAGGATCCAGATAACTAGGAAAACGTGAGTGAGTAATAGTGGAGAAAAAGAGTTGGACAGAGAAACGTGAATAAGACAGGAAGGCTTATGGGCTTTGTGGACCAGTTGAGTGGACAGTTCTCTTGCCCAGTGGCCCTGCTGGTGCGCATCCCATCAGAGAGCATAGTCGATAAACCTGCATTGGCAACATGGGATTTTCAAATAACTGAACTCACACAGCTTGAGTGAATCACCTCTTTATTAATTATAAAACCTTAGATGAAGCTTATATGTACATTTACATACATACAATGTATATAATGCACATATATTACAGGTGTACACAGATGTTACTTGTATCTTCTACTTATAAATATAGTCGCACCATAGTCCCACCTCCTGATCTCTCTTAATGCTAACTGCCACTTTAAGAGTTTTGCATCTACATTCAGTCACAATAAGGGTGACAGATTTAATATATGGCTGTGGGTTCAATCCATTAAAGAACTACTTGAGAGAGATCAATAACAGAGAGTTCATAGTTAGAAACAACCTCCAGATAAGACTATCATGTCTTCCTAATATTGACTCACACAACAATTTAGAAGTTTATGAATTAATTTTAAATATCAAATGTCCCAGAAGCAGGACAGAAAAGGAAGCTCAGCGGTTAAGAGCATTTGCTGGTCTTTAAGGGGTCTTGAGTTCCTGTCACCCATGTCTCCAGTTCCAGGAGACACAACACTACACTCTGGCCTCCATGGGCAACACCATATATGTAGCTAATACAAACAGACAAACAGACATACACATAAGAAATAAATATTTGTTTAAATGTCAGAACCTTGGAGCTAAGGAAAGAAATCACTGTCATACTTATGTGAACAAGAGGATCCAATCTGTATTCTCAGAACCAAGGATAAAAGCATACTTGTCTGTGCTTATAATACCAGAGCTGAGGAGGCATAAACAGAAGAATCTCTGTGGTTTAATGACCAGTCACTGTAGATTAATTAGTTAGCCCTAAATCCCATTAAGAATCCCTGGTTGAAAAATAATAATATCTCCCCCCAAAAATGTGACCTTAGGCTCCTCTCTTACTTCCACATATCTGTGAACACAGGCATCCACACATACACATCTTTATCTCACAGATCTGATTTCCTACATCTCTAAACTTGGTAATACTGAATCTCAGTTACAGTATTTTATATAGCTACAGTAACCAAGCTGAGAGGTCTTATTTCCACTGACCACATCACACTAGCTATGCTTTGAGAGAGTGGCAGAGAGGGAAGTTGGATCCTGTGCTTAGACTTTTATCTCATTATCTTAATATTTTAACATCACCATCAAGAAGAACTGTCTTCTACCATCCTGCATTCTGTAGAGTTGGGATAAATGGACATTCCTCTGAAACAATATATTAATAAAAAGGATAAGACTCAGAAATACCCTTTCAAAGAAAAGGAAAAAATAGCATATTAGTCAGGGTTCTCTAGAGTCACAGAACTTATGGGATGTCTCTGTACATTAAGGGAATTTATTGCAATGATTTACAGTAGTTTAGCAAACCCAACAATGAGCAGCTGAGAATGGGGAATATAAAAATCCAGTAGTCACTCAATCCCACGAGGATAAGTGGTTCCGCTAGTCCTCGGTATAAACTGGAATCCTGAAGAAAAAGGTTCATTCCAACAGATGTGCTGGCAAGTAAGTTCAAGCAGGCAAAGAAGAGTGAGTCTTCCTTCCTCCATTGTCCTTATATAGGCTTCCAGCAGAAGGTATGACCCAGTTTAAAGGTGTGTACCACCATTCCTGGATTTGAAACTCTCTCTGTCCCAGGCTGGCCTTGAACTCAGAGATCTGCTTGTATCAGTCTCCTGGGATTCCAGCTGTGCAATACCTTGCCTGGGCCTCAGCTTTTCATGCACACTATGCCTCAAGATCTGGTTGCAAAGCATGTGTCATCCTATGTTAGATCTGGATCAGAAACCTGTGTCTTCCAGCCTCAAGATCTAGATCACAGTGGTGCCCTCCATTTCTGGATTGTAGTTCACTCCAGATGTAGTCATGTTGACAACCAGGAATAGCCATCCCAAATAGTACAATTGATATTTTGTAAAACTGAGTAGAGAAATCAAATTGCTTGCTTCATCTATAGGGGAATATTAACTCAGCAGCATGGCCGTTCTAGCAAGGGATCACATCCAAGGATATGATCCAGCAAGAATGAAGATATGCCCTGGATTACAGTATGATCTTGATGATACATAGATGTGCCCTTAGTATATGATTTTAATCCTTAACAGTAAAGTAAGGTTTGTAGAAGAAAGCGGCCATGTTTGAAAGTGATATCTAATTGAGGGGCAGACAAAATGATGAATCAGAGAAAGCTTTGACAGAATGAGTCAGAGATAGGATATGTCCAACTCAGAGGAGATCAACAAAGGAAGAGGGGTTACTTAAGAGAAGTAAGAGAAAAATAGTGGTGTGGTGGGTGGTGTGTGTGTATCTTTTACAGAGATAGGTTACAGAGAGAACAAGATAGACACAGGAAGACAGAACTAGTCAGAGAACAAGAAGGAGCCAGAAGATTAGAACATATTGCCAAAATTAGTATGAGGCCATACATAGCAATTCAGTCAGAAGCAGAGAAAAGTTGGAGTGAATTAGTCAGTTTAGAAGACTAGGTTGTACAGAGGCTAAAAGCTTCCAGGCCTTGGCCAAAGGTAGTTAGAACAGAAACAAACAAACAAACAAACAAGCAAACAGAACATTCTGGACTCAGCCCAAGCCATGTAGTCACACAGCTCAGCTATGGCTTTTGTTTTATCACTTCATCTGAGAAAATAAAAAAGACATTTACATTCATCTCCCTGTTATTCATTTTCTATGTATTGAAAAGGATTTGGAAGACACTCTGTTGACCTGGACATTGTCGAGAGCTTTCACTGAAACTCTGGTGGTGCGTTCCAAGGAATATACAGTTTACCTGACTCGTGTTCTGATATATTTCGACTTGGCCTGAGAGTCAAGGGTGTGTGACTTCCTTCCTTTCCTGGGTAGTACTTGACAATAATCAAACTAGTATGGCACACTTGTCCACCAACCTGGGGCTGGTAAATGGAGACTTTGATATTTACGTACTTTCTTGCAGCATGGATCTCAGCAGGCTTCTTACCTGCAAAAGAATCACCAGCAGCCATGTGTTAACTGCATAAACGAGTTCAAATATTAAGAATTTGCAAAAATGGTGTAAAGAGATGCTTTGTACCTTTCCTTTCAGGTCACACTCATAAACTTTAACATTTGCCCCTTATGTATTCCCTATCTCTTGTTTCTCTTTGGATTTACATATACATATGTATGTATGTATGTATGTGTATATGTGTGTGTTATGTATGCCTATATGCATAATTTTCTTGTATGTATATGTTAATGTGTCTTTGTTGCAATCTTATTTTCTACTACATTGGAAAGTATAATGCTGAAAAATGCTTCACTTGCGAATATCTGCATTTTCCATGTGAGAGTTTAACAGTGGTTAAGTTTCTGAAACTACTTTGCAGTCATTTAACCTTCATGATTTTCCTAATCACAGCACTGAATAATAGGAAATCTAAAGTTATAAGAACATAAGAGAGACTATATATGTCCTTTCTGTTACCCTGCTTAACATTTTGAAGTAGAATTTTTACTTTCATGTGTCCTATTATGTCCTAGGAACAGATCCAGAGGTCAAAACACACCCAGAGCATTCTAAGAGTCCTCTCAGAGCCCCTGCCTCCCACTGTTCATATTCTCTGAAACCTGTCTGTCTCCAGTTGCCAGAGTCCTCACTCTAACTGACATTTCCCAATTGTTAAGGAAAATAAGCCGATCGACCTAGTTTTGTTTACACCAGTGTAAGAAGGACACTGTGTTTTCAGAAACTGGCCTTTTCCAAAAGGACTTTCTTGACACAAATTAATCTCTCCCTGGCGGGGATAGAGGTGATATATAAAAATGAGGCAGAAGCACAAATGGTAGTCTGAGGAAAGATGATGCAAACTAGCATCTAAAAACCACAGCCCCCCTGCTCTATGATCATCTCTCTGAAGATGATGCCACTTTTCACATTTTCCCTCTTCCTCCAGATGTAAGTCAAAGGTATCATCACACTACATAAGAGTGAAGAGTGTTTACCCATTAATGGAGACCAATAAGTTGCAAATAACTCTCTTGTATTGGTTTAAAGGCAGGGCAATAGACTGCATAAGAGAATGGATAAAAAGGAAGGCTCCTCTCAAAATATTGCTGTTATGAACAGTTCTCCCCAGGCACTGATTTGCATCCACCATTCAGCCTAATCAATGGGCTATCTTCTTAGAAGAAGGTTGATGGGGCCAATGACTGTCAATTATGAGCTCACTCATGTGTCTTGGATGCATATCTTCATCCTAACCACCATCCTGAAATTACACACATGCTCACACAGGCAAGATTTGAATATTTCCCTGCTAGCACCAACCACCTGCAGTAAAAGTTCCCAAAGCCTGTCACCTGCATACAGTGTCACTGATCTATAAGAGACTTATGTTAGATTGCTGCTATAAAGAGCATGGAATTCCAGAGCCAGGAGTTAATACAGTGCTTACCTAACACCTAGAAGGCCCTGGGTTGAAGCTCCAGCAACACTACCATAAATCATGAGACAATTTTTTCCCACGTGAGAAGATGCATTTCGTTCTCCTTTTAAAATAAAGAAGTCCTAAGTCTCTGTACAGCAACAACCAATTGGAGCTGGGTCGTGGTATCCCCCAGAGACCCCGTATATGGACATTCATACACTCACCTTGCAAAACCTGGCTATCTCTTCTCCAGGTCTTAGCAACTATGTTAATTAAGGCTGTCATCCTGAATTTGAAGACTTCCCCTGAGAGTTTTCTTTGGCTTTGTTTCTCCAGTTTTATTTTGCTATTCCCCATGATGGTCTTTGATCTAGCTGGACATCTGTTAGGCTCTGCTTAAGTCTATAAAAGTCCTGTAAAACACATAGATTTTAATAAGAGTTTTCCTGTCATCATGAACATCAAGGTAAAGTGGCAAATGTTGGATGGTGGAGAAGAGGCCTGCACAGGCCCATCATGGTTATGCTAAAGGCAATCTATAAAAATGTAGTGTAGCCATTGTTATGGTTGATGTGTGAACACTGGAAACTATATATTGGAAACCCTAATCTTTCCTATTATGGGCTAATACTTTTTTGGGAGTGGGGTAGTTAGGATTAGATGAGACCACAAGGGGGTGATCCACATAATGGCATAGGTGGCTTTATAACATTAGAGCAGAATCATGCTGGTTCTGTCTCCTCTGTAACATCCTGCCATGCTGTGTTTCAGTAATGAGACCCTTGCCCACTGTCAAGCAGATGCTAATATCTTGTTCTTGGACATGAACTTACCAGTTCCGAGAACTGGGAGGCACATAAGCCTCTCTTCCTTACAAATGTTCAGGTATGAGGCCGTAAGTTTGAATACCAGAAATTGGACTTTGGCATTCCATTAAATAAAAAAGAACATATTGCTGCCTCCTTCCTTTTTCTATAATGTCTAAGTGACATTCTTATATTCATGCCACACCACCATCTAGAGTGATTTAAATCATTGATAGACCCAGAGGATTGGGGATACGTCTAAATTCTGATGTCCTGTCAGAGACTCTCTTAATGATCAATTTCTGTCATCAAATCAAATTACTTTTGATCCAAGCAGGAATCTGTTCAGTAGCCCTCATTTCATGCCCCGTAGCCCCAGTGAAAGCATCTCTTCACTTGCCCACTGTGTTTTACCGTATTAAACTGACAATTTTTAGATGAGTGCCTCCTGCCAATTATTAATGAGAAACAGACTTGACGTTTGCAGATTGAAGTTGGTAAATTGGTTTTCTTGAAACGGAAAATGGACATAAAAAATACAGAGGGAAAAAATTAAGAATGTCCCTAAAGGTTAGGAGCAAGCCCATTATCGTATTGTGACTGTTGGTAACTGACCTTTGGGCCTAGCTATAACTCACATGGCTTAGGGTTGTCTCTTCCTTCCTCTCTTTTCCTCCTTATTTCTTTCCCTCCCCCCTTTTCTCCCCCTCCCTCTGTCTGTCTCTTTTTGTTTCTTCAAGACTGATTTCTTTGTGTAGCCCTGGATGTCAACTGAACTCAGTCTGACCTCTCTTGAGCCTGGAGCTCACTCTGTAGACCAGGCTGGCCTAGAACTCACAAAACTCTGTCTGTTTCAGCCTCCCGGGGGCTGGGATTAAAGACCTGCACCACACAGTCCAGTGCTTATGGTTCTCTTTATCCCTCGTGCTCATTAACCACTCCAGTCTCTATGCAGAGAGCTGAGGTTTTTCTGGAGTTTTTAGAGTTGGTGACTTTTAGAACAGCACCTGGGTTGCAAAAGGTGTCAGCTCAAAGGAAGTGATTGTCATCACCCTTACAGCAGGACCGTGTTCTTCCAAAGAGGTGATGTTGACTAACACTATGTACGGCTGAACCTGATAGACACCCTCATTTCAACTTTCGTTATTCACTGTGTCACGGTGATGAAGAAGCCAAGTTTCATTATTTTTCTACTATAGCTTTTTTTTTTTCATTTTCTTTACAAAGAAAGGTCAAGTGTGGGAGAATGATGCCTTATATACCGAAGTTTAAATTGCTCTACCATATCTGATTTATAGCTGGATTTTCTTATTTTCCTTCAAAGAAGAAAGAATGATTTATAGGACAAAATTTGACACTGAATATCACATCCTTCTGATGTATTTTGGGAGGAATGCTTCATCCCATCTAGATGCATACATCTGTTTTATTTTACCACTGACTCCTTAATGTATTTCTACTATGAAATGAAAACATAGAGCAAGCTCATATTAAACATATTAGTGTGCCATAAACAATATTCAACAGGTACTTTATCAGCCTTAACTACACCACACTCTTTTTTTATTTGGTTTTTCGAGACAAGGTTTCTCTGTGTAGCTCTGGATGTCCTGGAACTCACTCTGTAGACCAGGCTGGCCTCGAACTCAGAAATCCACCTGCCTCTGACTCCCAAGTGCTGGGATTAAAGGTATGTGCCACCACTGACTGGCTACACCACACTCTTAAACCAATAAGTAAGGATTAAAATTACCCATAAAGATAAAAGACTGTAGAAACAAGCTCAGAGAGATCATATGATTTATCCAGGGTCACACAGATACTGAGCTGTCCGTAGAGGAGCTGGGAATCATCAGGTCCCCTGATACATGTACAGATACTGTCAGTGAAGCTGTTGAAACTTCCATCCTGTACACTCCTAGGAGGAGCATATTAGGACACAATCTCAATTCTACAGTTTAGAAACATTTCTCAGTACCTGTAGTGGTTTGAATAGGTTTGGCCTCATGTGTTTGAATATGCTTGGCCCAGGGAATGGGACTATTAGGAGATATAGCCTTGTTGGAGTGGGTGTGGCCTTGTTAGAGAAAGTGTGTCACTGTGGGGGTGGGCTTTGAGACCCTCCTCCTAGGTGCTTGGAAGACAGTCCTCTCCTGCCTGCCTTCAGATCAAGATGCAGACTTCTCAGCTCCTTCTCCAGCACCAAGTCCACCTGGATGCTGTCATGCTTCCCACCATGATGATAATGGACTCAACTTCTGAAACTATAAGCCAACCCCAATTAAGTATTGTCCTTTATAAGAGTCATGGTCATGACTGTGTCTTCATAGCCATAGAAACCCTAAGACAGTACTTTTTCATGTAATCCTTCCTGGAATGCTGATTAACAGTAGGACTTCCTGTATCAGTGCATGTTTTCACAATATATTCAGCCTTGTCTGCAATGCCATATACCAACACTACCCATCATTTAAAGCCTATGTTTTTCTTCCTTTAATAATCTCTCTCAAATCCATTCTTATTCCTCCAATGACCCCCATGTCCTTGCTCTCTCTTGCTAGCCCTATTCCTCACCTGCTTTAAGCCAGAGGTTCTCAATCTGTGGGTCAAGAGCCCTTTGGGGGGTACAATGATCCTTTCACAAAGGCCACTTAAGAACATCAAAGAAAACACAGATGTTTATACCACAATTCATAACTAACTTAATTACAGATATGAAGTAGCAGCAAAATAATTTTATGATTGGGAGTCACCACAACATGAAGAACTGTGTTAAAGTGTTGCAGCATTAGGAAGGTTGAGAACTACAGCTTTAAGTCCACATGCACTCCTTGGTATTGAATATTTCATAAAAGCTAAATGAGTAGATTTACAATTATTGCCACAAAGAGTAATATGGGCACTAAGTGGTATATTTGATAAATATGCCAACTCGATAATTATATGTGCATCAAAATGTCAAACTAAACCCAATAAATAGCTACAAGTATAGTGTAATCATTAAAAAAGATAAATAAGGCTTAAAGAGTAGAAATATAATTCTCTACTTATAGAATAGACAACTGACTTCTAAAACAGTGGGCAGCACAGGTATTACCCTGCCTGCTGGAATTGGAATGTGACCACCACCTTGTTCACGCTTTTCCAGCCATTTAATTAGATTGTTTAGAAAGGCATCTGTAAGAAATGGGGCTAACATAAATTAGATCTCTTATCTGCTCCTAAGGAAAAACCTCACTATCATCATGAAAATATCCTATTAGTTCAGTAATAATGGAAAGAAAGAGGAGAAAGGAGTGATGCTTCGAGGATTCTAGAAGGTCTGCCAGCATGGAGAACGGATAATTCTGCTCTTTGAAGACACATGTGAAGGACTACATTACCCACAGATGCCCACAGAGTGTTGCTTCCGTTCTGTCACATGGAGGACTGTGGGGCAGTGATCTGTGACAGGCAATCGGACATCCGGTTGAGCTCAGGCAAAAAAATTCTGGGAGACCCCATGATATTTTTTCACAAGGGACCAGACCATGTTTTTAGCCAATGCTCCCGGAAGACTCCTGTACAACAGGTCACAGCCTTTACAACCCCTGTATAGAGAGAGACCTGGAGTGTGAGACTTGTGTGAGACTTGTCACAGAGAAAGCAACTCTGAGTCCTGGGCAAAGCAAATGAGGCACCAAAAGGTCCCCAAGCTGGGCCAAAGGAAAGTATCAGCTACCAAACCTCTGTCCCCTCCCAGAACAATATAAATAGAGCACCCTGCCCTGAGTAGCTCTCTCTCTCTCCCCTCCTTCTCCACCTGCCTGCCCCGTGAGTGCTGCCCGCCATCCAGAAGGAATAAAGGTGAAAACTACTTTGGCTTCGGAGAACTTTGTCTAAGGGGCTATAACACTTGGGCCCCCTGGGCCCCCGAGGAGACCCACTCTACAGTGGTGAGCGCTCTTAACGGCGGCAGGTACCCCCGGATTCGTGCTGAGGTCAAGACTTGGCACAGGGCAGCTAGTGCTCCAAACGGAGCTGGAGACCGCCTACGGCTAGTCTCTATCTGGCTCCTTCCCGGCGCGTGTGCCCCCCCCCCCCCAGGCGGATCTCACAGAGATCGGGACTGGAACGGAGCGAACGCTGAGGGGAAAGCGCCAAAAGCGGCCAGCACTCTTTCACTTGCAGTCCCGAACCGGAGCCAAGGGACCCGCCCGCGCCTGCATTTCTCCCCGCATTGGAGAGTGCAGCAGAGGACTATACATTATTTTTCCATACTAGTGTAATCTAACTTTGCATGGCACTGGCGAGGCCTGGCATGCCCACACAGCTAAGACCAAGTCTCTTTTGGGCAATTGTTCACTACTGATTAGATAAGAAAAAGAAGATGGAGACATAGCTAGCTATATTCCACACGAGTAATGGCAAAGCTCTGAATGGCCTCCATCCTGCAGGGGAGCAGCACTTTGCCAGGCTCAGTGAAGTATTAACAATCCCATAATGAGGACCCCAGCTGTCAGATACAGAAAATAGTAAAGCAGGGAACAGAACATTTTCAGCAATTCGGTTAAGTGTTTCCAGAATGCATTTGCCAAAGCGTGCTCAGCATCCTTGAATCCTGGAAAGGGCCCTGCTTTCAAACTTTCCTCATTGCTAAAGACCTCCAGGATAATATTCTCACTGGTGCTCAGCTGTGATGCTGCAATCAACTGGTTAAATCCCAAATGGAACACATGATGCTCTACCTGCCACATGAAAGGTAGCCTTATGAACTACAAAATGAGGGTCAATGTAGTGTTGCTTCATACGATTCAAAGACACGCATATAAAGGCGATGACAGTAACTTTCTTTGCAATCACATTTTGCACATCTTAGTATGGGGCTGCTCTGAAAGTCTTGAATCTTCAAAACACCTGGAAAACGGTTCCCTACTTACAGATCGGAGTGATCCGTGAGCATGGGGGTTGAAGAAAACGTAGCCATGTGTGTTATGTCCTGTCCCAAAGCACAGTTAACCACTCTCAGCAAGATAACGAGCTGGTTTCTAGCCTTTAGAGACATCTTTAATTTTTTCCCCTCTGCATTTCTTGATGCCATTTCTCTCAGTAAAATCAACTCACAAATTAGATAATCCATAATCAATGGAGAAAGTTTGGGATGGTAAATCAAGTTACATTAGTGGCAGTAATGAGTAATATGGCTGCTAAGTCTATTTCTTGATTTTCCACAATCAAATAAATGTTATATTACTATGTGCAGGAGTATGTGTATATATCCACATACATATTATGCATATATGTATACATAATATTAATTGACCTATCATCTGACCACTTTCCCTTTTCATATATTTTATGTCCCTGATGACTAAAGACATTGAAATTTTTTTTCATGAATTTATTGTTTATTGTACTTCTTTTGGAAACTTTCTATTTAGTTCGTTTGTCCATTTAGTGATTGATTTTATTATGTTCAATTTTTAAAACTCTTTTGTATTCTATAAACTAATCCCTTGTGCAATCAATAGCCATCAAGCTTCTTACATTCTTCAGTGTATCTGCATTGCGCAAATTTATGGGCTTCATCATAATATTATAAGCATGTGGCATCTTAATATTTTTGTATTAAATTCTCTTATCTCATTGCCCCCTTACTTGGTCCCTTCCTCTTCCCAATTAGTCCCCCTTCTAAATGATGTCTTTTTTTTATCTCAATTATGTCTATGAATGAAAATTGTGATATTTGTCATTCTGAGTTGCATATTTTACTAAACATGATGGTCTCTGGTCCCATTTTTCTGCCCGAAAATGGCATAATCTTATTCATCTTATCTCTGTAATACCCTATACTGTATACTCAATTCATTTTTATTTATCTGTTAGTTCTTTGATAGGTAACTGGATTGATTCTGTGACTTGGCTATCTTGAATATCATTTCATAACTATAGGTACACAGTTATTTCTAAATTTAGCAGATGTGTCTTCCAGGTCAGTCATTATAGCTTCCAGGTTTTACAACCAAGGAAGATTGATCTTTACTTTTCTCTTCTGGTCATAGACCTAACACCCTTCATTACTATAAAATTAGCCAATAGAAATGAAGCTCCCAGATCAGTACATGTTTGATTTTTCCATGGTTCATGCTTCAAGTATGTGATATCTTTAGCAATAGGGTCTTATCTTCAAGTTCTGGAAGGTAATCAAGAGCAATGTAGTAATCTGTCATGTTTGAGTACCTATGAAACCCTCTGGCCAACAGCTCAAAAAGAGGTAACCAATTCATGGTACTAGTTTTTATCTGTTAACTTGAGGTGTCTAGTTGGGGTACTGTCCATCTCTAAATTCTTGTTATATGTATGTGTGTATATATTAGAAGGAGTCTACAGGAGAAGGTTTCTATGCTGCTTTTTCAGAATGTCTCTAGTGTTAATTATTTCTCTCCGTTGTTTCTTCCCTTGCATGCCCTCCTATCCATTCCTTATTCCATTTAATCCTTCCTTTTCCATGATTTCCCTTTCCTTTTTCTGTCACTGTATTCTGTCTCCTATACCTTATAAGATTCCCTCCTACCCCATGGCCACTTACTACTTTCCTAGCCTCTGTCAGTATTTCAAATAAAACACACATATCCAAAGATTCAAAACTGAGATCCATAAATAAGATAAAACATGTTTTTGTTTTGTTTTGTTTTGTTTTTTACATTTATGGATCTTTCATCTCAGGGTGATTGTTTCCAATGCCATCCATTTACATATGAATTTTATTCTTCTTTAAAGCTGAATAATATTCTATTTTATAAATATATCACAAAATATTATCACATTTTTATTATCTATTCATGAGCTGATAGATATCTAGGCTGCTTCAACTTCCTGGCTATTATGAAAACAGCAATGAATGTGAATAAGCAATTATCTCTGCAGTAGTATGCAGAGTCCTTCGGTGAATACCCCAAAGTCCTATAGCTGGATCTTGTGGTAGATTATGTCTGGCTTTTTGAAGGCTTCTGCACTGATTTCCACTGTGGCTGTAGAAATGTGTGCTCCCATCAGCTGCATGGTTCCCATTCCCCATAGCCATGCTAGCACTTGTCATTAATTTTTCCTATCTTAGCCATTTTGATTAGGGTAAGTTGAAATATCAAAATAGCTCTTTGCTATTGTTTCTTCTTGGACTTATTTATTTTATGTGTAAGCATATTCTGCAAGTACATGTGTGTACCACATGCATCTCCAATACCTGTACAGCTTGAAAGAGTACATCAAATCCCCTGGAACTGAACTTCACCATGTGGGTGCTGAGAACTGACTCCAGGTCCTCTGCAAGAGTTTGAATTTGCATTACCTGATGGCTAGAGATGTTAAACATTTTCTTACATGTTTCTCACCCATTTAAATGTCATCTCTGAAGAACTCTAGTTCTATACCCATTTTAAAGTTCATTCATTTTAGCTATAATTTTTAGTCCTATTCAGAGAGCTGTGGTCTATGTGTATAAGTTAAAGTATTGTCACTACCTTTTCTCCTGATAGCTTCAAAGTTTCAAATATTATATAGAGGTATTTGATCCACTTTGCATTCATTTTTGTGCTGGCAGAAAGAAGGGAGGAGAGAAACCTACTCTGAGTCTTCTACATATGTGTGTCCAATTTCTCCATCATTATTTGTTAAGGAAGCTTTCTTCTCTTCTAAATATGCTTTGGCTATCTTTTATTCCAATACATATGTGTGCCTCAGTGACTTAGTAATGCCCACCATTAGACTCTCTCTTAACTATTCCACCTCTTCCCAAGACTACCTCAGTGGAGAGCAAACTTCCAGCACCCAATCCTCTGAGCGTTCCACTCATACCATATACAAACTCAAATAGTTCTTTCAGTTGTATTACATTTTGTGGTTTATTTTATATTGGGGAGTTTATTCCACCTAACTTTATTTAAACACTGGCAGTGATGGTCACTTAGCCGTTATATTCATTCTGAGTACAAAATAACTTGAAATGTGAACTAGCTGACCTATGATGAGTGCCCAACAAATGTTAACTGTCAAAACTATCTTTGGCAGCCACGTTGGTAAACAGGTTGTATTTACATATTTAGGAAGATATATTTACTTATATATCACAACACACACAATAGCAATTTTATATACCAATAGTTAATAAAGAAAAAAAGTTATGAATTTGAAAAAGAGAACATGGGGGGGGGGTAATATGGTCCAGTTTGGGGGAAGAAAGTGGAAGGGAGGAAATGATACACTCATATTAAAAATCTTCCCCAAAAATACATTCAAAAATACCTTGTGAAAAATGTCATTTGAAAAGCAATGTAGTTTTATTTCCATAGCAGGAAAACGTATATATCCTTCCTAGTTCATATTTATAAGTAATGATTTGTTTTCTAGTATTTCCCTTGAGTTTCCTAAGTTCTAATGAATTTGAAAGGCATATGGGAAAACATACACAAATAGTTTTACTTGCAGGACGGATACATGATTTTCATAGTATGAATACCTTCCTATTTAATGCCCAGAAATTCTGGGTCACTGTTATTGAAGCTGGAAACCTACTTTGTCACAGTCAGTTTCAATGAAAACTACAATTTATGATAAGTCCCATAAAACCTGCTTAATTCAACATTTATGAGAGACGTTGAAGATAAATGAAAGGTATAGAAATGGAAATCCATCTAATCAGTCATTTTGTCAAGAATAGAGAACAAGAATGATAGGCATGCAGACAGACTATATGTGCATATAAATAATCTACTAGAAGTAAATGATTATTTTTTTATAAATATAACCAAGATAGGCTTAGGTCTATAACATAAAACTTAATTCATGAACACTTTTCATGGATACTGAGGTCCACTTTTTCACTCAAACAAAGCCCAAGTTAACATTTGGGGAAGCAAGATCCACACCCTTATGCATGTCTCACAAGAGTAAAAACTATTCAGAAAGCTGACTCACAAAACTGCTGTAAATTGTCCCTTTCTCCTTTAATTAGCATGATGAGTTACTACATTTACTTAAACTTCTAGCTGTGACTTGTTGTTAAAATGAACTAATACTGAAGTTCAGAAGCAATCCTGGCAGGGAAGAAAGAATTATTTTATAGAGGAAGTAGATAGGCCATAGGCACGGTCTTTTGCTATGTCCAAGTTTTAACTCCATAGATGTGATAGACACAGTTGATTTAAAGCACGCAAGAGAATTACATAGGTTCTAGGAAGATCTTATACCACTTTATATAAGAGCCTTAAGATTCTGTAGATTTGTGTCCTTGAAAATCTTAGATCTGACCCTTACAAAATAGAGGTATTATTCTATGTATCTTCTTGTATAAAATAAGAGATAGTGGTGTCTGTCCACTTGACCATGCCCCTTTCATGCAGAAGGGATTGGCCATTTCAGAAGTAGATTTAATCACCTGAGAGTCAGAAAAGCATTGCCTTCATATATAAACTTCGAAGCCAAGGTGAACACTAGCTGAAATGCTACATAGCAGTGTGTAGTGTTAGATAATGAATGAAGCCCCACAGCACCAATGAGAAGCCTCTAATTCCAGAATCTTCTCCAATTACTTGAGAGCTCAAAGATGGTTCATTTTACTTCAATATCTGGAAAAAAAATAAATGTTATAGTATATCAAATACTATATATATATAATATATATATATATATATTATTTATATATATATTAGCAACCCCAAAGAGTTGTTAATTACCCCTAAAGAGGCTTGGTATGTGCATATACTTTACACACAAACCACATCAGGGCTAGTTACTTTGAAAGGCAGAAAGGCTGTATTTGTGTGTATTCATTAAGTGTCCTTTAATTCCTGGTGTCAGCAACAGCTTGTGGCAGAAATATTACTAGGATTATTTACTATATATTCATGTATAATGAGAATTCATGGTATTATTAATTTTGCTGTTACTTTAAATGTATAATTGCATGGGGTTTCCTTTCTAAGTGTTCACAGAATTGTGCAGCAATTACCATTTCAGAACAATTTCATCATTCCAGGAAGAGACATCTTGCTTATTAGCAGTCACCCCTCATCATTCCCAACTCAACCCCATAGCCCTAGGCAAACATTAATCTATTTTCTATCTCTGCTCATTGGCCTATTCCAAAAATTTAATATAAATGGAATTATTCAATATGTGAACTAGCTTCTTCTTTTTTTGTTGTTTTTTGGGGTTTTTTTTTTTTTTTTTTTTTGGTTTTTGGAGACAGGGTTTCTCTGTGTCGCCCTGGCTGTCCTGAAACTCATTCTGTAGATCAGGCTGGCCTCTAACTCAGAAATCCACCTGCCTCTGCCTCCCAAATGCTGAGATTAAAGGTGTGAGCCACCACTGCCCGGCATGAACTAGCTTCTTATACTTGCAGTGTTTTTAGTATCATTTGTATTGTACATTGTTCTGTTTCATTATTGGAGAATATTCTGTTGCATAGCAGCACTTGTTGACAGTGTTTATGAATCTACTGTTTAATAGAAATTTGAGTTGTATCCACTTTTCAGCTATTGTAAATAATGCTGGTATGGACATTTGTTTGTAAGTCTGTGTGCCATGTGTTCTCTCTTGTCTTGCATATAAATCTATGACTGGAATTTTTAGGTCATGTGGTAATACAGTGCTGAACCTTTTCATGTACTGATGAACTGTTTTTCAAAGTGGTTGTATTATTTCCAGTCCAGTGGACTATGTGTAGGTTGTTATAATTTCTCTGTATCACTTGTCTTTTTAATTTAATTTAATTTAACATCCTTCTATGGAGTAATATCACATAGCTTTGATTTTTACTTTCCTGATAACTAGTGTATGCTTAACCTTATCAAATTAAAATACAGGTGAAGATTTATTGTGAAATAAAAACTAGAAATTATTCAGTTCACAAAGTTTGTTTTTCTATAAGCTACACTCTATTACTTTACCAGAATGGAGGAAAGTTAAGTATTTGATAGTTTAGTTGGGTCTCCAGTATTTTTTTGTGCATTTGCCATATACCCCAGACTGTGCTTACTGTCTTCTAGATACAGTTGTAATTATTTCCCACAAGAATTCTATTTTTATATAATGAAATTACTCTGAATGGATTTTAAATCTGAGCTGTACAGTGTTTATGAGATTTCTCTAGATTCCACAGCTGGACGTAGATGTTGTATGGGCAAAAGATCAAGTCTACTCACCTCCAGATCACATGTACTTTACTAATAAAGCGACCTATTCCTAATTTCAAATGACTCTTACTGGAAGAAAAATAAAGCAAATTTCTGCTCAGGATTGCACTTAGTTACTCACTTCATGAAAACCGAAGACCTAAAACTCGGGGTCGGTAGACTTGGATCTACCTCATAGCCTCACCTACAAAGAGAGGGCTGTTTAAGTGAAAATTTTCAAATATAAATATGGCAGTTTTGCTCAATAATGTACATATGCTAACTTTTTAGATTAAAAACCTAGTTTTGGAGGTTTGTTTGCTGTAATTTAAATTGAAGTTATTTCTGAGAAGTAACCAATGAACTATGAAATTTCATTTTATATCAGTCTTCTCATGACATGGTGTTCCATATGCACTTCATGGCTCATCTTCTTACAAGAGTCTTGATACCTGCTCCCTATTTTTAGCTACCTTACTAGCCCAGAATGGTGGATGGTTTAATTCCAAGGGCTAATGTAAACATTTTTTACTTATTTGTTAGTTAACATGGCTTAAATACCAGTGATGCTTTTGGTATACTTAAAAAAAAAAAAAAAAAAAAAACCCTAAGTGCATAGAAAACATCATCTCCTGAACACACTGAATGTTCTTCATTAACCAATAAGACAAGAAGATGATGTCAAAATTGCTTGGCTGTGTGTGCTAAGGGAGATCAATTCATTTCTTCTCTTTCTGTGTCAATTGCTTTGAGCTTTTCAATAATTTTGTTCTAATGCCTGCTGCATTGGTAATCTCTACTTCTGACAGGGAAGGGACTTTTGTTTGTTATATTTTTCTAGCAGATTTTATTGTGCACACTGCTTAAATTCCTGAATTCCTTCATCTATTTCTTCATGAGTGCCTTTCAATACCACTGCTTAGTCAGTGGATTCTCAGAAACCGCTTTATTAAAACATAATTTCTGTGTTGGACAATTCACTCGTTAAAGTATAAACACTGTGGAATATTCACAAAGGTGTTAATAAAATAAAATTTAAATTTAAACGTGTTCTGGACCTCATAACTAAAATTGTACTTGAACATTTCTATTTGTAACTTAATTTGCGGTATTATTTCTCTATTATCATTTTATTCAATGATTAGGCTGGGCCTTGTCTTTCATGATTGACTCATTTCCCCTGTTATTGGTCAGAAGGTAATTTTAAATTGATAATTTTAAATTTTAAATTTACATGATTAGAAATGCCAACTCTATAAACTGTTCCTTAATAGTTTACCACCTTCTGTAGCATGTAATATTTTCATGAGAATACATAAGCTCTGATCTCCACTGTCCTCTACCAAGCCCTTCAGATTCTATTCACCAATCATTACGTGCTCTTCTAAACATGAGCTAAAATCTTCCTCAGGGCTGCATATGAGGTAGGCACAGCCAAATACCTGATGATCTTGATTGAATTCTAGTCCCATTAGACAAACTTTGTAAATATGGGAATACTATATGTAGTCAGCATAGAAATTTTTACATATATATATGAGCTTAAATAAAGAAATTTAGAAATTTTGTTTGAAATCCTATATAATATATTTCTGATAATTTCATTCATTGTTCTAGAATTGATAGCAATCACTCATAGCTGGAACATGAAATAAATAGAATGAATGAACAGCATTGATTCTAACACTGGTAACCAGAAACGTAGATGAACACCAACCCAAGAACTTACTAAGCAGCCACCGCATAGTCTTTAATAGCCCCTGCCCCAGTGATCATCCATCCATATAAGCATTTGACTACATAAACACTTATCACACCCAAGCCTGCCAAGAGGTAGTGCTTGTTTTCTTGCCTTATGTATGGGAGAATCAGGGGCTACCCTTGTCCTTAATGGTACCATGCACTGTATCTGAGATGAATCTAAGGAAAGAAGAAAGACACTCAATGGCATTACTATGTTTGTTCTTAAGAAAAATATTGTCTGATCTGTCTAGGCCACATCTAGAGAGGGCAGAAGAGAATCTAAGAGAAATGACAATATACACAAGTGTGGTCCTGATTTACAAGTTCAATTGCTGGAGGCAAATAGGTGAGAGTTGGGGAAAAGGTTTGCTAGGAATGTAATCTTTGGCCTTGGGGAACTGTCTTAAGGTTGCTATGGGTATGATAAAATACTATGACAAAAAGAAGTTGGGGAGTAAAGTGTTTATTTGGCTTATACTTCCATATCATAGTCCATTATTGAAAACAGAACAGGATATCAGACACGGCTGTAACTTGGAGATGTTGCAAAGGCCCTAGAGAGGTGCTACTTACTGGCCTGTTCCCCCATGGCTTGCTCAGCCTGCATTCTTATAGAACCCAGGATCAGCAGGCCAAGGTGGAGCTACCCACAATATGCTGGTCCTTCTCCCATTGATCACTTAATTAAGAGAATGCTTTATAGCCAAGTCTTATATGACATTTTCTCACTTAAGCTGCCCCTCTTATCAGAAAACTCTAGTTTGTGTGTCAAGTTGACTTAAGACTGGATTAGCACAAGGCTTGTGCTAATCTTCACCACGCTCCATAGGGTTTCAGATGAATTAGTGAGTATACCTAAGAGAGCGTCAGTGTGAAGGCTAGCAGGGCACACAGTGGGTCCTCAAACAACAAATCAGACTTAAACTACAAAGGGTAGGAGACAAACTGCATGGACTAGACTTGATACCTAATCAATGTAATGAATGCACAGAGAAAAGGAATAACTCAGTACCATGAGCCACCCTAGTATTGCCAGCTTATTTGGAATTGCTATGGCTGGGCTGTGTCTCATAACCAAGAACAGCTGTTCTCCCATCACATGTAATTTCATGGGACACCAACATCAGATAGGACTGTCCCACCACTTAGATAAGAGTAACAAGCCTCCTTTATTTTTCTGTCTAAGCACAGACCCAAAAAAAGTCACCATGCAAACCAGGAAGTCGAGGGATCCTCTCTCATGGCTAAGGTAAGTCACTGCTGTTTCTTTGCCAGTGACAGCTTTATGCCTGCTCACACCACCACACCCTCCAGAAGATAGACTGTTACCACTACAAATGAAGATTGGAAACTGAGTCTTGAATGTAACAGTGCCATGTGCACCCTCATAGGAGGACTTCAGATCCCCATGCTCATGAGTGGATTAATGCTGAATGTAAAGTGGATTATGTCAGCCAATCTGACCTTGACTCTTGTTCTCATGCTTGTGATCTTCTGCCTTCTGCCGTGGTTGACACAAGAAGTCTTACCAGAGATGTCCCCTCAGTCTTTCCACAGTCATGAGCCACATATGTTCTGTTTATCCTAAATTTCATGGTCCATGGTACCTTTTATAACATCCTAACACAGACTAAGATAACACCCACTCCCTGAAGAGAGTGCCCAGTACATCAAAAAGCTTCACTGTTTTTCACATAACTCCTTTATTATACTGATCTGGAAAGAGACTTAGTTATTATGCCCAAACGAGTTCTGAACCCACACGGTAGGGTCAAGCAGCTGGAACATGATTCAGGTGGTGAAAGACAAAAACTTGGACATGATCAAGGGGCATTTCACCTCTACCAAACAAGGCAAAGGGATCCAAACACAGCAAGAGGTACAAGGAGTTTACCCCATTTGATACGAGGAATGGCTTATTTTCTGGTGACCACATAGGACTGTTTCAACTGCCACTAGCAACCTCAGAGAGGCTTTTGTGTGCTGATATATGTATGTATACTTATTTTTTTTTTGTAAAAGTAAACATAACACATGGACTTGACAAGATTGATCCCAACCTTCTAGGGTCAGCAGTTCCTTTAGGATCAGAGAGAGAGAGTAGGGTTAAAATCACCATGAGGTTACTTTCACTCTCCACTAGGATGATTATGCCCCCAGTTACCTAACTGTGGGAAGAGTGCAGGACAGGTTCTAGGGACAAAATCGGACCAAAGCTTCTCCTCATTGGTCATACCACAGAACAGCTCCTTCCTGACTTCTTCCTAAGCGGACCCTTAGTAAACAAGGAACTAAAGAAAACTATAATTACTATCTCTCAACTCTCCTGGTACAGGGAGCCGTCCCTAGACATAGACCAAGAACCTACACACCCAGAGGTGTTATTCTGACTAGATTTCTATGAAGGGAGTAATGCAGGAGATAAAATACTAAAATGAAAATGGGAGCCACAGGTCTCTATCTGTAGCTACAACTTAAACTTAAGATCCTAAAGACGTCGTCAGTGTGGCAGGTGCTGGAAGGGTGCAGGAGGCAGGAATAGGCATGGAGGGCATCGGGGTAGGAGTCTGCCTCCTCGCCTTCACTTCTTTACCTCGCCCTAAGCAGCCACAGCTTCCATGGCTTTATGCACGGTCTCTTCATCTCCCAGGAACTGCATGGGCTTGATGGGCTTCAAGTTCTTGTCCAATTCATAGACGATGGGATTGCCTGTTGGCAGGTTCAGCTCCATGATGGCCACTTCTGAGAGACCCTCCAGATGCTTGACGATGCCCCAAGGCTATTACCATGGACGGCAATCAAGACCCTTTTCCCCCTCCTTGATCTGGGGAACAATCCCTTCATTCTAGAAGGGCAGTGCTTGGCAACAGTATTCTTCAGGCTCTCACAGGAGGGGAGCTGGTCCTCAGTAAGATCTGCGTACCTGAGATCCTTGCTGATGTTGCTATAGAAGGGATGATTAGGCTCCATTGGAAGCTGTGGAACATTGTAAGATCGTTTCCAGATCTTTACCTGTGCCTCGCCATGCTTAGCAGCAGTTTCTGCTTTAATAAGATCTTAGACCCCCATAGTGTCTTTCACTGAGGCACCAAGTCCTGACCACTGGCAACCACATCTGGCCAATGGCATCCAGGATTATCCAGAGGGTCCAGATTGCTCTCTTCTGCACAGAGGTGAAGTAGATGTCAAATTCATAGCCAGCATCTTGCAATGCCTGCACGCTGCGCTTTGCCTCCTCGTGGCCTGCTGGGCTCAGGTCGGTGTCATACCAGCCGCTGAAGCGGTTCTCCGAGTTCCAGGCGCTCTCACCATGCCAGATCAGCATCAGTTTGTAGGCAACCATGGGAGACGGGCTGAGGATGTGGCAGCCACTTTCTTAAACTCCAAAATCATAAACTCTTCCAAAAACCATCTGACATGGCCCAAATCCTGTAGCAAGTTAATTCTGATACCTTCCTTCTGATTGAGACATTGCCAAGATCCTATGCTGAATATTTATTCTCCTTCATTCAGTGCCAAGTAGTAATTACAGTTTTTCGATTGCCAGTATATTCCTGGTGTTCTTTGATCATTTACAGGGGAAAACTATGGGTTCAGCCAAAGATTGTTTTAAAGGACAGGAGACACTTGACAGCACAGAGATAAAGGTAGTCATCAGCACACTTTTACTGCTGACACTGAGGATACAGGAGCAAACGCCAGTGCAGCTACTAGGTATAAATTTGTTTTGATCATGGCCAAGTTAGTTTGATGTGGTTGACTGTTACTTCTTAATGTACTTAAACCGCTGTACAATATTTGCTTCAAGTAAATTTAGTCTTTGAACCATCTGAAATTGTGAACAGAAGGATGTGATGGTACACACCTATAATTTCAGCACTCAGGAGGATCAAGCATTCAAGGTCATTCTTGGCAATCTAGTTACTTTGAGGCTAGCCTGAGCTACTTAAGTCTCTGTCTCAAAAAAAATGAATAAAATAAAATAATGAAATTGTACAAATATGTAGGAGCCTCATAGGTATGTGGAGGGGATAGATTTTTATTTCTTCTGTTCCAATGTGCCTCAGTCCCCACTTCCCCAATATATATGTGATAAATCTGGTTTGGTTTGCTTTGGCATTTGAGAGTATGCAAAACACACTCTCATTACAGGAGGAAATTGAAAGGCCTGACGAAGCAAGAAACTGTGTCTGGTTATCCAATCCTTAGTTTTCTACAAGTAACCTTCAAGTTCCCAGATTCAAAACTCCAGTCTTCCCACAATCCCACTCCATCCTATTCCCCAACTTGTAATTAATGACCTGAGCAAACAAGAATACTATAACTTATCTAATCCTTTTGTTTACTTGTCTCACCAAAGTCTTCAATGCCACCTCTTGGGTCCAGTCTAGAAACCATCTGAATTCTTCTGAGGGAAAAAACTGGCTTCTCAGTGCCATCTTCTCTGCTAGGCCATCCCCTCTCCCTTTTCCTTTATTACCACTATGTTGAATTACCCTTGAAAATATGAATCATATATAATCCTAGCCATTGAATTGCATGATTCAAGTTGTTCATTGAAGTATCTCTGCCCTGAAGGTTTGTTTTTTTTCATTTGAGCTAGTGAAGCCTTCCAAATTAACTTGGCACTTTCCATGTTCCTTTCAATAAAAGGAGAAAACATTTGAAGAAAATATGGATTCATGTCAACCACAGATTTGTTTTTTGTTTTTTGGGGTTTTTTTGTAACTCAACAAATTTAGATGAAATTGCCAACAGGGCTGTCTTCATAAAGAAAACCAAGCCATTTAAACTCAATCACAAATTCTTTTTTCAGTTGACATTAGTTATGAACTAAGTAAGAAACAAATTACTGGAGAAAAATGGTGTTCAAGAAGCAGACTTCTTGACCTAACACTTCATAAATTCTGTAATAGTGTAATTCCTTCATCAGTTATATTGTTTTCTTTGCTGAGGAGGCAAGCCTACAGCCCTGGAGAGTAAGTGTGCACTTAACAAGGTTATTTTTATCACCCTCCTAATTGTCAGAGTTTCTAGAACAATCAAGAAAAACATAAAATATTGCCTTATGACCATATTACTGTATGCAATAAGATCTCATATCATACAGATATCATAGAAAGATGTCAGATTTCTCGAAGCTGAACTCAGTGTTTAGATTACCATGAGCTGATACAGATGTGAACAGGCTGTCCAAACAGAATATCTTCTATGTTTTGTCTCTGACATTGAGTCTAAGAATGTCATAAACCACCAGAACAAGACATGGCAGCAGTTTGTGTAACTACATTTGCAAACTCAAGGGACCTAATGTGAGAGTATGAAAAGAAGTGATTTCTTCCAGAGAAAGGACAGTGCACAGGGTACGATTCCGTTCCTAGGAGGCCCCTGGGATGCATACATTCAGAGGAGCAAAGTACAGTAGAGTTTACTAATGATCACTAATGGAGAGCTACTGTCTGAAAAGATAGACTTTCTATTTTATGTGAAAGACAAATCCTGGAAATGTGACGTCCCTATGTCCTAGTTTCACATCATGTCAGGTTTAGTGTCCAAAGAGATTTGAGCTGAGGAAGGGGGTTAAATAGAGCTAGATAAAAATCCTGGCTGCAGATGGGAAATAAGAGAGAATGCTCTGTGAGATGGTGCTGACCTGTCACCTACGGGGTGAATCAAGGCTATGTCTCCAGAGATTTATCTAACCTTAGGCTGGAAATTGGGGGAGAGGAATGAACAAGCTACTGGGTATGGGCTAAACAGTGCGACCATTTTTTTTTCATTCCCGTAAATAATACAATACAGAAGATGTCTCACAAAGCATTTACATTACAATAGGTATGGTGAGTACTCTAGAGGTGATTTAACATATGCAGAGAGACAGTAGATGTGAGATGCAAATACCAGAGCCCCTTATCTAGGAACAAGAACAACCGGGATGATTCATTCCCCCGGGATGAATCAGACCCCATAGCCTACCACAAAAAGTCACAGAAGCTAGGACATTTTCTTTGTGGATTCAACAAGAGCAGTAGACACTCATCCAGAGTTCTCAGCCATCTCTATTCTCAGAAATTCCAATGTATTTTTGGCTTCACAGGGTTCCATACTTGAATGATCAAGTCATTCTACATGTACCTGCCTGCAGCTGTATTAACACTGTGTTTTGCCACAGCTGTATGATAAAGAAAAACGAAGTGATTTCCTTTGTTATTTTAATCATGTAATCCACCTTCTCTAATCAATTCGATGTGTATGTGTTGCTTATATAATTAAAGAATGTTATAATATTCTAAAGTCAAAGAATATTTCCTGAGAGTAAAAAAGATGTGATAAGGAAAGTTGAATTACCAGGAACATATTATCAAATACAGCAATAACCAGCAGATTATATTCCCTCATTGGGAAAATACATACATACACACACACACACACACACACACACACACACACACACACACACACTTATATATGCACATATTCATTTGCATTCAACAGTATGAACCCAATTTAAGGTCTTCCAGTATATATATATAATGAAAACCATCATGCTACTGGAAGACCTTAAATTGGGTTCATACTGTTGAATGCAAATGAATTCACAAATCTAAATCTTTACAAAAAAAATCCATATCTAGCCATCATGAAAACAGGTCTGGCTGATTTACCAAAAGACCCCATAGCCTACCACAAAAAGTCACAGAAGCTAGGACATTTTCTTTGTGGATTCAACAAGAGCAGTAGACACTCATCCAGAGTTCTCAGCCATCTCTATTCTCAGAAATTCCAATGTATTTTTGGCTTCACAGGGTTCCATACTTGAATGATACTTAGTACAAAGATATTCCTAAATGTCCAGCTGAGAATGTCTACTAATTAATTTTTTTCTTTTACAATAATTAAAGACCTTTAGAAGTCATGATTTCTTCTTTTTAATTAGATGCAATGATTGGAAGGTATTTTACAATGCATAGCACTTTGCTCTAATTGCTTCCATTCCTCACTTCCTTTAATTAATTTCTGAGAAATGATAAAGCAGTATTTGCCTTCAGGCCTTTGTAAAAGTGTGTGAAAGAGTTTCTACTCTTGTAAAAGACACATGAGCATCTGGAACTGCTGATGCCAAACTTGCTTTGCCCAGGAACACTGTGCATGGTAAAAATATTTTTATCATAGCTTTTCCTTGTAAATTTTGAAATATATCTTTAGTGCCCTCTTCACTGTGACTTTACTTGACGATCTGAGCATTTGGTGGGTAAAGGTTTATAAAGTGATTTAATGGCTTCTAACACTTTGTATATATTTAATGTCTTCTACCACTTCTCCACAGTGTATCAAGACCAGCTTACCAACTTATAGAGATGTGACTCAGAACTTTATAAAAACATAGAACTCAGCTGACGCTTTGCCCATCACTGTCACTCCTTCCACACTCTCCAGATGATGATTTTGGTGCCTAAACTGACTCAGAGCAGTATCTCCCTCTATCAACCAATTCTTTCTCAATTTCAACAAGATTCTTTAATAAATTTTCCCATAAAATTTCAAATTCACACATCTTCAGGCACACCTAAATCCTACTACTGTTTAAGAAGAGTTATGCATTTTTGGCTGTTTGGTGAGATCATTGTTTTTAATGACATGCTAGGAGAAATAGCAGCAGAAAATACTCTATGCAACAATCACATGGACAGCCCAACTGCATCTGTCTCCTCCTTCGACCCTATAAAATCACCATTTTTTATTCTGAATCTTTCTGCACTTGATTTACCTTTGTATTGCTATGCACATGTTTTATTCATGTATGCCTTGTCATTTTAAACAAATTGAACATTTCTCAAATGAAGGACCCACATCTGTGTCTCTGTCCACCACTGGGGTAGCCATGGAATACTTGATCAAAGATGCTAAATTTAAAAAGTTAAAGTACAGGATTATGGAGCAGCAATTCCTTCCAAAGTGTGTGACTACCATAAAGTCTTACTAATTTCTTTATTGCATTTGATAGACCTTCTTAGTGTCATTTAAAATTATTTTCTCACATGTTTGGATTCTTATTGGTTGTCTTTTATTGCTATAAAGAAATACTTTGACCAGGGCAACTCTTATAAAGAAAAATGTTTAATTGGGTACAGCTTATAGTTTTAGAGGTTTAGTCCATTAGTATCATGGTGAGAAGCACTGTGACCCATAGGCAAACATGGTGCTGGAGAAGGAGCTAAGAGTTCTACATCTTGATCCACAGACAACAGGAGACTATCAGCCCCACTGGGTATAAGCTGAGCATAAAGCCTACCCCCACAGTGACACACTTCCTCCAAGAAGGCCACACTAACTCCAACAAGACCACACCCCTAATAGTGCCACTCCCTATGAGCCAAACATTCAAACACATGAGTCTTTGGGGGCCATTCCTATTCAAACCAACACACTAATCCAAGTCTATTCTTCAAACTAGTAACACCCATATTCCCTAGGGTTTGTTACCAATAGTAATGCTTGGAGAGCAGTCAAGCCTACTGAATTATGAAAAGCATTTTAGCAAGATGCCTAGGAAATTTATAAAGGAATTAAAATTTGTGATTTCAACAAGCTAGACCCAAGGTGTTCTACCAACACTATCAGTACCACACTAATGCCTCAGTCCTTACTATGATCACTACAATCACCATTTCTGTCACCATAATCACATCTACCACTGCCACCATTCTCTCCTTTATTTATTGACTGTGAACATATACTATAAGTCCATACTACATTATGAAATTCTACTAGATAAATATTACTTTATTAGCAGAGTAAATAATATATAGTAGTTAATACATAGAAAATAGTCTTATATACACTTCAACTTGAGCTTGAAAAAATATCTTAACTTCTGTATTCCAGTGACTTTCATTTGAAGTTGACCATCAGGTCAATGACAGAGATGATCATTTTGAGTGAAGAATTCAGCAAAATAATAGAAGTTGACTTTATATAATTTTCTTTTGACATATAACTTAATTTTTATAATTATTTTATAGTTTTGAAGATTTTGTTTAACATCTTCATAAAATTTGTTTATTTTTAATTTACAAATAATTAATTACATTTTATTTGTTGATTTTTATCTATGGAAGTCAGAGGATAACTTTCAGGAGTAAATTGCCTCTTTCTACCATGCAGAATAGGGGCTGAGATTAAGTTGCCAGGTTTAACAACTGGTTTCTTTACCTGCTGGGCCATCTCTCGACATGTTTTTCAGTTTTTATTCTCAAGTTGTTTCCCATGATTAGCCTTATTAGCAACCTATCAATTGTTCTTTCCCCCTAGATAGGAAAGAGGATAGTAAATTTTTTTTGTTTGGGTTGGTTTTTTTGAGATAACCTTTTTCTGTGTAGCCCTAGCTATCCTGGAACTCAGTCTGTAGACCACAATAGCTGCTAACTTATAGAGATCCACCTGAGTCTGTCTCTGCCTCATGAGTGCTGGAGTTAAAAGCATGTGCCCCTATTGACCATCTAAATAAGTGTTTCTTTTTTATTTTATTTTTTTCTGACAAGATCTCATTGTATAACCTTGGCTGTCCTGAAACTCACTCTACAGACCAGACTGGCCTTGAACTTACAGAGATCAGACTGTCTCCACCTTATGAATTCTGGTGTTAAAGATGTGAGCCACCACTGCCCTGCTTGTGAAGCACTTATAAATTCTAAATTATTCAAAATTTAAATTGCAGAATTCCTTAATTTCCATTTTATAAATTTCTAAATATATGCAAAAAATGTGGCTTAGAGAAAACCCAGGGTTTCAGCCAAATCATGTTTCTATAGCAGAATATATATAGTGATCTTAATAAATTCACAGCTTTATGGGTAATTTTTTTCAAAATAAAAATACACGAAATTGTTGTAAGGAACAGACACATAAGCCTGTGTGGCCATAATATGAATATGGATATCAACCTTGAGTGTGGTTCCTTAGGAGGTATCCACCTTGTTTGAGGGAACAGGGTCAGTCACTTGATCCTATGGCTCAGAAGTTTTGTAAAAGATTGCTTTCTAGTGAGCCTCAGAGATCCTCCTATCTCCTAACACTTATTTTAGGGTGAGTACTAAAGATTTGCATTCAGTTTCTCATGATTGCACAGCAAGCATTTTATTGCCTGAACCATCAACTTATACCTTAAATACATGTTTTTAATAATCTAAAGGTCAACTTCATTTTTGAATGTTAAATAAATTAAGAAGCATTATTTGAAAACAATAGACTTACATGATGGTGTGAATGAGATTGGCTTCCCTAGGGCCATATTGTTTAAATTCTCAGTCCCTGGTTTTGGAATTATTTGGGAAGGATTAGGAGGTGTAGCCTTGTGGGAGAAGATTAGTCACTAGTGGTGGGCTTTAAGGTTTCTGAAGACTCCTGCAGTTCCCCACATTATCTCTTTACTTATAGATTGAGCATATACCATACTTTGATCATTTACAGCCCCTATTACCCACTAGTTTCCTTTCCCTTGAACTCCTTTCTTTTCCTCAACAGCTCTAGACCCTTTCTTCATTTAGACTACACATAGGAACAAAATCATGTGGTATTTGTCTTTCTCAGGATGTATTGTTTCATTTAGCATGATCTCCTATTTCATCAATTTTCTTTTAAATGATAGGGTTTATTTTTTTTCTTTGTAGTTGAATAGAACTCCACTGTGTATACATACCACATTTTCTTCATTTGTGTGTTTTCTGGAGTTCCCATATTATTATTCTATAACTTATCTATCAATAATAGTGCTACTATTAGTAGGGGTATGTAGTCTTTGATTCTGTAGGTATGTGGCCATTTGAACCACTTGGAGAAGTATTTGCTCAATTCACATATCATCTTTTTGGTGATTTGGTCACTTAATGTTTGTGTGTCCTATTTCTTCAATTCTTTATATTTTCTAGCTATTAATCCTCTACCAAGATTCATTCATTCTTCTCAGACTGTGTCTGTACCATATTGGTTTGCTGGCTAAACAGAAGCTTTCTTAGTGTGATTTCTGGAATCCTAGATTTGTGTTCATTACTTATGTCTATGTATACAAGTACTTCCCCATTGTTTACTTGTAGTATTTTCAAATCTTACATTTCAATTCTGTATCTATTTTAAGTTGAGTTTGTGTCATGGTAAGAGTGATTGATTTTATAATTTTTCACATAGTTTATCCCCACTATTTTTACTTTAATTCTGTCAACTTGTGAACGTGGACTGTCCTCCTCCACTTACTAGTGTAATCATCCTTTCTTTCCTCAGTGTCCCACAATTTCCCTTACAAGTGATTTTTTTTTT
>CM052700.1:42313214-42331629 GCA_028551405.1 Uromys caudimaculatus
GGGGCAGTACCTGGTGAGCTGTGGGGCGCGTCCCTGGTCCTCCGCTGGGTCCTGCGATCTCCGGCGAGGGATCTTTGTCCCGGCGCTGATCAGCTGTGGGGCCCTGTGGCCCAAGCTGAGGTCTCTGGCCGTCGCCGGAAGCTCCCCTTACAAGTGATTTATCCTCTTCCATTATGCTTATCCCTGTATAATTTCTGACATTATTGTGGATAGAGTTATTTCTGTTATTTCTTCTCTATTAATTTGGTATTAGTAACATAGAAAAAATACTGGATTTGGTATGCTGTTTTTCCCACTACTGTGCTGAAAGTGTAGACATATCTAAGTCTTCTAGAAGGGTCTTTAGGATTCTTAAAATATAAGATTAAATCATCTATAAATAGTATCAGTTTGGTTTCTTCCTTCTTTGTTTGTGACCCTTTATTTCTTCCACCTTATTGCTCTTGTTGTTATAGTTAATATATTTGAAACAAATATTTATGTAGACACATATGTCTCATTGCTGGATTGAGTGCTGTCAGTTTTTCCAATTCATGACATTACCTATTCATCAGTCATATATAATAATATGGTATAATCCTGTAATTCTTTGCTTCTTGAACTTACACTACATTTTAAAGATCTATTATGATAGACTCTTTGTCCATGGACTTTCATAAGTCATTGATTTTAAAATCATGCCCAGAGGTAAGGATTTTTGTGTTTAAATACTGCTTTATCATTTATAATTAATACATTTATTAAATGAAGACTCAAATGGATTAATGAGCTAAAGATTTCTTTTGGCTTCAAACTGACTTAGAAAATCAAGAGTTTTGAGTATCTTCACTTAAACCTTGTTGGTCTTATCTTGAGCAGAGAAACCAGTTATTCGAATGTAACTTCTTTAGTCTTTGTGTGTTGCTGTAACAACATGCCAGAAACAAGGTAATTTATAAACAACATAAACTGAAGTTTTACATTTCTGGAGACTGGGAAATCCAAGGTGGGGGCCTTAATAGGCTTGTTGTCTGGTAACTGAAATTCTTTGTTGTCAATGTAGTTCTTTTTTGTTGTATCCTCCAAAGAGACACTGTATCCTCACCCCAGGGAAACAGAAAGCTGGGGACTCAGCTAGCTCCTGCCATCATCTTTCTAAGACATTAATTCTGTCCATGAGATGGAGGTCCTATGGCCTAATGAACTCCTCAGTTTCACACCTCTTTTATAAGATTAAATTGCTATGTACTAATGTTTTTATGTTTTTGTGTGAACCACATATGTGTGGTGTCATGCATAGAGGCCAGAAAAGAATGCCAGATCCCCTGGAACTAGAGTTATCGATGGTTTTGAGCCACTATGTAAGTGCTGGGAATTAAGCCCAAGAACTCTTCAAAAACAACCAGTACTTTTAAAGACTGAGCTATCTCTCAACCCTATGTCTTACCTCTTAACACTTGTATACTGAGAGAAGTCTCAACATGAATTTTAGAGAGTATAAACCTTCAAGCCATAGAAGAAACCACACTCTATTTTAATGCCATAGACTGTAATATAATCACTTTTTTCTCCTCTAGAATGGTATCACTCTAAACTTTGGTTTTTTTAAAGGGTAACTATTATTTGGGTCATTGGTCACAGTTTTGTGTATTTTTGCTTGATGTGCTTCACATGTCTTAGCTGTAAACAGCAGAAGGCTTTCAAGTGCCTCTGAGGCCTCTTCAAATCATAATCCTCCCCAGACATTGGCTCCATTAACTAATGGCCTCCCCATTGATCCTAGCTTTCACAGTCTCTTGCAATTGTCTATAAAATGATCTTCCTCTCTTTAATGTTAACACTCACCAAATTCACACTCCATGCTACCTTCAAGTTCCTTCTTTCTAATACATACGTCAGCAGGTTCTGCTTTCAAAAATATTATTGCTTCCTCATTGACTGTAGTCATAGATAACATTTTCCCCACACAGATGTAGCATGTACAATGCTAAACTTTGCACATATTAAGTAATTTATTCCTTTAAGTACTCAAATGTGATGAAAATTAACCTTATACTTACATTTTCAATTAGTTTCAAAGAGATCTAATAAATGGCTAAGAATCACAGAATCCAGAATTCAACTTTGCCTGATTTCAGATTCATCTACCACTTTCTCCTTTGTCATAGTCTGCAGAAAAAGGAAAAAAAAAAACTAATAAGGCTTTTACTCTATAATCTGGTACTCTCCATATAATAACTTGCTATCATCCTAGCTGGGTCTGCAATTTAGAGATGTACATCCCATCATCTGTGAACATGTCCTGGGTTTTATTACTAATATACTAACATTTTAAAATGTTACTGATAGTCTCTTGCCCTTAATGTCATTTCTCCAACTACGAATGTTCAAATGGCCTATGCCCCTTGCATGCCAAACTTGCGATAGATTTTCTAAGAGTTTTGATCACAATTAAGCTCCCTTTCATCCATGTTCTAGTTTTATTTAACATAACTCTGAAGTTTTGTGGCATAAGCATCCTAAAAGCACAGTAGCCCCCATCAGTAGCTCTTTGAGAGAACCACATAGCTCTATCTTCTCACATTTTTAAATTTCTGTCCTTAAAATGAACAAATATAGTTTATCAGTTAGAAATTAACCTTAATGTGATTGGATAAGTTATAAAAGGAAAATTAAAAATGTGGTATTTTACCTCTGTCATACTTAACATTAAAATACAAAAAAAAAATGATATTTGATTGGACTTCTGTTGACGTTTTTACAGATTTTTTCACAGGCATAAATTTTTTTGGGAGAGTGTATTCCTCAAAATGGAGAAATTTATTTTGTATGTTCCTTTTCCTTAGTTAGAAAGCTAAAGAACAAGCGAATACATAGAAATGGGAGCGTATTCCCATAATGCCTTCCCAGATGAAGTACTTGATAGTGAACCAGTATATGCTGTGGACCCTTGTAACTTTATAAAAACCACAAAGCCCCAGTTACTTTTGATTTATAATAGAAACAAGGTCATCCTAGTAATAAAAAAAAAATAAGGAAAACAAGGTCTATGTTTTCAGACCCTGAGATGCAATTTGTCATGAAGATCAATGACAGTTTTATTCTCTAGAGAGATGACCTGCCCCTTTCTGCTGTAAAATGATTTTCTTAGACTTTGTGCTGTTGCTTAACAATATTGTAGAGCCAGAAGAAATGGAATGTTTTAATGGGAGAAAAAACATTTGACTCTTAATTTATATAACCACCATCTTCTTTCAAACAAAATATATTCTACAACTCTAATTCTGAAGGAACGAGGGCTGAGAAAGAAGGCTGCTTGGATCACTGGTTTTCTGCTTAGACTAGAAAATTTGAGGTGTTTGAGGGTCATAGAAGGCACGAGAAGGCAGGAGATAAAAGCAGAAATATGTGGCAAGTCACTTAAGAAAGTGTAACAAAGGTAGAATGGAAAAACAGAAATCCCTGCTGACCTCAAGACATTATAGTGTAAAAGGAAGACATGGAAAAATGAGTGTACAGCCTACCAGGAAGGGTGTCCTCAACATCTCCCACTGGCACCATGTTTCAGAATTCTTCATCTTAGGAACCTGGAAAACACTGATTCTGTCACTCAGGCTAAATAAAAAATATTTTACTGTCAATCCCATAAATTGTTTGGTTGAAACTCAAAAGGAGGCAGTGTCCCTGCTACTCTATTCCTCTGTGTGATTGTCTTACAAAACTAGCAACTTATGAACTCTTGAATTCTTTTTGCTGGATCTCTGAAATAGGATATCAGATTATTTTGATAGGTATCAATAGTAACTTTGTAGATAAGTTTTGGTACCATAGCTGCTGTCACAATATAATTCTACCAAGCTCTGATTGTGGAAGATCTTTCCATCATCTAATATCTTCTTTGATTTCCTTTTTCATTGTCTTGAAGATTTCATTGTAGAAATCCTCATTAGCATTTTGTTTCAGTTCTAATAAACCAGTTATTTCTCAACTGTGACTGAAATTTAATCACTTGTAAAAATAACTTTAACAACTTAACACTTAAGAGGCAGGGAGGTATTGGATACAACTATAATCTCAGCCTTTGGGAAGCTGGAAGAGGAGGGCTACTACAGAATGGTACTAGCATAAAAATAAAAACAGACTGATGAACCAAAATAGGGAACGAGAAACAAATTGACAAAGCAATGGCTACTTAATTTTTGACAGAAGAGGCAAAAGTATACTGTGGCATAAAAATAGCCTGTTCAGCAAATGGTGCTGGCAAAACTGAAAATAATCTGCAGAGGAATCAAGTTAGATAGTTACTTTTTACTTTGTGCAAAAACAAGTTCAAAATGGATGGATACGTGAATTTAAAACTGGAACTGCTGAAACAACTAAACAAAGACACAGGGGATGCTTTGCAGGAAATCACAGTGAATAGGTAAGAAGTTTGCAGAAGAGAACTTCAACAGCACAAAAACTAGCCCAAGTATCTCAGTGAAACTAGGTGAAATTCAAGTTTTCTTCATAGCAAAGAAAACTATCAGCAGATCACAAAGACACCAGCAAAGATGGTAGAAAGCTCTTCACTGATACACCTCAGACAATGGACTAACATTCAGAATTTACAGAAATTAAATATTGAGGAACTATAACTGCCATTCAACAAAATAGTCAATTAATTGAATAGACAGCTTTCAAAACAAGAAATACAAGTGGCTAATAACCAAAATGTACAGAGAAATGCACCAATGAAATCCCAGCAGTATGATGCATGCATAATGACCAACCGACAGGATAGACAGGAGAAGTTTCACAATACCCTACCCCTCGATGAAAAGCTATGGATAACCAATGACTATTTAGACAAAGAGACTCAGTCTTTTCCAGGAACAAGCCCCCTCTGACAGGTTATCTAATTCTAAGAGGTATCTCTAAACATATTTAAATATAAACAACACCAAATGGACTTAGTAGGTTTTACATATACATATACATGAACATACAAACACACATATATAGACATATATGAAACAATAATAAGAAGGAAAGGTTTTGAATTTAAGATGGAATGAGGAATAGGTTGGAATGTAGAAACAGAGTTAGAAATGTAGATGCAGTAATCATGAATGAAATTGTCAAAAAAAATTTTTTTAAATGTTCACTATCTCTAGTCATCAAGGAAATGGAAAACTACTTTGAGATCTTACTTCATTCCAGTCAGAATGGTCGCCATCAAGAAATCTGACAAAAGATATTACAGATGATGAAGAGATAGTTAGAAATTTATAGAGCCATTATAGAAATCAATATAGAGGTTAAAATTTAAAATATGATTACCATATACCAGAGTTATTCGACCTAGAGGAGTCCATGTCCAACCATAAAGAAAACAATATAAAGTAAGGTCACCCAATCTTAAAGTATACAAGTTCTCCCTCCTATGGAGACCCTAGATTATAAAGTATACATCTATATGTATAAACACTTAAGTACAACACTTAGAAAGGAGACCAAAAAGGAGCAACATTTTGTGATAAGGAAGAATAGAATACAAACAAAAGGACTCATGAAATATGAAAGAGATTATAAACCTAATAGTTTTTGTAGTTTCAACACTATTGAGCTTTTTTCTCTACCTTTTTGGAGAAAATATAAGTGAATAAAAACATAATTGATAGTGAAAATGTAACACACAGAACAGAGATCCATAGCTTTAGAGTAGACATTCTAACAACATAGAAATTCATTAAGATGTCTAGAGTTTGGGACTGGCCAAGTGTTAATTTGAGTGGTTGCCTTAATATACCTATTTGATGTTCCCCATTGTTAGTTTATTACAATATGTGGGTCTCCCTTCTCCCCAGGGTTGTTGGCCACTGGTCCACAAGAAAGAAGGGAACAGAGTAGATGAACAGGGTTTTGGATGACTCGTGAGTATAAACAAAAATGACAACAATCTGGGATCAGCTTCAGGGAAACAGATCAACTTAATTTGGAGTGAATCGGGGGTTATATAGTTTTGGGGAAAGGACATATGAATATCCAGGGTGGGCAAAGGTCATTGACTGAAGGCTAAGGTACTAAGTTGCCTCATTAGCATTAGCATAGGGAGGCATTCCAGTAATTTCAGGTGCTTGCTTTTTTATCTGGAAGAAAGGATGCTGCACCTATAATCTTATCTAGACTTCATGACCTTCCACAGGTAGAGGGTATGGTGGTTTTGGGCTCCCCAGACAAGTTCAGAGAAGAAGAAAACCTGCTAGTAAAGAGAGTCTGACATTTTTCACCAAGATCTGGGATTTCTGGTAATGTTGGACTTCAACCTTAGTTAGCAGGGCTCAATAACAGTAAAGGAATTTTACAAAACAACGTCCAAACTTCTTGTGAATGGTGCGGTCATATATTTATTTTCTCTTAGGGTTTACATCCTGGTGTTGATTATCTTAAACAAGGTGACTAAGATGAGGCTCTTGCTACAGTTGAGTGTTGTTTTTCCCTGAAAGCATGTACAGGATCTCAAGAATTCCAGGTTAATGTTACTGGGATGGTGAAGATTAATCTGCCTGTCCTGTGTAGAGATGGTGCCTTTGGGACATCACTGAGCTTACATAAGATCAGGGTGCAGCCTCCACTAGAGAATTGTGGAAGCCTTAGGAACAAAGGAAACAGACAAGCCCACAGACAGAATTTGTTGTTCTTTGTTCCTGTACTACATTGGAGCTCTGCAAAAATAGATGTGACTCTTCAACCTTACTTTCAGAACTATGAAATAAATAGACCTCTTATCTTTATGAAGTTAACCCATATCTGATTTTGTTATAGTCGTGAAAAATATCTACTAATGTAGGGCCTAGACAAATGGTTCAATGGTTAAGAGCATATACAGCTCTTCAAGAAACCTAGAGTTTGGTTCCCAGAAACCACTTAGAGGAGTACACAAATGTTAGCATTCCAGGTAACTGTGGGGTGGAGTTTAGACAGAATGCTAACAGCAACTGCATATTATTCTACCTCAAAGGGATCAGTTCCCTTCTCTGGCCATGACACCAAAGTGAACACACACACACACACACACACACACACACACCACTTCAAAATAAAATAAAACTCAAAACAATGTAGCTATATAACATTGTCCTTCTACTGTGAGAAAATATACATGATTGGTTATGATCAACTAGAAGATGTAAAGAATAGACTGTAATTTTCTTTGATCTTCTTTTTTGCCTTCACTAAAAGGAGTCCTACTTTTATGGCCTTCTTTGTCCCCATTACTCTCCTTCAAGTAAAATATCACTCACTTATTTAAAGGATAGAAGATCTAGGTATGAAAATGAGAGGATGAGTGATGTGGACTGGTATCTATACAATACATCTCCATGGGTCTTTCTGGGATGACTCTAAGATTTTACATAAAATTTCATCCCTACAAACAGTGAGCCTCTACCAAATATTTATTGAACTTAAGAAGGTATCAACAAAAAATAATCTGAGTATACAGATTCACAGTACAGTTGTAATATATCATTGTTTTTTATTAACTTAAGTATTTTCCCTTTTCCTTCTGGATAAAAATAAATCCAAATAGCAAAAAAGCATAGTTTACATAATTCAGAATTCCAGTCAATAAACATATTCCCTAGTGTATGAAAGCATAGGCAAAAATGTTCTGTATCTAACATGATTTGGTACATAATGAGCATTGTTTATTCCCCATGGCTCCTCAACAGGGGTCAGCATAGTGATCTTTATTCAATGCTCAACTGAGAAAATCAAGTTTTGTTGCAGCATTTGAAAAAAGTTGGGTTGATCTTGAGAACTTCAGCATTACTTTCTAACATGGTCATAATAGTTAAAATAGGAATGCTTGCATCTCTGTCACTAAGAAATATACAAACATAGCTCACCAAGATATGGTGCTAATGACCACAAGAGTCAGAAATCAGGGACAAACAGTTGTAATTCAGTGGTGCATAGTTTTTTCTCTCTCTCTTTTTTTTTTTGTTTTTGTTTTTTGTTTTGTTTTGTTTATCCTATTATTTTTAAAAAACTCTATCATATTATGGTATGATTCTCAATGCAAATTGTAGAGATTTGTATGTATAACTACACGACTTCTGATTTCAATTATACTTTAATTTAAAATACTCATAGCATAGCTTTGTAACTCTGAATTAATAATATGACTTCTGTTTCCCTTCTCTCAAACCAGGGGGCTGGACATTTTGATCACTAGCGTCTCTTCCAGTGGTGTCATTGTCACTCTGAATAATTAAATCAAATTCCACATGTAGGACAATCTAATTGAAAGAGGATTCATTTGAAAATTCATTATGAAAATCAGAGTTAGGATGTCACTGTGTAACATGGAAAATAGTCACACAGAATTAAGCCTAGAGCTGGATATGAGAATCATTAAGATTAATACCAGTGAGATTTATTTTATGAGTTGTCCCTTGATGGTGGTTCTTAAATAACAAGATATTACCAATTCAAGGCATAGTCAGCAAATAAAAAAAATTAGCTTTCAGGGAAGAGCCTGTTGTTTGTGAGATTAACTCAGAATCATTTATTGTATTAAAAAGAACAACTAGATGCCATTTATAGTCAAGAATATAAGTTAAAGACATATTTTTAAAGTAACTACTTAAAACAATATTATATATGAAAACACTTTATTGTCTATATTTAAGATTCCATTCATAGTAAATTAAAAAGGGAAGTAAAAATAAAAATAAATGCTGAATACTCTTCTGAAGTACTGAGAACTTAACCCTACCAAACCCTGGTAAAATATAAATAGTTTTTTGTTTTTGCTTTGTTTTTTTTCTTTTTTGACCCAGGATCTCACATTACAGTCCAGGCTAGTCTCTATCTCATAGCCACTATCCTGCCTCCCTCTGTCAAGTGCTGTGATTATGGTATTTACTCTGCTAAACTAATAAGATAGTTTCCAAAAAGTCAGGTTTCTCTCTCAATTTTTTTCTCCTGGGTACAAGGACATATAAAATAAATGTTTCTAATCATATCCATGTTTAAATGTAGACATTTTATTAATCATGTGTCACCTATGTTTCAGTCATAAGGTAAGTGTTAAATTTCTTGCAAGGAATTTCTCTTTTGGTAGCTTCTAGGCTTTCCCTCATAAGACAGGCCTAGTCCTGTTTGAGATAAGTGTAGAATATTTATAGAGAAACTATTGCAACTCAGACATTTTTCAAAGGTAATTTAGAATAACAGGACTATGCTTGGGAATTTATCTTACTTAGAATTAACATTTAGATCATTCATACACATGAATTAACATCTGATATCTTGACCAATAGTTTTTTCTTCCCTAATATTGTTACACTATAGTGGTCCACTTTTTATGAGCTGCTATAAACATTCTATACAAGTGACCTCAAGACAAACAACGAACCATTTAGGTCACAAAAGAACCTTGTTTAGCTGTGACTTTCAGGAAAGCTTGGCCATTGCTATGACAGAAAGGAAAGACTTGATGGGAGGAGATTCTTCATTCCTCATGCAATCATGATAGTGAAAGACAAGGAGTTGTGGGCATAGAAGAATATTGATATGAGTGGGCCTCCAAGGAACTCTGGAGCCCTTCAGCAACTCTGAAGAGTGGATAATGGGAAACAGCAGGCCAGCAAGGCCTCTGTTTGTAGCAGATTTCTCCTACTTACTTTAAACATGTATCTATTTTCTCTTTTCATAAAGAGAACCTGTGAATTTTAATTACTGTGTGCCCTTCCAGTTGAAGTACTGTATCTACCTTGCTGCACACAGCGCAGTGTGAGACAGTGACTAATATGGCCTGTTCCTCTTCCCTATGAAGGAACTATGAAACTCTGAAGAGCCAATATTACATCATTCTTTGAATAGTGAGAGATTTCCAAAATGCTTATCTATGTAGCCATGCAAAAAGGGAGGTCAGGTAACCTAAATGACAGGAAACAGAAGGCCCTGAAGATGTCTGGAAGAGAAAAACAAGGAATAATAATACTTACCAAATGGATAAATGGCCAAGGTCAAGGTGGAAATAAAAACTTATGAGAAAGTGCTAAACTTAAACACAATAATGTTTCCAACAAGTGTATACCTACTACTAGTCGATGCTATGTCCCGACTTCACAGACACACATTGGACATTAGACACATTCTCAGAATAAATACATGGACTTAGAAATCCATGAATGAACTGAAGTTAATTTCTAGTTCTTCAAAAATATTGTATTTGTGTGTACACTCTTGTCTATGACTGTGTCTGTGTATCTGTTCATGGGTATACTCATCTATGCAGGTCATGTGCACATTGGTACATATGTGTAGAGAGCTGTTGGTAGTAGCATCTTCCTTAATCACTCTGTATCTTACCTTTTAAGAGTATTTAGTTATTCAGTTAGTTTGGTGGATGGGTATGTATGCACACATGTGTGCACATGCACCACATGAATGCAGGAGCCCATAGAGGTTAGAAGGCAGCATCAAATATCTTAGAACCTGATTTACATGGAGTTCTGAGTTACTAAGTGAGTGCTGGGAATTGAACCTGTGTCCTTTAATCTCTTCTTTTTCCATATTATTTTTTAAGACAGTCTCTTACTGAACCTGGAATTCATTTATCAGTCTAGACTAAATGGCCAGCAAGTCTTAGGAGGGTTCTTATCTGTCTTTGAAATTCTAGGCTTACAGATGTGCCCAGCATTTTTCATGGGTGCTGGACATCAAAACACAGAACCTCATGCAACATGGCAAGCAGTTCACTGATTCATCATTCAAGCTCAATCACTTCCACAAGCACTCAAAATTAGAATTTTTAATGCAGACTACATTTTATAACATTAAAATATTAGTATTTTTAAGGACCTATTTTTATATTTTTGTTGGTAGCCATTTGTAGGTAATGGTAGAATTTTGTATGGATATTGTTTCATATTCATTGCAGTCACTCATGTACCAGTCTGTCTCCTACCTTTACCTAATGTCTGAAACATAACAAATACTTCTTGAATTATCCCATTTTGCTGAATATGGTATCATGTTAATGAAATGTGCTCAATACTAATTCCTAGTAAATTTGAAATCTGACCCTTTCCTGTTTTAAATTTGGAGAAATTGCCCACATTTCTTATTAATACCCCACAACCTATAAACCAACATATTCTTTGAATACATATGCTCTCTAACAGAACCTGTTTTTAGTAAACAACAGACTTTAGTGGCAAACATATGTAAAATTTTATATACAGCTTTATTTAGACAGTATTTTGCAGTAAACAAAAATTTTAATATAGCTCTATACACAAGTAATATTACCAGTTCCATATTGACCTTAGATTTAATTACATCTATTAATTATTTCTTTTAACACAATGTTTAGCATTTATTATATGGCAAGTGATGGGCTCTTACTACACAGACAGCAGAGAACAAGGCTTCTTAGTGATTTAATGGGTTAAGAACATGTGCAAAAGAAGAAGTAACTATCTAAGATGAGGCCTGATGGTTGACTTGCATGGACCTGGACATTAGAATGAAAGTGGGCAAAGAACTGGAGATATTTTTTTAAAGTAAGATAACATAGTTGAAGTGTTCAAAAATACTTCAGGATTTTGTTTTCAAAATGAGTAGATAATAGAAGAAGGAATGGCCCTACAAAATGAAGCTGAAAGGTATGTATATGATGTATATGATAATACACAGATTATAGGCATGACTCCCCAGAGGAACCTAAGAGGGAGCTAATACCCATTTTCCTAAGAACTAGTAAGAAATGTGAGGCCTGTAACTAGCAAACATTTATGGACTTGAAGCCCCCTTGGGCTGAGTTAGCGCTGAAAAGAAGTGCTCCCATTCACCTCTAAGGAGATAGCATGCCCAGAGATTTGGGAGACCTGACCAGTAGACCTGACCACTTTTATGTCCATACATCCTTTTTAAAAGTATGACATTTATTTAGTTAGTGAAGGGTAAGTGGGGCACATTAGTTGGAAATCTGAAGAAAACTTGAAAGAATCAATTCTCTTCTTCTACCATGTGGGTCTCAAGGTTCTGACTCAGTCCTCTTGCTTGGTAGCAAATGTCTCCACTTACTGAGCCATTTCCCCAGCCATGTTTCTATATCTTAACAGTTATTTACTATCTTGCCATGAATTTTGGATTATTTTTTATCAATTTTTCTGAAGATCTATAACTTACATGTTTTTGAAGAAACTTATCTCCCAGTCTCTTGCCAATCTTCAATATTATCCTGGAAGTCCTTTTAGAAAGAAGTTGAAGTCAAGATAAGCTAGGGAAAGTACTGATTTGGCATCCCTGTACCCAGCCCTCCCCTTCCAACACATACAGCTTTGCTCCAGACAGAGGACCAATGAGCAACTTCACAGATGCCAGAAGATCTCTGAGTGCAAACATCTAAAATTAGAGAAACTAATTCAGTTCATTAAAACATCATCTTTGACTTCCCAAACAAGCAGAATTAGAAGAAATTCAAAATAACACTGAGATTGAGAACTTAGAAATGTTCAAAGAACTAGCAATGGACTGGGGGAAAATGCTTTATTTCTCACATTGTATTTCCTAACTCCTGATAAGATTACAGCCAACTTCTGCTGACATTTCTAGGATGACTGGCTAAACAACCATGATAAAAGAAACAATCTAGACTCTGAACAATCCCACACTGTGCAATATTGCCTTGAAATTGCTAATGCAGAAGGCACATCTATATAGCCTGAATCTAAGCCACAGCTGAACTAAAGGGTGAATCCCCTGAAGTCATTTGTTAGATACAAGTAAAAGGGGATCAAACTTCCATACATAAAAAAACTCTTCTTACGATGTAAATCTACTTACATTTACCTATTAGCTCATGTTTTGTTAATTCCCCAATGGGTGGCACTCCTTTTGGGGCAATAGAAGGAGGTCACTAAAGGCATGAGTTTAATGGTCATTACCCAGCCTATTACTGGCTGCTGGCTGCTTCCTGATTTATTCTTAATGCCACACTGCTACAGCCACAGATGAAATTGATCCCATCATCATGCTTTCTGGCCATAATGTTTCTGAAACTGAGAGCACAGATCAACTTTTCCTCTCTCACATTGTTTCTATCAAGTATTTTGGTCACAGCAACAAGAGCAGCTAACACATTCTGTCTAAGGAGATAGGTGGAGGGACAGAACACCTTAGGATTCTAGAGTTCATAAAATATGAACTATCCCAGATCACTTTGTTAATTCAACAGTTTCACTGAAATTGTTGCTGTGCGACAGAGACCATTTACAACCTTATCTAGCAAGGGCAAGAAAAGCACAATGTGTACTTCATAAGAGGTAAAAGCCCGGGCTGGAGAGATGGCTCAGCGGTAAAGAGCACTAACTGTTCTTCCAGAGGTCCTGAGTTCAACTCCCAGCAACCACATGGTGGCACACAACCATCTGTAATGGGATCTGATGCTCTTTTCTGGTGTGTCTGAAGAGAGCAACAGTGTATTCAGAAGAGGTAAAAGTCCTTTCCTTAAATATTATAAACAATAATTTCCATACTTTATAAGAAACTAGAAAAGAAGAGTTCAAAAGTTTCTTTTTTGTTTTGTTTTGTTTTGTTGTTTTTGTTTTTTGGTTTTTCAAGACAGGGTTTCTCTGTGTAGCCCTGGATGTCCTGGAACTCACTCTGTAGACCAGGCTGGCCTCGAACTCAGAAATCCACCTGCCTCTGCCTCCCAAGTGCTGGGATTAAAGGTGTGCGCCACCACTGCCCAACTCTAAAGTTTCTAACACAGAGAAACTTGTAATACTTTACAGAGATTAAAGAACCAATTTCCTGGTCTTAACCACACAGATAATAAACATATCAGTTGAATATCATACCATATTCTGTAAACATGGGCAAGTATATATTATTAAACATTTCTAAAGAGAAAAACAAAATCACAAACAAAAATATAGCAATAGGCCATGTTAAAATGTAGGCTTGGATAACTTTCGAGCAACGTTCTGGAATAAATCCAACAAGAACCACGGAAGGAGCATCACTGTTTCTTTCGTAATCTGAACTAAACAGACGTAAACATAAATAACTAAAGAGGGAAGCCACTCATTCACACCATCTCTGCATGTGCCTTCATTATTCTTGATAGTAAAAAATAAATACAACTGAAATTACCTAAACAATCAAATCACCTTGTGCTGTGTCCTTCCTGTCCTGTAGGTTTTGGTCCTGGAAACTTGACTAGGGCAAGGTGGGAATGAAGAAATGATGGACTCTGAAGAAACAAATTGGAAATGAAAATAAACAGTGTTTCCTGCAGTCCAAACAATTAGATCCCAAAAGAGAAACAAAAACCCAGCATTCTCTACTCTCTAAGGATAAAGATCCTGTGAAAAACATGGTCTACTGCAAACAGAAGTGTTAGAGAAGCCATGTCAGTGACTTGTAGAAAAACAAGAGAATAACTAGGCAAATGTGCCCAGTCACCCTGCTCTGCAGAAAATATTAGACCAGCTTCTCATCCTTTCTTAAAAACTCAGAGGGGAATTATGTTCAACACACTCTTCTCATGGATGCAATGCTACTCTGAACCTTCAGCCCCACTACACAAAAATCACATCTTTGGGGGCATAGAAAATCAGATGGTGGGGAATCTAACGGCACTGAGGCTATTCGTGTGCAAACTATTCTTTCCTCCTGACACAACTTTTTCAAGTTAAAGAGATAAAGATCTACTTTATAAATGGATCTGCCAGGTGAAACATAGGACTGCAGAATTATTATTAGAAGTCTAAGATAATTCTGCATATAATTACATTATAGCTAATAAGGATATTCATATACTTGCATTGTGTACAATTTGAGAGAAAGAGAGAAAGAACTAGCTGAGGTTTCCAAAATTCAATAGGATTTCACACTGAGGCAAAAGTAACTAGATAAGATTCTATAGACTCTGGTCTAATTTTTCTTAAACTTTGTTTAAATATATTCTTTGACTTGTTAGAATTTCATCCAACAGACATCCTAAGCCAATTGTGTTCCATACCTGGACATTCTAACTTACATATTGGTCATTTTCTTAGTGTGGCTAGATGTTTGTGGATCATGTAAGGTCTTCCCCATCCTCAGAAGCTTAATTAATTTTATTATTCTTAATAGTAAAAAATAAATAACTAAAACTGAAATTACCTAAACCATCAAATTGCCATGTGCTCGGTCCTGTACTCTTTGATCCTGGAGACCTGACTAGGGCAAGGTGGGAATGAAGAAATGATCGATTCTGAAAAACAAGAAACACATTTGGAGTTAAATGGGCTGCCCTTGCTCTGACCTACTGAACAACCTGGAAACTCAACGCATTTATAATATACAGCACAAAAAGGAGGGGCTTGCTCATGTTGGTGGGAACTCTTCATAGAGTCCAGTCTCAGGTTGTAGTCATTAGGAAGGAAGAAGCTACAGTTTTTCAAGCTTTATACATATGTTCAATCATTTATAAACATGATGCTTGCACCAGAGAAAGGTTTTGTCAATTCTCCTTGCTTAATGGGTGGGGGAGAGTATGTGTGTGGGGAAGTGGGGGGGCTTTCTTTGCCAGTTCCTATGGTTCTAAGACACTGGGGTCCTTGACAGGGCTATGCTTTTGTCAATGACATATGTTCACTTTAGGCTTCATTCACTGCCCGTAATCTTGACTTGTTCCAAGCTACTAGACCTCTGTATGCCTTCACTTCAGGAGTTCAGATTACATTCTCATGAGTGAGCACAAGGAACTAAGCCTACCATACCTCATTCCAATCTAATCATACACAGATGTAGTTTAATATTACAAATGCACTATTTAATGAGTTCAAACAGTCTTTCCCCTGCCAATTTCCTAGCCTCTATTTCACTATCAAAAGACAGGTGGTCCAGGACACCCCAAAACGTCAGAAAAAGAAGATGTACACTCATCTTTAACTGGGAAGAAGAGGGATTTCTTTGGTTAATTGACTTGCCCAAGTCTAAACAGCCAGTCAGTATTTAAATCCAGGTCATTCACACTGACAAATGAATTGAAGTCAGATTTCACCAGCACTGTTTAGCTCTGTGAGAATGAAGTTCAATTACACTTGGCATTATATTCCTTAGAACTAGGGCCAGAATTATTTGCCAACACTGTTCAGTGGTGTATGTCATGTTTTCTTCTCTCTCTCTCTTTCTTTCTCTGATTCTTGTCACATTCATACATTTAAAACAGAAATATAAAAATGTTTGTTTATTGCCTCTGTTTATGGCTCAGTAAACAAAAGTGATTACCACATAAGACTAACAACTTGAGTTCAATTCCTGGGATCCATTATTTTAAAAAGCCAAAGAGGTAGAGACAGGAGAACCATCTAGAAGCTCATGGTCCACTTAGCCTGAAACATTCAGTGGAACGAGTATAAGAAAGACTACATGTGAAATAAAAGATAGGAGAACAAAGTCAACTCCTAAAGTTGTCCTGAGACCTCCACGGGAATGCCAAACATGCCTGTGCATGCACACACACACACAGGCACATGCACACACACACACACACACACACACACACACACATACACACACACACAAAAATATATAATAAATAATAATAATAAATGATAAATGAGGAATGTTCATTTATTTTGTGGACAAGGAGCAGGTAGACCTCTTAGAGATAATGATAATAAAACATGCCCTCCAGTTGTCACACAAAGACCCACCCAAACACTCTTGGTCTTTGAGTGCAGAGAAATGGGAGCAGGTTTTTCAGAATCCAGGACAATGTCATCAGTTCCTGGTCGTAGTTATCATGACAAATGACCTTGACTTCTTTGATACTCACCAGAGGCTGTCATTGGCTGAAATCTCCTACAGAACCTTTACCCAGTTCATCCACTCAGTGAGGCTGACAGGAAGCTAGAAAATGGATGCATAAAGCATCCCATGTAGCACTGTGTGTGCATATCGTTTCTCATTAGGATTTGCTGAAGGAAACAGGCAGGCACTAACAGACGCACATAGGCAATCTGTAAAGAAATGCAAATAATGAGAGTCTCCTCACTCCTAAATTCCTCTAACAGTATTTTTAAAAGGTGGTTTCTGTTGATCTTGATTTTCACTGGTGTATGGTAAATAGCTCTCCTGGACTTGTTTTTGTTTTGCAATAGACATGGCACATATTTTCCTGAGGAAAGGGAGGAAATTAGATGCTGTCCCCGTGTGTGCGTCCCTCATCCTGAAACTTACATTATAAGCACTTGATTTATGAATCTTTTAAAAGTCCAGAACACCCACAGATCTGCGGACTGACGTTTATTTATTATCATTTTTCTTTAGTGTGAACTGAAGAGCCTCTGTCAGTTACTCACGGGCATCCTCTATTACTCTTCTTCATTATGTGAAGTATTAATGTCCCTTTTGAATTCTTTTCTGCCTCACGCCTCTCTTCGTTTTATTTCCCCATCTTTGTCTTTCATCTCCTATGCTAAATTTTAACTTACCTGATGATTGCTTTCAACCCCTTTTGTATTAACCTTAGATTCTGAACTTTGTCATAAATGCTTTATAGACCCATTTCCATTCCATTAAAAAAAGAAAAAAAGAATACTTGTGCTCCAAAACCCATTTGATTATGAAACACAGCTATTTGGTTTTGAAGTAGATATGCATAATAAAAGGTAATATTTTAAATATACAGGATTCCACATTATCCAATAGATCCTGACAACTGAGTCCATTTTAATTTAATTCATCAAAGGACTATCCCTGAACGACTAACACAGTGTTCAGTCTTTGTGAGAAGGGCCATGCTGCCCGTAATGAATTCATGAAACCCATGAATATCCAAGATCATGTTCATTTAAAAGGCTTATTAATCTTGAATGAATAATTTAGATACCCCTAAAAGCCATCTTACAACCTGAGATGTCACACCAATCTCATAAATGAACGCCAAAAAAAAAAAAAAAAAAAAAAGACTGGTAGAGGTATGACAAAAAACTTAAAATAAAGACACATGCAAAAGCAGAAACCTGTTTGTAACACTTTTTAAAGAAACATTTGTCAAGGGACCGAGGTAGGCGGGCCTAGAAACCCCCCTGGATCCCAAAAGCGGGCGGCTGTGGCAGGAAACTTCTGCCTGGGACACTAGGATTCCATAGACAAGCAGCTCCGGGAGGAACGCAGAAAAGCCCATAGCAGGGGCAAAGCGTCCCCAGAGCTCACTGACTCTGCCCGCTTTCTGCTGGCCAAAGAGACTGACGGCCAGCAGCTTCCAGCGACGGCCAGAAACCTCAGCTTGGGCCACAGGGCCCCACAGCTAATCAGCGCCGGGACAAAGATCCCTTTCAGGAGATCGCAAGACTCAGCAGAGGGCCAAAGACATGCCCCACAGCTCACCAGGTACTTCCCTGAACCTGCAAGACACAGGGACCGAGGTAGGCGGGCC
>CM052700.1:42332129-42356007 GCA_028551405.1 Uromys caudimaculatus
AAAGGGAATGTCAAGGTGGGAATATGGGAATGGGTGGGCAGGTGGGTGGGAGGAGGAATCCCCTCACAGAGGCGGGGAGGGGGAGGGGACACGGGGTTTCCAAAGAAAAGGGGAATCATCGGAAATGTAAATAAAAAAATAAAAAAAAAAAAAGAAACATTTGTCTGGTCTTCTCCAAACTTCGGTCCCAAGAACTCCTCTACTCAGCTCATACATATAGATTCTGTTCACTTCTTAATAAACAAGCCAATGTGTGGGCTGGAGAGATAGCTGAATGCTATAGCTCTCGTAGGAGACCTGAGTTCAGTTCTCAGCGCCTGCATAGCAGCTCACAAACATCTGTGACTCCAGTTCTGGGGAATCTGGCACCCTCTTCTGTTCTCTGACGGTACTGCACAGGCCTAGTACACTTACATGCAAGGAATGTACTCATACACATAAAAAAATAGGTCTAAAATTGTTTAAACAAGTTACCTATGTGTTTCTAACTTCACTATTGTTCCTAATGAGTTTTTATACCAAAATTGCTCATGATAGCCTATTTTTGTTTTTAAAAAAGCAACCTTTTTCTACTCTAAAGAATTAAACAATTTAAGAAAGTAACCTTAGCAATTTTATAAAGCTATTTTGCTATGAGTCACTGAAAATTATAGTATGTGGCTTAGAAACATATATTAATAAAATGACTGCTGGTTTTCCAAGGAGGGGTTGGCGTTCTAGTGATATCAACAAGCAGGCACACTCTGATCTTCACATTATCCAACTGTATGTTCTTTACCTCATGATCACAAGATGGCTGCCTGGCTACCAGACCTCATGTCTGCAATTCAAGTAGGACTTTTTCTTTCTTTCTTTCTTTCTTTCTTTCTTTCTTTCTTTCTTTCTTTCTTTCTTTCTTTCTTTCCTTCCTTTTTTTTTCTTTTAAGATAAAAGGTCCTGCCAATAACTTTGACCTTATTAGCATTATCAATTCAAAACTCTACCTGGAAAATCAAACATTTTGGTTTTCTGATCTGTAAAATAAAGAAGAGTATCTATGCATTGGATTATGAATGACTTCAAAGTTAATCAACTCTTTATCGATTTGCTTCCATCCAAAAGAAATCTACTGATTAATATTAAGGATGGTGACAGAAAAGGAATTAAAAGGAAAAATAACTAACTATAACAATGTGTATGATACATGTTTTCAGTGTAGAGGACATAGTGGAACAAAGCTAGATACTTTTGAAGAGTATACTTAGAAACACTGAGGAAGCTAAACTTAACCCTAGAGCCCACAATTATCCTGTAGACTCTAAGGCTACACATTAGAATTAGTGAACTATTCACAAACATTAAAGTTAAATTATTAAATATGTATATATAAATTTCTTGGATAAGTCTTAAACATCTGTATTTCTTTTTCATATATGTCTTTTGAGACAGGATTTCCTTATGTAGCCTTGGCTGGCCAAGAATTTACTCCATTTGACCAGAATGTCCTGCAGTCGCAGATATCCTCTTCCTCTGCTTCCCAAGTGCTGAGATAACGGGTAGATGGCATTTCTCCCTGACTTTTAAGTGCTATGTATTTAAAGATATTTTTCCATGTGAGGGTTGAGAAAATCTCTAAGGCTTATTGTAGAGAACTGGAGATTTCAGAGCAAAAAGCTAATAAAAGAAGTTATTCATAAGTTCACTTCAAACATATAGAGGAAAATTACCTTCTCCGAATAATAATTCTTTGTGAAAGATTCATGAAAATATGTCCTTAATGGATGGAACTTGAATATGGGTATACATTTGGAATGTGAATGTCTCTTTAGAAATTATTTGCAAAAGTGTAAGAGATGATCATTATTCATAATTTTAATGCCATTAATCATGAAGCCCATAAAGGCTCAAAGTGTATCGGTTTCAATTCTATGTGACATAGTTTAAGGAATTTCTCCTGAAAGCCTGATATGTTTCTAAGTGCGTTCTGTTTTGAATTGCAATGCAGGCAAGCATGGCGGTTACTTATTCAGGTTCTCTGTTTGGGTAGTAGTTCTGATAGGTCAGGCTGGCCTAACTTCTATAGCAGGGGCGTGGAAAATGAAGATTGATTTCTCTGACAAAGGGGAAAGCAGAGCATGGGGGTCGAGGGGAGTGGAAAGTTTTAGGATTCAAACCCAGGCTTCTTCTGTATTCCTTTGTCAGAACTCAGTCGCATGCTCATCTAAACTCCAGACAAACCTGAGAACTAGAGCAGGAAACTGAAAACAGTGAACACAGAGCATTGCGTCTACCTGTCAGCTTTGGGGGCTGACATCTTGAATACCCTGAAAAGAAACAGAAACCTTCACAGTGGATAAAAATAAATGTGCATAACTGAGTGAAGAAAAATGAGAAAAGGGAGGGGGAAGAGAGGGGAGGGAAGATGAAGAAAGGGAGATGAAGGCGGGGGGGGGGGGTGGAAGGTGGAGAAAGGGAAGGGCCAGGGGAAGCCCAGGAAGGCAGCAGAGACCGGATATCACTGAGATCCCTGTGCTCAGAAGGTTGTACAAGTAGGAGGTCAGCCTGGACTCCACAGTAAGATCTTACGGCACCAACACACAATTTGACAAACAAACTTACTAACAATTTGCAGATGTGGCTGTGAGTTTTTTTCATGAGCAGATGTCTCATCTGTGTTGTTATCAAGGACCCTGGGGCTTCCTTTCTGCTTTCTCACAGCTGGGGGTCAGCTCCTTCCTATAAATGTTGCTTTATAAAGCATATAGTGTCCTGCAGCAGTTGACCCACCCACCTCCACGAGTGAGGATTCAGGGAAGTGCCTTGAACTGCACGTCTTAACATTGGATTCTGCCTAGTTCTCGGCAAGGATTCGTAAAATGGCTACGACTGACTTCATCGAGACTAATTCCTGGAAATAGACCACTTAGGTGATTTACAGTCCGTGACCTTGATCTCTTTCATCTTTACCCAAGTCACTGAGAGAATCAAGACACTTATGTATGTACTTCTGTCTTCCAGAAACCCCTTCTTTGAGGTTACCCTCTCCCACTCCTTGGCATTCTCTGGTCCAGTTTCAATTATCTTTACTTCTCACTTAAGATAGCAGGTTCTCCTTCCTCCATCTTTAAGCTTTTTATCATCTATTCTTTCTCTCCTTGGAGTTGAAACCTTACAGGATATAGTAGATTGTGTGTGGTTCCACACGTGGAACCACTCAGCTTTCTTCTCTGCTATGTCTAAATGTTCAGAGCCAAGCTATTTATTAACATAATAAATAGAAGAAACAAATATTATATCATAGATCTCAGTTGAAAAGCATAGAAGGCCAGACTTCAGCACAGAGTCATCACAGGTAGAGTAATTTGTCAACTTGCCAAGTGGATTATCATCTTTCCTTTTCATTAGTGTTACTTTCTAGGTATTGATTATCACCCTGCTGTACCCTCTGCTCGGTGAGTTTTCAGCCACCAGAAGCCTATGAAAAATGCCTATTTTGTTGTGTTATCAGTCTTCCTAGATATTTCTCAAGGAGACTAATTTCTTGCAGTATCAACTGAGATTGCATATTTCTCTAAGACAATGTGGAGTGAAAGAAGCCAAGGAAAGCCATGTTTTACACGAAGCCAATAAAAAGCAGACACATTAGCTCTAAATCAACTGGCAGTATGTCAGAGAAGTAAATTTCACTGCTCAGAGTCACAGAGGGAGAATCCATCTTTGTCTCTGAGGTTTAAGTAAGATTTTGACAAGAAATTTAATAATACGGAGGAATCGGTCTGCTACTGTACACGCTGATTATTTCACACAAGGAAAAGACTGAACCGTCACTCTATGTGAGCCATTATTCGCAATCCGTTGTTTCTAAATCATTACATCTATTCATACAAGCAAATATCACTCAGCCTGCGTGAATCTAACATTTGAAAATATCAAAATGGAGAATGCATGCACGCGCATGAAAACACACACACACACACACACACACACACACACACACACTAGCTTTTGTTTGGTTATTTTTGAGTGTCTAAAGGCAACAGCATTGAGTAATACATTTAAAAATATGCTGCACCCTAAAAGACAATCTATTCTTATAGACATTACAAAGAAATTAATGATTTTAGTCATGCTTAATTTTTTTTATTTGTCAGAATGTTTATCTTTTTCTGATTATTCCTGTTTTAGGGGCCTCTTTAAAAGGTGTTTCTTTGTTTTGGTTTGGTTTTTGTTGTTGTTTGTTTGTTTGTTTGTTTTTTTACCTTTCCAACAAGGGTAATACCTACTGGGATCTCTGTTTATTTAAGGATGTCTTCACACTTTTTATCTACCCCACCCCCCAAAAATAAAACATCAAACAAATTCTACCACAGACAAGGCCAAGGAGGAGAATTACAAGATCCAGGTCATCTTGGTCAACAGAATCAAACATAGCCCCAATGGTATTTCTATATGTACTTTATAACTTCATGTTTTGTGGGGGAAAAAGAATGCATAATTTCTAGCACTTTCCATAGCTCCCAGTGAGACTAAGTTGTTGGTTCTCAAATAACTAGTGTGTGGTGAGATGCTCACCAATTTTCATTATACACCCCTTGATCACTGTCATTGAGTGGGAAGACAAGGGGCTCCGAACCCTGAAGACCAGGGTGACATTTCAACCCTCCTACTTGTTACCTTTGACACTTGAGTGATTTGTTGTTGTTGTTGTTGTTCCATGAACCATAAATGAAGATTAAAGAGTGTTGTCGCTTTACAGATGGTTCCAAGGACTTTTAAGTTCATGAATGATGAAGAAAACAATAGTAGTTATGGGTTGAATTGTGCTCCTCAAAATCTGTATATTGAAGGCCTAACTCTATTTCCACATGACCAGTTTTTAAAGTCAGAGATCTTTACCAATGATATTTCATTAAAATAAGGGCGAGGCCTGAGCCAATATGAAGGTCCTTGAGATAAGAAATTGGGGGAAAAAAGCTGTCAAGAGAGATCGAAGGAAATGGCTTTGTCTATAGACCTGAAAGAAAGCAGAAATGGATCATTCTCTCTTAGCACTGAGAAGGATCAATGTTCCCAATTGTCGGCTCCTTGCCCGCAGGTCCAAGGGAGAGGTGAGAACCCGTTCCAGCCGGGTCTGTCTGGGGCTGAGCAGGATGGTGAGTGTCGACGGCCCAAAGAAACACATCAGGCCAGGAGTCTTGTGGAAGCAGGAACTCGCTTTATTAAACTAGGCACTTGCTTATATAGAGAAGGCAAGGAGGTGGGCACTTAGGCATGGGAAGAGATGACGTAGGAAGCGGGGAAGTGTGACTAAGGGTAAGGGGTAACTGACAGGGCCAATGGCAAAGCTTCACATCAGAAACATTGGGGCAAAGGCAGGGCCAAACAGGTCTTGTTGAGTCACCCGGATATGGAAGTGACTGAGACAGGTCTCAAAACTTGAGCCAGGCTTAGGCTTTCCCACAAGGCCGCAGAAATTCGAGCCAGGCTCAGGTTTGTCCTAAAGGCCCAAACCAGGACCAAAATGGAGCCCAACACCCAATACCTTGACTTTAGAGTTTTCTGTTGAGAAAATTGCATGCTGTTCTATAAATCGACCCACAGGTGATGGTTACAGCATTCCTCATTTGTGAATTCTGCTGGTTAAAGTGTCTTTGGACTTACTTGCCTCTACCTGAAATTACTCAAGCCATGTTTGTTCCTGGTGCTTCCAGATGTTCTCTTTGCTCTTTCTGTGTGTCCTTCAGGAAAATGAATCACAAAACCTCCTTCTGCTTTTCCCCGAGGTGTATGTCTGGAGAATTCTGCCCATGATGGTCATATTTTATGTCCAGACCCTCCGTGTCTCTAACCAACAAAGTGGTTGAGGGAAGAAGAGAGATGAAGTAGATGAAATCAGAGGATTTTGTAACTAGAAATGAGTAAATATTTAACCCAATTTTATCATAATATAACTAATAACTTAGAGAAGTATAACACATAGAACTTAGCTTCACCATTCAGAATTAAAATTAGGAATTAGGGATGGTCAGATGGCCCAAATGGATGAAGGTGCCTGCTATGAAGCCTGACAACCTGAGTTTCTTCCTAGGACCTACTTGGTAAATGTTGAGAACTGACTCCTCCAAGTTGTCATTTGACCTACATACACATGCCATTATTACTATTATTATTATTATTAATTATTATTATTATTATTATTATTATTATTATATGAAAACAAAACTAAGAATTGGAAGCAGATGAGAATTTACTATATTTTGTAACATAATTTTGGGATCTAGAAAATAAAATGTTGTCTTACCCAATTTTTAAGCATTCATTCTTTTTCATTGTTTATATTTGGGTTTTTATTTATTTTGTTGCTTTATCTATTTATTTTGATACAATAACTCATGTAATTATGTGGCATAGGCTGGCTTCAAACTTGCTATGTAGCTAAGGTTGACCTTGAATTTCTGATCCTTCTGCCCCCACCTCCCAGATGCTAGGATTACAGGAGTATGCCACCATTTTATCCAGTACTGAGGATTGAAGCTGGAGTTCTATGCACGCTGGGCAAGCACTTATTGAGCCATGCCCCCTACAATGGCTACCATTTCTTTCCTGAGTACTTATCAGTAAAATAATAAAATGTGCAATGTTCTTTGATACTTTTCAAGTGGAGGGGATGAGCAGGGCCACAAAGGACCTTACGCTGCTCTAAAATTTCATTTTGGCAATAACAAGTAGACTGGAGACTTAGTAATCCTAAAATCAGAATGTTTGAAGCTGCTCAGATGCACTGCAAGTGTACATTTGCCTGAAACCTAGGCAAAGGCTCATCCTTCTACTGCGAGTTAGTTACAAGGTGCCTGTTTACCTGGTTTTTATCTGTGCCTCTTTCCACTAAATACATTTTGATCTCCCCTCTGGCTTTGCTTCTTTCAATATTTCTTGGCTCTGATCAGTTTGATTTCTGACACTTTGGCAGCCTCCGTTCAAGAGATGAATGCAACTAATTTGGTAGATAAAGTTCTAATCTTTCCTGCCTTGATTGTCAATGTTTGAAAGGTAATCTAAGACGATGTCTTTATCCCATGATTTATTTTAGATTTGACTGAAGTCGGGTCTGAGCAGTTGATTATCTCCTCACATCTGATCAGCTGAAAGCAAAGACCAATGACACGGGAGCTAATTGAAGGCAAAGAACATACCTCAAGTCTGTTGTGACAAAATGTCACCTCTACATTTGCTAGTTAAACAAAGTATTTATGAAATTGCTAACGAGTGAACTTGGCTTTCTTCCTTTCATTTGTGCCTGGTATAACAGAAAATTCTGGTGGTTTATTTATAAAGAACTGGGAAAGATTTGCTTTTATGGAGAAATTCCTAGGCAACAAAGAAACCTTGTTTCCATGAAGAAAACTTGTTGTCAGTCTTTGTAGGTACCGGACACTGAAATCTTCATAAAGATAGATATGTGTGAATGTGCACCTATACATGTATGTACGCATGTGTTTTCATGTGTGTATGCACATGGGTACATATACATGTGCATATGCATGTGTGCTTGTGTTTTTCATATGTATATGCATATGTATATACATGTGCTTATACATGTGTATTTCATATGTGTATATGCATGTGTAGCATAAGTGTGTGTATATACATGTATGTATATATGCATGTGAGTGTATATGTCTATGTGTATATACATGCATGGGGGGGATGCGTGTGTGTGTGTGTGTGTGTGTGTGTGTGTGTGTGTGTGTACATATGCCACACTTTGTGGAATTGGTTCTCTCCTTTTCTGATTACATGGGTTCCAGGGATTGAACTCAGATTGTCAGGTTCACTCAGAAAGCACTTTTACTGCTAAGTCATCTCACTGGCCTGAATTTAAAAAAAAAAAAATCTACTAAAGCGTATTTGAGGTTCAGAAGCCATCAGAAAACTTTAAGATGTTAAGTGCTCTAAACTGCATGTATATGTCTCACTTTATTCTTTTAAAATCTATGTGTACACATGAACATATACAAATGCATTCCACCGAAGCTCACTAATCCTTAAATCCTTTAAGCTCTGCATCTTGAAAGATGGTTTACACAAATGAGCATGGTGCTTTTGCTTCAATGCTAGTCTCTTTCTATTTAAGCCATTGGGCTTTCTTCTTGTATATGGCTAAATAAAAAAAATCTCTCCCACTGGCTCCCTCCCCCACTCCTCTCCCCACCTGCAGCAGTCCTGAGAACTGGCTCTGGGGTCCTGAAAGCAGGAGAGTTAGCCCTGTTCCATCACTGCATTAACTCTTAGGAGAGCAGGCCTTCCATCTCGCCTGGGCAGCAAAATGGAGCTGGCCCTGATGGCGAAGGCATGGGTGAGCCAGCCCTGAGGATGTGAGAGCTCAGGATCTAGCCCAGTCTCTCACAGGCTGGGAAAGAGGTCCCACACCTTGACTGGGCAGCACAGGGTAGCTGGTGCTGGAGGCATGGGTGCAGGTGAGCAGAGCTGACTCTGACTCCTGCTGATGGCAGCTTTGGGTGGCCTAGGCGGAGCAGGGCTAGAAGGCTTGCCTTGGAAGTGCAGATAAGGGAGAGCCTGTGCAACAACCAGTTCAGCTACCACCCAGGCACGATTCAGACCTCTGAAGGAGATCACCCTAAAATCTCTACCATATGCAAACAGTTAGGATGTGTGAAAGAGCCAGTCCTCCTGTTCCAAAGCTTCAGGATCTCCATGACACAGGGAACCAACAGGGAGGAGTGCTCACGAAGATACAGTATTGGTGTCACAGAAGCCACAGATTTCGAACCAGACCAGTGACTCAGTGCAATGAACATTTGCAAGTGAAGATGTGTGGACAGAGGGATGGACTGTGGGACACACTGTGACACACTACAGTTTTCGTGATGAGATGTTTTCTGTGCTTTGTTTTTGTTGCTGTTGTTCGTTTGTGTGTCTGTGTGTTTTATTTTGGGGGGAGATTGCAAGGGCAGAGGGCAGAAATGAGAGGATGGGAGACTGGGGTGCATGATACAAAACTCAGAAGAATCAATAAAAAGTAAATAATAATAATAATAATAATAATAATAATAATAATAATAATAAATGGAAATATTTTGAAGAAAAATATCTCTCCCAGCATCTATTGCCTCTGTGTCCTTACCACAGACAAAGGCAGTGTCTCCCTGACACTCCTGGGTTTAACCTTTAATGTAGCATATAGCATCCTGAGACCCACATATATGATTAATGGAATCCCCAGCCCATCTCCAAATGAGCTTGTGTCGGCAAGAAGATTTAGTATCCCCTATACACCCTCAAGATAAAAAATTATTTCAGCTTTCGGGAGCAATTTGTCTAAGAAGAGTAATTTTAGAATTTCTCGCGATGGTTTTAGAGGGGCTGACTTCCTGGTGGCTTTCCCCTTGATTTTATTTCTCACACCTGTTCTTCATGAGCAGGCATAACTTGAAGCTGAGGTAATAGGGGCCCCCAGATGCATAAGCTGACTTTTGTCCTTCGTGTGGCTCTCTTTACATATCACATATGAGCTTGTGTACATTGAAAACAAAAACAAAAACAAAACACAAAAAAGTGTGCTAATACCAAGCCTCAAGATTTTAAAATAATAGTCCCAGCCATGAGGCTTTCTGTGGTCAGTCTAACTGATGCATTACTGAAACAGAAATATAAAATTGATAGCTCTGGTCGCCTTCTTTAATGCCCAGCTGGTGTGAGCATCTTGCTCTCCCATCTGTGCCTTAGAAGTCAGTACCTCTATCCCACCGCTGCATACACATTCTTTTGACTCGAAAGTAAATCTCACCACCCAAAATCTGTTTGCTTTGTACAACAAATGGTGCTTGTGCTTCTGAAAGAGCCACCTTGCACAGAAGTAATTTCACATAATCTAATTGTTCCTTCCATTTAGAAAGTTACCAGATTCTAACAGCCCATCACCTGTTGTCTCCAAGTAAGGCAGCATTGTGGGAAAGTTGGTGTCTGGCCTCCTTGGACATTTCCCTGTGCAAACACCATGGCACGGAGCCTGTCTGTGTATCCCACAACCCTTTATGAGCCTGCCAGTCATAGAAACAATGGAAGCACAATATTTGAAAGCTCCACACTGGACTCTGGCAGAGTGTGTGGATCAGCTATGTGATCTGATGCAAGTGACTCCATTTCTCTTTGAGCCAAGATTTCTTATCTGCTATAGAATGGTAGTGACATCTGTCATCCACAGAATGCAGGCAGGATATTAATTTAGACTAAGGCCAGGCTGTTAGGAGAGAGAGAGCTGACATTCACCCAAGTCTTAGCTGACACAGAAGTTTCTATCTTCCACAGATAATAGTCTGGAGGGAAAATTCCACACTGGTGGCTGATTCTTTTCCATGCTCAGAAATTCTCATTTCACTCTTTTGCTCTGCCATCCCTTGAATTGTGTTTTTGCCTATAGGGTCCAGGAGAGCAAAGTTTTCATGGGTTCTGGCTTGCTAAAAGGAAACCTGCCTAGGGTTTAACAGCACCACCTTTGACACCATGCCTGTCACCTCAGAGCCCATTATGTTAAAGCGGATATATGGCTATACTTAATTGTAGTTGAAAATGGAAAATCTTTGCAATCTCTCCCAGAGCTATGGAAACAGATTAAGATGGACAGTTAGACTATTCTACCACAACAGAATAGAACTGCCTTGGGCTGCAGTGATGGCTCAGAGGTTAAAACCCTTGCAATGTGAGTATGGGAAATAAAATTTTGATCCCCAGAAAGACATGCAAAAGGCCTGGTGGGTATAGTAACCTTCCTTTAATTCCACTGTAAGGAGCAGAGATAGAGGAATCCTCACAATGAAGATGACTATCAAGACTAGCCAAATCAGGGAGTTCTGGGTTAACCTCAGAGGCCCTGCCTCCATAAAGTGGAAACGCAATAGGGGAAGATTGCAGACACCCCTGTGACTCCACAAGGCCAGAAGATTGCAGACACCCCTGTGACTCCACAAGGCCAATAAGTCTAGCTGAAATGATGAGCTCTAGTGAGAGCCCCTGCCTCAAACAAAAGAGACAGAGAATAACAGAAGAATAGGTCAACATTCACCTCTGCCCTGCCCCACCGCCCACAAGCACAACAAAAATTTCCAAGTTCACATCTTGCCTTTTTCTATTCTCATGTGTGTGTGTGTGTGTGTGTGTGTGTGTGTGTGTGTGTGTGTGTGTGTGTGTATTGGAAAGATTTTTCAATTTATTCATTGCAGTGCCAGCCACATTTTAATACTGTAAAGCTTTTCCAAAATCCATTATTTTACCAAAAAAGGGGGGGGGGAGCTGACTTGTGCCTACAAGATTAAGCATGATGCTAAGCTCTTTGCTCTTATACACTTTCTTCACTAGAGACATCTTTTATATGTACAGCTTGGTCTCTGCAGTGATCATTTCAAAGACACTTTTACTAACCTTATATGATAAGATGGTGTCCCACAACACATCAGGTCCATCCACAGAGAGCCCCAAGATGTGGTATCCTTTAGAAATGGATTACAACCATATTAAGAAGAGGTCTTGCTGGGCTAAGATAGTTTTGAAAATCCAATGATCTAATCTTTTGTGAGGAGAGAGCAGAGACACAATAGTCATTGAGGGAAGTAGGCCTTGCAAACAGGAGGGCCTAAAGCCGTGCAGTCACAGACAAAACGCTCCAACAGAAGCCAGCAACCATCAGTATTGAGAAAGAGTCAGGGCTCGAGAAAGAAGGGTTCTAGGAGCCCTTCCTTAGAATCTCCAATGCAAGCATGTTTCCCCTGAAATCTTGATCTCAGACTTCAGCCTCCAAAAGTGTGTTGTTTGCACCACACTGGCTCTGACTATTATTAGGGCAGATCTGGGAGATGAATGCACTGGCCAGGACGTTCTTCATGATTTTGACTAAAAAGACATCTAGGTACCATCACACACAACACTATCCTCAGCCTCTCTCCCCTTTCTTTCAGCTTCTCCATCAACTAACCCTCAAAACACCTGCCTCCTCCAAATCCACTCTTTACATCTAAACCAATTCCCTTGGGCTTACAGATGGTCAGAAGTGAAGAACACTTGCTGCCAAGTCTGAAGACCAAGTTCAGTCCCTGGAATCTACATTGTTTCAGGACATATCTGGTTCCCACGGGTTTTCTCTCACCTCCACACATACACTGGGCCATGCACATCCACCCCAGACATACACATATACAAAAAGTAAATGACTCCTTCTTACTAGTTTATTCTAACCTTGCTTACACTGTATGTGTGTGGGGGTGAGAGAGTGCAAGGATATGTATGTAGAGCTTAGAGGACAACTTTCAGTAGTCTTTTCTCTACGTCCACAGAGGGTTCCATGGATCAAATCCAGGTGTCAGACTACTGAGGCACCTATGATCTGTCTCAACCTTCCAAACTCATGCATATACTTTTAAAGCCTCCCTGTGACCCTTATAGTTCTAAAGGACCACATTTTATTCTGTTTGTCTTCTATCAGCTTCTTAGAAAAATAGATATATCTCCTCCCTTCCTATCTACTGAAGACCTGAAACTTCCAAAAATTCTTCTGTAGATGCTTCTGATTATCCTTGATGTCTCTGTGGCCTTTGGCTCTGCTGACCAGACCCCTCTTCCTGATTTACTATCCATACATAAAGTTATGGTGCTCTTTTACCCTCAGCAGGCACTCCTCAAGGTTCTCCTGCATCTTCTATATCAACATTTCATTGGGTCCGATTCTTCACCATTTTTATTATTCCTTTTGATGACTACATCTCTTTTCATAAGCTCTTCTATTCTCTCTTATATTTGTTTTCACAGACTTTGAAATCATTGTATATGTCTGAATGAAGAAGTGAATGAAGCCCAGGCCACCATCAGTTAGATCCATGGATTTTTGAATGCATATAAACTGGCTTAGATTTATTACTTAATGGCTAACATGACTCTGTGTTCTTTTAGTATTGAGTGAATGAGTGAATAAGTTGAGACATATCTTTCCATAAATATCCAATTTACAGAGAAAATTCAATAAATCCTACAGTAAATTATTTCTTCACCTGAACCTATAAGATAGCTCATTTCCTTGGTTTCTCAGTTATAAATGTCAATTTTTGTAACATACAAACATGAATGGTTTTGATTGCAGGTCTTTCTCTCATGCTGGATTTGATTCTACAATCTTCTAAGTTCTATTTCGATAAAATCTATCAAATTCTTACTTTTGTGAATTCCAATTCTCAGGTCCTAGACTGGCTACTCATTTGTGTAGCTGTTCATTCATTTCATCTTATAATTGCTGTCCACAGCCTCCCCTTTTCTACTATCTTCTCAGTTCTTCCAGAAGTTTCCTGGTTAGACTACGTATTAGTATCTGCTGGACTCAGATTGAGCAGCATTTCTCTTACTAGACTTGCTTTCTAGAGCAAATGACATCATCTTACTCTATGTCTTTGTAAAATAGACAAGTCGAGGGTACAGTGCTGGGCACATTCAGTAAATACAAGGGGTCACATCAGTGGGGTGTCAGCCATGGAGATGGCAGTGACAGCATTTGCAATCCAGTTTTTAATCTTCCTTACCCACTGAGTATCTTTTGTGGGAACAAATGGCACGGTGAAGCGAAGTCCCATGTGTCTTCCCTGGGCGCTGTGGCTCTGGGAGGGACAGGACACATGGGAAGTGGCCGAGCACCTCTGCCCACCGTCCACTGGGTGTGGGCTGTATGCAGCCACAAGGACACCACCCGTGGGTGGGGGAAGGGGCCATTCCTGGGGAACGCCGCAACCAGCTCTGGAGTTCCCAGGCTCTGGGCATCACTGTCGATGCTGGTGGATGCCACAGAGAGCTGGAAACAAACAGGCCGCAGGGTGCAGCTGGCCACAGGACCCGGTTGGGTGGCTTGGGAGCCAGCTAGCTGCTTTGGCTTGAGTGAATAGGTGCTGTCTAGAAGCGCTAAGACGCCTTTGACAAGAGATTAGGTATGGCTCCTTAATCAAAGGCCGGATCCCTTGCTTCCCACGGCGAATCAAGATGAATAGAGACAGTCCATACTTTTAAGGAAGGCATTTATTGTCATTGTGGAGAGTTGCATGATGAGATCATACCCTGTGGCCTCCGGGAGGGTGACGTAGAAATAGAAACTGGGAAGGGGCATGGCTAAGTCTTAAGTGTCTCATTAACATGGGGATGGCTTGGGGCTGCGTGACCATGCCTCTACCTGAAGAGGGGCTTGGGGGGGCATGAACCTTTTTTATGTGACCAAATGTCACAGACCTATGGAAAGATGTAGCTATGTGTTAGAAGCTGTATTCTAGGAGCTTAGGCAAACAGCTGCCATTTCTTATAGGCTGAAGACAACCTATTGGGCCTGCAGTGTTCAAACCTTAGCTCTACCAGAAAACAGACTTCCAATCACAGTCAAACAATCTTTTAGGAGCCTCTTAAAGGTCTGCATATAATGCCCAGTCATTCATAGACAGTCTATTGTATCCTAAAGTTACCACACAAATGTCAGGATTGGCCAGTCAAGAAGATGTTAAAATCATCAGAGAATTTTTAAAGCAATTCAGAGAGAAAATGTGCATCCAAAAAGGTCAATCCAGTGCCTGGTACAAAATAATCACTTGAGAAATGAAATAATCTTTGAAGATACTTTAGAAGGATATAGATCAGCGTACGAAAATGAGGATATAGACTTAGCACAACTTTCTGAAGATGGCATAGCAGACATGAAAAGATTGTATTTTTCTGCCCTTTGGAATTTTGTTAATCAACAAATTTGGTCAGCAAAATGTCAGGGAAGATAGCTATTGGTAACTCCAAACAGGAATGCTTAGCTGTTCGAGCTGCATTCCCCAAACACTCCTGCCAATGTAACCTTTTCTTTTCACCTACAGCATACACTTACTGTAAGCAAGAGATCATTCCTTGCTTTTCTGGGCCACTATGATTAGAGCACTGTACTTACTACAGCTTAATGCAGCCCATCCTGACTGTCTGGGGGTGACATACAGGGTCAGATAAACTTATGTCCTCAGAGAACTACACAAATGGCCTTCCAACCGTAAGTTATTTTTTATTTTTATTTTTTTTATTTTTATTTTTGGTAAAGTGAGCTACAAATGTTTAATGATGAATGAAGTTATGAAGTCCTTAGAGTTTTTTTCTTAACAAAGAGTTGCCATGACACCCAGACTGGAAGTGGTCCAAAGGCATAACAGGGTAGGTGCCTCCTCACCCTGCTCTGAACTCCTGTAAATGTCTCATCTCCAAACCTACAACAAGTCAAGGGGTAGTGTCCTATCTGATTGTGTCCCTACTCCATGCCTGGCTCTACCCTTCCTGTCCCATCTGCTCTGGGTTCAGGATATGAATTTTCCCTGAAGAGATGTCTTTGTTCTTCCTCCATGGTTATATGCTCAGGGTTCCTCCTCCCTAGAATGCCTTCATTTTCTTTTTTATCCCCTTTCCCTACCTACTGAGCAAAATCTGACCTGTATGCATTGCGAGCCCTCTCTATCTCTAAGCTGCTTCCATTTCCCACAGGAAATCCTGTCTCTAAAATTCACCCCCTTTCCCACAGCCCTCTCTCTGATGTCCCTAAGGTGTTTTATGTATATGTCCCTTAACGTACCTTTTGTACTTTTGGGAATATTTTCATTTCTATTTAGTTCTATCTAAATTAAATTTAGTCTTACTTTTATAGTAGAGCAAAAATCATACACATTAATGTGGTTAATGTGTGATGCATGATGTTTAGCTATGTATGCGTGGTGGGGAATGTTTAGTTCAGGCTAAAAATGACTATCTCCTTATTTATCAGCTTATGTGGTAAAAACTTTCTAACTCCTCTCTTTTGATAAAATCTTTTGTTCTAGTCTTGTGAAATGTAGCCTATCTCAGAGTTATCTCATTTCATCTTGCTATGAAATAGAACTCTGTAACTTATTGCCTTCAAGTACAAGTGAGTGCCTGGTCATCAGCCTTCTTCCTTCCTCTGGTGACCTAAAATCCCCAGCTCCTTCTCACCACCATTCTATTCATAAAGTTTATAACATCAGCATTTTTAGATTCCAAACGTGAGGGAGAGATCGTGCAGCTTTTGTCTTTGTGTATTGAGCTTATTTTGCTCAACATGACAATCTTCAGGCTGAGATGTATTTTTATGAATTAAAGAATGTAATTCTTATGGTCAAGTACTATTCCACAGCATTGTTGACTGTATTTGCCTCATCCAATTGCCTTTCTTGGGTTTTGAGAATTGTGGAACAAGGGCCACAAGAGAGCAGTACCTTTCTGATATATTCACCTTTTTGCCCTTTGGATATGTACCCAGTCGTGGGAATCTGGATTAGATGGGAGTCCTATATTTATATATTTTAGTAACTTCAATATTTTTCTATACTTACCCTTACTAGGGCAATACGCTAGCTCAGTGGGGTTGTTTGTGCTTCCTTCAAGGTTGGTGATATAGAATGTTTTTGATGTACTATTTTTGAGGAATGTCTAGGTCTGCCATCCATTTTTAATCAGCTTATTTATCTTTTTACCATTGATTTTTTTTTATATATTCTAGATTTTAACACTTTGTCAGATAGATAATTGGTTAATATCCTCTTCCACTGTGTACAGTGCCACTACAGTCCGTTGTTTCTTTTTTTTTTTAATTCTTTAATTAATTTTATTTATATGAGTACACTGTAGCTGTCTTCAGACACACCAGAAGAGGGCATTGGATCCCATTACAGATGTTTGTGAGCCACCACGTGGTTGCTGGGAATTGAACTCAAGACCTCTGGAAGAGCAGTCTGTGCTCTTAACAGTTGAGCCATCTCTCCAGCCCTTGTTGTTTCTTTTGCTATGAAAAAGATTTTCTGTTTAATGTGATCTCATTCATCATATTTATTTTCTTTCCATGCTTTTGAGGTCTTATGCACTAAACTCCTTGTCTCTTTCAATGTCTTGAGCATTTCTTGTATGTTTTGTCTAGTGGTTTCATAGTTTAAAACTGCACACTTTATCTTTCTTTGTTATCTCATGTTTTACAACCAATAAACCATGGAGATGTTATTTTTTTTCCTCAGCTATCTACTTCCCCAGCACCACTGATGGAAAACACTAAGATTTCTCTTATAGACATTCTGTGACTTCACCAAAAATCAACCAACTAAACATGTGTGTACTTGATTCTAGATTTTCTAATGTGTTCTGTTGGTTTAGGTGTCTTGTATTTATGCACAGTGTGCTGTGTTAGTTATGACCCCTTCATAGTATATTTTGCAGGTAGCTAGTGTAAGACCTCGCACTCTGCTCTTTTTGTTTAAGTTTTTTGGGCTAGTCTAAATACTTTGTTGATTCTTATGAATTTCAGATATTTTCAGTGCTGTGAGAAAAAAGTCATTAGCATTTTGAGAGGAATTGAAATGATAAATAAATCACTTTGGATAAGATAAACATTTGAATGATATCGATTCTTCAAATCCATAAACATGGTGTCTTTCATCTCTACCCTTTAGCATCATTCATTGATGTTTTATGATTTTCATTGATGTCTGACCTATATAGTTAAATACCTAATACTTTTGTAAGTTTTGTTGTATAAATGGAATTACTTCCTTGATTTTTATTTCAGTTAACCTGCTGTTGGGATTTGGCAAGGCTGCTGATTTCTGTGCATTTCCTGTCTGTGTTTTTCAGTCATAGCAGTTCTTGGTGGGATCTTTGGGGCTTCATGTGTGTAGATGATCACGCTATCTCCATACCTGGATAATCTGACTTCTTCTTTAGCTTAGACACCTTTGATTTCCTTCCTTTTCTGACTGCTTTGATCAGGAGTTTGGTTACAACTCTTAGTGAAAGAAATGAAAAAAAGATATCTATGTCATATTTCAGATCGAAGAGGAAATCATTCAGTTTAGCTCATTACATTCAATGCTACCTGTTAGCTTCTTTTATCTTTGTATTTATTCTTCTCACATACAATACATGCCAACCACAGACTTCCTTTCCTCCACTCCACCCAGTCCCTTCCCTCTCCCCATTTCTCCTCTCACACAGATCCACCCCTCCTCTTCCTCCTCTTCCTCTTCTTCTGCCTTTTTTTCCTCTTCCTCCTCCTCCTCCTCCTCCTGCTCCTCCTCATCCTCATCCTCATCCTCTTCCTCCTCCTCCTCTATTTCCCTTCAGAAAAAGCAAGCTTCCCAGGGATATCTGAACATGCCATAATAAGATGCAAGAAGACTAGGCACATACCTTCCTATCAATGCTGGACGAGGTAACCCAGTAGAAGGAAAAGGGTACCAAGAGCAGGCAAAAGAATCTAAACCAGCTCTGACCCCACTGTTAGAAGTACCGCAAAAACCCCATGATGGACAACCACAACAAACATGCAGAGGACCTAGGGAAGGCTCTGTGACTGCTTGAGGTACATCCCTTCTGTGCCTCTCTTATGCAGCATTTGTGTCATGACAGGTGGTAAATTCCAAAAGGTTCCCTTCTCCATCACAGAGCTGATAGAGTTTTGTCTTTCATCCTGATAATATGATGTGCTACTTTTATTGATTTGCTTATGTTAGACCATATTTGCATCTCTCTCATGAATCTCATTATACTTAATTAGGATTATTTTAGTCAATCTTTTCAGTATACTGTTATATTTAGTACTGTACTAAAGACTTTTGCATCTGTATTTATCACTGATATTATCTTTAACTCCCTGTCCCTTTGTCTCTCCGTCTCTGTTTATCTTGGTCTCTGTGTCTCTGTGGTTGTGGGTGTGAGTGTGAGATAGAGCCTCTTCCTAAATCTAGATCTCCCTGATTCAGCTAGACTGGCCTGTAAGATGCAAGAAGCCACCTTTTTCTGCCTCTCAAACACTGAGGTTGCAGGTACAGCCCATGTTGCTTTTACATTTGTGCCAGGGATCAGAACTCAGGTCCCCATGCTTGTGCAACACCTTACCCACTGAGCCATCTCCCTGAACCCATTTTTGTTAATTTTGTTCTCTTATCTCTTCTTGACATTAAGTTAATGTTAACTTTGCCGAATGCCTTAAAGCAATTCCTATCTCTTCTTTTTCTTCAGAAATAACAAGTATAATTAGAGTTAGTTTTCTGTTAATATTTAGTAGATATTAGCAGGGAAGCCATCTGGTCCTGGAATCTTTGACAGCAGAGTTGCTATTAGTCATTCAATACTGCTATTTGTTTTTAATCTGTTCCTATTTTTTTCCCTTAATCATTTACTCTCAATAGTGAAGGTATAGACAGAAATTTGTTTATTTCTTCTAGATTATCAAATATGTGGATGCATACTTATAATTAATTATATGATTCTTTGTATTTGTTCCCTTTTCAACTCTACTATCATTAATTGGAGACTTCATAGTTTAGATTATGGTTTGTGTATTTTATGTTTTCATACAGCTAAATCTATTTGTCATGAATTCTATATTTTTTTCAGTGCCTATTTTATTTATTTCAACTCTGATCTTGATGACTTCTTTCCTAACTTGGGTTTATTATTTTTGATATTGTATTTTTATCAATTCATATATTTTTAGGACATTATAGATTGAAATTTATTTAAGTGACTTCAATATCTTATCATTGTCACTATTGTTTTTTGCTTAAGAAATCCCTATAATAATTCTAATGACTACTGGATAAGGAGTAGAGATTACATATATTTCATATTTGATATAATTGATTATCATGCAAGGGATAATCTATGCTAGGATTTTGGGGGGCTTGTTAATTAAAGTTATTCATTAACAATTTCATACATTTATAAAATCCAATCTAATTACTTTTACACTTGACGCTCTCTTATCTCCCTCCCACCCCTGTCCACGTCCCCTCTTCTCTACAAATCCCTGTCCCACATTCTTGTATCTTTTTGTTTTGTGATCCAGTGCACTGAACAGGAACTGTGTGACCACTGGAGTCTGTCAAGCTCCTCAGTGAGGACAAAACTAAAGACAAGAACTGTCTCATACTAGAATCGAAATCTCTCTCTCTGTCTCTCTATCTCTCTCTCTCTCTCGCTCTACACACATACACACACACAGCATACACAAACATATACACATGTGCACACACACTTCACAAACACAAACCACACACACACACACACACATGCACATCATATACACCACACATACCACACATACACACAACTAACAACAACAAACAAATACTGGGACCTTAAATCTTAAGGAGAGCAAGGTGGGCATTTCAGAATATTTAGAGAGAGAAAGCTGAGGAAGAAGAGGAAATGATGTAATCATATTATAATATAAAAACAGAATAAATAATTTTTAGATGAACATTAAAATAATACATGATTTTTTCCTCTAAATCTATTGCCAAATTAGTTTGACTACATACTTTCTCAAAAACATTAATAAAAATGAAAGATGAATAAAACCAAATTAAAACTCATAGGCAAATGGCATTTGGAGAGGGGCCTTCAGGAAACAGACTCAGAGGAGCTCATGACCATTGGCCCCCTGTGATGGTGTTAGCAGCTTTATAAGGAGCAGGAGCTGAAGTGCAGCTGGCACCTTTACTACCCCTTGCTATGTGATCTCCTATGCCACGTGTGAGGCATAAGGTCCTTCCTAGATGTTGCCACTATGGCCTTGGGCTTTCTAGCCTTAGGAACAAGAGATGAATAAATTCCTATCCTTTAAAACTAACCTGATCTCAGATATTTGTGATAGTAACAGGAATCAAACTATGACACCCACCAATGAAACAAAAAGGGCGTAAGGACTAGATGCATGTCCTCTCATCTGAGACGACCAGGAATAAGCAGAAAGAGAAAGAAAAAAGTTCTTTCGCCAAAAGTCACTGGAAAAGAAACAGTATCTAAGAAAACCCAGTCACTTAACTAAAATCCATGACAGTGTGGGCAGAAGAAATACAATCTTGGAATTGAGAAGAAGCAATACAATACATACACTAAGAAAAGCAGCCTTTGGGCTAATATTAACTTATCAGTGAGTACATACCGTGTTTGTTCTTTTGTGACTGAGTTACCTCCCTCCGGATATTATTTTCAAGTTCCATCCATTTGCCTGTAAAGTCATTTTTTTAATAGCTGAGTAGTATCCCATTGTGTAAATGTACCACATTTTCTGTATCCACTCCTCTGTTGAGGGACATCTGGGTTGTTTCCAGCTTCTGGCTGCTATGAACATAGTGGAGCATATGTCTTTATTACATCTTAGAGAGTCTTCTGGGTATTTGCCCAGGAGTGGTATAGATGGTCCTCAGGTAGTAGTACTATGTCCAGTTTTCTGAGGGTCCACCAAACTGATTTCCAGAGTGGTTGTACCAGCTTGCAATCCCAACAGCAATGGAGGAGTGTTCCTCTTTCCCCACATCTTCACCAGCATCTGCTGTCATCTGAGTTTTTGATCTTAGTCATTCTGACTGGTGAGATGTAGATTCTCAGGGTTGTTTTGATTTGCATTTCCCTGATGACTAAGGATGTTGAACATTTCTTTAGATGCTTTGCCGCCCTATGAGTTTCCTCAGTTGAGAATTCTCTGTTTAGCTCTGTTCCCCATTTTTTGATAGGGTCATTTGGCTCTCTGGAGTCTAACTTCTTGAGTTCTTTGTATATATTGGATATTAGCCCTCTATTGGACTTAGGATTGGTAAAGATCTTTTCCCAATCTGTTGGTTGCCGTTTTGTTGGAATACCCAATATTCAATTCACAGACCATATGAAGCTGAAGAAGAAGGAAGACCAAAATGTGGATGCTTCAGTGTTCTTAGAAGAGTGAACAAAATACTCATAGGAGGAAATATTGAGACAAAGTGTGGAGCAGAGACTCAAGGAAAGGCCATCCAGAGACTGCCTCACCTGGGGATACAGCCCATATATAGCCACCAAACCCGGTTTGGATGCTGGGAAGTGCTTGCTGATGGAAGCAAGACAAGCTGTCTCCAGAGAGGCTCAGGCAGAGCCTGACAAATAGAGGTGGATGCAACTAATCATGGGGTTCTGGATGAAGGAGTTGGAGAAGGGACTGAAGGAGCTGAGGAGAGTTGCAGCCCCATGGAGGGAGCAACAGTGTCAACTGGCCAGACCCCCTGGAACTCCTGGAGACTGGACCACCAACCAAAGAATACACATGGAGGGACCCATGGATCTGGCCACATATGTGGCAGAGGATGGCCTTGTTAGCTGTCAGTGGGAGGAGAGGCCCTTGGACCTAAGGGTATTAGATGCCCCAGTGTAGGGAGATGCTAGAGCGGGAAGACGGGACTGGGTGGGTGGGTGGGTGAGCACCCTCATAGAGGCAGGGGAAGGGGACATGGGATAGGGGGTTTCCAAAGGGGAAAACATTTGAAATGTAAATAAAGTAAATATCCAAAAAAGAAAAAAGAAAGAAAAAAAAAGCAGCCTTTATGCTCACAGAGTCTTTTCCACTTGTATTTGCCAAAATAAGTCTCTAAAAATATGTCAATTTGATGCTGTTTGGTTATTTCTCTAAACACAATTTTGTGCTTTAATTAAAAAGTAAAAACTGGGCTGTATACATTATTGAGAAGTTTAATACAGTTTAATATAATACAACCAGTTTTAGGCTGGGGAGATGACTCAGTGATTAAAGTTCCTGCCACAAGCAAGAGATCTAGAGTTCAGATGCCTGGAACCCATGTAAACTTGAGGTGGATGTGGTAACCCACCAATAATTCCAGTCTTAGGAGAGGGGGATGGGATTTCCGGAGCAAGATGGTTAGGGAGACTGGCTATATATCAAGGAGTTCTATGTTTTATTGAGAGCCTCTGCCTCAAAAATACAGTGAACAAATGATCAGGAAGATGTCTATCATTCACGTGTACACACATGTACATGGCCCATGTTCACACACACAGGTGTGCATATATTCAGGCATACATTAAAAAGAGGGGAGTACATAGAACTCGATACTTCTGTTGACTGCCATGGCTTATCAAAGAAAGCCATGACGTATGTAAGCACTAGTGGAGCTCATGCTCACACTGAGCTTTCTGACATTTTTATGCTGACATTGTGATCTGTCCACCTCCTGTGTGGGTTTGCAATCCAATATTTCACATCTTAGGAGGTGGAGATGGATCTCTAGAGTAAGCTGGTTAGGGAGACTAGCTATATATCAAGGATCTCTATGTTTGACTGAGAGACTGAATGATTTAAAATCATTAAAAGGCTATTGTTAATAGACTGATAGGGAAAGACAAAGAGTTTATTTTTACCCCCTCCACAGCCCTCAGCCCTTCTCCAAATTCCAGCACCTGGAGTAAGTCATCCTGTATCTTCATAAAAAGCTGTTGGAAACCAGAGAAAAACAGGCAGGATAGAATTAAGAAAAATGGATGTATCCCACTGACCCTGGGTATAGAAGAGAGTTATAGAGAAGGTGTGAATTATTAGTACAGTAGAAAAATATTTTATTTAAGAACCATATCTTCACAGCTCTGCCTGAAGGGATTCACTCAGCTGCAAAGTAAAATAAAATAAAATATATGTAAGATTCAAAGCTCAAGGTGCTCACAAATCCATCATGTTGTGAGCTGGAGAGTCACAAAATCATCAGCAAAAGAGGGCACAGCGGGTATCTCAACGTGTAAACCATTAGGCTCCTGGGCATGCATCCTACTTCATCCTGGGGACAAAGAGGCACCTGAAATGAATTTCCCAGCTCCATATGTGGAATGCTTTTTCTGAAAAATAAAGCTTATCTTTCCAGGAGCCAAGTTTGGGATTTACTGTGGATTTGCTTTGCATCCATCTTTGCCAGTAAATTAAGCATGTTTGTATTTTATATCCTCACAATGCAAAGAGTATATCACCAACTGTACATAAAGAAGAGGAGGAAGAAAGGAGGAGGGGGAAAGGAGG
>CM052700.1:42356107-42366269 GCA_028551405.1 Uromys caudimaculatus
GGGGGAGAGGAGAGGATGGGAGGGGAGGGGAGGGCAGGGCAGGGGAGCAGAGCAGAGGGGAGGGGAGAGGAGAGGAAGGGGGGAGGGAGGTCAGGGCAGGGAAGCAGAGCAGAGAGGAGAAGAGAGGAGGGGAGGAGAAGGGAGGGGAGGGCAGGGGGGAAGGGCAAGGGAGGGGAGAGGAGAGGAAGGGAGGGGAGGGGAGGGGAGGGGAGAGGAGGGGAGGGGAGAGGAGGGGAAGGGAGAAGAGGGGAGAGGAGGGGACTCTCCATATGTAGCAGTAACTACTGCCCCGCCCTGAGCACACTCACCTGTACCTGCAGCAGGGTGGCTCTGCATCTGTTCATCTGTCTTGGTAAGACATTTGCAACCTGGCTCTTCTCTGCCTGAGGAAAGTGGAGCTTCTTCAAGGTCACACTGTAAGCAGCAGGGGTAACATTGGAGTTTTCCCTCTTTGTTCTTCCAATGACAGGTTTTCAACCCCAGCCCTGCTGTTGTTTGAGGCTGCAGGTCCTTGTTTTGTAGGATGCACTACACCCTGCCGAGGCACACTTTGTCTTGTACTAGGCAGATGCCAACAGCGCTAGCCCCCAAAGCACTGGTGTAGAAACTAAAATGTCTACACTGTGCATGACACCTGAGACACAAAGTCCAACTAGTTTCTCTGAGAACTGTGGACCCCACTGTAGACTAGACAGTGAGCTCAACAGCCTGTGCCAGAATGCAAATCACAGGCAACATTGCTTGCAATCTGACTTTTTAATAAAATGAATTTTTTCAGTGAAGGAAGCCAGGTGCATCTTTTCAATCTCAGACAATCTCTGAGTCTCATCGAAGAGGAGGACCAGGGATGCTCCAAATTATTGCAGTAGGTATTTGCTCCAAGATGGTGATACTCTGATAAGACTTGGTAAATGATTTTGGTTATGGTTTCATTCTTCTTGAAGTTTATTTTTACTGGCTTGTTTGCTTTGTGTTCCTTATTTTTGAAACAGTCTCAAAATAGCCAGACTAGTCCCAAACTCAGAACACTCCCGCCTCTGCCTCTCCCTCTGCTTCTGAGAGTTGGAATTAGGGACACGTACCACCATGCTCAATGTGTAAAACACTGTGCTTAAAGTTGTTTTTCTCCTGAAGCATGTATCAAGCAGTTTTTATTTTAGTAAAATTATCTCTCACTGGTGGAAGAAAGTGATTGTGAACATGAGTGTGATAGATTGTTCTCAGGTTTGACTGTACTTTTGATTGTATTTCTTGATCCCTGACTGTCAAGTTCTCACTTGAGAACTTGGTATATCTCATTAGTGACTCACAGGGCCCAGAGTCTCCCTGGTTACACAATGACAAAGTTTGGCTTCACTCAGTGGCTATGGCCTCTATAGGCTTCTAAGGATCCAGGTGTCCACCTTAACAACTATTGCTTCTGTGAACCAATATCAGTGGGGTACTCTTAAAGCCTGTCCTCCTGTGCTATCTCACCAACATCAACACACACACACACACACACACACACACACACACACACTGACATACACACTCACACACACACACTCACTCATTCACAAAGAGATACAGAGACAGAGACAGAAACAGGGAGACAAAGAAAGAGCTAGCACAATAACACATGAGTGGCATTGTGACAATTGTCAGGTACCTCTTTACAAACGTACCCTAAGCTCTAAATGTACACATAAGTTCACATGTGTACAAATACATGTGCAAGCTGAATAATCTTACAACCTTAGGTATTATTCATGATGCCAATCTTAGGTATTATCCATGATGCCAGCCACCTCCATTTAAACGGATTGGTCATTTTTATCCTGAACCCACCAATTAGGCAAGGTTGGCTGGCCAGCACACCCCAGGGGTCCTCCTGCCTCAGTCTGGGATTGTGAGCATGTGCTACCATGTCCAACTTTTTATATGGTCTTCACTTCGTTACCTGCAAAGCAAGTACTTCAGTGACTGAGCTACCAGCACCCGACTTGCCCCTGGTTATGGCATTTTCACATGGATCTGTGACCATACTTTGTTCTCAACCATTCCCTCCCTTACTGCCCTTCCTCTGTCCCCATGTGCTGGTTCTCTGCTCTTCTGGCATCTTTTTCCCCAGAGTTTTCCCCCTCTGGTCTCTTATACGTTCATTAAGATCCATTCTCCCAGCCTATTATCCTTATTTAGTTTTATGACCTACACATGAACATACATACACATGAATATGTACATGTAATTTTAAATTTAGGTTCCACATATGAGAAAAAGTATTTGTATTTTGTCCTTCTGAGTCTATCTTATGTCACTTAGCATGGTGATTTCCAGTTCTATGAGTTTCTTGCAAATGTCATGATTTTATTTCTCTTTACTACTGTATAAAATTTCATTGTATATGAATATCAGATTTTCTTTATCTCTCTGTTAATGTCTATGAAGAATCTATTTCCTTACTATTGTGATTTGAGCAACAATAAACCTAGATGCACAAAGTCTCTGGTATGTTGACATAGAGTGGCATAAACAGTGTTCAGGTTTCAGTTTTCTAAGAAGCCTGAAGCTGATTTCTATAGTAGCTTCAATTGACATTCCCACAAACAGTAAATGGAGTTCCTCTCTCCCCCAGTCCTCACCAGCATTTATTGTCATTAGTTTTCCTGATTAGAGCCATTTGGACTAGAGTTAAACGGGATCTTGGAACAGTCTAAATCTTCATTTCTTTTAGAGCTAAACACTTGTTCAAGTATTTACTGGCATTTATCTTTTGGGGGAGAATATTGTCCAACCCCACTTTACAGATAAGGAAACAGATGTCAAAGGGTGTAAGTGAAGTCTGGGGGATCAGATCTAGATAAAATGCCAACTGTTTACCTTTTTTTAAAAACAGTTTTGCTATAAAGAGTTTCCAACATACACTGCTATAGGTAGAAAGTCTTACAGGCTTCTTAATAAGTTGGACAATTACTACAATTACCAACCGCAGACAGCTTTGCTTCTCCATGACACAGTGCTATCTCCTTCCTGTGTGTGATTGTGGACCCAGAACCACACAGTACAATCTGCAAACATTTTAGAACCACACAGTAAAAGACCAGTACTTATTTTAAAAAATGCCTCAAATCATTAGCAGACTTTGAGACATTGTCAGTACTGCTTTAAAGTCATTAAGCATCACTCATAGTGTGGATGCCGGTGAAGATTCTTTTTATACTTTATGTGTGGCTAGCCGTCAGAATACAAAGAAGACAAACTCACTGCATAATTAGCTGACCTATGATATCAATTTATTTTCTTCTCTTTTTTTTGTAACTTATTTATGGAAAAAAGAACCATTCCTGTGAAGCAAACATCAGTGTCACATATATATTTTTAAATTTCTTCCTTAAACCATTATTATGTGAAGAGTATACACAATAAGAAAGAACGGGTCACAGCTTTCTAACATCTGTGGGGTAATATTTCAGAGTCTAGGTTTTGCTCATCAGACCCTAATGGTCTCACTAACCTGATCTTTGTATTTCCTATGAGTTGTATGGGATTCTGGTATCTTAATGAGATTCTAGACAAATACTTTTGTCAAGACATTTCGTACGTGGCATAGTCTTCTGCTTGGAAGGGCACCACGTCTGATTTTTCTTTCTCCCCAACTTTTGCTTCTGACTTTCATATTCTGCATAATCCCTTGACTGCAAGGAATCTATAAGCCTTGTATATAGACAATATGTGGAACTGTAACAAAATTCCAAATTACTGGTTCTTTTACTGATTTCTGTAACATTTGTTGATTGCTGCTCTGTGCTAGGCATTGGGTTAGGCACTTGAGGTATGGTCAGGAAAAATTCAGGGACTTTACCATCCAAGACTTAAGTCTTATGAGAAAAGTATCCCTGGTGTCCATTGGTATCAGTGAAATAAACCCCAACCTAGTGTTTTGAGACCTAGAGAGACTCAACCAGGCAAGAAGTGACTATTCTAGCATGACTGCACTCCAGAAGACCCAACAAGCAACTGAAAGAGTCAGATGCAGATATTTGCACCCAGCCAATGGACAGAAGCTGCGAACCCCTGTGGTTGAATTAGGGAAAGACTGGAAGAAGCTGAGGAGGAGGGCAACCCTGTAGGAGGACCAGCAGTCTCAATTAACCTGGACCCCCGAGATCTCTCAAACGTTGGACCACCAACCAGGCAGCACACACCAGCTGCTATGAGGTCCCCAGCACATATACAGCAGAGGACTGCTGGGTCTGCATTCAGTCAGAGAAAATGCACCTAACCCTCAGGAGACTGGAGGCCCTAGGGAGTTTAGTGGTCAGGTGGAGTGGAGGATGGGGGGTGAGGACATCCTCATGGAGACAGGGGGCAGGGAGGAGGTATGGGATGTAGAACAGTCAGAGAGTGGACGAGGGAAATAAAATCTGGAGTGTAAATAAATAAATAAATAAATAAATAAATAAATAAGAAAGAAAGAAAGAAAAAACCAGCTTTTGGAGGAGACCTGAGAGATCTCAGTTCCTGTTGATCAGAGCCAACAATGCTTGGCTAGCATGAGCTAGATTCAAGAATGAGGAATATTTAAAGAGGTAAGGTCAATAATGTAAGTCCCAAGGCAAAGGAGCAAAGGAGCCAAAGTACAAGTGTTGGGAGTAGCGGGCACATGCCTGGCTGGAGTGAGTTAAGTGCAAACGTGGGGAGTGAGCTGAGAGCCTCTCTGAAGGAGGACACAGGGAGTCACTGTGGGCAAGAACTTGCTGCTTTAGGACAAGTCATTTATAAAACCTCTACTTACCTAAGGTACAAGGTCTTGGATAGCCAGGAAGACCTGGCATAAAAGGTCAAATAGCCTTCAAATGACTGAAAAGTTTCCTGACAGGTACAAGATACGTTTACCAAATATGGTTTTTACTGCTGACCACACAAGATTATAAGATTTTATATATAATCCTCCAAAACAGGAAGAAATCCAACTTCTAATCAAGTTTTACAATATCCAGATCCCCTTGATATTATATCTGATTTTTTTCCACCTAAGAACAAAATGCTTCTAATCCCCCATTCCTGCTATACACCATACGTTGTTTGCATTGAGTAATTCACAATTCTTCTCTCTGAATGTTCTTTTTGTTCATTTACTAATGGCACAGTGATTTTGAAGAAAGTTCTTGCATAGATCTCTTTAGGCAAAACTGGGGTCCTCTGCAAGACTTCCATTCATCAGTATACCACAGGAAGCTAAGTGACATTGTGCACGAAGTCTATGGCTGTTTAAAAAGCTTTTAGATGAGTAGAAGCAACAAAAGTAAGTGTGTTTGTTGTGTTTATTTTATTATTTTAGTCACTCTCCATATGTGGTGGAGTTCTTAAAGCCCTCTCACTCTGGTCCACCCCAACACTAAATGCCATCAGAAGGATAAGTACCCCAGTGCCACTGTGAGCCACCATGAGCACGGGGTTCTCTAAAAAAAGACCAAAGGTAACTAACTCTGCCTCTCACTGAGCAACTCTGATGTGGGGGATGGTTCAGCAAAGCACATCTTTCCTTCTGCAGATGCTTGTTTCTGCTGCAAATCCTTCAGATGACTTCAAGAAAGGGATAAAGAGATACTTTAAAGATAAAACACACACTATATAAAAAATAGAAAATTTGCCAGCTGGGATGGTGAAGAGGGAAGTGAATAAGCTGAGTTTGGTCAATGCAGTTGCTCGGGTTATTAGTTGTCTCTGGATTCTTCAGCGGAAACAACAACGGACATAGGAAGTAGAGTAGAAGCACAGGTGCTGCTATGTGGGCCTGGCTCTACGTCAGCATCAATTACTTAAATAATTCACTGCATGTCAAAACATCCCTGGGAAGCAGATGAGAGGTGACAGATGTTTTTTTTTTTTTCCCTTCAATATAAAGTCATTATAGAGAGACCTGAATACATTTCTCAAGTAAAAGGAGCCAAAGTGATCAATAGAAACTGCACATGGCAGGGCGTGGATATCTCTACCACTTAACACAAATTCCCAAGCTCTGTCTTCACAGCTTCACTGGTTAACATCCAAAGGCAGACAGAATTAAAAGAACACAATGATCCACTGTGCAGTTTTTCACCTGTGTGGATTTTATATAGGTTCACACTAGACTGAGTAATGAAAACTATTAACAGCCAGAAAGACTGGTGACCAGAAGTGACAGTCGTACTTGGGTACATGCACATATATGGATATTCACCTGAGAATTGGGGTGGCGTACAGGTGAAACCTAAAGAAGGAACCCTTTGTGTAACATGAGTTCTGAAAGTAGTCTGACTCCAAAGTCACTTTTCCATAAAAGAGAGTCTCAAGAGAATAGACTTCTTTGGTTCAAAGAAGCATTCTGAGAGAAGGCTTTTCCACATCTGTTTTATACCTTTGTTCGATCAGTTTAGCCTCTGTAGCATTTGGCAGTAAGAGAAAACCACGGGGAATCCTGTAGAGACAGCGGGCTGAGGTACTGTAGTTTTCCTGGAAAAACACCCATGTGCACAAATAAGATGAAAAGCTAAAACTGAGGGGCAGAGATGCACATTCAAATATCCACTTGAAACTGAAAATTACATTTCTTAAATATATTGCATTTGGTCATTTTTTGAAATGTTGCTGAAGCCAACATTTGAGTTAGTGAGAGTACACGCTACAGTTCTTAAGATAAATAATAATTGCCAAGTGGTGATGGGTAACTATTCTCCTGTCCTGTCCTTTTGAGGACCAACCTTCTGGGTTAATGCGAGCTGAGCTAAAAATATTGATTTCAGAAATGAGTATGAAATGTTGTGACTTCCAATTATGCTAAGAAATTGGTCTTTGAAATTCTGAATTATGAAAGGATAAAGCAGTTCCAATTTAATCTTTGAAATAGGACTTTATTTAGCATGCTCCACGAAATTCTGAGGAAAAAGCTTAAGTCGGGGTTAATGGCTGGTGCGTAAAATTGTGAACTGGCGCCCTCCAGTGGCAAAGCTTGGTGTTTTTCGTAAAATTTGAAGTATTTTTTATTTCAAGTTTTCCTGTTTGTGATTTGGTTTGACAAATATGCCCAAACCTTCTCAGAGCTCAACAGGGAAGAAGAAACCAAAAAAGTTTTTAGGTTTTCCTCTGTCTGGTGATAAGGTACCATTGAGGGAGGTTGTCTGTTAAGCAAGGTTGTGTCATTATTTTTCAAAGGCTCAGAACCCATTTATTGGACTAAGTTAATTTAACGAGATATTGGGAAAGCATTTTAGAATCCCCAGGTTGTTCAACTCTCCCTCTTATCACATTCCTTCAAGATATTTGATGTTCAGATTGAAGGATCGATACATCCCAGAATGAGCAGACATGAAAGACCAAACCTTCCCTCCTTTTGTCAGAATTGGTGCCCATCTTCCCTGTTGCTGAGTTCATGAGAAAACTAACTCTGGGCTCCCCCTCTTACTCAGGGTCAACTATTCTATTCTTGTTTTAAAGTCTACATCTTGATCTCCTGGGTCATGTCTGGTGTGTGTGTGTGTGTGTGTGTGTGTGTGTGTGTGTGTGTTTCCTGACCTCCTGATTATTCTACTTTCTCTGGCATCTTCCCTTCATCTCTGTCTCTGTTTGTCATTTATCTCAGTCCAAAAGAATAGACAAGCCTATTTGACATCAATAGACAATCAAGAAACCTCTGTCTTCCTGAAAACTTTGATGTATTATTGTATCCAGTAGTGCCAAAATTGATATATATTTTCCCATTGATAATTTTAACACAAAAGCAATATAATTGCCTTATTCAAAAGATGGTTATGGAAATACTTAAAAGTTTCAGTCCTCATAAGCCACAAAAAAATTCTGGGGTCAGCATCCAACCTTTGAGCACTACAGCACATGTGTTTGTCTGCAGAGTCACACTCAAGGACCATATAATTGAATTATAAAACAAAACAAAACAAACAAACAAACAAAAACCTCACACTAAAACATCTCATGGTGCTTTAAATGAGTCCAAGTCTTGTGTTGGGCTGCATTCATGGCTATCCTGGAGTACGTATATAAGGCCCACAGACTGGAAAGTACATAAAATAAGATGAAAAATGCAAAATGAACACGGCCAATACAACTTTCTGACAATAACTATAAAATCATCAATCTGACAATACTGTAAATGTAAAGTTATAGATCATCACAAGACAAGCTCTTCCAGAATATGAAATATGATCCAAATGATGGCTCTGATTCCTTTGGGTAACATGGGTGAAATGGTAAGATGGAATATTTTATGCAACTAAACAATAATGGGAGTTTAGACACAAAAACCTGTTAGACTGAGAAATCACTTCAATTGAGGCAGATACTTAGAAGTCTGCACACAGTCCTCAGTGAAATCAAATTCAAAGGACACGAATTTTAACTGCATGTGAAGAGCATGTGTCTTCGGTCTCTGAATCCCAGATATGCCTAGAGAGTGGGCGTATCATTATGGCGATACTCACCTTGGAATGGAGACTGATGGCTAAGGACTTTGCTTTGGGGCTACCCGTAACCACTAGAGACAGCTTTTGTTCTGTTTTCATCAATTCTCTCTATCATTTCATAGCACCTGAAAGGAACAGGGAAAGCTAATCACAGCTCGCGTTCATTACCCTTCCCACTGTAGCTGAACCGCTCCAGTCTGTGTTTGCAGATAGAAGTGAGCCATTAAGCAGAGCTTCAAGTGTAAATCAGAGCACCTGCTCCAAGGAGAAAGTATCCAGAGTGCTCTCCACAACTCCTTTCTTCTCAACACAGTCTAAGAAAGTGCGCAGGCCTGTCTCTCTTGGCCCCAGAACGATGTGTATGCAGGATATAAGTTTCTTTACTTCCTTGCCTTACTATCTTTGTGGCTTAGGAATTTACTCATAATTATTTCCCTTTGTTAAAAAGTTACCAAAGCCCTCTCCGTCGCTGAAACATTCTGTCAAGAACCTTCTCTTTTCTTACTGAACAATGCCAGAAATGAGATGCTCAAAATCGGGGCTCTGGCGGGGAGGTATGGTAGATTTTCAGAAAGTGGATGTTCTTAGATTCGTTCTGGGAATTGGTTTCGCTGAGAAAAATGGGATGTGGGCTTGTGACATGAATCTTTGGGGCAGTATGCATGCAACTGCAAATTTTAATCATCGATCTCACCCCAGTTTGGATCACAGGCACCTAGGAAGAGCTGTAGAAAAAAATATGTCCTTTTCTTCTCCCCTTTGCATCATCTCCAGATGAACCACAGAGGCACTGACTGATCTGGAACTGGTTCGGCTCTGGAACTGGATCAGAGGTTCCAACTGGGGCAGTTTTATCCTTTGGGGGGAACTTGAGCAAGGCCTGGAGAATTTTTGATTGTCATGATTGTAAGTGCCACTGGCATAGAGAGGGAAGGGAACAGATGTTGGTAGACACTCACTCATGATTGTTTTGCCCTCAGACACATGACCAAGTGTATAACTGTCAGACCAGAAGTAATGTCAGGCTTGGAAAAATATACTTGAGGACTGAACTATCCAACACAGTAGCCAGTACTGCTTCTGAGGTCCTAGAATGTAGCTGAATATGAATCAAGAAATGTTAAAAATACACAGAGGACTTCAGGAGGTTCATATAAAAGTGAATCTATTTCATAAATGATATTTCATGTTGATTATATATTGGAATAATTCTGTATTTGTTCTTAAGACAAATTCTCACTATGCAGCCTCAGTCGACTTAGAACTCACTGTGTAGGCAAGGCTGGCCTCAAACTCACAGAGGTCGCCTGACTCTGTCTCCGGAGTGCTGGGATTAAAAGTGTGTACCACCCTGTCTAGCTTAATAGTGTTAAAATATTGATCTGAATAAGTTACACCATTGAGATAAATTTCATCTGACTAGTTTTTGGGTTTTGTTGTTGCTGTTGTTTAACTATTTGCAAATTGATTCTGGACATTTTTAAGTACTTGTAGCACACATCTGTAGTCACACTAGATTTCCATTTGACATCTTTGTTGAGGTGCTCTGTAAAACGGAATCAATGTAACCAAGATAAGAATTCTAAGTCAGGGAACTTGGAAGGCCCGTGATTAGGGTTGAGGGGAGCAGCACCTCTCGCCCAGACCCGCCCGGATCTGCCGGGATCCCGGGCCTGAGAACCCGGGAACAGAAAGACTCCGAAACTTCCCGATCTCACTTG
>CM052700.1:42366769-42398153 GCA_028551405.1 Uromys caudimaculatus
TAGAGGGCTAATAACCAATATATACAAAGAACTCAAGAAGTTAGACTCCAAAAAACCAAATAACCCCATCAAAAAATGGGGAACAGAGCTAAACAGAGAATTCTCAACTGAGGAAATTCGCAGGGCTGAGAAGCACATAGTTACCTTAATACCAAACCACAGAAAGACTCAACAAAAAAAGACAATTACAGGCCACTTTCCCTTATGAACATAAATGTGAAAATAATAAAATACTTGCAAAACAAATCCAAGAACACAGAAAAATGATCATGTACCATGATCAATAAGGCTTCAACTCACAGATACATAAAAAACATAAAAATAAGTAAATGTAATCTACCATATAAATGAACTGAAAGGAAAAAAAGACACATGATCATCTCATTAGATGTAGAAAAAGACTTTGACAAAATCTAAAACCCCTTCATGATAAAACTCCTGAAGAGATTAGGGATATAAGGCACATACCTAAACATAATAAAGGCAATTTACAGCAAGCCTGTAGCCATTATCAAATTAAATGAGAGAAAGTCAAAGCAATTTTATTAAAATCGGGAAAAAGAGAAGGTTATTTACTGTCTCTATATCTATTCAATATAGTGCTTGAAGTTTTAGCTGGAGCAATAAGATAACTGAAGGATACATATCAAGAGGATACATATTGGAAAGGAAGAGGTCAAAGTATCATTATTTGCAGATGATAGATAAATGACCCTAAAAGTTCCATCAGGCAGCTCCTACAGCCGATAAACACTTTCAGCAAAGTATCTGGATACAAGATTAATGCACTAAACAAACAAGCAAACAAAACTACATAGATGACAAACAGATTGAGCAATACCTTTCACAAGAGATCCAAATAATACTAAATGTCTTAGGCTAACTCTAACCTAGCATGTGAAAGACTTACACACTAAAAACTTCAATTCTTTGAAGAAAGAAATTGAAGAAGATATCAGAAGATGGAAAGATCTCCCATGCTCATGGGTTGGTAAAATTAACATGATAAAAATGGCCATCCTACCAAAAGCAATATACAGATTCAATGCAATCCCCATCAAAATTCCAATACAATTCTTTACAGACCTTAAAAGGACAATTTTCAACTTCAAATGTAAAAACAGCAACAACAACAAAAGCAGAATAGCTAAAACAATTGTTAACAATAAAAGAACTGCTGGATGCCCCACAATTTTTTATTTAAAGTTGTACTACAGAACTAAAGCAGTAAAAACAACATGGTACTGACATAAAAACAGACATGCCAATCAATGAAATCAAATTGAAAACCCAGTCATAAGTCCATACACATATAAACACCTGATTTTTTTTTAACAAAGAAGCCAGAAATAACCAGTGAAAAATGACAGTATCTTCAACAAATGGTGCTGGTCAAACTGGGTGTTTGATCATGTAGAAAAATGAAAACAGCTATATTTATCACCCTGCAGAAAATTCTAGTCCAAGTCAAATTAAAGCCAGATACCTGAACCTCATAAAAGGGGAAATGGGAGATAGCCTTGAATACATTAGTACAGGAGATGACCTTCTGAACAGAACAGAGATAGCTCAGGCACCAAGATCAACAATAAATAAATAGAACCTCGTAAAACTGAAAAGCTTCTTAAGCCAAAGGACACTGTGATTTGGACAAAGCTGCAGCCTACAAAATGGAAAAGATTTTTATCAACTCCACTTCCAATAGAAGACTAATATCCAAAATATATAAAGAACTCGGAAAACTAGGCACCAACAAACCAAATAATCCAATCAAAAAATGGGGAACAGATCTAAACAGAGAATTCTCAATAGAGGAATCTCAAATGACTCAGAAACACTTAAAGAAATGTTCAGAATCCTCAGCCATCAGGGAAATGTAAAGCAATACTCCTTTGAGAGTTCATCTTCCACCAGTCAGAATGGCTAAGATCAATATCACAAGTGACAGCTCATGCTGGAAAGGATGTAGAGCAACAGAACACTCCCCCATTGCTAGTGAGAGTGCAAACTTGTAAACCACGGTAGAAATCAATTTTTCATTAGAAATTAATTGATTTTTAAAAATAAAAAAAGGCATCCAGTGGTGGCACTAGGGTGCATTCAATTGAAGTTTTGGCCAAGGAGAGCCAATGGAAATCCACAAACAACCCAGGCTGTTGCAAAGACAAAAGGTTGAGCTCTACAACTGATGATGAGCATCAGCTTTATACGTAATTCAGCTTACAGAAGTTGAGCTAGCACACAAACGGAGCCCTCACTCCTACCTCTAGTCTCTTTGAGATGGAAAGGCATTCTACAGGCTACTGACAAAGAAATGTGGACACCAACCCAGCCACAACATCTTGGAACTACAATCCATCCTGTCTACAAAATATGCTAGGGCATATATGGGAGTAGACAACCAATGTCTGATTTGATCTAAGGCCCACTCCACAAGATGGAACCCACAGTGGACACTGCTGGGGTACCAAGAACCAGACATTATGCAGGAAAGAAAGTATAAGTTGGAGGTCTCCATGAAATCCCTCCCCTCAGAGCTCAAAGAATCCCCCAGAAGAGGAGGCAGAAAGATTGTAAGAGCCAGAGGAGATAAAGGACACCAGGAGAACAAGACCCTCTGAATCAACTAAAGAAGGTGCATATGAGCTCAAAGAGACTGAAGCAGCAAGCACAGGACCTACACGGGTCTGCACCACGTCATTTATATATATATAAGCTGCTAATAAATATTAGCTGTTAATTAGCTATAAATATATATATTAGCTGTTAACTTAATACTTTTATGGGACTCCTGACCATGAGAACAAGTACATCTCCGACTCTTGTGCCTATTCCTATGACTCTTTTCCTCCTGTTGGGTTACCTTGTCCAACGTTGATATGATAATTTTCATTCCCCCTTATTATATTTTATTTTTTCTTGTTTGACTGTTATCCTTAGCAGTCTGTTCTTTTCTAATAAGAGACAGAAAGAGAGTGGATCTGGAGAAGAGGGGAGTTGGAGAGAACCTGGGAGAAATAGAGGGAGGGGAAACTATAGTCAGAATATATTATATGAGAAAAGAATCTATTTTCACTTAAAAAAATAGTTCTTTACAGAAATGGATAGCCTTGGATTAAAATGTAACTATCTCACTTAATAAAGTGTCCCAAAGGTTATACATTTTGTATCATGTTAGGAGACAGTTAAAATTTGGTAAAATTAGGAGTAGTTATTTTACAAGAAGGCTGAACAAATCCTACAAATAATGAATAATTTGAGACCAAGGAAAAATTGGAACCTCCAAACTTTCCCCCCAAATATTTATAAGATAAATTAAAGCAATATAAAATTATATATTTTAATAGGTAATATTATTATATTATGCCAATTTTAATGAATAAATATGAAACAATAAATTAGAAAAGAAATAGTCACAGTTATAATTCAGATAGGATACATATGAGTATTCATTCTAAATTAGTCCTTACCCATACTTAATTTTTTCTATATCCTGTATCTGTTGCTCTAATTGTAGTATCTTTTAATGCAAGATTAGTAACGTATGGAGAAATCTTGAAAACTTGAGTTTTTTCTGTGAAGTGATTTTGCCTTGTTTTTTCCTTCTTTCATGGAGCTGTACCCACCCACTTTCTTGTCCTTTATATTATTAACACTGCCTATACATAATGCCAGATTTTCTGATTGCTAGTACTGAATAAACTTTTAGATGCACCACAAATCTGTAACTTGATTATCTTTAAACCTCTCACAGGGTAAGAGGGTAAGTGACCCATTTGTCTTTCTGTCCTTTCTCAATATCTGAGGACGATCTCAAGAAGAAAAAAGCTTAGAGAATCCTGTGAATAGTGAAGCTGTGGTTTTGCTTTACTTTTACTTTAGGGATGGATTCTTAGGAATTAGGGCATAGGCCCAAGCTCAGTACAAAAGCTCAAGGGAGGCAAAGGAAGAAAAGCAGCCCAAAAGGAACAGACAAAAGTTTGGGCTTTAAAGTGAGGCACATCTGAGTGATTTTGATGCCTGGTAGATCTTCTGCATCTTTGGGTCCCCAGCCACTACCTTTCACAATTTTAAAATCAGGGAAAAAGAATGTGTGGTAGAAAGGATTAAATAATCAAGCTTATATACTCCAGACTCTATAAATAATCACTGCTGTTTATTTTTGAAAACTCTCTGGAAGCTCCCAGGCGAAACTTAAATCAATATACCTTCACATTAGCATTTGAATAATGATCCATCTCATCCTAGTCTTTTGTCCTTGGATGACTGACCCCCGGGAAAGCTGTTTTCTCTCCCACAAATGGAAAACCATTGGAAGCACCTAGTTGTGATCCTATTGTGCCAAATACTCATGCTTAGTCCTAATCCTTATTGTGAGGTGGTAGGAAACAAGTCTCAGAGGTTATTAGATCAGGGATGTCAGAACAAGAAGAAATGTGGGCTCAGAAACTCCCCTCCCCCCAAATCGGCTTTCCCATTATTCTGTCCAAGGGCACAGTGAGGAGGCATTGTCAATGAACCAGTTAGTGCCTTGGTTTAGCTGACCGAAAATAATCTGAAATAAATCTCCATTGCTTGTAAGCCACACTTTAGTTACAACATCTCAAATGGATTCAGATGCCTCTTAATAACGATTGAAATCATGCATTTAAAATACCTAGCACACCAATCCATTTCGTCAACTTTCATATAAACTCTACAGTTCCTGTCCCAAGTGCCTTGCTCAAGGTGCAGAAACTACTCCTAATGTAGAGAGCGCTGCAGAGAGAACCAACAGAAGCAGAGATCTTTGCAGTCACAACCATGTCCCTCTCTCTTTCATTTCCCAAAGGTCTTCCTTTGCTCAGTGCAGCTGTTTGGGCTCTAACCTTTCAAAAGCAAAGGCATAGTCTTGCAAGGTAGCTCGCTGCTAAACTGAACGGCCTGGGCTCCATCACCAGAACCTGTAATAGAATAAAAGAATCAGCTCCCAACATTGTCTTCTGAAATTCCCTCTTTCTAAATAACTGCATATAATAAAAAGGACATGACTGCAGTTCTGAATCTTGTCTTTTTCTTCTTGCAAATCAAAGGTCCTTTAATTCTTCCCTTCCCTTGTATTTCCTTCCATCCCTTTTGTCCCGTGTCTTTGCCATGCATGTTATAACCTGAGGTGACTTTTCCTTCAAGCTAGTCAAGAGAGAGAATTGTAGAACCTAGTACCTTGAATTCATACTTCCACAATGAATGGCAGTAATAAAACTGGAAGTATGGTTGAAGAAAATGTTTCCATGACTGGTAAGATAGTAGAGACCTTCCATTACTTAATTTTTCCAAGAGCACATAAAAAGAGTACCAGGAGCCTGCCATTGGGGAGATCCCATTTCATCAGCAAAGAAGCAGTAATGAATGGCACCGATGACACTTCAAAGAACTGCCACTGAAGGAGGAAACCTGGTTAGCTCAAAAGACTGGCATAAGATGTCATTACTTTGAGCTCAATTGTCTATCCACTCATATGTCACACAGTCAGTGACCATTTAGTGACTACAGTATACCCTAAAGGAATTAGTGCAAGATCTCTGAGATTTCACATGATGACCTGCGGGGAAGCAAGCAGTACATGTAGGAAGACTATTCCACATAGTCTAAGAACTCTAGAAGCACTGCTGGAAGGATGAGGTCAGAAAGAGACTGAGCTGTACATGGAGTACACTTCACACAGTACCTCATTCAGATGCAAGGCAGAAAATGCTTCTATTTGCTGTTGGAAAAACTGGCTTTGAAGCATGGCCCTACAGTGATGTGCAATTTCACCTACTTAACCATGTGGTCTGAATCCATATCTCCTTAGAAATATTTAACAATGAACTAGTGTCTCTTTTAGATGGATGAATAAAAGTGACTGACTAGTTGCCTTCCATGTTCCTAAGAGCATTGTTAGTGCCCTAAATTTGTTTGTTCCCCCATGGTGCGCCAGTTCCTCTCTTAAGGACTTTGATTGACCTATATGAAGGACTAATAATGCCTTACCTTCTTCCCACGTTGCACTTTTTGATTTCATGGTCTGTATTCTTCCTAGATTATGATATTCCACAAGTGATGGCTGCATGTAGGTGTGGCTGGGCAAAGGGATAGACTGACAGGTAGAAGAATAATAGATGAGAACATGCTGACAGCGGTATTTCCTGCTTGCTTATCAGAGAGCAGTTCAAAGTAACTGACAGCCAACATGGCTGTTCATTCTCGACCTAGATGTCGCCTGTTAATACTCTAACTGGAATCTGATTTCCAAGATATAAGGGTAAATTTAGCTTAAAGTTTCCTCCCTTTCACTAAGCGCAAAAGTTGGTTTGGTGATTACAGTTCAGTCTGTATTGTCTTCAGAACTCCGGCTCCCTTCCCACAAACACTGTTCCATGCTTCCTGTGTCTTTCAGTTTGCACCTCTGTCCTTACAGGTGGGCTGACTAGGGATCCAGGAAAAGGAAAAAAAAAAAAATACAAACAAAAAAAACAAACCAGTGTCCAGTGTATTTCATTTCTTCTGAAACATGCCAATTGTGCACAACCCTGGTGAGGCCATCAGAGTCTACATCTCCTCAGAGCTGTGCTTCGACACTGGGCTTCTGGCAAGCTTGGCAAAGAGCTAAACAGGTTCACATTTTCCCATAAATCTCACAGATGGCCACAGCCACTACTGGGCTAGGGGAAACTTGATTTATTCCTTAAGGATTATACCTGTGTGCATATCCTAAGCATGGTCAATAGAGGCTTCTGAATGGTCTTGGTATCAAAGGCTTTCTAAATCTGGTAAACCTAAATTCAACACTAAGCCCTGGTGGGCCACGTGGGTCAATGTGTTTTAACTCTTGTTAAGGGTAAGGAGCTTACATTTTGTTTGCTTGCTTGCTGTTTGTTTGTTTGTTTGTTTTTTACTTAGCACACTGCTCTGCATACTGTGGGTGCTTAATAAGGGTTCCCATAGTTAATAATGTGAAATAGTTGGGGGATGGAAAACCATACTGGAGTCATGCTCTAGAGCAGGTCTCCATTTGAACAGCAGCCGGCCATCATGAGCAGCTGAGTTATGGTCTTTGTTGGTGGAAGAAACAAATTGACCTGCTTTAGGATTTTACAAGTTGGCAGCCCATAAATATATTAATTTGTCCCTTCTCAGTGTTCAATGCCATGCAGAAATTCTTTTATATATATATATCCCCTCTAATGAAAGTTGAGGCATTTCTATGTCACTACTAAGCAGCAAAAGGTTTTAGACTCATTTTCTACGCTACTGAGATCCTGTCTCTCTTTTCTCAGGATGGGACCGTGTAATTGATTGCATTTATTTGCTAGTTCCTGGAAGCATTGAAGTGTGCCATCTGTCTCGGTTTTTCTTAGGATTTCTATTGGGGTAATAAAACATTGACCAAAAGAAACAGGAAGAGGAAAGGGTTATTTTGCTTTATACTTCCACATAACAATCCATAACAAAGCAAATCTAAGCAGGAATTCAAAGCAGGAACCTGGAGTCAGGAACTGAAACAGGCCATGAGGAAGGCTTCCTGCTGCCTTGGTACTCATGCTTGCTTAGGCTGGCTTCTTCCAGCACCCAGGACCACTGGCCCAGTGGTAGGATGCCCACAGTGGGTCCACCCACACCTGACTCCAGGTTCTCGAATTATAAAAAGTCAGATTGTTATAAACTCAAAAAGCATTTGAGGCCAGGAATAGTAACATGCTTTTATCCTAGCACTTGGGAGGCAGAGGTAGCAACTCTGTGAGTTGGTGGCCAGCCTGGTCTACAAAATGAGTTCTAGGACAGCAAGAGCTGTTACACAGAGAAACCCTATGGGAGGTGGGGAGGAGCATTTGAAATCAACGGTAGTTAAAAATCATTAGACAGTCTCAATGAGACGATGGATGGATTCATCCATTATACTCTGATCTCAATTTATAGGCAGGCAGATGTTTATGAAAATTGTAATGTATGTTTAAAATACACTGTTCAGAAACACAGCAAATGAGATCCTGAAGTGATCATTTTTTATGCCCTCTCCTTTAATAGGTAACAGAGAAGTGGGGAGGGATTTCATTTTGCTTATTCCAAGAAGATCATTTTAAAGGAAAAATGTATATAACCTGGGTCCGATTTATGGCTTCATTTTGCATCTTATTACTCAACAGTTCCTATATCAAGCTTGGAAACTCTGGATTTAGAGTTCTCAGCTCCTTTGCAATTACTCCGCAAAGAAGAAAGACTACACTGTTGCTCTTATCGCAGGAACTGTTACACTAAAACCAAACAGTAGCCAGAGAGAGAGAATTCACAGGTTTTGAAGTATTTTCCTTACCCTTCCTCCATCCTTCCAGCTCCCACGATTATTTACTGATCATTTTAATAACTTCTCTCATCTTATTAAAACTTTGGAGAAGTTTTTAATGCTTTTAAACTTTTAATTAAAATGAGAACGTCTGATTTTCTTGTTTGTAATTCACTCCCTGCTCCATTTTGCATCTCAATCCATAGAAGTTAGGCTGGAATGTCAGGAAGTGATACATTGGATTGAGGCAAAGCACTGAGGGCCTGGGGAGATGCAGCTCCTCCAAGGAGGCTTAGCCGTGCCACCTTGCTGTGAAGTCTTCTGAGTTGTCATGGCTAAGTCACCTAGTGAGTGACAACAGAAGTATCATCACCCATAGTGTTCACACTACAAGACTAGCAACATGCTGCACTGTTAAGCTTGATGACCTCAGTTTTATGGGACCCACATGGTAGAAGAAGAGAACTGACTTTCACACATTGTCTTTTGACTGTATAGGTACTCTGTGACCTACAATTACACACGCACACGCAAACACACACACCAGTTTGTTTGTTTTTTTTAATCCTACAAAGATCAGATTCTACAACCAAGAACAGTCTGGCTCAAAATAGCAACAATACTTAAGGTGAGCAAACTAAAATCAATCTCTCTCTCTCTCTCTCTCTCTCTCTCTCTCTCTCTCTCTCTCTCTCTCTCACACCTTTATTCCACATGGGTTTTTTCAATGCCTGACCATGGCATGATGGCAGAAGGGTAGGAGAGTGAGAGTGGGCATTAAAATTTGTCTTCCCAAATTTAATATGTGAGCTACTATTTCCAAGCTCTGAAATGAAAGTGGGTCTGTGCACATCCCAGCTGATTCTTCTGGGTCTTGTCTAAAAACTAGACAGGTTTGGCAAGGATGCAGGGAAGGAAACTTCAGCCTGTAGGTATGTTTCTTCCTGTTTATGCTGTCTCCTGTTCATTATCTTCATAAAGGAGATGCTTATGAAAATGCTGCCACTTCCGGGTCAATATTAGCATGAGAATGTGCCGAAGTCAGTCAGCTGCCATCACAAAGTGGAGATAGAGTGGACTCTGTGCCTTGCCCTGTGGAGGGGATGACATCCACAGAGCACAGCCTCTCCAGGTGACAGCCATTGCTCAGAAAACATGGTAGATTCGCAAAGCTTGAAACCTCTGCTTCCCGGGGCCGTTCCAGCTGAAGGGCCTGTCTATGGAGTGGGAGCTTCTCTTTAACTAGGAATTGGCAACAGGGAAAACACACAGTAATCCATTGCTTGGGGTCATAGCTTTAAGTTCATCTAAATGTCAGTGTGAGATTTTTCTTGTCCCTGGGGTCTACCCAGAAGTTCACGAAGTACAGTGTATATGCTAGGAGAAGAAACTGAATGAAGTTACAAAAGAGGAAGAGGAAGAGAAAGAGACAGAGAAAGAGAAAGAGAGACATACAGAGAGACAGAGAGACTAGAATAACTAAAGTACATCCCAGGAACCAAACCAAGCCAAATGTATTCAGAATGTGCAGGACCGAAAGGCCATCAGCTTGCAACTGGTAAGAAAAGTAACTCCACTCCATAAGACTGTGAAAACCATACTGTGGTTTTCAATAGGACACCATTGCTAAATGTGCTCTGAACTGCAGCATTTCTTTATGATGTCACTTTCTGCTTCAAACCCTGCAAGGGCTCCCTACTGCCCTGCAAACTAAGACCAAACTTCCAAAGCTTCAGAGCTCTGAGAAGGGAGTAGGCCCTGTCCTCTACCTTCCTCCACATTCTCTGACGTTAGTCCTACCTTCAGCTGCGCAAGGTTGCTGAGTGTTGAACCTGCTTACCTGACTCTCCATTTCATTGCCCCTGCAAAGCAGCTCACTTAGTTCTGAGGCATCCCATCTACCCAGCTTCCCAAAAGTCTTCCTGTGGAGTTTTTCCCTGAAGGTGATGCTGCAGAATAACTGGATTCAACTCAATTATACCTGACCGCATACATGCAGAGTTATACTAATAACTCTGTCATTTGCTGACTTTAACTCCTTCCAATCCACACCCAGGAAGGCTGTAGCTGACCCATATGATGAGGTCTATTCTTGTGTCTCTGAGAATTCTCCATATTTATGTCTATAGTGGCTTTGCTAGTTTATTTAAAACTGTTATTTTGTACACAAATACATGCTAATAAACTAGGAAGAAATAAGGATTTAAGAAGGAATGTAGACCTGAGAGTCAGTTCCCTCTTCCCTAGCTCTTATCTCTAGGCTGTTTACAGAATCTATTCAGCCTCAACAGCTGACCTCTGTAGTAAAGATGTCACCTGGTATCATTTATACTCCTAGTTCACAGGAGTTGACCGTGTAACCTTAGCAATAATTAACTCACAGCAGTGTCTATAGAAAAATACAATTATACCATTCATTTTACAAGCTTACATTTTGTTGAGCACCTATGTACTTGAAAACGTGTATGTACACACACACACACACACACATACACACACACACACACACACACACATCTGTTTGTTTGTTTCTTTGTTTTTTTCTCAAACTTCCCCCAATGTAAGATCCATCTCCAGAAAATCCAATTCTCCATTTTTGGAATCCTCTACGTCAGTATTTTCTGACATTTCACTATTTTTTTACCTTGATAATGTCCAAAGATTACTTGTCTGTGATTCTACATACATGCCAGAGACACCAAACTCATCTCCTATTTCTACAATATGAGGAACTCTTTGGTGTCTTTGTAAGTAATGGGTGTGTTACCTTTTCATATCAAAGATACTAATTGTACCCACCTATGTGTCATACAGACAGAGGTGTGGCCTAGAGCTACGAAGTGTTTGCAGGGAGCAGCACATAGTTAATGCTCATGTTTGAGGCTATTGTTAATCTAGTTCATCTTGGTTTTATCTCACTCCCTTAGACAATTGCAGACACATAAAAGAAAACCTCTATTGCAAGTATCTTTAGTTAAGAGCAGGATAAGTCTATATAGTAAGTCTATCCCTACCCTCACCCCCACCACACCCCTTGCATCCATATCACAGTGACCTGAGAAGCTTGAGAAGTAGATATAGGTTCCCAGTTCAGATTAAGCAGCTCTGATGCTACCCTGCTTGCCACTTCTGTTTAGAAAATACCATTTGACACACACCAATAATAACTATGAACACAGATCACCCTGGTATGATTCAGTAGACATTCTGCCAAATGCTGTATTCTCTTTATATCATTGCAGTCAGTTTCAAATCACTAGGAGATTCTGCTTTGCACCCCAGTTTGAGAGAGAGCCTGTGAATCAGTCTCAGAGTTATTCATGAAGCAGGGAAAGGTGCCAATGTCAGTCAGCTGCCATCACAGAGTGGAGGTGGAGTGGACTCTGTGCCTTGCCCTGTGGAGGGGATGACATCCACAGAGCACAGCCTCTCCAGGACTGTTCTCCACCTTGTGCAGATGAGAAAACTGTGATCCAAGAGATTTCCAGAGTAGTGGCTCATCTCAGTCAGCAAGTCAGGGTGAGATGGGGTCAAACTCCTTGAACCCCAGTAGTCCACAGTAGTCTTCTGCCTTCATTGAGAGTGTGCAAGGGTGGGCAACTAAGAGAGCTCTGGACTCCTTCACCTCATGATACCCAATGCCTGCTGGGAGAAATTTTCTTATGACACTCAGTGTGGGGTTTGTTTTTGTTTTTCCCACTGTCGTGAACAACTCCATCTTTTTCACAAACCTTCCTATAGTTTCCCATTTCTTCCACCTTTATACACTTTTATCCAGAGATTTTAAAGTCTACTTGTAGAATTTCACAGTATGAAAAAGATTCCGTGTGGTTCCGACAAACTGTTTTATCAGCCCCCATTAGAACATAAGCTATTCTCCCAAGCCGCAATTCCAGCACTCAGGAGACTGAGGCAGGGGACTGCTGTAAATTTGAAGCCTGTCTAGGCTACATGGTGAAGTGTGTGTGTGTGTGTGTGTGTGTGTGTGTGTGTGTGTGTGTGTCTGTGTGTGTGTGTCTGTGTGTGTGTGTGTGTCTGTGTGTCTGTGTGTGTGTGTCTGTGTGCTTGTGTATATCCCACTGTAATTACATTAAAATATTTAGGAATAGCCTAGTTTTATTTTTAACTGATCTTCCATAAGGTAGAAAAGTATATCATTTTTACTCTGCATTTTTCAGCTCTTGTTGTAGCTGAGTATATAAAAATATTTACCTAATGGGTTCAATTTAAACCCATAAGTGATTTTAACTTAAGATAAAGCTGAAGGCAATCTAAGCCAACATTGCTTTTATGTAAAATAGGAACAAGTACAAGAATATATGGATAAAAATAAATATAATCCCTCAGCAATAAAGAAAACACTGGCAGTGTTGCCAGTACTTGAGATTTTGTTTTGTTTTTTCTTTGTTTTGTTTTGTTTTTTAATCAAAATCATGTCTTTTCCACTTGCTGATTTACGAAGTGATGCAGGCAGGTCACACGCTCTCATTAACTTCTCTGCTATAGTGCCCAGATTTTACCTTACTTCCTGTGGTCATTTGAGTAAGTATGACCTCCGTTGACTGGTAGCCTCATATGGCCCAGAGGGAGAGGCACTATTAGGAGATATGAGCTTGTTAGGGTAGTTGTGGGCTTGTTGGAGGAAGTATATCAGTGTGTATCAAGAGAGGCTTTGAGGTCTCAGATATGCCCAAGCTATGCTGAGTGTGGCACAGTCTCCCTCTGCTGCCTGTACATGAAGATGTACAGCTCTCAGTTCCCACACCATGTCTGTATGCATGCTGCCATGCTTCCTGCCATGGTGATAACGGACAACATCTTTGAAACTATAAGCCAGCCCCAATGAAATGTTTTCCTTTATAAGGGCAGCCACGGTCATGGTCTCCCCACCCATCCCACCCACTTCATGGAAACACAGGCTTCCAACATCCATCAGTTCTTTGACATCAGGCTGCAGCAGCAGCGCACAGCAAGCCTACTGATACACGGCTCACTATGGCACCAGATTCAGGAGGATGGTCCAAGCCTACATCTTTTCATCTCCAACAAGGCCCCAGGTTCTACTGATGACCCAAGAACAAGTGAGAAGCTGTTGATTTGCACAACAAAAGCCTATTGTGCTGAGTATGTGGACGTCTGCTGGTAGTTGCATGGGAGTGACCCATACACTTTTTCAAGCATCTTCTATAAAGAAATGTTTTTGACTGAGGCCAGCACAGTCCTTCCTCGTGTGGACTGAACAAACTACAGGTATTCTCTGTTGAACTGAGAAAGAGAATGTGTATCTATACTGAATGTGTTAATCTTTACTTTGTTGCCTTCCCCCCAAATAATGCAGCTTAAAAAGTATTTGCATAATGTATGTATACCCTTAGGTATTATAACTACTGTAAAGAAGACAAAATAAAGACATATAAAATTTTATGTAAGGCACATGATTATCTAAAAATTTTGGTCTCTAAGAATCCTGAAATTAATTCTGTACACACACCAAAGGATGTCGGTATTAATTGGAAGAACGCAGTAAGTAGATTTGGAGCCTTCAGAGATTCTGAGTAAAAGGTCCCCTTCCGAACCCATGTAATTAATTTAAGTTTTATGAGTGTTGCAGCAGCCCATGACTACCTGCAGATGGCAGAATATCCTAGCATAAATGCCACCTGCTCTACTGATTGCACTTGTAGAACAATCAACAACCTGCTGCGGGTTCTGGAGAACATGGTGTATTAAGAAACAGTAGTAGGAAACACGTTAAAGGACTACAGGTAGAGTGTTCAAGAAGAGGAATATTTCTAACAACCCTGTCACTTACCCAACAGAACCTGAGAACGCAACATTTACGATAATGTCTATTATTAACAGGAATTAAATACCTCATGCCAGATTATGTTTTAGTGCCTTTAGCTGAAGTTCTGCCTCTGCTAAAGTGCACACCAGGACTGAAATGCTACTTCTCATTCCTTCTAAGTAGAAATCTAAGGGTCAAATCCATCCCCCACTCCCACCTTGGAGTTCTGTTTAGACTTTGCTCTCATAATTTTCTATGTATGATCATGAACAGTGAAATCGCCCCCTCCTATCCCCAGTTCCATCCCCTCCCTTCTCGCCACCCCTGGCTCACACCTGCTGCTTTTTATAAATTCCAGTGGGTATGAATCACCTTCCCTGTCACAGGAAAACAAATGGAATTAGGAAAGATCAATTCACAGTGAAGAAGCAAATCCTCTTAGGCACACATGCTGTGTCATGAGTTAGGCCCTCAGAAGGACAGTTTAGTGACCCTATCCTCAACACCTGTGTTCATAAACCTGAGCTGACAGGACCTTTGCAAATGTAATTAGGATTGAAGCTGAGACCACCTTGCATTGTCCCATTGGTGCCCGAGTCCAATGGCAGAGGTCCTTATGAGAAATACACACAAGAAGGACCATCATAAGAACAGAAGGACATATTCTGACAGAGAGATGGGACTCATGGAGGCAAGTGGATTCCTTGGAGTCTCCAAACCTGGATGAGGCAGGAGAGGGTTCTTCTCTGGGGCCTTTGGAGAGAGGGAACCCAGCTAGCCATGGGACTTGGGTCTTCTGACACGAAATACTGAGGAAATTGCTGTTGTTAGAAGACTCAGCATTCAGGGTGACCTGTACTAATGGCCTTAGGAAATGAATTCATTTTGTCATGAAAGTTAAAGTTTAATGAGGCCTTAGTGAGTGTGGACCATGTCCTATGCACATACAATCTCAGTCCTCATAAGCAGTGTGTTACTTCAATCCTGTTAGTATATCAATGTTTAATAACATTTTTACTTGTGTGTACACATGTGTGTGTGTGTGTGTGTGTGTGAGAGAGAGAGAGAGAGAGAGAGAGAGAGAGAGAGAGAGAGAGAGAGAACAAGTGGAAGACTGAGGACGGCAAGCAAGGGCCAGTGCTCTCCTTCCACAGTGAGAGTCCTGAGAAATCAAACTCAGATCATCAGAATTAGTGGTGAGCACCTTCAATCTCACCTACGATCTCAACTCACCAGCCTAGGATCCCTATTTTTCAAGCCAAAACACTGATGTCTACAGAGGTCACAAAACTACCATTTTGGAGACTCGTCTATGAGTCCTTGATTCTTCAGTCTTTCCACTTCCTTTGAAGACCTCTTAAAGTATTACTAGAAAGTAAAGGGTATTCCTGAGTTGTTGTAAGCCTGGGGTCATACCTTTTTAGTGAAGGAAGAATTAACACAATCAGACGGAATTCTTGTTCTTAGCAATATTGCTTTAATGCAAGAATCATAAGATAAATATGGAGAGGGCTGAGAACATCACTTTGTAGTAGAGGACTTCCTAAGCATGTGTGAAATCCTGGGTCCCATCCCTGCGACCACAGGAACGAACAAAGATGACATGGGGAAGAAAATAAAAACCTTCATAAAGTGTGGTACAACTAGCTTGGAAGAGCGTATTCAACCTCATAATTATTTTTGTAGATGACAGGGCAGTTTTTTTATGTAAGAAGTTTTCTTCTGGACTCTCCTTTGAAATCCATATTCCTCAATGTGTACTACTAGTTCGTCCCATACAAAGCTTTGTTTGAGTGTTTGTTTCAAATCCCAACCTACCGAATAAGGATTTCTACGTTTATACCTGGCTAGATCCCAGACATATGAACAGAGACACAAATACTTGGAGGGCTAGTGTCTCCCCACCACGCACGGCCATGGTACCGCCTCACTATAGAGATGGAAAGGGTTCACAGTCACTTTTTCTGCCAACATCAACACTTGTTAACTTTCTAACTTTGGGCATTTAAACTCTCTGAACGGCACTGCGCAGAGTGGTTGGTGTGTCCTGTTCATGCAAGAAGGGGGATGGCAAAGTAGTGTGATTTAAGCACTCAGAGGACAAGTCAGAACTACTTACAATTTTTCTTGAATGTGAAGTAATGATGAAACATTTCTGTTTCTTCATTTTATGTGTGTGCCTGTGTGCCTGTGTGCATGTGTGTGTGTGTGAGTGTGTGTGTGTGTGTGTGTGTGTGTGTGTGTGTGTGTGTGTGTGTGTGTGTGTATTCCTGCATAAAAATATGTGTCAGAAGTGAATTGCAGGAGTGTGTTCAATCTTGCTTTTAAAGAGAGGCTCTCTCATTGGAACACAGGACACAGCAATTTTGCTAGACTGGTGTCTACTAGACCCAGGGTTGCTCCTGTCTTATGTCGCATACCCTGCTTTTTACATGGATCCTGAGATTCGAACCTAGGTCCTTGTGCTTGCTCAGCCATTTCTTCAACACCCACCTCTTCAGTGTTGAATTAAGACTTGCTTTTGAGGACAAGCATCTTGTGAAGCACTTGTCTTCACCCTCATGTGATTGTCCTTCCATGACAGGAACAAACAAACCTGGGAGAAATGACTCGTCTACACCCTCCCTCTTCTCACTCACTTCCAAGTGCCTGGTGTCTTTCTACAGACTCTGAAGCTAAGCCACCAACGTATGGGGCATCATTTTTCTCCTAACTCTTTCTGAGTTCCTCTTCCTTCCCTTTTGCCAAAGGAGTGCAATTTCATTCATGGCAGTGAGATCCATTAATTATGGTATTTCAATCTACTGTTCTGAAGGAGGTTTTAAATTACAGTCTATATGTAGTTAGGGGTACATCATAAACAGTCACAGGAAAGAATCCCTTTAAGCTGACCCTGCTACTGTCATTAAGGCTAGGGTTGTTTTGTAATTACACAAAATATATGTATAAGGAATCTGCACTATAGGAGAGGTTTTCTAAAAGCTATTAGATTCTCATAACATGGTCAGATAGCCACACCTTGAAGACTGAAGTCATTCCTCCAATCTTACAATCCTGTGTATGAGACAAACACTAGACACAGGCTAAAAAGAATAAATCAATGGCCCTTGCTTCTGTGCAATCTAAAACGTGTTTTCTGTGTAACAGAATCCCTCTACAGAAGAAGCCTTGACATTAACATACTTACCTGACCACCAGTCTCCTGAAATACTCAGTTTTTCTTAACCCAGGGAGGCATTTGCAATTAGCTAGACCACTAACAACAACCTGAAAACTGGTTTGAGTGACCAGCCTCTGACCTAATTGCTCACAGCTCAAGATGCTACAGGAAGAAGAAGAGAAGATGCATCAACACTGTCTGTCAGCTTCACAATGGGGCTTATTTGGCCACGATTGGAAATATCATAGTAGTCATTCATTTTGGCAAATCACGAATCTCTGCCTGTAGTCATGTTCTTACATGCCATTGGCTGTCTCACAGGGTGAAGTCATCTGCTACATCATGGATTCTCAGACTCCTCCACACTTGACTCAAAGTGGGAGGGCTAATAATGGCTCCTCCGGCACCCATGGGGATCATGACACAAGCTAATAAGAATTACAGGTCATCAGTTAGCAACCATTCTTATGTTGGGCACTGTTTCTGACATGCAGAACGTGACCCTTCAGATTACAGAGAAACCTAGGAGATGATGGAGCCCTAACATGCTGAAAGACCCTCTTCCTTTGTCTTTATGTATTTTTATCCTCCGATATTCTTCATTTATGAAGTTATAAGAGTAGTCATATAGCTGCTTTGAAAAAGAAAGATCCATGGGAAACAATCTAAGGTGAAAAGTTTAAAAGCATACAAACAAGCGTCCAGTTAGCAAAAGACAAAACACAGAATGGTTTAGTTTGTGATACTGTATTATTTGTCAGTGAGTGAGATTGTCTCCATCTACCCCTGTGGAGTGATCTCTTCCAGTTTTCATTTCAAGGACCCACTCATATTTTCAATATTGTCTATCTTTTACTTGAAAAAGTCAGCTGGTTCCTTTCCACTGTTATGGGCCCAGGTATCATAATTGCTCCTTGGGAGATGAATAACTTTTGGCAACATCTTGTGTTGATCTACATAAATTAGCATAGAGTGTCTTCTCTTTCAATTCCACTTCTAAGGAAATAGTCAATGCCTTCTTGTCACTGTATTGAAAGAAAATGACAGTATTCACTGGCATATGTGTGACACGGTATAAAGGATAAAGCACTATTTAATGTAACCTGTTTTATTTGGGGCACTGAGTTAATCTAAGCTTGATTTAGAATAAAAGTTAAGGTTGAGCTACCATACCATCTGTTTGTGGTACAGCTTTATGTTCCTACCCATAAATTTTCTCTATAAAATTTTTCTTCCCAAACAGACAAAAAAAGATGAGGTCAGGGAAGACAGAGTCTGAAGTCTGATTCTGTTCCAAGGGCGATAAACACAGTGTCTTCTGATGGAGTCTCTATGTCATTAAAGTCTTTATCTGATGTCAGTCAATGAGTAATTGGGTGACTGGTAGAAAGTCTCCCTGCTCCATTTAAAGCAAGTTTCTAGCTACTCTTTCATTTAAAACTGTTATACATAGTTATTTAAGTTCTGGAAGCCTAGCAAGAAAGGAACATTGTTAAAGACATTGGTGTGAACCAAAAATTCTAAATCAGCTTGATTATCAAGGGTTTCGGGTTCCGCCCCTCCTTCACTCTGATCATAAATTTTGTTTCCAAGTTGGTAAGTATATTTTCTTCTTTTTCAATGACCACTTCTCTCTGATAAGTTTGTACACACAGTTGTTTAATAGAAAGGTTTGCTGTCCATTTGTGCAAGAGCTGAGAACACTGTGGTGAATGCAAGCTACTTATTTTTAGATTTGAGGCTCAGATCTAACTGTAATTTCAGATAATCACTGTAACTTACAGATATAAGGGTCTGCTGTCTGTCAGACCAACAGTTCTCTTGTAAGATTAAGCAGAGACATCTGGAGATAGTGCATCTGAGGAGTGGCTTTACGACCCCAACCAAACCATCTTCTTGTCTTTCCTCCTAAAAGTCTGGGCTTAAGGGATGTGCCTGCAGGCTAGCCTTGCAGAAGTGCCATCCTGTGTGTTTGGAGAAGTGATATCATGTCAAAACAGAATTAGAGACTAATGATGTCCAGATTATGAATGATGGTAAATTCCTAACAAATCAAATTTTTTCTAAAGTCCTTATTTGGGTAGATTTTTTTTCCTGGTCAGCTGAGTATTTTAAAAGTTCTACTACATTTCTGGATCAAATGGAAACATTCTTTGTTCCATTTTGGCAAGCAACCCTACCTGTGAGAAGCGCTCAAATGGACATCATCTTTTCTAGGTCTGAAATGTCATTGAAATAACTGACTGGATTATGAGAATGTGGAGTGTCACGGGAGGAATGGCCTTTGGGGCATCTGTCTTGTCTGTGGTCTCTCATGCTGCCTCTCTCTGCTTTGTGACCGTCACGTGACAAACAGCTTTCTTCTGCCATGCCCTTTCACCATGACAATCTCACTATGGGCACAAAAGTCTGTTGACCATGCAGCCAACCTTCTGACACCAGCGTGATTATCCTTGTTGACCATGACCTTATGTTTAACCCTTTCTCTTTTCTTTCGTTAGCATTTCAGATGAATTGGTGGCCTTTTGACCACGTTCTTCATATCTCTTAGGTTTTTCTGTTTAATTCTCTTCTCTGTAGGCTTCAATTTCACTATCCTTAATTGGCTCCTCTTAATGAACATGTCTCCATGGATAGAGCAATTTCAGGAAACAAAGCACACTCTGACTTTCCTGGCAGCAAGAGTTGCCTGAGTGTAAAACAGCAGCAGTGAGTGACAGCAGGAACTGTATGGGAAACTGCCTTCAGTCTTGGCACCAGTGTAAACCCAGGTGCATTTGGACACAGTGTGCTTGATATCAGAGCACACTTCCCTGATATCCTGACTTGTGGGGTCAATACCTTTTATTTTCCTAACATCTGTCCCCCACTCTAGAGAGATGTCAGGAGGCTTAGGTCAAAACCATTCTTCTGGATAAAGTTGGGTTTGTGAATTATCTGCTCTCCTATGCCATTGCAGTGGAAAGCCTGTGACAACCCCGAGATGAAAACATGCATGCACTTCTGACCCTAGAGCAGTCCACACGCATACAATAGATCATATACCAAAATGGAATCTGGGGTCCCACAGGGAAAAGATAGCATATCCTTTCCCAAAGCAAGATTAGGCGAGGATTTCACTTACTTTTCTAAGCATCATAAGGTCTTTGAGGATTTTAGTCCGTGTTAATATTAGATTGCTAATATGTAAACTATCATTGTTTGCATGGACTATCCTATCTTCTCTCAACCATGCCCCCTGATGCCATGAAAACTCTCTCCTTTATCTACAGAGATGGCTCACAGATACTGGGGTCTTTTGTTCCCCTTCCAATGAGATCATCCCAGTCCTGTGAATATTATAGTTTCCAGATTTTCTTTCTGACTTTCAATGTTCTACAGTAACCTACCTCAAAAGTGAAGCTACGCACTTGTTACTTTGCTTCTGCTATGTAGAGAACGATGTATGTTCTGGGTATGACCAGTCAGCCACTGTGAATTTATTATTTCTTTTAAGGCCAGAGGATTCCAAAGACTAAATGGTATGGTTATAAGGGGGAAGAGGCATCAATTCTACAGTGGCAATTAGGGGGAAAATGGCTGAAGCATTTTTATCATCCTTAGATGCTACCATAGGCGTCAGTGCTAAATCTCTTTGTTCATTTATGAATTTCTGGGTTTCTGAGTATCGTTAGCTCTCGCAGGAAAACAATGAATCCAGAATGGATGATCATCCTTCATCCAGGAAGAACTCACTGTTACATGGAATCCAAAAGAAAGCCTCATATGCCTTACTCAGTGGCCTCATATGCATTTTATATAACTATATAAAGAAAAGAGAAGAGAGAGAATTAAACAAGCTCCGTCTGTAGCCTTGTGTGCCTTCTAATGCAGAAGCAGCATTGCTAGGTGCTAAGAATACCTTCCTCTCATTTTCCAGAGTGAAGCATGATTGTTGCTTTCTTGAGAAAGTGGCTCTCTCCTCCATTCCAAATTTATCCCATCCATTTCTTTTTCTGCCACACTATAGAGATCGGTGTTTCTTAACATAACTGTCTCTTTACCATTCATTTCACAGAAAAGATTATAAGCCAGGTCAATGTAAAGGCCTCACATAGCCTTGCTCATTTTTCTACTGTGGCACATTCTTAGAATAAATTGAAAAATGTCTCGAGTGGGGATATTTATTAATGACATGACTCAGAAAGTGGAAAACTGAGAGAAAAATAAGTAAAACTTTTCTGTTCCCAGGGCAACCAATAGGATTTGGTAACCAGATCATGGGTGAAAGATATTAAATTAGCAGCATGGGTGTTAGACTGCTCTGGAGGTCCCAGGAATAGTTGACTCTCTTTACATTCCAGAAGTGTTTAATGTTGCAATTTTAGCTTATTTTCCAGTGACGGGTGATGGCCCATCCTATATCACAGAAGGACCAGTAACATCTGCCATTAGCCCAGCCTTGAGATAGTAGTACACATTTTGAATGAAGTACACAGAGGGCCCTCAGGTAGAAACCTGGATCAAAGGCTTCTTCTTCATAGGCAGGAAGTGAGCAGTGCTGATGGGAAGCTGGGAAATACTGGCATATGTGTACACCAAAAGGGGGTGGTGAGATGGTACAGCAGAAAAAAATGCTTGCCTTGAAGCAGGAGGGCCTGAGTTTGATCTCAGAAGCTGAGTGTGGTAGTACACTTACAATCCCAACGTGAGAGAGGTGGACATGTGTCACTGGAGCTCACAAGCTAGCCAGCTTACTCTAACTGGTGAGTTCCAGTCCAATTAGAGACCCTGTCTCCCTCCTTCTATCCCTCGCTTCCCCTACCTGCCCGCCATTTCTTTCTCTCTTCCAGTCCCTCTCAAAATAAACATGGAAATAATAAAGTACAGTAGCAAATACTTTCAGACTGGTTAGCATAAGTATTAACAGGACAATGTGTGTGTATGTGTGATTTGTGATTTCATAGAGCTTGAGCCCCTTCCTGATAAGATAATAACAAGTTGATATTAAGACAGCAGAAAGCCTCCAGCAGAGTTGTTGCGGATTACCTTACAGCAGGAAGATAGAGGCTGATAGCCAAATTCCTCCTCAACTTCAGGCCTTAAAGGTAGAACACCACTGGATTTTTACTGTATCCCTCAAATGATTTTATTTTGTTCTCTTTTCTAGAAAGATCACCCAATTGCTCATCCATAGGGTTGTGCAACCCTACCTGAGAGTTTCTGTCCCCACATGGTCATCACAAGTCCACAGGAATAATAGAAATATTCATAGCAACTTCATGATTGAAAACCCCAAATAAAAACATACATTCATCTACAGATGAATGAGAGAGCAAAATGCATGATTTTTAACATAAATACATTAGATTTTTAAATATATAACACCCTTCACTAAGCAAAATGTATGCCCCAAATATAAATTACCAAAATATTTTCCAAACCAGTACTGTTGTTTACAGTCGCAATAGCTACATGAAGAGTTCTGGAAACCCATTACCATTATCAATGTTTAGCACTCATTCTCCACCATGCTAGTGGACATACAGCATACCTCTTATGGCTCAACTTGTATTTTCAGGAATGAATAATGATTTTGAATAATTTTTCTGAGTCTGTAATCATCACAGTTATGCAAAAGCTATTTTTATCTTAAGTTGTAGGAATTCCTCATAATCCTGACAATGAATCCCTTCTAGAACACGCTCTGGGAACACTTTGTTCTGTCTGCTACTTTCTGTGCTATTTTTTCCCCAAGGTGTCCTTGGAGCAAATGCTTGAGGTTTTTAGCTTAATTTCCACTGTATGTGTGTGTATTCATACATCTTTTATGATTTTTATTTCAATTTATTATTAATTCATTGAGAATATGGTACATGCTTACAATGTATTTGGACTGTTCTCAACCCCTACTCCTCCCTATAACTCCTTCAATACCCACCCCACCCCTTCTCAACTTGTGTCCTTTTTTATAAGAACTCAAGTCCTGTTTGTGCTACCCATAAGCTCGTGGATATACCACTAGAGCATGGTCTACCTAATAAAGGCTGTGCCCTTAATGAAAATGGACTCTCCCTCCCCTAGAATCTATCAGTTGTCCATATCTTCAGCTAAAGATGAGTCTCATCAGCTCCTTCCATATCCCGTGCCACTTAGAGTTTCCTGGTTTGATCTTGTACATGAAGCTACAGTTACTGTGAAGTCATGAGTGCACCATTCCGGTCATGTCTGGAAGAAATGACTTTACTCCAATCCTCCTGGATCTCTAGCTCCTACAATCTTTCTGTCCCCCTCTTCTGCCGTAGACCCCAAGATTCTGGAAAATGGATACAGTATAGAAGTTCAATTACCACAGACATTTGTTCTTTGCACTGTGACCAGTTGTTTGTTCACTAACCATCATACACTACACAGAGAAACTTCTCTGATGAGATCTGAGGCCAGCAATAGTCTATGGGTAGGGACAGTTTGATGCTATGTCAACTTAGTTTAATAATAGTAGGAGATTCACCACTGGGGCCTATGAGTTCCCCAAGCATGGGTTTTTAAGGTATATTTACAGTTGTAGGCATATCTTTATCTCTATGAACAGGCATTCAATCCAGTCAGAAGCTGATTTATTACCCACACATTTGTGTCACTACCGCATTTGTGTGGCATATCTTGCAATGTGTATCAGTATTGTAACTCACCGGGTTCACATCTAGGTAATACTTTGGATGACATTTAACCCAGCAGCACACATAGCACCTTCTAATACTATGAGAGTTAGCCAGAAGGTAGGAGCTTCTTGACATTACCTACTTACTTTCTTCGTACCCTGTGAGCAAGGTGTGTGATGTTTTCAGCAATGGGATCTTACCATCAAGTTTGGTGGGCAACTGAGAGCAATAACAATAGCATATATTGTTATGGACATCTCCAGGACACCTCTGTTCAACAAATCAGGAGTTAAGTATCCCATATCTGGCACTGGGCCTTTTGTTTGGCAACCTATAGCTTCTAGAAGGAGCATTATTGTCTGTATGAGGTAACTTCAATAAAGACTTTTATATGAACATTAAAATATATTGCTTCCATGGAGACTTTAACTCAGATACAGTTACAAAATATTTGCTAACCAAATACTAAGACATCAATTCTTGCACTGTATAAATGTACTAAATTTCTGTATAGGAGAAATAAAGAAAATTATAGAAAGACATATTAGTGTTTGAATATAGGAAAGCCAGACATGGCAGTGCACGTCTAGAATCTCAACACTCAGGAAGCTGAGGAAGAAGGATTATGACTTCAAGGCCAGCCTAAGATATGAAATGAGATGCTGTCTCAAAAAAATAATAAATTAAAGAGAGAGAGAGAGAAAGAGAGAGAGAGAAGAGAGAAAGGGAAGCAATCTTAAACACATTCAGAAAAGTATCACTCACTGTTTCACTGTTTTCCAAGAACAGCAGTAATTCTAATAACTGAATATAATATATTAAGGCTATAAACTGAAGACTCAGGGTATAGAATCTACTACCACTTGGGTAAATGAGCATCTGAGCATCGTGTCAACCTGATTTCTAAATATTTATGTTTATACCCCAAAATTAGACCTGCTCTCAACCATTATCAAAGAAGCTTCTTTTTGCAGTGGGCAGAGATTAGTGCAGAGACTCACAACTGGACAAAGGTCATAGAGTAAATGATTAGAGTGCTCAGCCCTAAACTGTACATGTATATCATCCCCTACAAGGCTCCACTAATTTCACAGAAGATGAGTCAGAAAGAATTGACGAATCAGAGGTTGGGTAAGATTGTTCTGAAACAATGTCTTCTGGACATGAAATAGTCATTGTACTCATGAATTCACTGAAGATATGGTTTCTTACACAAGACCTCCCCAATATTGGACCATGACTGTTGAATCATGCATGAGGGTGGATCTCAGAAGGCCCCACTCACAGGGACTATCTGCAGTCAATGTGTTCTTGGGGAGGGGATGCTAGTATCTTCAGTGGTGTAGCCACTAGTAAGTTGTTATCTCAGGAGAATACTTCTTGCTGGGAATAAGAATGGCTTCAGCCTTAATAAGATGATAGGAGAGGGTAAGGGAGGGTGAACCCTCAGTATATCTGTCTATGAAATATCAACAGTTAAAAGCAGGATATTCTCTCCATGTCAATAATTTGGTTCAAAAATTAAATTAATCATAAACAATGATAGCAGCAACTTAGTTGATAGTTGATGTAATAAAATTAGTATGATTCAAAAACAGAAATCTCCAGGTAACCACAGAAGGGATTATATGAAAATTTATAATTAAAGGATAATGGAGAGAAGAATGTAAAATATAATTCAGTATGATGGAAAATAGAACCAGCAGAAAATGAGAGAATGTAAGTATTAATAGACCACCATGAATCCTATGAAAGATAGTATATACTTTTATTCATTTCATCCAAAGTTTGTGGTCATAGTCCCTCGTCCATCATCCACTAGTAAGCTATGCTCATTCTAGCATAGCGTTTTCATGCTGTATGGCTGAAAGGGGGTCGTTGTACCCAGTCACTGAGCTTTGAACTTCACAGATACAGGCATCAAGACCAGCATAATCTTTTGTCAAACTTGTCCCTCAGGATTTATGTGTTGATCATAGATAAAAGTAGAACAGAAAAATAAACACACTGTGCTCATTAACCCTCCCATGATTATGATGTCACAGTAACCCACAGATCTTAATAGTGTAGGAAAAAAATCAAGATCTTAGTGCTCAGTGCAGTGTGACAACACAGTCACCACCAGCCTTGCTCCGTACTGTCTTCATTTGTGATTCCAGCCAAAGGAAGAGCCCTTATCTACGGTAGTCTCCTTCTTGGGGCAAAATAGGAAGAGTGATTACAAAACAATAAGTCTTGAATCATCTGTTCCAAGATAGCACAGGCTGTTTCATTGGCCAAAACATGTTGAAGAGCCCATGCCAGTATCAACGCTGTCGTGATTATTACCCTCCAGCAGAGACGGGCCATCAGGGTGGCCTGAGATGAATGAGCCCTGAGCAGGAAAGCCTGATATCTTAAACAAACATGGTGATCCACCACAGGCATGCTAGTTCCTAACCATTGTATTTTCATTACATCATCTCCAGACAGAATCTGGAGACTCTCTTAGTTCATATGCAAATGTCAGATCAAACTGAGTCTTCTGGAAGATTAAGGTTAACCAGACTCTGTTCCTATTGTCTTTCTTCCCTTTATATTGTCATCTGCTCACTACTGTAAAACATATTATCCTGATTTCTAAACTAGGTATGTTTACATATGTAACATATGGATATTTTGATTCAAACATGAGTACCAATCGATAGCTTAAAATAAACAACCTTATTTTTTTTAAATAAACAACCTTAAAAAAACAGCTTTAAGCAATGGATAAAAGGAGTTGACAAGCAATAAGAGCTGTTTGCTAATGAGCTGTCATTCATTCATCACAAAGAGGTGAAAGGTGAGGAATTCCCAACTGAAATCTTCCACCTGCTTATTCAGATATTAACATGGAACAGTTTGAAGACATGGACTGAAACAGAGAGAAGAAATGTCACAAGTCAGTGCTTATTAAAAGGGTGAGATACGAATATACCCATTAGTGATCTTCAATGATGAGTCAAGATACATAAAACACCTTTGAAACACTACCCTACATTTCATACATGGTTGGTACCCATGCATAATAAGCCACGCATTGGATGAGGAGGTAAGAAGGAGCCCCGCAGCAACAACAGTGGCAGTGGAGCTTCACACATACACTGTCTTTGTGGTCAACCAAGGAGATGCCTGGGAGCCCTCATCTTAACTTGCATCCCTTTTTACTATAAGGAAAACTGGCATCACTACCTTCCTTTTATATGAGTAGAACAGAATGTTGGGACCTTAAGGGATTTTCCTGAGGTCACACAGCTATTTAGATATCCTAATGTTATTTCGTGATAACACAATATTTAGTAATAGCTCTTCTATCATTCTCTTGGAATGTGTCCACTAAGATAAAACTTTCAGCTTCAATTTAATGGCAGTATACCAGTTGAAGTTTTTATCTCATATTCCTTCCACTTACCAATACTAATCTTGGGCAATGAAGCTTTTTATTTATTTATTTTTTTTTTTTTTACTTTTTTTAAGTTTTAATTTAATGCTTCAAATGAATTTTAGCATTAAGTCTTAGAAACAAATATTTTGGACAACTAATTCATGTTTAATGGGTGAAGTCAAGTACTAATGTCTTAGAGACTATTAATTGTTTTAATATATCAAAGGACACTCTTAGTGAGGGATGACCCAGTAGTCCTTTTATGACTACAGCAAGGACCTTTCATGTCACTGTGAACTTAATATTGCCTCTTGTGTTTTCCTTTGCAATCTCTTTGATTGGATTATGTTCAAGGATATAGGGGCCTCTTGTCTTCTGAGTTCATTTAAGAGTTCATTTTCCAGCTTTGACCGTTGAGCTCAGGAATTTCGGCAGCAATTAATCAGAACTATCCATATCGGAAACGTCATTAATCTTTACCAGACAGAAGCGATTATGTTTGCAGCTCCACTTCAATGTGCTCTTTGGAGGTAGGATTTTACCATTTTGCAAATGTTTTGAAAGGGAAGTCACAGTAAAGTAGAAGAAACAGTCTTAAAGAGTTTTAATGAAAATCTGAGAGTCATTCAACTGGTCCTGGAAGGAAACATTTGTTTCTGCTACAGGTTGTAAGTCACCTCAGGCTTGAACGGCATCCAAGCTTGCATGAGGGCATATGGTTCCTTATGGCCCAGGTTCCAGCCCTCAGCCCTTCCTTGCCCTCCCCACCCCCACTCCCCCACTATGAGCTCATTTCTTCCTGAGCTCAATTATCACCTCAGTGCCCCAGTGTGGATGACTCATGGATTCATTCACTTACCCACCGGCGGATTGAATTCCCACTGCTGTAATAACCATCATCACGATGGCTTCCATTTGTTGAGGCCGCAATTCTGCCAAACCCTGAGCTAATGCTCCCTCTACATGGAGAGGGTGAGGAATGGTGGTTAGGATGCCATGGGCTCTGAATACTGATGCCTTACAAATCCTCACTCTGCTACTTACATGTTGAACTGCTGAAGACAACTTAGGCAGTTCTCTGGGCCTCTGATTTCCCATCAAAGGGTATGGAAAGTCAGCCTTAGTTGTTTTGGTTTTTAAATTAATTACATGGATTAAAATTGATTAGAATTAATTATATGAATGAAGAGATTTTATGTAAAATGTCTTAGTTCCTTATTTCTAGTAAACTTATTAATAGTGCTGATTTAAATAATTGTGGATTATTGCTCTTCTCCTTTATATAATGCCATAATATTCCTAGGATGTAGGTACATTTTTATCTAATTTTTAAAACATGAGTATGTTCTTAATCCTCATGATGAGGGCCTCTCAGGATTATGGCCTGAAGGGAACAATACATTGTTACAAAATATAACCAAACAGCAGGAATACTCATATAAGGTGACTATGGTAACTATAGTAACATTAGTAAGTACTGGAGTTATAGATTCTTATGTTCTACCTGTATCCCTGCCCTCATCTCCTGTTCAGGGTTATATGTTAGAGCTAGAAATACACTAAAAACAAAAGCAGGAGAACACTAGCATTTATCACCCAGGGCATTTACCCTTCAGGGACTTCAAGGAACAGGACATGACTCAGTGGCACAGGCTGAGCTGCACTCTTTTGAAGTCTACATTGATCATCCACCACCTTCATTCCGTATCTGCGGCTATTTGGGGCTCAGTTCTTTGAAAGTCTCAAACTCGATAAATTCTTTCTCGTTTTGTAATTAATCAGAAACAGCCACTCTGGAGCCATCTTCATTGTTTGCCAGATGGAAGCAGCTCTTTGTGAGCTAAACTTAGGTGACAGTCACTGTTTGGACAATGTGTTCTGGATAAAGACAAGACTTTGAAGAAAGTGAGCAAAATAATCCCCCTCTGTGGGTTCAGTTAGAACAATGCAACAGACATTGGTGATCAGTCCCTGATAAAGGCTGTGAGGTTTGAGGACCTCCTGCCTTCATCCTTCCTTGAGGAGTTGCTGCTGTCTGACAGCATCCCTAGGACTGATGCCTTTCATCCTGTCCTGAGCTAGATCTGTCCCTCACGCAGGCTACTGTAGCAGCACAGGTTATTGTGCCAGAGTAACTTGCCATTACTTCTGCTTCATAGACTAGATTTCACAAAGAATTGCCAAGATGATGCTTCTAAAATAGAAGTCAAATATGTCATTCTAGTGTAAGAGCTAGCTAGCCTTTCCGCTGGACTCAGCAAAGTTTACCTCTCTTAGGTAATGGCCCAGACTTCTGAACTATTCCAAAGCAAGCTCCTTTCCTCCAGCCTAATCTCCCTCTGCTAAGCTCTTATCCATCCCACTTTTCCTGCATGGCCACCTCAGAAACTTAAGAACAGTGGTTCTCAACCTGTGGGTTGTAACCTCTCTGAGAGTTGAGAGATACCTAAGACCCTGAAAAAAAATACAGTCACATTGTGATTCATAACAGTAGCAAAACTACAGTTATGAAGTAGTAACGAAAATAATTTTATGGTTGGGGTCACCACAACATGAGGAACTGCCACACTAGGAAGGTTGAGAGCCACTTCCTTAGGACCTTTGTCCTAGTTATTTATTTAGAAAAGTCCTTAGAGACCTAGCTAGGGTTGGCCTCACTCTTGCTGTCACCTCTCTTTTTCAGATGTATCCCCAGAAGCTTCCTTCTCAATGAAACTCACCTGGGTTACCAAGTTAACTATGGCTTTCATGTCTTTTATGTACTCCAGGCCTTTTAACTACGGTCAGCATCTAGGTGGCGTTGAAACCAAACCAGGGCATGTTGTAAAATTAAAGTGGATTTCAAATAATTAAAGACATTCTAACCATGCTTGGGCAGGAGGAATAGATAAGCCTTCCTTGGACAAACAATTCCCTTAGTTAGGCTGTTCTCAATTTCCCCTTAGCACTTACTACCTTCAACAGTGGCTAGCGTTGGCCTGTTGCTTGTGTGTATGAGTTGTCTCTTAACTCCCAAAGCACTGTGAAAGGACATAAATCTATTGTATGCTCACAGTTTCTTGTTTGTTTGTTCGTTTCATTTTTTTTTTGTTCTTTTTGATACTTTATTTACATTTCAAACGTTTCCCCCTTTCCAGATCTCCCCTTTGGAACCCCCTATTCCCTCCCCCACCCACTGCCTCTATGAGGGTATTCTCCCACCCCCACACCCACTCTCTTCTTCACTCCTTGGCATTCCCCTATACTGAGGCATCTAACACCCTCAGACCCAAGGGCCTCTCCTCCACCTGATGGCTAACAAGGCCCCCCTCTACCACATATATGGCCAGCACCATGGGTCCCTCCATGTGTATTCTTTGGTTGGTGATCCAGTCTCCGGAAGAATCAGGAGGTCAGGCCAGTTGACAGCTGTTGTTCCCTCCATGGGGCAGCAAACTCCCTCAACTCCTTCAGTCCCTGCTCCAACTCCTCTATCTGGGACCTCACGCATAGCCCAATGGTTTCTGTGAAATGAATCTTGGGTATTCCGAACTTTTGGACTAATAACCACTTATCAGTGAGTACATACCATGTTCATTCTTTTGTGACTGAGTTACCTCACTCAGAATGATATTTTCAAGTTCCATTCATTTCTCTGCAAATTTCATGAAGTCATTGTTTTTAATAGATGAGTAGTATTCCATTGTGTAAATGTACCACATTTTCTGTATCCATTCCTCTGATGAGGGACATCTGGGTTGTTTCCAGCTTCTGGCTATTATAAATATGGCTGCTATGAACATAGTGGAGTATGTGTATTTATTACATGTTGGAACATCTTCTGGGTATATGCCCAGGACTGGAATAGCTGGGTCCTCAGGTAGTATTATGTTCATTTTTCTGAAGGTCCACCAAACTGATTTCCAGAGAGGTTGTACCAGCTTGCAATCACCAACAATGGAGGAGTGTTCCTCTTTCTCCACATCCTTGCCAGCATCTGTTGTCACCTGAGTTTTTGATCTTAGCCATTCTGACTGGTGTGAGGTGGAATCTCAGGGTTGTTTTGATTTGCATTTCCCTGATGACTAAAGATGTTGAACATTTCTTT
>CM052700.1:42398653-42413734 GCA_028551405.1 Uromys caudimaculatus
TAAGAATCTGTTATTATATCTCCCTTTTCATTTCTAATTTTGTTAATTTGGATACTGTCTCTGTGCCCTCTGGTTAGTCTGGCTAAGGGTTTATCTATCTTGTTGATTTTCTTAAAGAACCAGCTCCTGGTTTTGTTGATTCTTTGTATAGTTCTTTTAGTTTGTACTTGGTTGATTTCAGTCCTTAATTTGATTATTTCCTGCCTTCTACTCCTCTTGGGTGTATTAGCTTCTTTTTGTTCTAGAGCTTTCAGGTGTGCTGTTAAGCTGCTAGTGTATGCTCTCTCCAGTTTCTTTTTGGAGGCATTCAGAGCTATGAGTTTTCCTCTTAGCACTGCTTTCATTGTGTCCCATAAGTTTGGATATGTTGTACTTTCATTTTCATTAAATTCTATGAAGTCTTTAATTTCTTTCTTTATTATTTCCTTGACCAAGTTATCATGGAGTAGAGTGTTGTTCAGCTTCCATGTGTGTGTGGGCTTTCTGTTGTTGTTATTGCCATTGAAGACCAGCCTTAATCTGCAGTGATCTGATAGGAGGCATGGGATTATTTCAATCTTCTTGTGTCTGTGGAGGTTTGTTTTGTGACCAGTTATATGATCAGTTTTGGGGAAGGTACCACGAGGTGCTGAGAAGAAGGTATATTCTTTTGATTTAGGATGAAATGTTCTATAGATATCTGTTAAATCCATTTGGTTCATAACATCTGTTAGTTTCACTGTGTCTCTGTTTAGTTTGTGTTTCCAAGATCTGTTCATTGATGATAGTGGGGTGTTGAAGTTTCCCATTATCATTGTGTGAGGTGCAATGTGTGCTTTGAGCTTTAGTAAAGTTTCTTTTACATATGTGGGTGCCCTTGCATTCGGGGCATAGATGTTCAGAATTGGGAGTTCTTCTTGGTAGATTTTTCCTTTGATGAGTATGAAGTGTCCTTCCTTATCTTTTTTGATAACATTTGGGTGAAAGTCAATTTTATCCGATATTAGAATGACTACTCCAGCCTGTTTCTTGGGACCATTTGCCTGGAAAACTGTTTTCCAGCCCTTTACTCTGAGGTAGTGTTTGTCTTTATCATGGAGGTGTGTTTCCTGAATGCAGCAAAATGCTGGGTCCTCTTTATGGATCCAGTCTGTGAGTCTCTGTCTTTTTATTGGGGAATTGAGTCCATTGATGTTAAGAGATAGTAAGGAATAGTGATTGTTGCTTCTTGTTATTTTGATGTTATTTTTATGTTTGTATGGCTATTTTCTTTTGCGTTTGCTGAAAGATTACTTTCTTGCTTTTTCTAGGGTGTAATCTCCCCCCTTGAGTTGGCGTTTTCCATCTATTATTCTTTGTAGGGCTGGGTTTATGGAAACATACTGTGCAAATTTGGTTTTGTCATAGAATATTTTGCTTTCACCATCCATGATAATTGAGAGTTTTGCTGGGTATAGCAGCCTGGGATGGCATTTGTGTTCTCTTAGAGTCTGTATGAGATCTGTCAAGGATCTTCTAGCTTTCATATTGAGAAGTCAGGTGTAATTCTGATAGGTCTGCCTTTATATGTTACTTGACCTTTTTCTCTTACTGCTTTTAATATTCTTCCTTATTTTGTGTATTTGGTGTTTTGACTATAATGTAACAGTAGGAATTTCTTTTCTGGTCCAATCTGTTTGGAGTTCTGTAGGCTTCTTGTATGTTTATGTTCATCTCTTTCTTTAGGTTAGGGAAGTTTTCTTCTACAATTTTGTTGAAGATATTTACTTGTCTTTAAGTTGGGAATCTTCACTCTCTTCTATACCTATTATCCTCAGGTTCTGTCTTCTCATTGTATCCTAGCCCAGATACAATGGAGCTTTTTGCATTTTGTGATTTCTTTGACTGCTGTGTCAATGTTTTCTATGGTATCTTCCTCACCTGAGATTCTCTCTTCTGTCTCTTGTATTCTGTTGGTAATGCTTGCATCTATGACTCCTGATCTCTTTCCTAGGTTTTCTAACTCCAGGGTTGTCTCTCTTTGTGATTTCTTTATTGTTTCTATTTCTATTTTTAGTTTCTGGATGGTTTTGTTCATTTCCTTCATCTGTTTGATTATGTTTTCCTGTAATTCTGCCCATTTGTTCGTGTTTTCCTGTAATTCTTTAAGGGATTTTTGTGTTTCCTTTTTAAGGGCTTATAGTTGTTTACCTGTGTTCTCTTGTATTTCTTTAAGGGAGTTATTTATTTTCTTCTTAAAATCTTCTATCATCATCATGAGATGTGATTTTAAATCTGAGTCTTGCTTTTCTGGTGTGTTGGGGTATTCAGGGCTTGCTGTGGCGGGAGAGTTGTGTTCTGATGATGCCAAGTAGCCTTGGTTTCTGTTCCTTATGTTCTTGCCCTTGCCTTTCACCATCTGTTTATCTCTGGTGTTAGTTGGTCTTACTCTCTCTGACTGTGGTTTGTCCTTCCTGCAAGTCTCAGTGTCAATACTTCTTGAAGACCAGTTCTCTCTGAGAGGAATTTGGGTTTGGAGAGCTGTGGTACAGGGTCAGCTCTGGGGTGCAGACAGAAACCAGAAGGATCTAGTCCCCAGCTGTCCCTTGGTTCCTCTGTCCTAATGGCTCTGCAAGAGTCCCTCTTGATCCAGTGAATTTGAACAGAAGTGGTGATCTTGCCTGTGGTTGAAGGTGTGTTGGCTCTCTCCTGGCACTATTTGTGTATGGAGCCCTGTGTCACAGGATCTGCTCCCCGGCCACTGAAAGAAACCAGAAGACCACTCCTCAGTCCCTGTGTCCTGGGGATTCCAGGTGGGTCCCTCTGAGCAGCCAGACTTGCCCACACTCCTGAGAGTCTAGCTTTCTCCTGGCACTATTTGGCTATGGAGCCCTGGTTGCCGAGGCAGAGGTCTCCCACCACAGATGGAAACCGCAAAGCTCCGTCCCCTGGCTATTCCTCAGTCCCTTTGTCCCAAGGATTCTGGGCGAGTCCCGCTGAGCAGTGGTCATGCTCACAGTTTCTAAAGGCCTGAAATATTATCTGCCACTACAGGAGGCTCTTAAGAAACATTTGTTCAATGGAGTGAATAAACAATACAAGGAAATCAAAGATGATCTCAGAACTTCCTCCAGTGTTTGAGAATGAAAATGTTTGATTCCTTCAAACAATGGTAAAAGGTAACATGCTAAAATTTGAATTGATGCTATGGAATTCTGTATTGCTTGTTGTTTGGTGGCAGGGTCTTCCAGTGTAGCACACATAGTTCTTCTATCTCAGCCTCCTAAGTGCTTAAATTATTCGTGTGTACTACAAGGCCCAGATGTGACTTGTGTGTTTGTGTGTGTGTGTGTGTGTGTGTGTGTGTGTGTGTGTGTAATGTGAGTGTGGTGTGCATGTAATGTGTGTATGTATATGTGTGTGCAATGCTTGTGCATGTGTGTGAGTATAGATATGGCGGCCCATTGTTTACATTAGATATCCTTCATTCACTCTCTACTTGGTTTAATGGTGCAGGGTCTCTAGATTCTGGAGCTAGTCAATTCCTGTTCATCTAGCTAGTCAGCTTCCCCCAGAAATCTCCTGTCTCTGCCTCTTTGGTGCTTTGATTACACATAGGCTACCATATCTATCCAGCTCTTATGTGAGCTCTGAGGACTCAAAATTTGGTCTTAGTGTTTATATGTCAAATCTTTATCTCTGAGACATTTCTCCATTTTGAATTCTAGATTTGTAATACCGGATCTGAAAGGTTTAGTATGGATGATCCATTTCTATCTTCCTTCCTTCAAAAAGGCAAATGTCTATATCAGGGCTGTCAAGTAATTCAGTTCTCTACTCTCAACTACTTGTGACTGCCTCCCCTTTATATTTACAAAGATAAGATATAAGTTCCTTCTTAAATCTGTTTACTTCTACCTTTACCCCAAAGTAAAAGTCACATTCACAAGAGATTCTTAAGTACATTAACAATATCGTTTGTGCCTGTATATGTTCTAGAAATGTATATGTCTCCTTACATATATTCACCTCACAGTCCACAGTTGGCTCACTTCCTTGTTTCTTAACTATTGTTAAGCCCAATTGGTTTTTGTTTGTTTGTTTGTTTGTTTTTTGTATCTGGGGCTCTATTATCCATCTTTGGCTTCCCAACAGCTAACATGACACCTGGCACTTGGAGGGCATTGTATATGCATTCATTGATCTGAATTAAGTTGCATTTGACTTCATGACAACTGATCTTTCTCTACCCAGTGCACCCATCCGGTATGAGCTGTGTGGTGTATCATTCCACTTAAACACTGTGAGTTACAGTATTGTGCTTTTAAGAGTACTTTCTGACAACAGTTTTGCTTACTAATACTTTATTTTCTTCCATTTTCACCCCACTCCTGGCACTAAATAACTTCTGGCTCTCTGTAGTCACACTAATGCATGTTACTGTGTTCTTTGATATGTTGCAAATATTTAACTTAAGCTAGGTTATTTTTATTTTAAGCTATATGTGCAAGTATACAGTGGATATGGAGATTGGAGGATAACCTGGCATATCAATTCCTACCTTCTACCTGGTTTGAAACAGATTCTTGTTTACTGTTGTGTACACCAAGCTAACTGGCCCATGAGCTTCTGGGTATTCTCTTACCTCTGCATCCCATGTTCCTATATGAGCTCTGAGGTTATAGACAACCACCCATTTTTACCTGCATTCTGGAGACTTTAGCTCAGATCCTCATACTTGCACTTGATGCATTTTACCCACCAAGCCATCACTTCAGCTCCTAAATTGAGTTCTTTAACCTAGTTCTTTAAATTGAAATGATTTAAAATGAATTTGAAGCTATAAAATATGATCATTTTATATGGAATTCTCTGCCATTATAGTATGCCATAATGTATGTCATATGTGCATTATGTCAAACATGCCATACACGTATGTCAACATACACATAAAATATATGCATACTTACATATATGCAACCATGCATCAACTAACCATCCTCAAAATATATGAAACAGATATTACCAAAAGACATCTTATTTGTTTCTATTAGTTTTTGATCCTTTAATATTTTGAGGCTCCTGAGAAAGTTCACACTGGGTATCACTGAACAGTTGGTCTATGGCATTCCATATTTTCTGGTTTGAGTTAACCATAGTTTATCCAAAAATGCCTTTGCCATATGTTTAATATCTTTCTACATTTAACTGGCTATACCCAATTTCTACTATATTTCCCCTACTTTTTTTCATACTTCAGAGCCTCCTTGGGTCTAAATCTTTTGAACATAAAAATAATTAAAAATAACTAAAATATATCATACTATGCAAGCAGGACAGAACTATCCAGATTGCCACTGGCTGGAAAATATCTTACATTTTATCATTCATACATCCTTCTATAATGAGAGAAGCCAGTGTGAACTGGAAAGACACTCTGACATATAACAATCTGACCCCACTTTGGTCCATCAAAAAGTAAATGGATAGCCTCTTGTTCCTCACCCTCTCCCAGCATGCTTCTTCCGTTCAGTGTAGAATCAGCTAATTCAAATGACAAACTCATTTGATTTAAGAGGTGCTGACCCCTCCCCACCAGTAATTCCAAATTCTCCTCCATCCTAAAATCACCATTTCAATGAGGTATAAAGAGAAATGAGCTAACATTAGTGAAAATCACAATGGCAAGTTTCTCTCCCCATTGCCTATATTATTGCAAGATGATCTTCATAAAGTACAAAAGCCAATAGGGGTCTGCTGAAAGTTCTTGCCAGAGTGAAGTGAAGTGTTCAGTTATGAGAAATGCACATAATCATTCTGTATAGATGGAAGGCTGCAAAACTAACTCTTCGAGCACACCCTGCTTACCTTTTGCTCAGATGACATCTGTATTTCAGCGTATGTCAGCAAGTTTGCATACTTTGGCAGAGCAAAGGTTCTTTATTCCTTTCATGACCATCCTGAGAGGAATTGTGCAATCCCAAAGATTATCACAAGGAATTCATGTTGGCATGAGGCCAAAGCAGAACAGTGCTTGCTGGAGGAGGCAAGTGCTGAGCTAGATTCATTGCTGGAAGATTACATTCTGTGTTCAGTTTAATTTAGATTTTATAACTTTCCTGGAGCTTACCTAGCTTGACTCAACTAAACTGGTTTAACGGATCAGTTGAAGTTTTAAAACTACCCAACATCTCAAGATTTTAAAATGTCATTTTATTCAATTTCTTGGGATGATATATGTGAAGAAAAAAACATTTTACAGATACAAAGATATCAACACAGGATAAAATTCAGCAAAAACATCAATAATAAATTACACAAAGCATGAGTTTGTTCCTACTTGGGGGCAAATGGAAGAAGAGAAAAGCCATGGTGCTCATATACAAGTGAAGTAATGGTCTCTGAAGAGTGGATTCCTCAAAAGTGGTTAGAAAGCCATGATATGATAAAGAAGATCAAGAAGGGACCTGCACTCAAAAGTAGAGATGAAGGTCAGGAAGTCAACTTGTTCCAGGGACTCAGTTTCTGCATACATCAAGTTTTAAAGGACCACAGATGATGCATGTGGTGACATGAATAAGAATGGTCCCCATAGGTTCATAGATTTGAAGTCACCAGGGAGTGTGGCACTATTTGAAAGGACTAGGATTGAGAGGCATGGCCTTGTTCAAGAAAGTATGTCACTGGGGTTGCACTTTAGGGTTCCAAAAGCCCATGCCAGGCACAAACTCTCTCCCTTTTTCCCTCTTTCCCCCTCTCTCTACCTCTCTCTCTCTCTCTCTCTCTCTCTCTCTCTCTCTCTCTCTCTCTCTCTCTTTCTGTCTCTCCCTTCCCTCTCTCCCTCTTCCTTTCCCTCTCCCCCTCCCCTTCCCCCTCTCTCTGCTTACAGATCATGATGTAGCTCTCACCTACTTCTCCAGCACTATGCCTGCCATGCCTGTCACCGTGTTCTTTGCCTGTGAAACTGTAAACCCGTGATTAAATGTTTTCCCTTATAAGGATTGCCACGTCCATGTTGTCTCAGTAATATGCAGTGACTAAGACACTGTCTTCTTTATGTTTTCTGATGTTGTGATAAGCACTATCACAAAAGCCGTTTGGAAGGTGAGAGGGTTTATTTCATCTTACATATCCAGGAAATTGTCCATCACTGAGGGAAGTTGGGGCAGAAACTCAAGGTTTCAAGGCAGGAATGTAGAGACAATAACTAAAGCAGACTCCATGAAGGAGTCCTTCTTACTGGCTTGCTTGTATGACTTAATCAGCCTGCATTCGTATGTAACCCAGAACCACATGCAACCCAGAACCACTTGCCCGGGGTAGTACTGCCCTTTCAGTAGGCTGGAATCTCCCACATCAATAATGAATCAAGTAAACACACTACACACTCGCACAGACAATCTGATGGAGATATTTGTTCAATTGAGGTTTCTCTTCTCAGACAACTCTATCTTGTTTGAAGTTGCAAAAACACAACCAGGACAGATGCCAACCTAGATTGCTGTCTCCAGAAAAACTACTATCTGCCATAGGTGAAAGAGAAAGAAATTTATATATATATATATATATATGCAAAAGAATTATTGCCCACCAAGTCAAGCCTCCAGAGATTACTGGAAGCAATACTTTGCTGAAGAGAAGAATATGCATAGCTAAAGGCTTTACAAAGAAAATAAATGCAACTATTATCACTGAAACACAATCTACAGCTAAGAACACAAACAGCAAAACAGAAAAAAAAGACTATAATCAATACAGAGCTTCAGTAACGACTTTAAATATTAGTGGCTTCAAGTCTCCAATCAAAAGACACATGCTAGCTAAATGAATCAAGATAGCAAAGCAAAAGGCAAGTGTATTCTGGATGAGTCATCTGCACTTGTAGGACATTTCTAAGGGGAACACACTACTGAGCCCTAGTTTCACTGTGAGCAGCAAATGTAATACTGGCCAGATGCATAGGATCTGGGAAAATATCTAGTCTCATAACTCAAGATCTGAATGAAGATAATGAGACTTCCAGCCTAACTAAAATTATTTATTCGAATTATTAAAATCCAAAAGATGCAAAGATCACATGGTGACCAGGGAGCTTCATTTTCTGTCACATGGGTAAACTAACATGTTCATGTCCCTTGTCTCTGCTTTCATCCCAATTTATCTCAACTATCTCACAACTGTGGGCAAATCTCTGCATAGTCATGTGGGAGCATATTCATGGTCATGCACATCTATGGTTACAGTGCATGAACTCAATGTCAGGTATCATCGTCACTTGCTCTTGTCTGTATACCCTATTCATTGATTAAGGATCTCTCAATCAAAACCAGATCTCACCAATATGGCTAATCTCAGAAGCCAGCGTATTCTGGAGACCTCTTGTCCTCCCCATTCCCAGGACTCCTGTCACACCCACCTGTATATAGGCTTTGGTGATCCAAACTCCAGTTCTCATGTTTGCCTGCCAAGCACTTTTACTACTGAGCCAAATCACCAAACCTCAAATAAATTTCTAATAGAACTATTTTAGCTGCTTTATTATAATTATACAATTCAGAGATCAAGCCTCTGAAGGCAGAGAGATAAGTCAGAAGTATTTCTAAAAGTTGGGTATACTAAGTCAAGTAGAGAGAGAGGTTGCTTTAAGATCAGGACAAAGCAAAGTAGACTCAATGCTAAATGGAGGGGGGTTGAGAAAACCCACCTAGAAGGTGAGAAATTAATAATCTTATAATTATTTCAGAATGAGTTAATGAATAGAATGTGCACGTGTGTACGTTCTGAATGAATCTCTGTACCTAAATATTGGATAAGTGCATGAAGAAATGAAGGCACGCCTCAGTCCTCAATGCTGAATTACATCTCTGATGGTTGCTCTAGTTTGTAATATTCTTACTAATTCTACTGGCCAGTTGTGATAATAAACACGAAACTAAAGGTAGAATACCTATAGCCAAACTGAGGGATGTAACTATGGTGACTACTGGAGGCAAGAGTACTCAGAGACCTAAGTCAAGTGCCCAGCCAGGCTTCAGACAAAAGAGGACACAATGGGGCCAGCATGGCTGAATAGCAAGTCATAATCAGGCTGGGAGAGGATTGGGGCTTTGAAGCAGACATATCTACTGTACCAGCAGTGAGACTGGTTATTCAGGAGACTCATCTAATTCCTGTGAGATACCCGACTTCCCAGCAGGAAAGCCCATGTGGTGTAGTGAAAAGAGCTGGTCAGCTATGGTCGAAATTTGAGATTCACCAAATATTCTATGTAACCTTGTATAATGACTTTTATTCTCTGGGCCTCAGTTTATCCATCTATAAACTGAAATTAAGTCGAGTTACCACTCAAGGTAGTACCAGATAAATAAGTAAGTAAATAAATAATGAAGTAGTGTTCCAGAATGAAATAGTGAAAGAAGGTCTTCTTTCTTGTCCCTTGGTATATCTTGAGGAATTAGGGTTCAAATTATCATTACAGACAAGCACCCTTCTCTATATTTGATTGTTTTTGTATTGAATCTGGCTTGTTGTCTTAATTAGTGTTCTAATGCTGTGAAGAGACACCATGACCAAGGCAACTCGATGAAAGAAAGCATTTAATTAGAGGCTTACTTACAGTTTCAGACGTTTAGCCTACATGGCACTAGAGCAGTACCCTCTTAAGAAGCCTCTTAAGAAAGCCACCAGGTGCTAAGCCCCTCTGCACATTGGAGCATAAACTCAAACTCAAGGGCATTAGGGAAAGGCAGGGCAGAGTGAAACAGAAGCAGCTGAGCATATCCCAGTGAAAACAGAAGGTACTGTGTGAGGTGGGTGGCATTGGCCAGAGAAAAGCAGGTTCCCTGTGGGCAAATCTCTGAACATTTCAGAAGAATCTAGATGTTCCTGTAGTTTAATCCCATACAGGACAAAGACAGCTGAACTATGAGTTCACTCACTCTAGTGTTTTTATTTTACACCACTAACCCTCTGCCTCAAGTGTACACCCTGGTCCCCAACCTATCAGTCATAATCCATAGACTCAGAGCCAGTATCCCAGTTAGTGGCAACTTAAGACTGAGCCTGTCCAATTCAACCTTAATACTCCTATGTAGCTCAGTAGATTGCTTCCCTAGCATGCCAGAAGTCATGAATTCAATTTCCAGCACATCATAAAATCAGGCATGGTGGTGCCTGCCTGAAATCCCAGCATTGGCAGACAATGACATGAGGATTAGGAGTTCAAGGCTATCCTCATCCACATAGGGAATTCAAAGTCAGCCTGGACTATATGAGAAAAAAAATGGTACTATGAAAAAATTATTTAAATAATGTGACATTGGAGGGCTTTACTTCATTGAGCTTCAGTTTTGTCATCTATAAACTGGGATTAAGTCACATCAGTACACAAGAGTACTGTGTTGATTCTTAGCCTTGTTCATTCCAGCCTTAGGGTACATCTGGGAATTCAAGGTAAAGGAGTCTGGGTGTTGTGGCATCTGAGTGTGTGCCATCTTATGACAGTTTTCTCTCTGCAGTAGCTCTCTATCATCTCTGATTCCACTCTAGGAACCTGATTCTAGTCTACAGCAGCAGGGATAATGGAGATAATGCTTTGCCATGATGTCTAAAATGGAATTGTGCCTCTCACTCGAGTTTAGTAATAAGAGATGTAGTGTATGCATTTGCTGTTCATTCTTCTGACATATGAGTTTCTCATTTCTAATTTAACTCCAGCCATTCTGAGTTATCTCTGACATCTTTTAGCTTTCTTACCTAAACCATCAATATAATGGTACTTTGAAAAACAATCTTTCTCACATCCAACCCAGTTCTCCCTCAGTGCATACAGTAGACAGTTCCTGTTCAAAATCCCTAGCATCATAAATATTTTCTTTTCTTTTTCTTTTTTTTTTTTTTTTTTTTGTGTGTGTGTGTGTGTGTGTGTGTGTGTGTGTGTGTGTGTGGTCATTATCATTTCTCTTTTTTTTAATTTTTTTTTTTATTTTTGATACTTTATTTACATTTCCAATGTTTCCGCTTTTCTGGGTCTCCTCTTTGGAAACCTCCATCCCCTCCCTATCCCCGCCTCTATGAGGGAATTCCACCTCCCACCCACCCACCCATCCCCATATTCCCGCCTTGACATTCCCCTTTACTAGGGCCTCTAACATCCTCAGGCCCAAGGGCCTCTCCTCTCTCCCTGATGGCCATCGAAGTCATCCTCTGCCACATATGTGGTCCAAACCATGGGTCCATAGATGTCTATTCTTTGGTTGGTGGTCCAAACTCCAGGGCGACCGGAGGGGGGGGGGTCAGGCCCATTGATGCTCTTGCTCCCTCCATGGGGCTGCAAATTCCCTCAGCTCCTTCAGACCTTCCTCCAACTCCTCCATCTGGGACCTCACTCTCAGTCCAGCAGTTACTGTTAAGTGAAACTTGGGCATTCTGAACTTTTGGGCTAATATCCGCTTATCAGTGAGTACATACCATGTTCCTTCTTTTGTGACTGAGATACCTCGCTCAGAATGATATTTTCAAGTTCCATCCATTTGCCTGCTTGTATGCTCTAGTCTACAACTCTTAGATATCTGTCCACATGGACCTTCCCAAACATCTATGTAAAGGAACCAGGGTGATATTTGCAGGTCCAGGAACTCAAAGCTGTGGAAGTCAGCATTAGATACATTTTAAAAACTCTTCCTAATGGGCTCAGATTCTGGCCTGCTTTGATAGTGGATGATGCTAATATTTTCATCTGTAGCACCTTCCTCTATCTTTAATAAAAGAGGGTCCCCACCCCACTTATCAACATTTAAGGGTATAAAAAGAAAAAGTTCTCTGCGGTTTGCTTGATGTGGTTAAAACAAAGCTGCAGATTCTCCCAGGCAGTCATTCAGCTGAAGGAAAAGGCATAATAAGGGGCAGTCTTAATGTGAAATTTTTACATGTGGCAAACAGGTCTCTTAATTACACAACAACAACAACAATAACAAACAAGAGTATGTCAGCAAATGGGTCCAAGGCCAGAGGAAGAATTAATCCAATAATGAAACCCTCAAAGCTAGAAAGAGAAACGCAGCATTTTAAATTTGTACTAAATTAACTCCAAGCCGGCAGCCTCTCCAAGACGCCCAGTTTCTGAAGGCAGTCTGACTCTTTGCAGCCATCCTGCCAGCTTCATTTCATCACCCCGCTCACTATCACGTATCTGGTCTGGCTCACTGCTGGATTTTTTAAGATGTGTATTCAATATGACAAATACTGGGCCAGGGAGATGACTTGGTTGTGGAAGTGTTTGCTGGGCAAGCAGGAGGAACTGGATTCAGATCACTAACCCAAACATTAAAGATGGCTGTAGTATAGACCTGTGTTCCCAGCATTTGAGTTCAGGGGCTCAGGAAGAGGCAGGCAGGAGACATAGAGGAATTGATCAATTGGTGAGCCCCAGGGTTTAGAGAGACCTTGTCTCATAGAAGAAGAGAATGATTAAGGAAAACCCCTGACAGTGGCCTGTGGTCACCACATGTTCGTGAACACACACACACACACACACACAAACACACAAACTTGCAAATTTACTGAGCTTGGTGGGTCTCTATGGGGCTCAGCAGTTAAGAATACTGGCTGTGCTGGGCCACCAGGATTCCATAGCCAACGAGTGTCAGGAGAAAGCTACCATCCCAGGAGCTTGGAAAAGCTGTGGGTGGGGTTAAGGGGAGCAACACCTCTCACCCAGACCCTCCTGGAACCAGAGGGATCCAGGGCCTGAGACCCCAGGGGCAGGAAGCCTCTGAACCTTCCGGTTTCCATCTGTGGGTAGAGACCTCTGCCTGGGCCACCAGGAGTCCATAGCCAACGAGTGTCAGGAGAAAGCTACCCTCCCAGGAGCTTGGAAAAGCCATGAGTGGGGTTAAGGGGAGCAATACCTCTCACCCAGACCCACCCAGATGGGGCCGGATCCAGGGCCTGAGAATTCGGGGGCAGGAAAACTCTGAACCTTCCGGTTTCCATCTGTGAGTGCAGACCTCTGCCTGGGCCACCAGGGGTCTGTGCCTGGGGACCTCAGCCTGGGCCACAGGGCTCCAGGAGAGAGCCGGTATCCCAGGAATGCTGACACACCTTTGAGCACAGGAAAAACCACCACTTCTGTTCAAACTCACTGGATCAAGAGGGACCCTTGCAGAGCCATCAGGACATAGGAACCAAGGGACAGCTGGGGACAAGATCGTTCTGATTTCAGTCTGCACCCCAGAGCTGACCCTGTGCCACAGCTCTCCAAACCCAAACACCTCTCAGAGGGAGCTGGTCTTCAAGGAGTATTGACACAGAGGCCTGCAGGAGGGGCAAGCCACAACAAGACAGAGTAAGACCAGCTAACATCAGAGTTAACAAGATGGCAAAAGGCAAGGGTAAGAACATAAGGAATGGAAACCAAGGGTACTTGGCATCACCAGAACCCAGTTCTCCCACCACAGCAAGCCCTGGATGCCCCAACACACCAGAAAAGCAAGAGTCAGAGTTAAAATCATTTCTCATGATGATGATAGAAGACGTTAAGAAAGAAATGAATAACACCCTTAAAGAAATGCAAGAGAACAGAGATAAACAACTTGAAGCCTTTAAAGAGGAAATACAAAAATCCATTAAAGAATTACAGGAAAACACAATCAAACAGGCAGAATTTCAAGAAAACACAATCAAACAGACAAAGGAAATGCACAAAACTATCCAGGAGATAAAAATAGAAATAGAAACAATAAAGAAATCACAAAGGGAGACAACCCTGGAGTTAGAAAACCTAGGAAAGAGATCAGGAAACATTGATGTAAGCATCACCAACAGAATACAAGAAATAGAAGAGAGAATCTCAGGAGCAGAAGATACCATAGATAACATTGACACAACAGTAAAAGAAAATGCAAAATGCAAAAAGCTTCTAACCCAAAACATCCATGAAATCCAGGACACAATGAGAAGACAGAATCTAAGAATAATAGGTATAGAAGAGAGTGAAGATTCCCAACTTAAAGGACCAGTAAATATCTTCAACAAAATTATAGAAGAAAACTTCCCTAACCTAAAGAAAGAGATGAACATAAATATAAAAGAAGCTTACAGAACTCCAAACAGATTGGACCAGAAAAGAAATTTGTCCTGTCACATGATAGTGTAAACACCAAATACACAAAACAAGGAAAGAATATTAAAAGCGGTAGGGGAAAAGGGTCAAGTAACATATAAAGGCAGACCTATCAGAATTACACCTGACTTCTCATCAGACACTAGGAAAGCTAGAAGATCCTGGGCAGAACTAATACAGACCCTAAGAGAACACAACTGCCGAGCCAGGCTGCTATACCCAGCAAAACTCTCAATTACCATAGATGGTGAAACCAAAATATTCCATGACAAAACCAAATTTACACAATATGTTTCGACAAACCCAGCCCTACAAAGGATACTGGATGGTAAACGTCAACTCAAGGAGGGAAACCACACCCTAGGAAAAGTAAGAAAGTAATCTTTCAACAAACTCAAAAGAAGATAGCCACATAAAAGTAAAAATAACATCAAAAATAACAGGAACCGACAATCACTATTCCTTAATATCTCTTTACATCAATGGACTCAATTCCCCAATAAAAAGACATAGACTGACAGACTGGATCAATAAAGAGGACCCAGCATTTTGTTGCATTCAAGAAACACATCTCCGTGATAAAGACAAACACTACCTCAGAGTAAAGGGCTGGAAAACAATTTTCCAGGCAAATGGTCCCAAGAAACAGGCTGGAGTAGCCATTCTAATATAGGATAAAATCGACTTTCACCTAAAAGTCATCAAAAAAGATAAGGAAGGACACTTCATACTCATCAAAGGAAAAACCTACCAAGAAGAACTCTCAATTCTGAACATGCAAATGCATCCAAATGCAAGGGAACCCACATTCATAAAAGAAACTTTACTAAAGCTCAAAGCACACATTGTGCCTCACACAATAATAGTAGATGACTTCAACACCCCATTATCATCAATGGACAGATCTTGGAATCACAAACTAAACAGAGACACAGTGAAACTAACAGATGTTATGGACCAAATGGATTTAACAGATATCTATAGAACCTTTCATCCTAAAT
>CM052700.1:42414234-42513960 GCA_028551405.1 Uromys caudimaculatus
AAAATGGGGAACAGAGCTAAACAGAGAATTCTCAACTGAGGAAATTCGCAGGGCTGAGAAGCACCTAAAGAAATGCTCAACATCCTTAGTCATCAGGGAAATGCAAATCAAAACAAGTCTGAGATTCCACCTCACACCAGTCAGAATGGCCAAGATCAAAAACTCAGGTGACAGCAGATGCTGGCGAGGATGTGGAGAAGGAGGAACACTCCTCCATTGTTAGTGGGATTGCAAGCTGGTACAACCACTCTGGAAATCAGTTTGGCGGACCTTCAGAAACATGGATATAGTACTACCTGAGGACACAGCTATTCCACTCCTGGGCGTATACCCAGAAGTTTCTCCAACATGTAATAAAGACACATGCTCCACTATGTTCATAACAGCCATATTTATAATAGCCAGAAGCTGGAAACAACCCAGATGTCCCTCATCAGAGGAATGGATACAGAAAATGTGGTACATTTACACAATGGAGTACTACTCAGCTATTGAAAACAATGACTTAATGAAATTTGCAGGCAAATGGATGGAACTTGAAAATATCATCCTGAGTGAGGTAACTCAGTCACAAAAGAATGAACATGGTATGTACTCACTGATAAGTGGATATTAGCCCAAACTTTCGGAATACCCAAGTTTCACTTTACAGTAACTGCTGGACTGAGAGTGAGGTCCCAGATGGAGGAGTTGGAGAAGGGACCTAAGGAGCTGAGGGAATTTGCAGCCCCATGGAGGGAGCAACAGTGTCAACTGGCCTGACCCCTCCCCCCGGTCTTCCTGGAGGCTGACCACCAACCAAAGAATACACATGGAGGGACCCATGGTTCGGACCACATATGTGGCAGAGGAGGGCCTTGTTGGCCATCAGGGGGAGGAGAGGCCCCAGTAAAGGGGAATGTCAAGGTGGGAATATGGGAGTGGGAGGGCGGGTGGGTGGGAGGTGGAATTCCCTTATAGAGATGGGGGTGGGGGAGGAAGGGATAGGTGGTCTCCAAAGAGGAGACCTAGAAAGGGGGAAACATTGGAAATGTAAATAAAGTATTAAAAAACCAAAAAAAAAAAAAAAAAAAAGAGTACTGGCTGCTCTTCCAGATGATCTGGGTTCAATTCACAGTACTTGCAGCTCTCTTTGGTTCCAGTCACAGGGGTATGACACCGTCATACAGACATACATACAAGAAAAACATGAATATGCATAAAATAAAATAGATAAATTATTGGGGGGGGGGGAGAGGGAAAGAGAGGGAGAAAGTCCTGTAGGAATAACCAGATAGGAAACTTAAAATTAAAGGCAGAATGTCCCTAATGCTGATGTGTAAATAGATGGCACAGGAGCCATTTAAAACATCTGTGTCCCAGACCCACACCATACCAGCAAATCAGAGTCTCTTCAGCAGCATCAAACTCTATTTCAAACACTTTGGATAAAACTGCGAACAGAATACATGAAGTTCCCCCTATGAACCAGGATCTCTGTTGAAAGTGACAGATATCTAACTTCTTAAGCTGAAAAGGAAATGCATTGACTCTAGTATTTGAAAAGTCTGGTAGAGGAAACTAGCTGCAAGCACAGTGGAACCTGGGATTCAAACAGTGACATGAGGGATCAGAGTGTCCCCTGTGTCAACTCTGTTTTCCTTTACATTGACTCTATTCTTAAGGTCATCTCAAAGCATCCTCAAAAGTAGTAATGATAGTTTTAAAAAATCTTACTGTGTTTCAAGGAGAACACTTTCCTCATATGTATCATGCCATCTTTAGGAAGATAATGGATAGGAAAAGTTATCTCAGAGTGCTCTGTAAAGTAAAAGAAAAAATATCAGAAAGTTTAGCTAACCAATACCCTCAAAGTCACACAGTGCTGGAGCAAGATAGAAAGGAAAATCGCATGCGAGAGGGTCTGTCTGGTTACAGTTTCTGCTATCCCCTGTTCTCATATGCTCAGAAATAAAGGGAGCGGATGAACTGCCATTTGCATGATAATTCAGAGACCTGAGGATAGCTGTAAATACCTTTAAAACTACATTTTATTATCAGTGACAATGAGTCTCAGATTTCAATTGGGCTTTTTAAAGAAACTGTAGTAGACCATGATTTCTGGAACTTCATGCTAATGAGAGCTTACATGCATGATTAATGTCATCAAGGAACATTTGCCAGTGTGACACAACTAGACTCGACAAAACACTTGCTGAAGTTTGTCTCATAGAAACACTTGGAATATCCATGTAAGACTGCCATGCTATCACACACACACACACACACACACACACACACACACACACACACACACACACACACATACACACACACACACTGGAGAGCTATAGTAAGAGAAACATACCTGATATTGCTTCCAGTTGGCCTTGAACTCCATCGACTCAGCATGGATTTTCCCTTTACTCTAGCTGTTAAGGATTTCCGCACTGAGCTTGCTGTTCATTCTTGTGCCTTCATTCTAAAATAACCCTCCTGAGAATTTGTCCCCTTCTCTTTTAAGGTTTCTTCTTCCACACTAGTTACTTTGGGTATTATCCAAAGTGACGTTTTCTTTTAAACTACCTGAAATTATTTTTAAAGGGATAAAAATAGATGTAAACAATAAATACTTGAGCCATATGAGTTAAGCAATGATTAATAATGGAAAATAATAGTAAGTAACTGTTCCTATGTGTGGATTGGAAAAACACTCACCTTTGTTCTGAGTGAGCCAGACCTTATTCAAATCACTTATGAGCATTTATTTAACTCTTTCAACATGTTTTGGACAGTGCCATGATATTCCATTTAAGAGATGAGTCTGAGCGGGAGACCTCTGCCTGGGCCACAAGGGCTCCATAACCAAATAGTGCTGAGAGAAAGCTAGCCTCCCAGGAGTGTGGGCAAGCCTGGCTGCTCAGGGACCCATCTGGAATCCCAGTACACAGAGACTGAGAAGGCTAATATCCAATATTACAAAGAACAATACAATATACAAATTACAATATACAAAGAACTCAAGAAGTTAAACTCCAGAGATGCAAATAACCCTATCAAAAAATGGGGAACAGAGCTAAACAGAGAATTCTCAACTGAGGAAATTCGTAGAGCTGAGAAGCACCTAAAGAAATGTTCAACATCTTTAGTCATCAGGGAAATGCAAATCAAAACAACCCTGAGATTCCACCTCACACCAGTCAGAATGCTTAAGATCAAAAACTCAGGTGACAACAGATGCTGGCAAGGATGTGGAGAAAAAGGAACACTCCTCCATTGTTGGTGGGATTACAAGCTGATACAACCTCTCTGGAAATCAGTTTGGTGGACCCTCAGAAAAATGAACATAATACTACCTGAGGACCCAGCTATTCCACTCCTGGGCATACACAAGATGCTCCAACATGTAATAAAGACACATGCTCCACTATGTTCATAGCAGCCGTATTTATAATAGCCAGAAGGTGGAAACAACCCAGATGTCCCTCATCAGAGGAATGGATACAGAAAATGTGGTACATTTACACAATGGAATACTACTCAGCTATTAAAAACAATGACTTAATGAAATTCACAGGCAAATGGATGGAACTTGAAAATATCATCCTGAGCGAGGTAACTCAGTCACAAAAGAACAAACACGGGATATACTCACTGATAAGTGGATATTAGCCCAAACGTTCAGAATACCCAAGATTCACTTCACAGCAACTGTTGGGCTGACCATGAGGTCCCAGATGGAGGAGTTGGAGAAGGGACTGAAGGAGCTGAGGGAGTTTGCAGCTCCATGGAGGGAGCAACAGTGTCAACTGGCCTGACCTCCCGATGCTCCCGGAGACTGGATCACCGAACAAAGAATACACATGGAGGGAATCCATGGTGCTGGCCACATATGTGGCAGAAGAGGGCCTCTTGGCCATCAGGAGGAGGAGGGGCCCTTGGGCCTGAGGGTGTTAGATGCCCCAGTGTAGGGAGATGCCAAGGAGGAAAGATGAGAGTGGGTGGGTGGGTGGGTAGGGGAATACCCTCATAGAGGCAGAGGAGGGGAGGGCATTCCAAAGGGGAGACCTGGAAAAATGGAAACATTTGAAATGTAAATAAAGTATCAAAAAAAGGAAAGCATTCACAAAATAAGAATATTTACCTAAAAAAAAAAAAAGGAGAGATGAGTCTGAGGCAAAAAGATCTTGTGACTTTCCCAAAGTCTCACTCTGAGAAATAGAGTCAAAGTACTGACTTCAAAGGCCCGCATCCTCAACACCTACAGAGAACACCTCCACATGTTTTTGGGATTTTTTTTTTAACATTAGCCTGTTTTGGTGCTGTGTATGAATTACAAGACAAGGAATTATCTTCCGTGTACTCTTAATAATATTCATGCTTATTTTAAAATTTTTATACATGTCTAAAATATTTTTGACAGCTAATTCCCTTCAGCTCCACTGCCCAGACTCACTGAACTGTTTCCCTTTAAATATTTGTCTTCTTTATTATCACCGTCTTAGTCATCGTCACTGTCATCATCATCATAGTCATTGCCCTCCTCCTCTTCCTCCTCCTCCTCCTCCTCATCGTCATCATCATCACCATCATCATCATCACCACCACCATCATCATCATGATGTTTCTAAGTCCACTTAGTGCTGACCATATGCACATGAGTGTGAGGCCATCCACTGCAAGCATAGGAAGCTTACTGGAAGCCACCTCCCTGAAGAAAAGTGACTCTGCCTCTCTGAAGTTGCCAGCACAAAACCTACACAAGATCAGGCAAGTCAAAATTCCAGCTTTGAGGGAGGAGTTCCTGAGGCCCCATCCCTAGCTTCAGTGCTATTGGAAGTTCTATGTATGTTTATGTAGGAAAGTTTTCTTCCATGTTACTATAGCATTTTGCCAAATTGGGGGTGATGAACCTTGCAAGTTAGGGAAATATTCCCATGGTTCCATGTGTTGAGCTAACAGTACTTTCAAAACACATTTAAAAAAAAATTCAGATGACACAGACCCAAAGCCAGTTGGTTCATTAACTTCATTTTGCCATTTGACAGATATTATTTACTCTGTGTATTCTTAGTGAAATACAGTTCTTTCAAATACAGTCTTTTTAAACTGCTTCCCAAAAAGGAAACTGCCATCTAAATGTAGAGTATTTCACTGCATACAGGTGGTCCCTGAGCTTTCTTTGTACAGCTAATGCCTATGTGAGTTCAAAACCTCCAAGACCATGCATACATTTGGACTTGTTAACTAAATAAGCATTTCAAGGTACCTACCCCCTTTTTAAGATAGATAGATAGATAGATAGATTGATTGATTGATTGATTGATTGATTGATTGATTGATTTGTTATTTTATATATATATGAATGCTTTGTCTGCATGTACACCTGCATGCCAGAAGAGGGCATTAGAACTCATTATAAATGGTCATGAACCACCATATGAGGGCTGGGAATTGAACTCAGGACCTCTGGAAGAGTAGCAAATGATCTTAACTGCTGAGCAGCACTGGCCCTACCTTTTAACCTGTTGAACAGTAGCATTGTCCCATATAGGTGAACCATGGGAGATACTTTTAAAAGCTTTACTGAACTGAGATTTAAATGTATTCCAGTAGAAAATGGAAATCAAGAGAACTGATCTAACGTACTTTGAAAAGGAATTAAATCCACAAAGTTAAAACAAAAAGCCACAACTAGTAAGCCTGCCAGATGTAGCTACCTGGTAACCCTGGAAGAGTAACTTGGACTCATAAGTATTTAGCTGAAAAGGAAAAAGAATGAAATTGAAAACAAAATGAAATATAGAACTATGTTATTGAATTCTGAATCAAAATTGTGAAATACAAATCAAAATCTTCTAATTTGTTTTTTTTTTTTTCTACATTGTGAACTAGAAGTTTTGAATCAATAGGGTGTTTGGGGGACCTTTTTTTCTCTGAATTCTAACTCCTAAATTAAACAGTATAGTAAAAGATCAAAAATTAAAGTTGCTGTTTTGAATGTAGATTCTACCCTAGACTATTATCTCATGACATTCAGACATGGCCTACTTAAGAGGGAGGAATGAACCGCAGACCAGCATCTTTTCCTGACTTATAAATACATCTCACTCCCAGGCTAAACTGAACCCCTGAGATATGCTGTCTGAATTGTCCCAGCCTTTCTGATGTGAGAATGGATTCCCATTCTGTCACAGTCATGGAACTTAGACAACCCAGCAATAGTGAGGCTGTATGCTCTTGATCTGTGGCTATCAAGCAGGCTATGGCTTCAGAATTCTGCCCCAGTTCTTGTTCTGCCCTGTGTGGATTCACCTCTGGCTTCTTTCTGCCTGAACTGTCATTGCATGAGAGCAGAGCTCTTTGTTTCTCCCCAAACTCTTAGTGATAAACGTGTTGACAAAAATATTTAGATATGGTTCTTTTAAAAGCCTATTCTTACTGTAGTGCAAGAAGCATGTATTTTGGATATAAGCCCAGCCAAGAGAAGATACCATCAACAACAGAGCCCTCACCCTGCAGTTAATAAGTCAAAATGTTGCTGCATGGTAAATAATGATTAGTCATGTAATCTGAACACGCTGAGAGTAGGAGCTAGAGCCTCCCTGACTCCCCTTTCTCTCTCTTGTCAGCCCTTTTCATCTCTGTGCCCCTTGTGTCAGAGTATCAAAACTGTTCAATCACGGTGATGGAGGTGACTCCCACTTTCCAAGAATAACAGAGTTCAAAAGAAGAAACACATAATTCTGGTGGTTTTTTTGTTTGTTTGTTTTTTTAAAGTAAGCTCCATCCCTCCTGGTGCTTCAGAAATCAGTTTCTAGTGGCAGAGGGACAAATCAGGGAGTTCAGTAGTTCTTCAAGGTTTGTCTTCAATCCTAGAATTCAAACCATAACAAAAAGCCACTCAAAAGACACCAAACTACAGTGTTCCCAAATCTGAGTTAATAATAAGGTTTCTGCCTACCCGAGTCTTCTGGGTACCAGAAAAATTCTGTAAATGAAAAAAAACACATGTCATATTTTAAATACATGTTCTTCTGTATGCCCCAAATATAATTTATGTTAAAATGAAATATTTTAAGAGAAAACAAAGAAGAATCCAGGGATTTGACTGATTCCCTACGGGCTTGCGTAAGCAGTAGTTTCCTTCAGAAAAGGAGACTTTCATTATTGAACTTGTGCAATAGAAGCAAAGCTGTCTGCCATGTAGGAACACTTTCCTCTGAAGCCGTAGCTGTGAGAGGGTGAGGGGCGAGCAGAGCGTGGCTGTGCATTGCTCTGTGCAGAACTTGGCCAAACTTTAAAGCTGAGCAAAATCGTAAATCTATACACACAGGTGCTACTGGAATAATGAGTGTATAATGGTGATAACTTTGAATCAAATAGCATAAGTAATTAGATAGAAAGGTGACCAGCTCACAGAAAAGGGTCAGGGATAAGATCGGAATAATTTCTCCCAGCTGCCGCTTGCTCTCCAAAAGCCAAGCAGCAGATGCTGTTTTTATCTCCGAAGCAAGAACAATTTCTCTTCCTGTAAACTTTTTTCCCCCTAAATTGAATACAATAGCTCTGGAGAGGAAGAGAAAGAGACACTTACCAGCTTATCTCTCATCTAGGTTTTCTTTGCAGGCCATATAAAATGAGAGGTATTATGTTTGACCCCACAAAGACTGATGAGTTAAAAAGTCCAAAATCTATTCACTATCTCTGAAACTCTATGAGATGACAGCACTGAGAAGGGCCACAGTTTGGAGCACAAACACTTTGAATCACTTAATAATATATGCACATCTAAATGGTTAGTGAACTCTGTTCATTCTCAGTTCAGAACACCCAGAACTGATCCGTCCCTTCCTCAGCCCACCACATCTGTCCTAAAGCTTCCCTGGTGCACATACAAAGAACTGTGCTTGCTGAAGGGAGAAAATTATATATATTCACAGATGCAGCTTTAATCCCCACTTCTGATGGCAAAGGAGATGGTTTAGTGTATAAAGGTGACCTCTGTGTGTGTGTGTGTATGTGTGTGTGTGTGTATGTGTGTTATAGTTGAGCATACACATATATGCATACAAACACAAACACACACACACACACACACACACACACACACACCTTTATATTTTGATATGCCTTAAACATCTCAGTGACTGGGCTACTTCCAAACCTCCATATAGCTAATTTATATTCCATCTTTGTCATCTTAGACCCAATCGTGGGGCCCCTGGGGGTAGCTCTTCTCAAGCTCTGAAATGCCGGCTGTCACTCTGTCCTCTGCACCTCTGAGATATGATGTCTCCTCTTCTTCCCCAGCATGGAAGCTGTCCCTTTCTCCATCCTTAGTCCCTTGCCTAGAAATCCTAAAAGTCTACCTCTGTTTCCTTGCCCAACCATTGGCTGCCTGGCAACTTTATTTACCAATTAAAGCCAACCAAGGGCAGGGTTTCTTACAGGCAGATGTGCAGATTCTCATATAATTTGGGGGACCAGATTAACATAATACAATCAGCATTAGATCAAATCCACAGCATTTCCTCATTTCCCTCAGATATATGTTGAACATAATTATAACAATTTTAAAAATTATAAGGTATGATATGTACTTATAACATACAGTCCATTATATTTAGCAATTTAGATAAATTACTCTATCATCTACCCTAACTTAAAGAGTTTACAATTCTATACCTGAGTTATGTCTTGATTTTAACTTGCCTTACCATCTGAAAACCATCCTTTCAAATCTAGATCATCTTCCTTAATGCTAAACAACTTAAGCTTGATTCTGAAACTATAACTAGTCTTTAACTCCATCAGAGATCCAAGAATGAATTAAATATTACCTGAACATATAGGAAGCACAAAAACATAACTTCCAAAACTTAAACAATTTCTAGAGACAGCTGACTGTCTGGAGAGTCCCCTACACTCTTCATAATGTTGGAGCATCTGTCTTCAGCCTTCTGGCCCAGAATCATCTGACAGCCTTTAAGTGAAGCAGGAATTATGAAGTACTAGCTTACCCTGTACTGGCACAGCTAAGCTGTCTACTATCCCAATCATGTGTCCTTTCCTGGACAGTCTTTTTTGTCTGCAGATGAATTAGGACAGTTCTTGACCAGTGGCTACTTTGCCACAATTGGAGCAATTCTATATGGAAGCTGTGATACATAATATCTTCTTTGAACTGTGAAGGGGTACTGTCAGGAGCAGGCATGTCTTCTAGTCAAAAGATCTATTATTAATTAAATTATTTTAAAAGCCATATTCTATGGATTTCTGATGCTTTTGAAGATGATCTATCTATAGAAAGTACATCTGAACTGTTAAACCTTGACTACTCTTAGCTATTTCTATTTGAATAAATTGAAATCACTTTATTATAATTAAATCAGAATCTAATATGACTTTACTATCTGACCCTTAACTTGCATTACTTAATCATCCTAAACAGTTTGCAATAGCAGCTATTAGGAGGACTGGGTATAAGTCCTGTATTCTTAAGTGAGTTGCATAGTCACAATGCCTATCTAAGAGCAACAAAGTTAATTTTAAATTTTGTATCAATATACAAAGATTTATACCAATGAAAACCTTAAACCTGTATCAATATATAAATTCTGTGGAACTTGAAAATATCCTGAGTGAGGTAACTCAGTCACAAAAGAACAAACCCGGTATGTACTCACTGATAAGCAAATATTAGCCCAAAAGTTCAGGACACCCATGATTCAATTCACAGCAACTGTTGGACTGAGCATGGGATCCCAGATGGAAGAGCTGGAAAAGGGACTGAAGGAGCTGAGGGAGTTTGCAGCCCCATGGGGAGGGAGCAGCAGTGTCAACTGGTCAGGCCCCCTGGTCCTCCCAGAGACTGGACCACCAACCAAAGAATGCATATGGAGGGACCCATGGTGCTGGCCACATATGTGGCAGAGGAAGGCCTTGTTGACCATTAGTGAGAGGAGAGACCCTTGGGTCTGAGAGTGTTAGATGTCCCAGTATAGGGGAATGCCAGGGAGGGAAGACAGGAGTGGGTGGGTGGGTGGGAGAATACCTTCATAGAGGCAGGGGGAGGAGGGATGGAATAGGGAGTTTCCAAAGGGGAGACCTGGAAAGGTGAAAACATTTGAAATATAAATAAAGTATCAAAAAATAAAATAAAAAATAAACTCAGTAAGTCACAAAAAAAGAAATTATAACTTCAATTTGCATCAAATATAAAGATTTCTACCAATGTAAGATTATGGCTGTGCAATGCTTTGTTTAAGAATAAATTTAGTAATCAATCCCATGAATCTAATTATAATTATTACTATTATTATTATTATAATATTACTCTATCCCTCTTTTTCTTTTTAACCCCCTTCCCTTTGCCTAAGAAAGAAAGGATATAGAAGAAGAAAGCAAAGACAGAAATGCCCAAGTCTAAGTTCTCCATTTAGTTTCCTACCTGTTCAAAGTTATGGCCATTTCCAAATTCTCCCTCAAAATGACAACCTATCTATAATTTTTAAAATAATGATACCCAGACACTCAAACCCAGGGAGTTGAGATGATGACTCTCCATAGCTTCTTCCTGCTGAATAGGGGTGAGGAATAATTTTTAAGCAGTGGAGAGGGGTAGGAAAATTGGAAAACTAGATTTAAGAAAGCTAGCTTTAGAATCTGTTATCCAGTCTCTGCCTGCTTAGAAGGTTCAGGGCTGGACTGAAGTTCTGCCTGGGTCCATCAGAAAGGCTAGATGAACTGAGTCCATTAAGAATTGCCAGCTATCCTGAAGCTGTTCTGGGAACAAGTCTTTAGAAACAACTTCAGAAGGCAGGAAACTGGAACAACAGGTCATTTCAGCATCCCCCAAAATGAATCTTGTCAGAGCTACACATCCTGCAATATATGAGTTTTACAATCAACTTTTAGTACTATATAGATATTTGTATGGATTGTTCAAGGTACACAGATCAGTTAAGGATGAGTTTTCTGCTCCTTGTTTGAGCAGGTAAAAGACAGCTATCTTTTTTGTGAGTTAATTTGATCAATAACCAATTGCAATAAATCTTTGCTCATGCCATATGAAGGATGGCACAATGAATCTTAAGGATTCCGTAACCAGCAATATTTATTGTCTAAATTTAGCTGAAGTTTTTGCTGGAGACATTTTTATGTCTAACCCAGTTACAGGGCTGTTCCCATGTGGAAGAATCAGCAAATCATGTCCTGTTTAATCTTCTCAAATTTTTCATTTCTGTCTGTAGCCAAGATCTTCAGGGTGCCTTCCCCTATCATATCTGATCCATATTACTTTGGAAGGGATCCAAAGCCTTCTCTTCTTTCCTGTCAACACAAATATAGAGCCGCTCTGCCAAAATAGCATATCCTTGGTCTAACAACCCAAAGTCATCAAAAGTATAGATTAATTCAATTTATCAGCCTCTTTTTTCTTTAGGCCTACTCTATTTGACCTCTTTCATAGAGGTTTTGTAATACCATAACCACCAAACTTATAACCATCTGCATTTGGATAATTAAGATAACTCAAAGCAATTAAAGCAATCTAAACAATTATTATTATCCATTGAGACAGTGCTCCTTCACCATCTCCTGCCTTTGTGAAATCAAAGGCCTAACTATATTTATTCATCCATGCATACTTAAAAACAGTTAAGCAATTATCATACATTCTTTCTTCTGTGGATTATTAGTGTGTGTGTGTGTGTGTGTGTGTGTGTGTGTGTGTGTGTGTGTGTGTGTATGACCTTTCTCGTTATATGAGTTGAATTAATATTCTTTCTTATTTATCTTCAGTTAAATTTCCTTCTATTTATTGTGTGAGCCTATGCTTAGGCTATCAATGCCAGGCTAAGCAATCCCAGAATTCCCATGGATCCCGTAATCAAAGCTTAGGATAGCATCGACTTCTTAAATTTTCTTTAAAGCAATTACCATTATTTCTCCTTTCTATCCTTAAAAACAATTAAATCAGTTTTATTCATTCCTCCCTTCTATGAAGATTAATATCTCTCTGGGTATGTATACTATATCACCTTTCTCTTTATATGAGTTGAATTAATATCCTTTCCTATTTAACTTCAATTAAATCCCTTCAATTTACTGTATAAGCCTATTCCCAGGCTAACAAGGTGTCATATGCCAGGCTAAGCAAGACCAAAATTCCTGTGAAGCCCACATTCAAAGGACTTAGTGCTCACGAAGCATTGACTTCCTAAAATTCCATTGTTTCTAGTCCCTTCACTTGATTGTAGGAGGCAGGTAGCCTCTACAGTCTGCCTCTTTCTGCCTTCTGAGCAGCTTGTCCGATTATACAGCAGGGGTTCCCAGCACCTCTGAGTTCACACTTTCTGAGGCAGTTCAGAAGCCTTTGAGAAGAGCTCAGGCTGGATTCTAAGCCCACCACCCAGCATTGTCTGGGACGCAGCTGTGTCCTAGTTTATACCAGTCACTCCAGAATTATGTGCGCCAATTTAGCGCACATTGTCCTAGTCCCAAACCCACAAACTCACCTAGTCTCTAATGGCTTGAGCAAAAACTGCTCAGCTCTGCTAAGAAACCAGTTCTCCCAGCCTTGTAATCTTAAGATATGTCGCGTGTCTTCCATTCGGGAATTTCCATTTAATTTTTTTCTCCCCCCCCCCAATCAATTTTATTTATTTTTTGATACTTTATTTACATTTCAAATGTTTTCCTCAACACACTGGACACCATCTAAAGTTGTAACCCTCTCCCTTTCCCTCTCCCTTCCTCAATACCTCCCTCCTCTCCCCCCCCATCTCTCTCTCAGGAACATTTGCCTGGCTTTCACCTCTGTTTTTGTCCTTGGCTCTCTAACAATAACTCTTCCCTGTTGCTGGCTAAACTAGCTTTCAAATCCAGACAATTATTGATGTTGGGGATTTGAAATAAAAGACCAGAATTCATGGCAAACCCTCAAATCATAATTTGTTTCTGAAATATTTCCCACATCCTTCCACTTGATTTCTTTGTAGAAAGATTATTTAATAAGTTATATAAAGCTAGTAATATTTACAAAGAGCTGTAGGGTAGCATTGACTGAATTTATAAATCATGGGAAATATGTGAAGACATTATTAGATGGTTTTTCAATAAATTCTAATCTACTCGGAGCTAAGGAGCTCCACAGAGAAGTATGTGTATAGGTTTCCAATTGAAGAACATGCTTTGCCTTTGAAAACTTACTTCTTGGAACATCATTCATAGGCTTGAAAGGGGGATACTATGTGAGAAGCCATGATGCTTGGTTTACATGTAAGAAGTCACTGATGGCAGCACAGTGGTCCAAGAACATAGATCTTGGGTGTGTGTGTGTGTGTGTGTGTGTGTGTGTGTGTGTGTGTGTGTGTGTGTGTATGATCATATAAAGTGAATACATATATGGACACCTGCATGTGGAGGTCACACTATCCCTAAGTCACTTTCCATCTTATTTTTTGGAACCATGTGTTTCACTGAACCTGAACTCATCCATTAAGCTAGCCTGGCAGACCAATTAGCTCCAGAGATTCACCTGTCTGCACGCCCACTCCCCCAAGAACTGCTGCTACAAATATATGACCAGTTATCTTACCTGAGTGCTAGGTATCTGAACTCAGGTCCATGTGCATAACAAAGTCTTTATGAACTGAGCCTGGAACATGTATTTTTGACAGGGTCATTGCTTCAATCAAAACAGATGAGACTGAGCCGCACAGCTTTATTCTGAACTGTCTTCTACCTGGATCTTTCCTGTCTGATCTTCCTGATACCTTCTTCTCCAAGCCCTTAGATTTCCCTGAGGAAAACAGATCTATGGTGAATATCCATCTATTACTCTCATTTGGGAAAATCAAGTCCTTTCTCACACTTCTAAATTCTAAAGTTCCTTATTTTCAGACTAAGATTCAGGAAATACACTTTCCCAAGAAGTCCACTGAAGAAACCCCTGTAGTGATGAATATCTATTGCCTCAGTCTATCCTATGGAAACCAATGTAGTAGTGACTATCTATCATCTGCATTTATCCAGTATCATTATCTATTCTTTCTGAAGTGGAAGCCTTGGCTGTTGTTTGTGGACCTTCTCTGCCCCATGTGTGTGGCTCTCCGCCATAGTGCCCACTTCCAAGCAGCAAACAGAGCTAGCCCCTTCTTTCTAATTACAGCATCTCAGCTTGCTGGCCATGTACACCATGGTGTGGTTAACCAGTGTCTTGTCTAGCATCACTCTGCAGCCATCAGTTGTGGCAATGCAGCTCCAACTAGGATGCCACAGGCAGAACAAAGAAGTAGTTGATGCTGACTTATCTGGCTGATAAAGCTCAAGATTCTTCAGTTCATATTTTTCCAAAATAGGCAGTTGTTGGCAAAATTCCAATAAGTTATGACGTTTGCTTGTTCATAAGACTTCTTTTGCTCGGAACAAATAAAACCTAACAGATTCCAATGGAGAAAGAAGAAACAGGTTCCAGAAAACTACCAGCTGAGAGAATGTAAAAATTTAACCAAAAGGGCCATGCCTATTGAAGACCTTGGGATGTCTCCCATTGGAGCTTGGATAGATTTGTTTTCTATATGTATTTGATATGAAACTGACTTATTTTCCCAACAAAATTATGAGATTAAATGTCCAACATTTAGACATGGGACTTCATGGTGACTCAAAAAGATCCACAGACATAGATTTGTATTTAGGTGCTCAGGGATAGATGGTGGCCACCAGCATGCAGAGGTTGATATTCTTTACCCAAGTCCATGAGGTGAAATGCAAATCTCTTTGAGAAGTACTCTCATGGGCACCAAAAGAGTTTGAGGAGATAGTCAGGCCTCCTGTAGCCCAGGTAACTTAAAACATAAAAGTCATAACCATACCATAGATAGTATTTTTTTTCTTTTAATTTTCTTTTTTTATTCTTTGATACTTTATTTGCATTTCCAATGTTTCCCCCTTTCTAGGTCTTCTCTTTGGAAGCCAGCTATCACCTCCCCCTGCCCCACCTCTATGAGGGAATTCCATTTCCCACCCACCCGCCAAACCACTCCCATATTCCCAACTTCACATTCCCCTTTACTAGGGCCTCTCCTCCCCCTGATGACCAACAAAACCCTCCTCTGCCACATATGTGATCCGAACTATGGGTCCCTCCATGTGTATTCTTTGGTTGGTGGTCCACCCTTCATGAGGACCGGGAGGGTCAGGCCAGTTGACACTGTTGCTCCCTCCATGGGGCTGCAAACTCCCTCAGCTCCTTCAGTCCCTTCTCCAACTCCTCCATCTGGGACCTCACTCTCAGTCCAGCAGTTACTGTAAAGTGAAACTTGGGTATTCCGAACGTTTGGGCTAATATCCACTTATCAGTGAATATATAACATATTCGTTCTTTTGTGACTGAGTTACCTCACTCAGGATGATATTTTCAAGTTCCATCCATTTGCCTGCGAATTTCATTAAGTCATTGTTTTTAATAGCTGAGTAGTACTCCATTGTATAAATGTACCACATTTTCTGTATCCATTCCTCTGATGAGGGACATCTGGGTGGTTTACAGCTTCTGGCTATGAACCAGAAATATGGCTGCTATGAACATAGTGGAGCATGTGTCTTTATTACATGTTGGAGCATCTTTTGGGTATATCTTCTGGGTATATGCCCAGGAGTGGTATAGCTGGGTCCTCAGGTAGTATTATGTCCATTTTTCTGAGGGTCCACCAAACTGATTTCCAGAGTGGTTGTACGAGCTTGCAATCCCACCAACAATGGAGGAATGTTCCTCTTTCTCCACATCCTTGCCAGCATCTGCTGTCACCTGAGTTTTTGATCTTAGCCATTCTGACTGGTGTGAGGTGGAATCTCAGACTTGTTTTGATTTGCATTTCCCTGATGACTAAGAATGTTGAGCATTTCTTTAGGTGCTTCTCAGCCCTGCGAATTTCCTCAGTTGAGAATTCTCTGTTTAGCTCTGTTCCCCATTTTTTGATGGGGTTATTTGGTTTTCTGGAGTCTAACTTCTTCAGTTCTTTGTGCATTTCTTTTGTCTGTTTGATTGTGTTTTCTTGTAATTCCACCTGTTTGATTGTGTTTTCCTGTAATTCTTTAATGGATTTTTGTGTTTCCCCTTTAAAGTCTTCTAGTTGTTTATCTCTGTTCTCTTGTATTTCTTTAAGGGTGTTATTCATTTCTTTCTTAAAGTCTTCTATCATCAACATGAGAAATGATTTTAAATGTAAATCTTGCTTTTCTGGTGTGTTGGGGTATCCGGGGCTTGCTGTGGTGGGAGAGCTGGTTCTGATGATGCCAAGGTGCCTTGGTTTCTGTTCCTTATGATTTTACCCTTGCCTTTTGCCATCTTGTTAACTCTGATGTTAGCTGGTCTTACTCTGTCTGGTTGTGGCTTGCCCCTTCTACAGGCCTCTGTGTCAATACTCCTTGAAGACCAGCTCTCTCTGAGAGGTGTTTGGTTTTGGAGAACTGTGGCACAGGGTCAGCTCTGGGGTGCAGACAGAAATCAAAAGGATCTTGTCCCCAGCTGTCCCTTGGTTCCTATGTCATGATGGCTCTGCAAGGGTCCCTCTTGATCCAGTGAGTTTGAACAGAAATGGTGGTTTTGCCTATGCTCGAAGGTGTGTCAGCACTCCTGGGATACCAGCTCTCTCCTGGAGCCCTGTGGCCCAGGCTGAGGTCCTTGGCACAGACCCCTGGTGGCCCAGACTGAGGTCTCCACCCACAGATGGAAACCAGAAGGTTCAGAGGTTTCCTGTCCCTGAGTTCTCCTCAGGCCCTGTATCCTGCCAGCTCTGGGTGGGTCCCGGTGAGCAGTGTTGCTCCCCTTAACCCCATTCATGGCTTTTCCATGCTCCTGGGAGGGTAGCTTTCTCCTGGCACTCGTTGGCTATGGACCCCTGGTGGCCCAGGCAGAGGTCTCCACCCCCATAGATAGTAATTTTATTGAAATCTGTGACATGACTTTTTAAACATATACATCTATTCTCTTTTAAACAAATAAAGTGTCATTCTGAGCTCCTGTCTGTGATTGAGAAGGAGCTCAAAAGACACATCCGGATACCAGCTAATGGGTACACAGCAAAGACTTTGCTTTTAAGGAGATAGGTCATTGGGTATGTTACTTTCCCCTTTCCACAGAGAATGGCTTAGTCACATGATCTAACTTACCTGATGAGAAACTCATTTCTCTGATCATCTACTCATATAGACCTCATACGCCTATCCATATAGCGATAGCAATGAAAGCCATCCCTTAAAGTAAAGGCCAAATTACCCAGTACAGCAGTTATTATTGCCAGCTGGAATGGACTAGATATCAGAAAGGTTCTTCTTCATAGCTGTGTACTTGTGCATATAGCATGAATATATCTACCCCCAACTACTATTGTCATCTATCTGTCTATAAACTCTGACTATTCCTTCTTTATACCAAATAGTATCAAACAGTGAGTCTTGGAAAAATGGTCTTCTTATGAACTGTGAATTAGTTCTCTGGCTTTTACATCTTCTTATTCTTTCTTCTAATTGCTTACTCAAAGAATAAGACTTTTAACTTAGTATGGAAACAGATATTTTCCAAAATGTTTAAAGTGAAAGAGACTTCTCCCAATTTTTCTTTTATTTTAAAGTGGGAACCTGTTCCCAAATAAAAAGAAAGAGTTAAACTTCATGTGAGAATAGAACATTCCACATATATTTTGCATATCAGGAAAAGTGAGAGAAACTGAGTCAACTAGCAGTCTCCTCACATGATATCTCCAAATAAACAGGTCTAACAGTACCCTAGAGAGACCAGGATGGGGAAAGAGAACACAGGCAGGCTACCTGACTCTCAGTAAAGTACAGTGGCTGCAAGGTCCCTGAAATAAAGTGGTTCTGTAGTCAGTAGCTTGCAAAGGCATAAGATGGGCTAGAAGGACTTGCTGAAGGGCACTGAAGAACTAGGCAGACCCTAGGTCTCCACCTGGGATGACAGCTGAGTCCCAAAAGAAGGAAAATCTCTCCAAATCTTTGATAAGAGCTGCCAAAAAGTTCTTGGATCCATGAGTATTCTAGTTTAATAGACTATTTCCACGTGTCATTATTTTTCCAAACTTGAAGGTTTTTTGATTTTTTGAATTTGCAGTCATAATTTTTTAAAGATTAATCTTCCTTTTATTTATGCATATATGAGTAGGTGTGTTTGTGTGTCTGTCTCTCTGTGTGAGTGTGTGTGTGTGTGTGTGTGCGTGCTCGCGCGCACGCGTGTGCGCGCACACTAGATCTGAGCTCTGGTCCCCCCACTAAAGCAGCAAATGCTCTTAACTGACAAGCCATCATTTTAGCCCCAAAGTCATATTCTTACGTGTCACTTAGACTTGTACTTTTGCTCTTTTTAGAAAAAGTAGCTTATTTTTCAATGCAGGGACTGGAGCCTTGAGCTTAGCATGTGCTGATGAAGTGCTCTCTTACTGACCTAAATCCTCAATCTTAGAATGTCTTCTCTTACTATCCCAAAGAAACCACAGCCTTAATCCATTAAGAAACTCACTTTCTAAACCCTACCATACAAATACCATCACTGCTGCCTTAAAGAAAGCCAAGTCACACCCCAGAGCTCTGACCATTGACATCTTTGTTACCCATTATACCTTCAAGCCTCTTAGAGCCACAAGGGGGTTTTTCCAGGAATGCTGTGTGGAAAGCATGCTCCACTGTATGCTTTCTCACAGACTGGATCTCAAGAGCAAGATAAAGGGAAAGCAAAAACAGACCATGAATTATAGCTTCTTACATAACACCTCCAATGTGGGCATCACGCCATTAATTTAGTATAGGCAGAGGAACTGAGCCAGGTGAGGCACCATATGGGCAAAGCAAGAGCAGTTAGGAGACTCCTACAGTAGGTTTGCATCAGAGTTGCTTGCATCCTTTTATACCATGATACAGTTGGTGTGTTGGGATGTAGTAGAGACATCCTCTCTTATTTTGCAGGAGACTTTTTAAATCTCAGTTTCTCTGGCATAGAACATACCATCTCATGGGCAACAGGCTCAACCCTTGCTTCTTCAGCCTCACTAGAGAGGCTTCACTGACCACTGTGTTTAAACAGTCCCTGCCTTTCCCCCTGGCATTCTCTATTCTCCCATCATGCTTTATTTTTATCCCTAGGGCTTATCACCAGCTGACATCATGTGTATCTGTTTGTCATCTCTCTCCCTCATGAAAACTCAACCGTGTGAGAGCAGAACCTTTTTGTTTTGTTTGCTGGTATCTCCCTGGAGTCCAGGAGAATCTCTGGCATGTAGTAGGTGGGCAGTAAAATAAATGAACCGTTGAAGGAGTTATGAGGTTGCTGTGAAAAAGAAAAGAATACAGCTGAAATATTTCCCATGGTGCCTTCCTAGAAGGCCCCCAGTACAAAGCAGTTTATTTGTGTTACTATAAGCACCTTCCACACAGTCTCAGAAACTGACTTAATATGGTAAGCTCACCAATTTCTTTATAGCTCTTCATGAGTGCCCCCATGTTACAACAGAGACCCTCAAATATACCAAAAGGTCCATGTAAGAGGTTTGATGATCCTTAAGTCATATGGGGTAGGAAATCACACATATTTTAAAAACATGTTGTGGAATGAAGGTGCCCCCATATTCCAAGGGATGGAAGTTTGATTCCCAATGCAGCCAGAATGAGTGGTGAGGCCTTTTGGAAGTGTTTTTGGACAGAACCATGAGCCATCCATGGTCAATGGATAGATGAGTTACCAATGAATGATTTATCTCTTGGTCTCTCCATCTCTATCTCTGGGTGAATGTATCTCTCTTGCCTGTGGATTCCGCCAAGGTACACAGAACCAGGATGACTCTCACCAGAGGCTGATACCATGCCCTAAGTGTCCCCAAACTCCCAGAACCATGAAATGAGCAACCCTTTTCTCTCTAAATTACCCACTCTATAGCACATCAGAAAACTAAGACACGCTTGAAGATTCTTGAAGAGTAAATTGTCTTGAAGACCAATAAGGACATTTCTCTCAGCCCAAACCAGACAAATTTTCTTGCAGTATCACTACCAATTGACAATTCTTTGGCCAAGATGAGATATTTAGATTTATTAGAAAAACTGGATACCAAAAATTGTTAATAGTTTAAATTAGTATATTATGTAACTTTGTCCTGTTTATACTAATAACTGTCTTTCTTATCAGTGAACTTCTCTTACTGTAGGGTCTAAGACCAAATGGGGGCAAGGATACATGTTATGGTCACTCTCTACATGCTCCAGGCTGGAAAATGGTTCATAGTTATCATTATTACTTAATGTACGTGTTTACTGTGTCTTTGTACCTCTGCATCTTCTCCCTTCCACCCCTTATATCCTTTTTATTTTTCTGCCAAGCGTAGTGTTGAAACCTCTGTGTTTATAGAATCAGGAGAAAAACATTTTATACTCATACCATTTTCCAGTTAGAAAGATCTTCAGAAGACACCCAACCTTTCCACTTTCCCAGTGTATAAAACAAAAGTATCAAGGGCCTAGAAGGTTCACCAGGGCCCTGATTCTGTGGTTTCCTGACTTGGGGACTTGTCTCTTACATGACTTGGTTGCCTTCTCAGGCTTTACATACCTCCAATTCTAACTTCTCTTCTCCCATTTGTGAAAAGGAAAGAGGACCTCTTGGTTTGTCTACCTCCTATCAGCATTCAGGCATCCTTTGAAGAATGCACTATGTTTCTTTGTCCTGCTCCATTTCATTCTCTTGTCACCCCACTGTTTCTTTGGGAACAAGTTGGAGTTCTATGCAGTCTCAGAAACTGACTCGGCTACTGCAAGCACTCCAGTTCTTACATCTCCCCTCACTTGGCAGCCATAATACTTCTGATTGGGAAGCATCATTGATGAGGATCCTGGCACAGAGTCATGACTGGTGTTGGACAGGGACCATTTCCTTGCAAAAATATCAGAAACCATATCTAGAACCATATCTAGACAGACAGTATGAGTGGATCAGGAAGAAGACTTGGAGGCTCCACCACTATAACCAGAACTGCATTTCTTAAATAATAAGCATGTGCATATAATGCCAGATTATTATGGTAGATCAGACTGTGGCTAGAGATGACCTCACATTACATTTCTGCCCTGAGGAAGGTTTTGATGGGGTGAGAAATTACAGGGAACAAAACTCTGTTGCTAATGAGCCAACAGAGTTCTAGAAAACGTTTGACCACATAGAAATTAGATCCTTCCTTTCTGTTATGACTGGGGACAATGAGCCAATTTCCCACTGACTCACAAATCTACAAGCACCACCTTCAGCCCACCTCACCCTATTTGCCCTTCTAGCCATTCTTCCTATGCCTTCTTCACTTTGTGTTTTCAAAAATTTGTCAAACTGTATAGACACGTCATTTCCTCCAACTGTAGATCAAGGCCTTTTCTATATTATCAAGGACTATGACCATGAAGAAAATTAGGGAAACTCAGAAGGAAAAGCTAAGTTGGAACATGGACTTCCCCAAGGTCCTTTGATGAATGGAGTGCTATTTCCTGGTGCCCCTGCCCTGTCTCATTCCTTTGGGTTCCCACATGCAATTGTACTGTCTGCTACAAGCTTGTGCACTCAATCCCTTCCTCTCACCATCCTATTCATCCAAGCAGTGGAGAAGAGAAAGTGTTATAGAATGTCTCCCTGTGTGACTCTTCAGTTTTTCCCTAATGACAAATGCAACAGCCTGCCTACCCTTTGAACTTGAAAGTGGCTTTGAGGAGACTTTCATAGGAGCTTTCAGGGTCTGAATGATGACAGGCCATGTTTTAAAGGAGTTTTGATCCACTGGTTTCTCCTGCTAACAATGGGATGAAGGAACTCCGGAGTAAGGGGATATCACATGGTAAGTGGCCCATAAACATCAGGGACGTTGGAAGGTATACAAACCCCTTACTATGTTAGTTTTAGAGCAGTCATGTGCTAAATGTCATTTGAAAGCACTTTTGAATGTGAGGAACTGAAACTGTCCCCATGATTTACCGAAGTCAAGGATAACACATTTGACTTTTCCTGTTTCCAAAATGACATTGTGTGGACACCGTTGCACATCCCCCTTCCTTCATAATTATTGGCCCCAAACCAAAAGAGCCTCATAAATTCTCCCTGGTACCCTGCTGTCCATGTTCAAAGACTCATAGTGTTTGGTGTACATGATCTATGCACCAAGGTGATTCTAACAGAGACAAATTAGGTCCAGACATCTGAAAGTCATCATCTCTCTGCATATGCAGGCATTCTGAGAAAATCTACAAGAGGATCAAAACCAAGATTAAACCACATCTGTTTGGATTTAAATGACATTGTCTATGTAGTTCAAAGTTGTTTCCATATATATATATATATATATATGTAACCTGCCCAGATGTTTTTTATCTTACATTCTTAGCTTTTATCAAAGTGTTTTCATTGGCCAGCTAGTGTTATTTCTAAGAGTTAAAGTATTTACAAAGGGAGCTAAGAAACAAAATACCTGGTTCATCTAAGTGCTGTCCCCAGAGCTTTTGCAAGCATTCTGAGAAAACTAATACAGTGGTTATGTTCAATTCTAAATAAAGCTATATCTACTGTGTGTCAGCATATTAGAAATGAGGTCTTCTGTCTATGTGTCAGTCATTACACTTAACACTGATATGAAACGTGTCTCTCAAAGGCACATATTAAATTATGAACATTCAGCTATATCAGCATTCTGCACTGTTAAGTGGAAAAGGGAACGATTTTGAAAACCATTACAGATCAGGAAATAGTCTTATTTAACAGAGAAATGGAACACAAAACTACCAGGGGACCGACTTTCTTCTGGATATCCAATATATTTATATATTAAAAAAATCACACCTGATTACAATTCCCCTATTTTATGAGGAATAAATAAACTTCACCATGATGCTTTTACTAACTTGTTTATTATAATGAAACTTGAAAACAAATGAAAATAAGACACAATCAAAGGAATGTGTTATGATAGCAAAACCAGCCTGAGTGATTGCTTAACTGCTATCTGTGCCTACTGTAAAGACTGAATACACACTGCAAACATGTTTATACACACAAACACAGACACATACACAAATACACATAAATTTAGATATGCATGCAAATACACAATTGCATACGTACATATGGGCATCTATAGATTTACACATGCATAGATGGACACACATAACACTACACACACAAGCACACAAACACACACACATGCACACACACACACACACACACACACACACGCAAAGCATCTGCTATTCTTTCCATGTGTCAGCAACCAGCAAGTCACTTGAAGATAGCTTTCCACTGTAGCATTTACAGTCAGTGCTGTTATACACAGCAAAATTCTTTTATTTTTAAATAATCAAGTACATTATTGAAACATTTTATCTCAAATTCATGTTGAAGATGTAGTTCTGATTTTCCTCTGTTTTAATTACCATGAAAATATAGTTTTGAGAGTGAGTGGATAAGCATGTGCCATGGAATTGAATGCAAGAGCCATTCGATTTTCCAATTGACTGGGTTTCACTCAGGCCTTGTTTTTTTAATATATTCAGAATGCTCAGCCAACAGTTCTTGGGCCCCTGAGTTGCACTGCCTGCCTTCAGATTTTCTCCTAACTTTGGGCCACTTAAACTCAGTTTTCTCATCTACAAAATAGGATCAATGTTATGCTTAACTTTATGAAGTTATAGTTAACCCCTGAGAAAAAGATAAACAACGCACTTCGGAGAATGTCCCGCGCATAGTAGTTGTTTCCTTAACTTATCATTGCAGAAGGTTGAGTCTGAAGTACCTCCCGATGCCCTGGTTGCTAGTACTAGTGCGAAGTGATGGGACCCTCAGGGAGGTTGTAGATCACTGGAAAGTGGTTTTAAAGAGGACTGTGGGGCCCTGGTCTCCTGTCTCCTTCATTTCACTGCCACAAGACAAAGCCTCTTGCTCTTTCACATGTTCTTATTCTGATGTGTGGCCCCTGCTTCAGCCAAAGCAGGAAGTCCAACCATTCCGTGACTGAAACCTCCAAAATGATGAACCAGTAAAAACACTTTATAAGTTGGTCGTCTTGGGTACTTTGTGAGAGTACTGGCAACCCCACACAGCTATTTTTACACCATTCTAAGTTTTTCTTTGCTCTCTAACCTTCACTGGCCCCCTTCTAGCCTCAGATCTTAATGCAGGTCTCTTTACTGAGTGAACAGTAAGATTAGCTGTTTCTATCTGTAAGTGGCTCACTGTGTTCAGCCTTCCTCTTTCTTAGCCCCCAATCCTGAAAAAGCCACATGCTTCTCCCTTCTGAAACCAATCTTCATCCCTGGGGAGGACACATGGGTTGTGCCAGGTGTGAGTTCATGGCAGTGACATCGTGGCACTTGCGCAGTGGGAAAGCCCACCATGACTAGATTCTCCTCTACCTTGGCATGCAGACAGATGAGCAGGATGCAGAGAGACACACATGGACACATCGTATGTTCTCCATCTTAGTCCCTCTTGCCTTTTCTGAGTTGTTAGGACATCACACAGCATCTCTCTCAGTCACGTCTCCCATCGTCCCTCTGATGCTCAGTAAGATGGTATCTGTATAGGTTTCCTGACTACTGCCCACCACTTCACTAATGCCTATTCAAAGAGCATCAGGGTAATCATACAGTTACTCCCATTCTGAAACATTATTGCTGCCGACAACAGATGGGGGGGAACCCACTCTTCTGAAAGCTGATAGAGAGGAAACTATATCAGGATTTTACTATCTTTATTGAGGAAGTGACATTTAAATTGTCTTTTGAAAAAGAAATAAAATTTATGAAGCTCCCTGTATGCCAGACACTGGGCCAAATGTTATACCCACCAGATCTCCAAGCCTTCATGAGATTTCTCTGAGGTAGGTCTAATCGCTGCCCCCCATTTTATTAATGAAGGAAAAAAATCATCTATGGAGCTTAACCTTGCACAAGAACACATGGTTTGATCTGAAGTTGCTTGATTGCTTTGTTTCTGTGTTTCTTCTTGTCTGACATCACTCATTCCCAACTCAACTCCTACGAGTTTTTGGCACCAAGGAAAGCATCGTCCTAAATCAATTTAGGCCAGTAACACCAAGCAGGCCCCTCCTCAGTTATAAAATATAGCTACATTGCTCCTCAGAGTATTTCTGCCTTTTCAAGCTTCCATTACACAGTATCTTTTAAAACACTCAGCGTCTTCCTCGTAACCACTCTGTAGTCCACAGCCACATGCTCCCATTTCAGAGGTGGAAAATGCAGTGCAACGATGCTTAGGTAGTTTGCCAAGACCATGTAATAAATAAGTTGCTGGACTAAAAATGAACCCACAGTTCTCATGTTAGTTAAAACACCCTAAGCTTGAACAAGAGCGCTGGATCATTTAGCGAAGTGCTTAGTACTTGCATGTGAAGACCTGAGTGGGATCCCCCGGAACGCTATAAAAAAGCCAGACAGAGACGCATGTCTGTACTGTCAGCATGGGAAAGGCAGAGATAAGATAGTCTCTGGGGCCTGCTGGCCAGTCAATCTGGCCAAATTGATGAGCTCTGGGTTCAGTGAGAGACTTTATACCTCAAATACAAAGAAAAATAAAATAAGTAGAAAGTGATCAAAGAAGGGACCCAACATCCATTTCTAGTGCGCAAGCGCGTGCACGCACCCCCACCCACTCAAATTAGTGTACTTTTCCAAAATTCCTCCTAAAGCCTGCAAATTAATGAAGTTACATTAGTTTTAAGTACAAATAGCAAAATGCATCTTAGAAATTGACTGTTCAAGGGTGTTGGCTCCCAGCAAGTGGATTCTCTTTTCACGTCTTCATGTCTTCCTGGGAGCTGAGGTGAGGACAGACTCTCAGTTTTGTAGCAAATGTCTTGGTTTCTCTGAATTTATTTAACTACCACCCTGGATTTTATTTCACCACAGTTTCTCTTCCTACGCAGTCATATGCGTCTTTATAATTTCAAGCAGACAGACATGAGCTGGGGCTTTTGAGGCGTCTGGACAAAGGTGACACTGAGACTTATTTGAAGGATTTGAATTTCAAATGGGCAGGGGAGTGGTTGGCACAGGCCTGCCTGCAGATGGCCGTTGGACTGCAAGCTGAAGCAAAGAGACATTCATGCTATTCCTCTATCTGCAGGAGCTGTACCCAGGGAAGGAACAAACCAGCCCAGAGGTACTCAGCAGAGTGTTGTGAGCTCATTCAATGGTTTTGAAAGTGTTTTGGTCTCTTGGTTCAAAAATACTTTAGTTGAGAGGCTCTTTCAAAAGAGAAATAAAATTTCTAGGCTATGGACTCTGGAGTCTGGCAAGCCATAAGATAGGGCAGCCAGGCTGAGCCTCAACAAACACTGAGTGAAACTCCATGAAGAAATCCGTGGGAGCCCAAAATTGGCCAAGTCCTAGTATAGGTTAAGCCCATTGTTGGTGGCTGTATTTATAATGTAAAACATGAACAGGCTCACTCCTTCATGGATTCACCCTGTCAACTAAGAAAGAAAAGGCCCAGCATTTCATTGGTCCAAAGCACAGGATTTTCTGTTTCTTAGAAATCTCTTCTGCCAGCTTACTATTTTATAGAAAACAACCAGAATTTATTGTAAAGAATCTCTTTCTCCCTACAGCAAATTAAATTTTTGTTGGTTTCGAGACAGAGACTTGTTTTGGAGCTTTGACAGGCCTGGGACTCATGATCTTCTTACCTCTGCCTCCCATGTACTAAGATCACAGATATACACAAACAGACCTGATTTCTGATACACTTAATTCAATTAATTTATTTAATTAAATGTGCACATGCATGAGTATGCACACAAGCACTCACATTCATGCACACACACGCACACACCCATATGTGCACATGTGCAATACCCCCCCCACACACACACAGCCCCACACAATGTATACTGTTCCAGTGTCTGGTTTCTTTTTATTTGGCCTCTTGCTTTTCAATCCGGTCTTATCAGATTGTATCTCTTACTACAAGCTTCTTCTCAAATCTACCCTCTGAAATAGTATCATGAAATACAACCTTGTCTTCAGATGAGATACTGGTGATGTGAACTTGTATAATTGTCAAAATCCCTGTCTGTTTATCTTTTGGAAGTACTTAATGAAGCATTTAGAAATGAGTGGTCAGTTTGATCAGTTGGGAGTGATCCAGAGGATATGTGATTAGCCACAATTTGACATTGTTAAGTGACTATAAATACACCCATTTCATGTTCCTGTTCTCACTTGGGTGTGTATGTGAGTTTTTCTACACAAAAATATAAACAGCGTTCTATTTATTTATATTCATCTATGTGTATAAATATGCCACATGCATGTGGGTATGAGTTGAGACCATAAAAGGGTGTTGGAATTCCTGAAACCGGAGTTCCAGGTGAGGGTGAACTGTCCAGTGTAGGTACTGGGAGCTGAACTTGGCTCTTCTGGAAGAGCAGCAAGTGTTGTTTAATTGCTGAACCATCATTCTAACCCTCTCCCCTCTCCCCCCCCAAAATGCTTTTAAACAACAATAAAATGGTTCTATGCCAGAGTCACCCGTACTTTGTTTCATTGGGGGCTTTTTCTGACACCCAGCCCTTTCATATTGTCAATGGTTAGATCCCTGCTCTCTGCTTATGGCAGTTAGCTTGATAGTGTGTCCAAAATACACATGTGTTAGCATAGGTTCTCAGCTTGGCACCCTGGAACGCGGTGGAAACTTTAAGAAGAGGAGCCTAATGGGGTTGTTAGATCATTGGTGGTGTACCCTCCAAGGAAAGCTTAGTCTCTTCCTATATCCTTTTTGTTCCTGGCCATAAGGCACTTGGATGGCATTAATATGTACCTATTATTATGTCTTTTCTTGTCTTGGGCTTAAAAGCAGCAGGGTCACGTGACCATGGGCAGAACCATCCAAAATTGTGAGGTAAAATCAACCCATGCTATTTGTGGTCATCTCAAGCACTCTTAACTATAGGGAATGGACGCGGCATCACCGGAATGTGAGCTGCAGGAGGCAGACAGCTGGTCTGAGTGGTTTACATCTCAGTCAAAGCAGAACTGATGAAGCATTCAGACATAGGTTTCTAACTCAGGCTCATGCTTTCCTAACTGGAAGACCTAGTTTTGACTCTGTTTCCCCTCTGTGTTCCTGAAGATCGCAGTTCTTCTGCAGAAATGCAGCATCACTTACCTGTGCCATTTAATCTTCGTTCTTTAACTTTACTGGATTGGAGTCCCCTAGAAGACACACCTCAGGGTGTGTCTGTGAGAGTGTTTCCAGAGGAGTTTAACTGAGGAGGGAAGACCCACCCTGGATGGTGGATGGCACATGCTCATAACCCAGGGTCCCATGTAGAATGAAAAGGAAAGAGCCAACAGAGTACCAGCAGTCAACTCTCTCTGCTCACAAGGTGACCAGCCACCTCATACTCCTTCAGTCCTGCTTTCCCCACAGTGATGGGCTGTGGGCCAAAATAAATATTTCTTCTCCAAAATTGTGTCTTGCTGACTGTCTGGGCACAGCAACAAAATGTAAATAATACATTTGCATTTTAACAAGAAAACACCTTTGAGATGTTTCTTTGTTAACAATTGAAAATGCATTTATTTTTACATTTTAATGATATCAATAATTTTAGAAGATTTGGTGACAAAAGGGACATCTCTTCACATCCTAAATGCCACTCTTGAGAAGGAAGACTAGTTTTGGCTTTATCTTTTCTGGCTTGAGCTGGAAAATGGAAACTAAGAGAGCAAGAACTAGGGAGATCTTTTTAAGTGGAAAGAGATAAAAAAAAGAAAAAAGTATTTGGAAACCCATATAAAGATGTAAAGCCAATTTTTATGGAAATTCAAAATGCTTTTGAGATAACCAGCAGTTCTCTTAAGGCCTGATTACAGGCTTGTTGGCCTTAATTTTTCTCTAATATATAATTCTATGTTACAGTACTCTAAAAATGCTGTGGCATGTCATTAATGCTTACAAAATGTCATAAAAGGACGAGAGCAGAAAAACCTCCCAGCTAGAGAATTTTACAATCTGAAGATAGAAGCAGTTAACTTTAATCTAGGGAGCTGAAAAATAACCACAGAACAGTTGGGTATCTTAGAGACTACCCCTCCTTGTTCTTTTGAAGTAGAGAACAGTATTTGGAAATTGGCAATGTTTTGATTATAGAGGAAAATTTAAAAAAAGATGTCTAAAGGTACTCATGGTATAAAGAAGGAAGAAAATAATAATGAGAAAAAGGTAATTCTGCATACAACAGGGACATCTATCAAAACCGGTTAAGTCAAAATACATGTAATTTGCCTGCAGATGGATATTTTTAAAATCAAGCCCAAGTTTGAAATTTTTGAATGTGAAAAACTGAAGTATTATGGAAATTTAGGAAGATGACTAACCATCCTCCTGTTTGATCTGGCCATTGGCTTCAGGATTCCTTTCCATCTGAATTGGGTCTCAACCTCCAAGACTGTCCAAATGCCTGCCCCAAAATTGTGTGACGTTTTCACAGAATGTATGCAAAAATTTTTGTCTGCTTTCAACTATCTCTAGATCACTTATGATACCTAATACATGTTAATGCTATATAAATGGTTGACATACTGTATTTTGCAGAAAATAATGACATACAAATACTACTCACCTTTGGTATATAAATAACAGCCTCCCCCCAAATGTTTTTGATCCGCAATGGGTTGACTCCACAGATGAGGAACCTGCAGACACATCATGCAACCACCACATAGATTGGAGTATGAAAAATTCTACAAATATATGAAGCAATTAAAAGCTTAGGATGCTTCTTACAATGACAAAATACTGCTGAAATCAACCCATGAATTCATGTGACAGTCCACTCAGCTCGGTCCTGGACACCTGACTGGGAGTAAAAGGAGGCTAAGAAAGAGAGACATAAGCAATGTGAAGCTAGGATCAGGTGGCTTGTGCACTTGGATAGAAATGTTCCAATGGCTCAGCCACTTGGCATAGTTATTACATACAGTGCAAAGGAGGAAGTAGGTAAAGCTAATCTCAGTAAGGGATCCCTATAGGGGACAGTCTCAGAAGGAAGAAATGAATCTAAGTTGCTCCATCTAGAACACGGAAGCTAGGGTTAGTACTTTAGGCACATTCTGTTTTTAGCTAAAGGTCAATCATTGGCCAACAGCTATACTTGAATGAGAAGGAGTTTTCACTCCTCTAAGCCTTACCTGGGTGAGCTAATGTCATGAATGCTTATTCTCACAGGGGTTCACTCCATCACCACAAATTCAAGGACTATTTAATGAGTTTATGCCATAAATCTGATTATAGGGTAGGTACCAGTAGTGTGCAACATGAATCGTATAGGCATGTTCCCTGAATAGCATTTATAATCCATTAAAGAAGAAAAGTGATAAATAAGTAGCCATGGTTAATTAAATGAGTAAAAATAAATCAAGGATGTTCATTAAATCCACATTTATAATATTAATGGCAAGAAGGTATGTTCATATCTCGGGGCATAAGAACAGTATTAGGGATATACACAAAGATGTCCTGAAGGAGCTACCAAACATAGACATGAGTAAGTAGGGCTTGGCAAAATTAGCCAGCAGAAAAGCTTTCTACAAGTAGTAACTAGCTTATGCAAAGGCCCCAAAGAAAGAGGAAGCAAGCCAAGGGCACAAGCAGGGAGCAATTCACTATAGATAATGCAGAGAGAAAAGAGAGAGGAAACTGGCTGGAAGATAGAGAGAGCAGACCATACAGACCTCTTTCCCTTTTTCCTTTTTTTTTTTTAATGAATAAAGATGTTATTCTAGGAACAATTAAAAAATTACAGCAGTATAGGCCAAAAGATGAAAAACTATTCTCCTTGTGAACGTAATGAAGCAAATTAGAACTGAAACATACAGAAAACAGGCTATTCGTGCATATTACTCAAGACAACTGGATACCTTCAAAGGGGTCAGGGTCTGAGAGGTAATTGTGTTCTGTGACTGGAGAGTCGCAACATATGCTATAAAAAGGAAGAGAAGGAAGAGGGAGAGAGAGAAACCTCTCTACCATCCCTGCCCACACACACACACACACACACACACACACACACACATACACACAGAGATCACTACTCAAAAACAGACAAAATAATTCCAAACCACATGTGAGGCTCCAGCATGAGAAGGAAAGAGGGTGAGGCAGGCCTATCCTGGTTGGGAAACTGCAATGAATAGCTTAAGGTGGGGTTGGGGAGGGAATCCAATTCATCGACATCTTCATGAAGCACCATTTGCCATAAATAGGAGTGGTGGACTACCATCCCTAATTCTAGCTGTGGTCTTGTGCTCAAGAGTCAACTCTGTCTTAGGACGATTCCACCCATTCATTCAAGACAGGAACCTGGGAATCATCCCTGATTCCTCCTCGTTCTTTATTCTATCCATTGAATCCATCACCAAAGTCCCTGCTATTCTGACCTCAAAATATATATTCAAAAACTGTATTCAAATATATATCTTGAATCCATTTCTGCTGTGACCACTGCAGACCAAGCCACCAGGCTTTCTCAAGCTGACTAACAACAGAGTCCTGGTCCTATATAGTCTGTCCTCTGTGGTGTAAAATGTGACGTTACAAACTTGTCTCTTCCCTGCTCCGTGTTCCTCAATGCTTCCTCTCAAACCACTTAGAAGAGAATCACTCCTTTTCCTGCCTTATAACCTGGTATAGGATCAACACACCGCCTACCTTGCTAACCTTATCTTAGACCATTTCTTTCTCCAAATCTAGCCCGCCTCCTGCTCCTTCCATGTGCCAAACTTTTTTTCTACCTCAGAAAAAGTGCTTCCCTAGAAGAATCACATTGCTAACGAAGAACCTTCAGCATCATCTGGGAAAAGAAAAACAAGATGTTAGACACTGGTCCTGCTGTTAGAGATCAGAATTTCTGAGGCTTGGACCCAGGAAGCTGTGTCTTAAGAAACTTTCCAGGTGCATACACATGCATACATATACAGGTATATATGTAGTATAAGTATATATGTATGTATGTGTATGTATGCATATTGTATGATGTATATGTATGTGAATGTGTGTGTATATGTTTATACAAACATACATATGTATGTATACATGTGTGTGTGTGTATATATATATATATGGGTATGTATATATGGGTATGTATGTGTATATACATATATACACACATACATACATACATGTATATATGTACATGTTACTTATCATTCACAGCTTCTACTTTCAGGTTTAGTTCATGACCCAAGGGAGTTGCTGATAGGAACTCTCATGGCTTCATTCTAAGAAAACAGAAAGAGAAAAGGAAGACATCGTAGCCTTCCTCTAAAGATGCATCTCAGGGCATGCACACCACTTTTATTTACTTCTCCTAAAGAAGAATTATATGATCACAAAACTACAAGTAAGGTTGACAGATACCAATGTTTATTCTGAATGCTCTTCACGTCCAGCTGTAAATGTCACTTTTGTTTTCTCAGATGAAGGAGCTGTAACCAAGCTGTGTGAATACATAGCTTGGGCTGAGCCCAGAGCATTTCTTTCTCTGTTCTAATTATCCCTAGGCCTAGGACTGGAAGCTTCTAGCCTCCATACAATCTAATCTTCCAAGCTGATTCAATGCAGCTTCTCTCAACTTCTGACTAAATTGCTTCACCTAGCCTCATACTAACTTTGGCAATAAGTTCTAATTTTCTGGCTCCTTCTCATTCTCTGGCTCATTCTGTCTTCAATTGTGTCTAACTTGTTCTCTCTGCAACCTGTCTCTGAAACTGTCCCAGTAAAACTGCCGTGCACACACCACACACCATACACCTTTTTCTCTCTCGCTGCTCTGAGTATTCTCCCTTTCCTGTGCTGTTCTCATGTGAATTGGGGCTTATCCTATTTCTGACTCTGTCAAATCTTTCTCTGATTTATCACTTTGCCCTTCCATTAGATATCTCTTCCAAACATGGCTGCTTCCTTCTACAAACCTTGCCTTCATCATTAAAGATTAAAAATGTGTACTAAGGGCATGTCTGTATTTTGGCCAGATCATATGGACCTAGAAGTTCTTTGGGTGTGATCCCTTGCCAGAGCAATTATGTTGCTGAATTAAAATTCCTCTACATCTAGCTAACATACACGATTACATTGCTAAGGAATGAAGAATTACTATGTATCAGGGACTCTTATCAGACTACTCCCATCACCTACTCTGCATATGTTTAACTAAACATTTAACTAAAATTTACCTTTCTTAGTAAGTCTGACTGCCAGGTTGGAGTCAATCTCACTCCTTTGTTTATTCTCTCACTCCATCCAAAGAATTCTCGTGTTCCTTATAGTAAAAGGTGTAGTTATGTACATACATGTAAACCCTATATCTCCTTTCTTAGATCATTAGCCCTAGGATGGCAGAAGCTACGTCATCATAGTCAGTATTGATTATCTGGTACCTGGGACTTAGCAAGCTCTTAGTCAATATTAGACAAGCAAGCAAAAGAAGAGTGAATGAACAGGTGCTTGGAATTACTCCTTTGCAGCAGGCTGAAAGATTTGGCATAAAAATGCAGGTTACACTGACAACATGCTATTCCTCCCCACCATTAAAATTTGGACAAATACATACTGAAGTTAAGGAACTCTTTGCTAGCAACATGAGCAACTGAATACAAATCCTACTCATAAATTCTTGAGTCTAAAGAATTGAGGAAAGAAACCTCAGTTTAAATTTTTTTAAAAAAAAAATTATAGTTAGGAGAAATTCAAAGATCATAGGAACAAATTTATAATATACATATGACCATAAAATACTCATGAATATTTGTCAATTAAAAGGAATGAGTTTCAGATTTGGATATTAAAAATAAATTCTATAGTCAACAAGGGATCCAAGTAACGTGCAATGACACACAGAAACTTTATGTTATCCCTTTAATGATAAAAGGGAAAGTATTGGGGCTGGAGAAAACTTTTTGCATAGTGTCAGGTTTTGAACCCTAGCACCCATGTGGTGGGTAGTTCCAGGGCTTCTGATATCCAGTTCTTGCCTCCACAGGCACACACATGCATGTGCACATACTCACACACAGACGTATAAAATACAAATAAAATAAATAATGAGGGAATGTATATCTATTCTGAACTTGCATGCACCAAACAGAATCCTGGATAGATCTAAAAAGAAAAAGAAAAGGAGAAATAATCAATCTACAGTTATTGGATATTTAACATGATTGCCTCAGAAATTACCCTACCAAGCTCCAAAAATTAAGAAGAATGTAAACACTGTGACACAATTAACAAGTTATATCTAATGCTTTAGAATCCATCAAAATGCTTCAGCAATTTTGACCTCTTTCAAAGAATATACATTTAAAAAGAAAATATCATCACCCAAGAGGTTGAAAAGGAAACTCAACAAATGTCAAAGAGTTTAGGTCATCCAACTGCATTCCCACTGAGTCTGTGAGCCTTGAACATTCCATCAGAAAATTCTCCCATTCCATAGGACAAGTGTAATCAGTGGCTATTTTGCTTACAATTGGAATCATAGGTCATACAGAGTTGTTCAAAGAATTGTGACAACTTACTGGCTTATCTTTGGAGGACTGCAGATACTGTGCTGTTATATTGATAGACCAGCATCTTTTTAGCTCATTCTGGCTCAAGGCTAGCAATAGTAGTGAGTTTGGATTTAACCTTGCTTGCAATCTCAAGTCTAAACAGTCTTTGGCAAAGGCTGAAAGCAAGGTTTCTATTTTCTGTCCATGCTGCCATTGTGCATATATTTGTATCTTAGTCTCTATCCCTAGTGGATGGTTTTCATTGGTTACAATTGTCTTCTTAGGTCTGATTGTAAGATCTTGAAATTAAAGCAGAAAAGCCTGCAATACCCTTCATCTCTGCCAAAGTGAATTCTTCATAACAAGAGACAAAAGAAAAGTCTGGTTGATCATCCCGGGGGAATGGAACTTGGGAATCCTTTGCCAAAACTATGATGAAAGCAAAACTTCAATCAGAAGGTGGCTTTTATCCTTGGAGGCATCAGTAAGCTGACCTTAAGAAAACTTAGTTGTGCTCTCTTTAGCCTTAAATGTGTGGGAACCAGACATGAGTCTCCATAAGCCAGGCTTTTTATTACAGAACTAACCCAAACTCCTCAAAGAACATCATAAATTTACAGCAACATGTCCATTGAGACTTTTACTTAGTAAATGGTGGGAAGATATACTTATTTTCCTAGGCTAGTGTTCAGCCACCACCATCTAAGAGACCATTTGGTGACCCAGCACAAGGGCCTTTAGAGGTTTTCTATTTGGTCTGTCCTTGATCTTGTACATTTATTGAACCAAATCCACATATAGAAAGTTTGCCCCGAGAGAGCCACTTAGTGAGAAAAAACAGAGCCCCACAAATCTAGAGGGTGTCTCTGTTAAAAGAAGTAATGAGAACCATGAACTTGGAGAACTGTAAAAACAGTGCACTGTCTTTGGAAACTAAATGCATTCATCCTTAAGGCGCTCAACCTTAAACCATATGCCAAGAAGCGGCCATCTGATAAATAGTACTGGGAAAGCGGCCAATAAATATACAGAAAGTTGCTTAACATCGCTAGTCATGAAGGAACCTCAAATTAAAATCACAGTGGGATAGCATTCGACCCATCAGACTGGCTAAGGTTGAAAAGATATATTGTACTAAATTGCATTGTAAAGGATGCAGAAGGGGTAGGCTTTTGTAAACTGCAGGTATAAACCAAAGTTGAAATATTAACGCTTGAAAGTGTTTACCATTGTCTTTTACAGCTGTTCTATGCCCTGGCAATTCTTCTCTTCAATGTCTGCCTATATTAGTTACTTTTGTTGTTGTTGTTGTTGTTGTTGTTGTTGTTGTTATAACACAATACCTGAAAAATCTACTTGAAGAGTTTACTTTTGCTCACAGTTTGAGGGTAAAGTCCATTAGAGAAAGGAACGGGGCACAGCAGCAACAGCATGAGGTCCTGGTCACCTCAGCATCTACAGTCAGAAAACAGAGAGAGATGAAGGCCTGGGCTCAAAGAGATGTGAACACTCTTTTTTCTTGAGTTCAGGACTTCAGCCAGTGGGATGGTACCACCTACACATGGGGTGGGTCTTTCATCCTCTATCAACCTAACCTAGAAATGCCTCACAGGCATACTGAGCGATTTGTTTCCATGGTGGTTCTAAATCTTTTGAAGTTGATATCATGAAAAACCAGGCCTTCCAACAAGTCTCTTCATCTTTAGAATAAGAAGCATAGATGAGGATGTTTGTGGCCACTAGAAACTGAAAGCAGTCTTCAAATGTTCATCAACTCTACAGGATACATCTCTGCCCCTGATCTTGCATGGGAATGTAAGTGAGTAAGCTACACATGAATATGGGAATCCCACAAATTTAGGATTCTGTAGATGTACAGAAGCCAGGAGCCTTGTTCTATTCCTTTTGTTCCAAATTCAGATCAAGTGCAACCGAAGTGTAGTTCTACAAGTCTGGTGGCCAACCCCCTCCTGAGAACACAGGCTATTCCAGAGAAGCAGACCATAATAGACCTGCAGTGGATTCCCCAGAGTGTTTGTTAGCATTCTTAATCCCAGGGCCAGTTTCTTTATAATAAAGGGAGTATGCTTTACTTTTATGTGTGGATATTACAGCATTTTTCACATTTCGAAACACTGAATATATTTCAAAACACATAAATGTGTTTCTAGCCCCATGTGGAAGACAGTCACTGTGACTGAACTCATGGGTGGTGAGATCAGTCCTGGATTTACCACTGGTTAACCTCAGCTAGCTCATGTGTAAAAATAGACCTAAGACTTCTTATTCCAGGAGTTTTCCTTGGGGCTTCCAAAAACATTGTTCCTTCTACCCATAATCCTTTGCCATGTCCCTTTGCCTCTGATTTCTTAACTTGGATAATGCCTATCCTTCTTTGAGATACACACACTAATGTCTCAACACTTGCAATGACAGTCATGTGTTATCGATGCCACATCTCTGTCCTCTTCATGCCATGCCAGGTGTCATTTGGGACCCAGTTATACAGCATGAAGTGATGTGGACTGAATTAAAAGAAAATATATAAGGACTATGGAAGGCTCCAACGTACTAAGGAAGTCTGGAGAAAACACCACAAAAAATGCATAAAATCCTGTTTTTGAGAGATTTGGGTAAGAAATTTGTTACTGTTACACACACATCCACCATCAGGAAAACAACATGCCTAGCCACTTCTGTGAGGCATTGGTTTCTCAGTATAGAGAAAAGCAAGCCCTGACTGTCCAAAATGCACTGGGGAAGTAGAGCATGCCATGGCTCTATCTGTTGTTTCTTTACCTGCCTTTCCCAAGCACAGCAGTATCTATGAGATAATGGAGCCCATTTGCTTACCCTTGTTTCATCTTTACACTCAGCACAATGTCTGACACACAGCAGGCTTGAGTTAATATTGTTGACCAAATGAATAACTAAATAGATGTCAAATGTTTGGCATAGCTCTATGTTTCAGAACACAAGGGGAAAAAATGGATTCTTTAATATGAAGGGCTATTTCACATGCTGTCTTCTGTCCTTAATAATCTATCAGGAGGTTAGTGTGTGTTCAGCAGTGTTACTTGAATGCTTAGTTGAAGCCATGAATGAATGATCATGGGTCAGCATAATGCAACTCTAGGAGATTACATCTAAGGGACATCTTTTTTAAAAATGGCTGAGTAGATGATGGGAGGTTAATTGATGACCCAGTGAGGCAACTGAACCCTGCAGGGAGGGGAGTGTGATGGTTGATACTGACTGACAGCTTGAGAGGATCTAGAATCACTTAGGAGATTTTCATAAACAAACCTCTGCGCTTGTTTATGGAAGAGTTTCTAGATAAGTCCTTCTAGATGCTTGAAGATCCTATCTAAACTAGGGCAGCACTACCCCATGGGCCGGGGGCCTGAAATGACTAAAAGGAGAAAGCAAAGTAAGCTGTAGCGTTCAGCATTCTGGTTTGCGAAAGCAGAAATCTGTAACCAGCTACCTGGCGCTCCTGCCCAAATAATGGACTCACTGTCATGATGCACTCTATCCTCAAACTGTGAACTCAAATCAACCCATTTTTCCTTTAGTTGTTTAAGCAAAGAAAAAGGAGTCTAATGCAAGAACCATTAAGAGATGTGATGGACACTGATGATTTGGTCATGGGTTGCCTACCACTATCCATTGAGGTCTGTTTATATACGTGTCAAAAACAAATACTTCTTTCTTCTCCTCATTTGCTTCTCCACTTTGATACCACTTTCTTTTCATCCAGCAGCTTGATCTTATGGAGACATCCATGTGATTCTCTTCTTAAAGCACTAGATAAATCTACGACCTTCTATATAGAACCCTGCTTATAAGAGGTCAAAATCTCTCATCTCTTTGGCTATTTCTGATTACTCAAGATGTCAACCCAGCTTCTGAATTCTGATATACAGCACTGGTTAATCTACCAAGATTTTTCATTCAAATGAAATTATCGAGCTCTATAAAATTACAATAGCTCTAAATTTGGCCCGGCCCTATGGCTTCAGGTATAGCGTTAAGAAAGATTCCGAAATGAGCTTCATTCAGCAAGTCAGCAACTGTGTACAAGGCCTGATCAGGGTCCACGAAGATGCACTGTTTCATCATTGACACAGAATGACAGCTCTTTGTTAGGGAACACTTGTCATGAATCAGCTAAATGAATCTAACTAAATGAGAATTTGAAAACATCCAGATGGCTATATTTATTGGTACAAAGATGAAAATTCTGAAGCGTGGTGGTAATGTTCTCATCTCCAAAATAGAGTAATTTTAGAATTACTTTTAATATGCAAGTTTAAATAATGAGAATTAGAACAATGAGCAAGCGATGGGCCACAACTTCAGGAATGCTGGTTCACTTCAGATAAACACCAGGAGATGGCAGCATCTCCCCCACCATATGGTTCCGAACTTTGAGGCCATCAACATCTGAAAGTTAACAATCTCACATAGCATAGCAGCTGCCCAATTTGTTGGCTATTGTAATCTTTCTTTTATGATACACTCTTTCTCTTTTAAAAGAGATCCATTTAGCCAATATAGCCTTTAAATATGTGCACAATACTAATGATCTGTAAGCGGTGTGCCAACTCCCCCACGCCCTCCCATTTCCTTTCTGTTGGTTTTTATATGAGCAAGCCTTTGCATGTCTAATTGTATGGAGACAATTAGCTGACTATAAAATGCTGCCCCCCCTCGTGTCTTGCATGTGTAAGTACTTACATAAAAATTCACTCACATATACTCAAGTCCTGCAGCAAAAAACAGAAGGACAAAGGATTTATCTGAAACAGGTTGCATCCCACATCCCGGTCTCCAAACTCAACATCATACAACCACGTTATGTTGTCACTTGATTTTATTTTGCTTTTTACCTGTTTTATATATAAAGATGAAATGGCTGAAGTTACTACTACCTTTCTGGTAGCATTATTATCAAACATAAATCCAGCAGTTGAATGAAGTAAATATTAACTGAGTCTCGTTATATATGCTAGGCACTGCCAAGCATAGGTGGCAATGCCTCAAGGAAGTGCAGTCTCACACTGTGCTCCTTAGTACAGGAGTCACAAGCGTTATAAGCTTCTGGAGTTGACAATTAGCATTGAATTTAAAAAAAAAAAATTCATTCTTTGGGTACAAGGGCCATATTTCAAGTGTTCAATCACAACCAAATGTGTCTAGTGGTGGCAATATTAGAAAAAGCAGATGTAAGAACTTCTACCATGGCTGAGTTCTATTGAACAAGGTTGATCAGAAGGCTCATCAGATATTGAACACGTTTAATCAGAAGGATCATGCAATTCATGAGTGTCTATGATTAGTTTGGACTGTAATGTTAGACTATACATGGAGGGGAGCAGGTAAGCTAGGGAGATATCTCATTATGCTTGCTTATACAAGTGTGAGGATCTGAGTTCAGATTCCCAGAACCTATGTCAATGGCAAGCAGTACAGCAACGGCCTTTAATCCCAGCACTTGGAAGACAAAGACCGAAGATCCCTGGGACAAGGTGGCTAGCCAAACTAACCCAGAATTGACAGCTAAAGGCTCATTAAGAGACCCTGTCTTGATTAATAAAGTGGGGAGTGATTAAAGACAATATTCAGTGTCAAGCTTATGGCTCACCCACAGACAAGCTCCTACACACATGCTGAAATGCATATACTCCTGTAAACACATCCCACACACATGAAAAAAAATAGGTAACATAAAAAGAGTGACAATTCTGTACAGCAGCATTGAAGAAAATAATATACAGATATATATATATATATATATATATATATATATATATATATTTTATATATACTTAATGGATGTCTTCATTCAGGGAGTTTTGAAGTATTCAAGTATCCTGAGAGGAAAGGTAAAGTCTGTGGAAAGGTGCATCATGGACATGTATTGAGAAAGAGAAACGGCCACATTACATTCATCACCTGTGAGCTTCTCTGTATTGTGGAAAGAAAAACTGAGTGGCAAGAGAGTTTGTCGGGAAAAGAAAAGGAGCCTGTGAGACCAACGTCAGTAGGTCACTGTTTTGAGCATTGAATGTGCTAGCTCTTCTTATTCGAACAGAATGAAGGAATTAATAGTGACCCCTTTATTCTGGGCACAGGAACAAGGAGCAGAGCGACTCATTCTTTCCACAACAGTGTCTGAGTGGAAAATGAAACCTAGTTTTCTCCCAGTCCTGCTCAGAACCTCCCAGAACAAGACTTCTTTCCCTGACACATACCTCACAGGACTCACAAGACAGCCCACTGGCCATGTCACCAATAACACAGCTGGCCCTGTCACGCCCTTATCTACCCCACTCCCTACTGATGAGTTCCTCCCAAATGAGAGAGCAGCAAATGCTTTCTGCCAAAGTTAAAGCATATTCAAGTCTCATGAATCTTGGGCTTTGAACCCGCCTCCAATTTCTGTGGTTACAGTTCATCATCTGCTGGCAAAATGTGACTTCCTGGTTCTAAGATAAAAAGACTTGGGAAGAAACGGGAGAAAAGTGAACAACTTACGTGACATCAATTGACTTTTGCAAAACAGAACACAGACAGGAAGAGCATCCCAATCATCTTGACTACATTTCTGAGAATGTACACACTTTCAAAGTTTTCAACAAAACAGGCTTAGTGGAAATACATTTGGGGTCTCGAGACCTTTGAAAGCAAAGGTAGAACACAGCACACAGTGAGGACTATAAAGATTTGTTTGGTAAGGAGGGGGGATGTCAGGCAAGAAGCTCTGTTGTAATCGGTGTTCCAAGAATTGCTGGTCTTTCATAAGAGTTGAGATAGGGATAGTGGGGGAGGGTGCAGGCTGAGCTCATCATGAGGCTTTATTTAAGCTGGAGGAGAGAGACTCAGCTTTGCTTTTTATTTCCGTACAAATGCTCAAGGGGCCAGAATCCTCTCACATTCCTTACCCAGATCATTTTAGCAGTAATCATTCTGAAATTTAAAAATGCACCAAAGATGCAAGATACTTCCTGGTAAAGAGTTACCAAGAGAGACCCAAGGAGCACATATCGGGCTCCAACAATCTAGGGTTCTAGGGTTCAGAGCCTCCTTTTTCCTCCCAGATGGCCAATTATTCGTGTGATAACGCCTCATACAATTTGATAGAGAGGCCCAGCCAAGCCAAAAGCTCACCTGCTTGGACTCCATCTTTCTTTGTCATCTTGATTAGGAACTTGGGGGATGGAAGTTGGCCTCCATGGGCCAGGGCAAATGCTTTCTTTAATAAGGACTAAAAGAAAAGGAGGGTGTAGCTGGCATCCTGCCATCTGCTGCTGTGACTTAGCTTGGCACCTTGGTCAGGTTGCCTGACAAATTTTAGGCTCCATTTCCTCATTAGTAAAACTGGGAAATCCCATAATATTTACCAGTGTTATGAGGATCAATTTGAGATTGCATGAGCTGTAACCCTTGTGTACCTAGCACAAAACACAGGAAAGGTCTGGTTAATGCTGGTTGTGGTGTTTGTCATTGCAGGTCTAACATAAACTGACGAACATATTGCAGAACTGGGAAAAATGACTAGTCTCACAGAGGAAATCATTTTCAGGTTCCCATTGTCTATCCCATCTTCATTAAGAAAAGAAAATTGGTGAGGACACATGAGCTCAGCTCTTTAGGGAATATTTAAGTATACTATACACTATTATCAATAATATGCTCAGTCTCTAGGACTCAGTCATCATTTGTGACTGAATATTATATCCAGTGAGTAAAAACGTCTCCTCTCCCTCAGCACCCACAACCACCAATTCTGCTGTTTCAGAGTGTTTAAGCATTCCAGATGTCTCATACAAATGGGTGCTAACCAACTTTTTAAACATAGCATAATGCCCAACACTTCATTGGTGTTGGTTCATGTGGGAAGTGTTTCTTCTTGCTAAGAACAGAATAATATTCTATTAGGTCATATTGCACATCTTATTTATCCATTATCAGGTGGGCATTCAGTTGCTTTCTTCGTTATCATGACTTTTGTGAAGGATGCACTGACGATCAATATGAGTACTAGTTTGACTGTTGAGATCTTGTTTTGGATTCTTTGGGAAAATCCCTAGAAGTGTTGTTGAGTTAAATAACCATAACATTATTCTATATGCTTTTCCATGGAAGGAGATCAATATTACACTCCACCAACACATTTCTCTACATCCTCACCAAGCCTTATTATCTTTTGCTTTGCCTGTTGTTTGTTTTAAAACCATCCTAACAGATTTAAAACAATATCTTTTTGAGTTTTTGACCTATGTTTCCCTGGTGAGTCATGGTTGTAAGTGTCTCTTCACAGAACTGGTGGCACTTTCTGTACCCTTGTTGGAAAAATGTCTGCTCAGATCCTTCATCATCTTTTAAACTAGTTCGAGTTTCTGTCTGATTCTTTGTTTGGTTTTGTTGTGTTGTTTTGTTTTGGTTTTTTTATTTTGGTTTTTGAGACAGGGTTTCCCTGTGTAGCCTTGGCTGTCTTGGAACTAGCTCTGTAGACCAGGCTGGCCTTGAATTCAGAGATCCTCCTGCCCCTGCCTCACCAGTGCTGGGATTAAAGGTGTGTATCACCACCAAGCAGGTCTGTCTTTTTCTTAACATAATTAGTTCGAACAAGTTCTTAAGCTGTTTTGGATAGTAGTCTTTATTTTTCATTTGTGTTTCATTTTCAGTTGTGACCGAGTGTGTGATGAGAAGCGAACTAAGAACAGGATGGTTACATTGGCTCATGTTTGAGAGGATGCAGACTGTAATGGTCATGAGGACATGACAGTGGACTGCTTTGTAACAGTGGGAGTGTTGGCAACTGCTTGCTCACATCAGCAAAGTAGATAACTTTAATGCTCTATTGGCATTCCCTTTCTTCCTCTTGGGTTCAGTCTGGGCCCTCACACCCGGACATGGTGCCACCTACCTCGAGGGTAGGTCTTTCCTTCTGGGGCAAAGCTCTCTGGAAACACCCTTATAGACACACCTAGAGCTGTGTCTCCTAGATAATTTTAAATCCAGTCAAGTTACTAATGATTAGTGCTCTTAGCTCCCTTGACTCACAGTTTGAGACATTATTAGTTGGTTTACTTTTCACTCTTAATAGTAGCCTTTGCTATGCAGATGCTTTTTAGTTTGATGTATTCCAATTGCCTGATTTTGCTTTCATTGCCTGTGATGTTATGGTAATATGAAGAAATCATTGCCAAGGCTTGTGTGAGAAGGTCATCTCACTTCTCCTGTGGTAGTTTCACAATTTCAGATCTTACTTATCTGTTTTAATCCATGTTGTGGTGTGTGTGTGTGTGTGTGTGTGTGTGTGTTATAAAATAGGGTCAACTAGTGTTGGTTTGGGTTTTTTTTGCACATGGATATCCACTTTTACTAATACCATTTATTAACATTATCCAGCCCTAAATTTAATTTCTAACTACCTAGGAACTTTGGAAGGAAAGTAAATCTATCATTGATATTAACTTCAGTGCTGACAAAATCTGGCCTATAACTTCTTGTTAATCTAGAGTCATTAATCACAACCTCAAACTAAGTCTCAACCTGAATCACCTCAGGGGATCATTCCAGGCCATGCTGTGCTATTTATCAAGGAATGAAGCACTTCCTTTCAATGGGATCAAAGTGGTTTTCCTGGAGGCCAGTGGGGCTCCCTAAACCAAGGAGGTAAAACCCAGACCAGTGAGGTTCATGCTGGGCCTGCCTTGCCTTTCCCTGACTCACTTTTCAAAATGACTCAATTTCTATTTTACTGTTTTTTTTTTGTTTTTTTTTTCTTTCCTCCTTTATCCTGCTCTTGGTTTATTTCCCTTGATCTTAGAGTTCCCCAGGCCAGCATCTATCCCATGTAAGTACGTACTACCTGGTATATAAGGTGAGGGCAATTAAAAATAGAAAGAACCACTACAAGGAGTGATCCTTAGAACATTCCTGCAAACCCAACAGGCTCTGTGCACTGCTCCCTCCCTGTGCTGGTTCTCACCATTCCACAACTCTAAGTCAAGCTGGGTATTATGGTATTAATGTGTGCTCCCCAATATTAGAAACTTAATTCTCATTGTAAGAATCTTTGAAACCCGGGGTGAAGGGTATGGTGTACTGTAGGAATAATGTCATTTGGTCTGGCAGTAATTCTGCGTGTGGGTTTCTTATAGAAAATTTCTTCCTCCTTTTTCTCCTGCCCTCTCTTTGCCCTTCCATCATGGAGTCATGCCTTAAAAAGATGTTTGCCAGATACAGACCTTTTGACCTTGAACTCCGGAGGTGTCAGAACTATGAGAAGGAAAGTTCTGTTCCTTATAAATTAATCAGTCTCAGGTATTCTGTTGTAGTAACACAAGATGGGCTAAGACACTGAGGAAAAGAAAGGCTGGTGAGGAGTGGGACCTTCTTCCTTTCCCATGAACCTTGACAAGTTTATACAATCACTTCCTTGGCACCTGGAAGTTGAGTTGTCAGAATGAGAAAGAATTAACATAGTGCTCTTTTCTTTAGAAATATTAGAGATATTGTAATATAATAACAAATATATATCTGACATCTGTGTGTCTCGACAGAGTTCCTAAAGTCTTTGGAATTTCCTGAAGAGTAGATAAACCTTCTGTTATTCCTAACCAACCTCTCACAGAACCTGAGTTTGCACTATCAAGTTTACTTAAGATGTGCCTTTAGGTGACTTCAGGATGGGGCTAGTCACCAGAATGACACAGTGATCCTTAGAAGCTTCGGTTGTGACTTTCACCTCCACTCACTTATGGGTGAAAAAGGACAGAGGGACCATAGCTCAAGCTATTAATCTCTGGGAACAATGAGATTTGATGTGTTTCTAGGTTCTTAAACCCAGGCAAGTGCCTGGAAGGTAGTGTACCCAAAGAGAGCATAGAGACTCCCCCTCTCCTCTCATATGCAACTCTGCAAATTGCTTCTTCTTAGGCTTGCCCTCAATGATAAAGCAATGAGCGTTAACCAGTGTTTTCTTGAATGTTGTAACCTTTAAAACAAATGACACAACCCGAGTATGATGGCATCGAGACCTTAGGTTTATAGTCAGTGGATCAGAAGCAAAGGTGATAACATGGAATGAATAATTAGTATGGGGGGACTGGCTTGGGGAGTCCTTAGCCCTTGGAAGCTGAGGCTAGCCTAAGTATATGGTGCCACAATTGTACGGATTAATATATCACCCTGCTGATATCACACATCTGACATGAGCAGTGTTGTGTGAGAGGACAGGGAAATGTGCATTTTAGTGGTGTTCTCTCTGAGACTGACACATTCATGGAGAATCCGCAAACTCTTAGAAGAGACTTCAGACTTAAATATATCTATACAGGTAAGGCTTGTGAATGTAAGTGCAAGAATCTGAGTGGGAATTAAAAGTATTTTACTTACTCTTAACTCTATTTTGACTCCTTATTATTATAAATGCAAGATAATATATATATTTATGTCATTCATATATTTGTCATATATATGTATGTGTATATATATGTGTGTATATATATACATATATATGTATGTGTATATATGTGTGTATATATATACACATGCATACATATATATATATATATATATATGTATATATATATATATGTATATATGCAAGTTCATTGATTGAAGACAGTTGCCATTTGGGCCTGAGTATAGGGTGTGGTGGAGACTGTAGCACATGGAACAAGATATTTCTTATAAACAGGGAAAGCACTTCTTCATCGATCTAAACACTGTCCTGTAGGAACATGAGCCCCGTGTTGCTAGATGCCTTAATATTTCAAGCCAAACCAGAAGTCTCAGGGTTTTGCATTAAGTCTTCTCATTACCAGCAGATGGCAAATAGTGCATTTACTATATGTCAAAACATCAGTTATTGTACTGTAGAACGTATAAGCCAAATCTGGGGGTGCTGGTGGTCCCAAAGATTGCTGATCTTGATGAAAAGTGCTCAGGTGTGTCCTCTGTGGAAATCCCTTGAGGATTTCCAGCATTGCTTGTTTATATGCAAGCATTTCACTTTAATGAAAGTTTTTAAAACATAGTGGTAAGCAAACCGACTTTTAAAGGAATTTTGAAACATGAGCTAGGCCAACATCATACAAGCCAAATAATTTTCACATGTAAGACAAGTGGAGCCCTCCAGGTCATTCCTTAAAAGTTTGGATTTAGAGTGGACACAAATATCCTGATTCTCCACCATTGTTTCAAAGAGAATGGAATCTGGTGCTTCTGCATTCTAATATGCAAAGATGTATCCCCAGGGCACACTGCCATGGCCTGGGACACACACAGAGCAGCCCAAATCCTTAGGTCTTGTACTTCTGTGGCACCAATGAGCTGAGACCTTCTCTAGACTCACCCCTCACTGGGTTCCCCCAATCTCACTGCAGTGGTTCCCTTTTCAAAATTCGGGGCTTATGTTTATCCTCAAAGAGCTTAAAGCTGCAGGGGCTGGCATTGGCTGAGTTGGTAGATGTCTTGCTGGACACAGATAAAGACCTGAATTCAATCCCTGGTAAAAACTAGGGCGTGGCATTGGGTGTCTGTTACCTTAGCTCTGGGTCCAGAGAGATAAGCAGGTATGGGGTTTGCTTGCCAGCCAGCCAGATGAACAGAATAAGTGGACTTCAAAAGTTCAGTGAGAGCCCCTATCTCAGAATGTGGAGAGCAGGAAAGAAAGACATTAGATGCTGGCCTCTGATCTCCATACACACATGTATGCCGATGCAGGGACCCAAACAAACATGTGCACCCACACACCCCACACACATCCTCCACAAACATAGTCATCCACTGAAACGAAGCCTCTGGGAAACAACTGAAGACAGTACAGGGTGGGGAGTGTAGGTAAGAGGTCAATGCAGAAGGTGCAATCTAGTTCAAATGTCAACCCTGCACCTGCAAGTAGTGATGAAGCTGGCCGAGTTGCTACTGCCTTGGGGATGTAAGAACTATGTCCTGGTGAGTGTTAATTATCTAAATTAAATGTCTAGCAGAGCAGTACTTCTCACCTCAGAAAACGTCTGAAAGTTTTCCTGGAACTCTTATGAGCACGCAGTTTCCAGTTTGGTGGGAGTGAGACAGAAGCTAAGCTTCTTCTTCCCTCATGTGTTCCCAAGGGTCTTAGTTAGGGTTCCTGTTGCTGTGAAGAGACACTATGACTAAGAAAACTTATGAATTTAATTGTGACTGGTGTAAAGTTCAGGTGTTCAGTCCATTATCATCATGGTGAGAAGCATGACCCTGTCCAGGCAGACATGGTACTAGAGAGGTAGCTGGGAGTTCTACATCTGGCTCTCTGGGTAACAGGAAGATACAGTACCACACTGGGCCTGGCTTGAGTATATGAGACCTCAGAGACCACCCCCCAGGGACGCACTTCCTCCCACAATGCCACACCTACTCCAACAAGGCCATACTTCCTAATAGGACCACTTCTTATGGAGGCTACTTTCATTCACACCACCACACCAGGTGTGCTAAAGCTGCTGTTTATATACAATGGCTGGAGTATCAAGGCCTTACAGTGCCTGCTCATAGTACTCAAGATCTATCAAATCTTCACATACCTCCTCCGACTTTGATGTGCCACATTGAAAGTTGGTGGGAGAAGGCTGTAGACACTAACCCTGTTTGTCTGGCATGCATTTCCAGTAAGCTCTGGGTAACTTGTTTACTTTGTGCCGGTGACAACAAACTCTAAGCCTTATCCCTGATGACTTTCACATGGAGAAACTGGGCTCCATTTCAAGTCATGGCAGTGGGCGGTGAGCAACAGACAGGAATCTAGAATTAGCAAATGAAACAAGAAGAGTTAAATGTGTTTCTCCCTAGGAGGCTTCCCTTTGTTTCCCTAAGAAGGCTACCAAGCTCACTGGTTTGTTTTCTCATTTGAATGTTTTATTCCACGAATAGCCTAACAACATAAATGTGTTTCGAGTACACGAATAAACAACATAATAATAAAAAGCACATGACTTTCCCAGGAATTTATCCCTGCAGTTCCAAGTTTAAAAAGACAGAAACTTTCACTTCAGAAGGTTATGAGAAGGGGCTAAGGAAGGAAAGAAAGGAGGACAGGGGTGGGGGTGGGGAGTGGAAGGGGTGGGGGTGGGGAGTGGAAGGGGTGGGGGTAGAAGATGGGGGTTGGGGGGAACAGCTCTAGTCTCCTCTCCTCAAATGTGCCCAGAACCCAACCACTGAGGTGAAATGGGAGCAAGAATCTGTCAAGAAAAGATGCAAATAGTTTGGCACTGACTTGTGAGGACAGGAGGAACAATGAATGTCCTTAATCCTTAGTTCAGGAGTGTGAGAAGGAACAGGGCTTTGGAATAAGGCATGGCCTGCAGCCAACTGGCCTGAGCCCTCTCATTGCTGGGTAAACCTGTGTAGGTGGCTATGGTGGTCACATTTGTGTCCCTGTGAACGTGTACCTGGGAGAAGTGGTTTCAAGATAGGTTATTTTATCTGGGTTCAGAACTGCAGCGGTTTCTATCCTTAAGCATTTCACTCCACTGCCTCGAGTCTGAAGTAAATCGGAGCATCATGCCAGAGGAAGCTCGTGGAAGAAAAAGCTGTACAGCATGTGACAAACAGGATGCCCAGAGAGGCAGAGAGAGTGATCCTGGGACTGGAGGGGGGCTGGAGGGGGGGTGGGAATGGGGGTGGAGGGGGGGTTCTTTCCGGAACATGTCTCTTGACTATTTTCCCCAACTAGGCTCCACATCCTATTATTTTCCTCTCACCAATAAAGCCACCATTCTAGGAATTCATCAAGAGATTAATCCTAGTTCAGAGCCTTTAGGATCCAATCAGTCCCCAAATGTCCTTTGAATGGAAACCCAGCCTTAACCACAGAAGCCTTCTGGGGTTTTAATAGCATAACCATTGCTCATGTGAGTCTAGTTCTCTCATATGTGAAGCAGACAGAATAAACTGCCTGTCCAAATTCTTCTAGGAAAGTACAGGTTGAGTATTAGTATTTCTTATTAAAAATATGGGCATTAGAAGAGTTTAGACTCTCAGTATAGTGTGTGTGTGTGTGTGTGTGTGTGTGTGTGTGTGTGTGTACTGCGGCACATATATCTAATAATTTCTTGAAGACAGGCTATAAACATGATTGTGAAATCCACATAGCATTGAATATAAGTTTTACTGCAGTGTTTTTAGCATGCCTGTGTTAAGAGTGAGAACCATCCTATTCAACCTAGTTATAAGGTTTTCTATGTGTGATATCAGGTCAACATACAGAAAGAACATTTCAGATTTTGAAACATTGAAGGCCTGGCATTTTCAGCTTAGGAATACTAAGCCTATACTAAAATCAGAATGAGGAGGTACCTAGGTTCCTTAGAGTGTGAGAGCTCTGTTCAACACGAATACCATCTAACTTATTAAGATTTTGGGCAGATGCTTTACTCTGGGATATCCACTTGTATGGTGTTCCTGATCATTCATGTCAACATTTTTGGTCAACACCAACAGGGGCCATCATGGCTCACTTCAACTCATGGCCAGCCATTCTCCTGCTTCCAGCCTTCTGTCCCTTGCACTTCTGAGGCTCTGGGACTGGGATCTGAACTGTAGTTCCCTTCTAAGTGGGAACTGAGGTCCATTGCTTTACTCTGTAGACCTCCATTTTCCACCCAGGAAATGAATGTATTTCATTTCTGATGACTGTATTGGCCACTTTTCTCACCACAGAGACTAGATTCCTGAAAGAAAGCATACAGGGGAAGGGTTTACGTGGGCTCACAGTACAGAGGAATGCAATCTACTGTGGCAGCTTGGTCTATGGTGCCAACCAGGAAACAGAGAAAAGAGAACTCCAGTGCTCAGCTGGCTTTCTCTTTTTTATTCAACCTAAGATCCCAGCCATGGATGGCGCTGCCTACATTACAGGTGGGTGTTCCCTCTGAGTTAAACCTCTCTTGGACCGTTCTCAGAGATACAGCCAAAGCCTGAGTGTTTCCTCTCTCTCTCTCTCTCTCTCTCTCTCTCTCTCTCTCTCTCTTTCTCTCTCTTTCTCTCTCTCTTTTTGTTTATGAGCTATCATCTTAAATAGTGAAGCCATTCCCTCAGCCCTTGGGTGTTTCTTAATGCAATAAAGTTGACAATCAAATGTGGCCACCATAGTGTCCTTGCTTCATAAACTGATGTGTCCTGTAGAAAGCATTTTACCACGTTGGTCATTATTGCTATAACTCTTATTTAAAGCAAATGACAAAATCAAGCTTTGCAATTGTTCATTCTACAGAAATAAGGAGGCTCTAAAATATCAAATAAAAGCTATTTGCACAACTTCAGAATCTGCTGGTGCAAAGCCTGTGCATCTGCAGACACCAAAGCAGGCAGTATCAAAAAGCAATGCTGTCCATTCATGCACTCTAGGGAGTTCAGACATTAATCTCATATATCACCTTGAGTGACCAGGATTCTTCCTCCTCTGTCTCCACATACCTTGCCATGTACCACCAGCTATAGCTGCTCAAATGGAAAAGGTGTAAGAAAATGCCCTAAGATAAGCAAGATGAAGCCTGCTCTACCAAGTCATCCTACCAATAAACAGATACTACTGTGTAAGTCCACTGTACTGGGACCCTTCATCTGACCTACAATGAAGTACCTGGCCTTGGAGCTCTGACAAGACAGCTGACAAAGGCAATCTAAGCAAGGAAGGAGGCACTTATCTTGGCTCACAGTCTGTGGGGCCAGTCCATCAATGCATGGAAGCCTTAATGTCTGGAGGCTGAGTCGGCTGTTCATATTGCATCAGTAGCAGGGAAGCAGACAGATGAATGTTGGTGTTTATCTCTCTTAGCTTGCTCTCTCCTTTTTGTTCAGGTCAGGAACCCAGCCCAAGGTGATGTTCAACAGGGCTCCATATACCAATCCAGTCGAGACATTCCCAAGCAGAAATAGTCAGAAGTTTGTCTCCTAGACAGTTCTAGATTTTGTCAAGTTGACAATTAGTACTCAATAACACAACACAATTATCTGCCCACATCTGCTATTTCTCACAGCACTTAGTACCACTGGCCTCATGAGGCACTGGTGTTTACATCACCTTTCCCATTATTCATCATTGGCTGCAGACATGCATAGTGTCAGGACTAGGTAGATACGTAATAAGTTTACATGAGTGGCTTAGTGTTGTTAATATCCTAACACATTCTTCTACTAGCTTGAGCTCAAGTAAACCAAGATTCACAGAGAATTCATTTCAGAAATGGCACCCTTCATTCATCTGAATCATCTTTAAAAGCAACAACAGCCCAGAATGAAGTAGAAAACAGGAAAATTCCAAAGCTGGTTTCAGATAATTAATGTTCCAATATTCAAAAAGTATGATCCTGTCATCCCAATATTTGTGAGGAATGAAATATATTAAAATATCTAAAATAGTATTTGATATTCTCCGACAACTTAAATTTGCCTTTTCTAGTGTACTTGTCGAAACACACTTAATCTGAGGGAGAATCAAAATAACCCACCAATACTAACAACAACAATAATAATAATTCTTGTTTAAGTGGAAAGACAGTGTGCATTTACCAGTATATTTTTAATCAGACATGTTTTCCAACACACTGTTTGTCCTTTTGACAAGGAGCAAGAAGAGTCAAAGTGTGGGACATAAAACCATGCCAGGAAAGGTAAGGTAGAGCAGGTCCAGACCTCTAGACTCGGTGGGCACACACCTGAGGCTTAGCAGATTCCCAGCTCCCTGCCAGACTCCTGACTTGAAACACATGCCATGCTTCTCACATAAAAGAAATGTGTCCTATGGTCATGCAGGCTTAAGACAGAGTTCTCCATGCTAATGAGGTACCTAGAGGCCTGGAGGGCTTAGCCAATAAGCTCCCCTTCCCAGACATTCCTCCCTGCATAGGTATTTAGTCTCAGACCCACCATGAGAAGGGGAGGGTATGGTTTTACAAATCCATTTTCTGCCATGACAATAAACTGTTTAAAACCATGGACTGTCTCTTTTCATCAAGATCCACTGTAGGGAGTCATGAAGAAGGCCTTCACCTACAGAGCAGCAGCCTTGTCTCCTGTAGAAGGCCTCTCTGTGCTCCCAGCCATAAACGCTACCAAATCTGCACCCACCAAGCTAAAGACATCATCTCTGCTGGGACAAGCCAGAACTCCCCTCCCCAGGCCCCACCTCCACTCTGTTCTCAGCCCTTTGTGATGCCCAACAGTGCCTGGATGTCCAAAAGCCTGAGAACCCTACAGCTCCAGCCTCTGAGCCAGCTCCAGCTTCCCACATCTTAGACTACGCTTTCTCACCCTCAGAGTGGTGCCTCGGCACTTCTCTATGGCCCAGCACCTGACCCAGTAGCCACATGGGATAAGCACAGTCGGACTCCCCAAGTTCTACCTCTCCAAGCGGCAGTGCCCAAGTGGAGGAGCTGACACGGGCCTATAACCCTACATCGAAGCTTGTTGTAGTCTGTTCTACAGCTCTGTCAGGTTCAGCATATTTATGGTGATTGCTGCTGAGATGGGGAGACTTAGTCAGCCACCATCAGGAAGCCTGTGTATAATGTTGGAATTGAGGGAGCAGCTGGCATGGTTCTTCACACAACCTCTGACATTAAACCCCAAACAGAACAAATACGTGCACTCAATTTCATATGCATGCTTGTCATGGGAAGCTGGGTACAGAGCAGAGTGATTCCATGTTGGTTTGAGCATATCTGAAGGATACAAGCCAGTCAAGGCACTATTGGCTGACAGTATCTCCTGTCTGCCCATTGAGTCAGAACTCCTTCAGACCCAGCTCTTATAGATGGCAAGTTTCTTCTGCCAACTGATCATCAGGCTCAGAGCGGCATTGATGTGGTCAGCATGGGCCCTGCGGTGGCTCTGCAGATTTGTGTTACAGATCTCCCAAACTATTATCCTTGGCAGACATCACAGCTCTTGCCTCAAACTAGGTAGCCACTCTGTGGGTGTCGAGAGTTGTTAATTCCCTGAGGATGGTCTCCATGGGACCCAGGAGTGGCTAACATTTGTGCTACCTTCCTGCCACTCTATCACTCCTCTTAGAATATGAATCCTCAAGTAATTCTGCATTCCTTGAAGATTTCAGTTCTTTCAGCTAGTAATTCTACTCATTCCCTCCCCTCCTCCTCTCCCCTCCTCTCCTTCCTTCCCTTCACTTTCCATCTTTCCTTTCCTTTTTCTTCTCTCCTTTCCACCATTCCTACCCTTCCCTCCCTCCACTGCCTTCCCTCTGTTCCTTTTCCTTCTCTCCTTCCTCTTCCCTACCCTTTCTACCATCCCACCATGTTAGCATTCCTTCTTGCTTAGCCCTGTAGTTACCTGGCAACGGTCAGGTAGGCCTGGCTTACTATAGACGAGGCTGTTTGCCCCTCTTTGCTCTCCTACTCTCTTATACTCTCTGCCCCTTCTCTCCATGACCACTTTCTCCCTCTCTCCCCTCCCCCTCCCCCTCTCTCCACAGGTTCCTGGCCCGCTTCTCTCTCTCTCTCTCTCTTCATCTCTCTGTCTCTACTCCCTTCCCAACTCTCCTTCCCATGCCCTAAATAAACTCTATTCTATACGAGTCCTATGGCTGGTACCTCAGGGGCGGGGGGTGAGGGGGTGGATCAACATGGGTCTGCCAAGGAGAGCTCGCCATACCTGACTCTATCAAACATATCCTTGCCTCTTTCTTGTTTTATATAAAATACAACACAACTTTTCCCCTCCTTCCCCTCCCCTCCCTTCCCTCCCTTCCCTGCTCTACCCTACCCTTCCTTCCTGTCCCTATCCTCCTAACCATTCCAAACCTTCCCTTCCCTGCTCTACCCTTCTCTTTCCCTCTCTCCTCTTTTCTACCCTTCCTTTCCCTCACTCCTTTCTTCACTACTCCCCACTCTGCCCTCATATTCAGGGCTTGATAATTTGACAATGGAATTTACAAAACACAAACGAAACAGCAAGACCAAGAGAAGTTATAAACATTTCTTACCTTTGTTTATTTTCGTCTTTTTGTTTGGATTAGTTTGTTTACCCTGTGGGGACCATGGCTAGCCTGTGATTACAACTTGCTCAGAAAGGGAACTCTCCATTCCTAAACTCCCAATTGGCATTCCAGGCCGCTGCCTTCTCCTAGAGCAAGCATGTGACTATGGCCACATGTCAAATCTGGCTTGCTAAAAGCAGCAGCAACCCCCACCCAAGCACCTCAGGAAGGGAGCCGCCAGCATCCCGGGGCCATCTGGAGGCTGCTTTGCCAAGCCATCTATTTTGTGCCGGAGAAGCTGTGGAAAGAGTTAATCAATCACTAGGCAGTTCAAACATAAGGCCTTTCTCCCACTTGCTGCAGGTCACACACCCACTCTCAGAGCCAGCTGAGCAGGCCCAACATCAAAGCCAGAAGCTCAAAGCAAGTGTCCAAGAACACAAATGGAAGTGACTGAACTAGAGAAGACTTTACGGAGTGTCACTTTTTCCTAGAGCCCACAAAACAAGGCAGAGGTGACAAGGGTCCCACCCAAGTGAACATAATAGAGGCAGGAGGCCTTAGGCTAAGGCTTCCCACTAAGATTTCCAGTCTTGCCTTCAAGCTCTCTCCGGAAGAGCCTCCATGCAGGTGTGCACACAAAGGTGACCACAGCTGCCTTTCCATGAAGTGATGCCAAGAAAGGCCTTGCCCATGACAGCTCTCTGGATTCTGTAGAAATATATAACCGTCTTTCTCACTGCCCATCCTGGAACACTGCTTTGAATTGGCCACAGATGGCCACCTTGTGATCATGCAGCAGGTAGTGAGACTGCACTGGCTCTCAGTCACCTTCAGGCCACTGGCTGTCTGCCCCTTAGTTAGAATGTTTTTCATTAGCTTTCAGGACAACAGGAATGCAATTTGTCTTCCACTTTTGCATCCTGCCTGGGTGACTGACTGCCTAATAAGACAGACATGCTTGGAAGAGAGTGCTTCTATTTCTGTAGCCACATAGGGTTGCTTCTAACCTTCTCAAGCCTCAACACTGATGACAATAAGCAGTCCCTGGTGACTTAGAGTCACTGAAGGGATTAAGTGACAGAATTCCAAGAAAGGTTCAGTACAGTGCCTTGCAGATGGTATATACTCCATAGATAGTTTTTATTGTTGCTGTGGATTATAGATTCATTCAGCAAACAATTCTGTAAGTGTCCTTTCTATCCTAGGTACCCTGGGAAGTGGGAAACAGACAGACAAGTTCTTGGCTCCCTCAGAGTTTACAGCTTTATCAGAGGAATAAGATGCTGAACAAGTTAGTAAATCAATAAACAGTGATGAAATGAACAGAGATTGGTATTCCAGAGAAAGGCCTGCCATTGCACAATTTAGCTTGGGAGTTCTGGGATCCTTCTTTAAGACTATGAAGACTGTGCCAAGGAGATATACGGCTGATAAAGAATTTGGCATGCATGTGCGAGGGCCTTGATTCAATACCCAGAACCACCCTTAAAAATGACCACAAAAATTGGATAGGTAGGGTGGGTTCTCTGGTCAGCTAGCCAAACTGGTGGGTTACAGGTAAAAGTAAGAGATGTGGTCTTGAAAACCAAGGTGTGTGGCACCTGAAGAATACCACCCCAAAATTAGCTTCCACATGCATGCCCATGTGTGCCTCTGTGTGTGCTCTCTCTTCTCTCCTCTCTCTCTCTCTCTCTCTCTCTCTCTCTCTCTCTCTCTCTCTCTCTCTCTCTCTCTCTCTCATATACACACACATACACACATATGAGCATATATATATACATATATATATATATATATATATATATATGTATGTATGTATATTCTTTTTCTGTGATTCTTGATTCCTCAATTTCATGGCTATGTGACCTAGAAAATATGAAGGCTCTGAATCAGAACGAAGCTTAGCAGTTCCATCTATGGACTCAGGAGATGATAGCATTGGGGAGCTGTAGGGGAAGCTCAGAGCACAGAGAGAGGATGGCACTGCACTGGTCTCATTGTCCTCTCTGCCTATCTTCCAAGCCTACATATGATTGAGGAGCACTTTTGCATTTCACTCCTCTCGCCTAGTACTCGAACTTGCCAGGCTCCCATGAGACAGGGTATGATGATGTCATTTCCATTAGCTTTTTGAACGCTCCTTGTGTCTTCATAATGACTCAGACATTTTCCCGGAAGGATGCAGAAGCTATGAGGCAGGCAGCTTGGACATCTTTGAAGGAAAGTTCTTACACTTATCAAACAAGGCCAAGCTGAGAAGACACATCTGCTTTCCAGACCCAGGAATGACCTGGGCATTGTCCTTGTAACATGACTCAATGACTAATACCTCATTCTGTTTGGCTGAGAACTGGAAATCTGTTTATGAACTGTGTTGAATCTTCTGTGAGATTCAGTGTGCTGTGTAACATTTAGAATCTTTTTCTGTCATTGGCTTCTTCATTCTGTAATTTCATGGCTATAAGACCTAGGCAAAATGCTGATTCTTTTTAAGCAGAATTTCTGGGGGTTTATCTGTTTATGCTATAATAATGTTGTTAGTATGAGACAGGAAGAGTAGCTAGCAGGAAGTAGGGGCACTCAGTAGATAGTAAGTGCAGCTGTAGCACTGATAATACAACTGTCTGGTTTAGATGCTACCAAATCACTCTCCACCAACCAAATCAAGATTGCTACCAATTTTTACAATAAAGTTTTATTGAAATATGTCTATGGTCATTTGTTCCAAAATGTCTCACATCATGATAAAAGTAGGATAACTGCCAAATATCATATGATTCAAAGGCTTAATATTGGAATCTGGCTTTTCACAGAATAGTTGGCAGCCTTGGATCTGAATACCTCTGCTCTCTCAGGGCTTTGTAATACCTGAGCTTTGGCTCCACATCATAAAATTTCTTTACATTCCCCACTGTGACTAGAAGATAGCAGGTAATTTCTGAACCCAAATTGTATTATACTGGGTGAAACTGAATTGAACTGAATACACGTATTTAATATGAATTAGATTGGTGGTTGCTTTGTTTAGCCTTTAGCTTTTGCCCAAAGAATACTTTTCAGTTCTGTTTTAAAAAACAAACAAACAAACAAACAAACTTCATTTTGGCTCATGCATCTATACGGCTGAAAGATATTTTGGCTTGGAAGCTACTCACATCAACTTGCCCATAACAGAGTCTGACATTCAGGGGTTGAGTAGACACTGCCACTGGGCCAGAACTCTTCTATCCCCAAGGATGTCCAACTTTGGAAAGAGATGACTGAGACTGTCTTGGTGTACCCACAATGGAAGAACAAATAGTGTCTCATGACTCTAGGAGCAATGAGATCTAAGCCAAGCACCCAGGACTCAGAATGCCCTGTGTGTCCTGTCTCTTTCCCAGCATCCTCCTGACTTCACTTCCTGTGCCTGAGTTTGGCTACATCCTATTCTTACCGTCATATTGAATATGCCTTCTGGCACCGCCTTTGGACATTGTTGATTCATTTCCATGCCATGCTCTGTGACACACTGATAACCCCACTGTTCCTTATTAAGTTCATTATTTATTGATTCTCCCTATTCTGTGTATTTCTTTAAGAGTAGGGCTGCTCTATGTGATGTTCATTGATTTATTCCAATCAAGCCAAAAATGTATGTATTTATGTATATATCAAACTCACAGAGAACCTATTCTCTATCTAACATTGTTTCCTCCTTGTACAAAATAGGGACTCACTTAATGTGAGTCATTCAGTAAATATTTCTACAGTAAATGGTAAAATCAAGATGCTATAACAAGGATTTTTTTTTTTTTTTGAGGTCAGACTGAGTGTACCAGCCTTCATCTTATCTGTTACTGCTGAGTGACCTACAGCAGGACTCTTCATCTTTTAAAGCTTTCTCTCTTTTCTCCCATGAGAAAATAAAAAGGAAAGTGGGCATTTATGCATTTTTGGAGAGAATTAAATGAGATATTGTCCAGAAGGTCTTGGTAGAGTTACCTACACATAGCAGAAAATGGAGGGTAGGTACTAGGGTGACAATAGTGTTGCTGCCCAGAATAACTTGTTTTTATGTTCCTCTCTTTTTTATTTTCAGAGTTATAGAGGACTATTAGAGTTTTTCACTAAATATCATTTCTTCAAGATATATTAAAAAATAAAGTTTCATGGACAAATAAAGATAAAACATGTTATAATTATATTTTACTTTTCCCCTCCAATTAAGAACACATTAATATCTTATAAAAAAGCATACTTACTAGACTTTGAAAAACACATATAATCAACAGAGTTGTGATAACCACTAATCTATGGTTCACTCTCCAGTAGTAGCCAAGGGTAGATGAACATTACTGCTGTGATAAGACATAGACACACAGGTCCATACAGGTGTTCCCTCCCAGTGAGGTCACAGGTCAATGTCTTTGCATTTCTCTGAACTGCCACTTGTCTTAATATTTCAATTAATGTTTATATCACTTTGTGTGGTTGTTTTTATTATTATATACTTTCTGTAAGAGGAAGATGAAATGTAAAGAATTTAAATCACCTAGAGTAACAAAGCTAGTATGATATGCAGGCAAAATTAGACCCACATTGGCAGGTCTTTATCCTACACTCATATTTAAAAATGGCTGACACTAGCTCTATCAGCAACTAGCTCATGAGTACTTTCCGAGTTGTTGTCTGTTTAGAATTTGTATTGTCCTCTATGGAGATAGTATCTGTTGTCACAAGAGTATAAGAAGAATTCAATAAGCTAACAGAGAAGAGCAATTTGCCCAGATCTAGTCACTGGCATATCAGCATTAGTTCTCATGGCTATTTCTTCTCCTTGACTTGTTTTATGGATATCGTGTTCTGGGTCAGTGTATGAGCATGTAGACCAAGTAACCAGTAATTGCTCCTATCAGTTAAGCACTGTGTTAAGGTCTGTGTTAACAGCTTTGCATGAATTAACATGTTGCACCACCACATTGTCCCTGTGTGCTGGTATTTAGACTCTAATCCTTAGAGTTTGGGCTCCTGGGTTGTCTCTTGACTACTCTGCTATCTAACAGCTATCTAAAATCATAAAAAGAAAGAAGAGAATGGAGGGAAGAGGGGCTAAGGGAAGGTGAATGGAATTAAATAGAAGAAAGAAAGGATGGGTAGAGGGAGAAAGAAACAAGGATGTCTTTGGAAGCAGATGCTGACCATAGAGTCCTGGTTGTTGGACTTTTCTCCCTTAGATGCTGTGTTTATTCATAAAATAGTGCAGCAATGTTTACTCTAAGTTAGACATTCTTCTGTTCCCACCATTGTTTCATAAAACTTATGAACTTGGGTGTTTTTCCTCTTGTGGCATCTTGGTAAGGGTGTGCTTCTTCTACCTGCTCTTCACCTGCCTTTCTGCCAAGGTCAGTCACTTTTCTCCTCTTTATTCACTGCTGTTCTAGTGCCAACCATTTGAGAAAGAAGTCAGGGTTTGATATGGGTTAACTCATGGGAAAAATTGTTTCAGTATCATTGCTCCATCACGCTGTCCAGATATTTTTATTTCATCAACTAAAAATCAAGGCAACTTTTCTCTTGATTCTGTGCTATTCAATACAACACACAGCTAAAATTGTAGAAAAGACTTTCTCTTCCCCCCGCAGAATTAGCAAGGCTTCAAGACTAAAGGGATCAGCTTCAAGACTATAGTAGATGGCTTGATCAGTAAGGTGCTTACAGAGTAAGCATGAGGACATGATTTTGATCCTCACAGTCCACATAAAAATCTCTGAGCACGCTGGCATGCATTAGTAACCCCAGCACTGGCTTGGCATACTAGGAGAGTTCCCTGGAACTCACTGGCAAGCCAGTCTAACCTAATGCTTTCACTCCAGGCCAATGAGAGACTCTCAAAAACAAACAGAAAACAAGGTGGATAGTGCCAGAGAAAGGACAGCAAGGACACACAACAGTAACCTCTTGTCTCTACTCATACATGTGTACAATCACATGCTCCTACACACACACAGGGACCCAAAGAATCATCTGTACGCACACACACACACACACACACACATGCACACGCACACACACACGCAGAGAGAGAAAGAGAGAGAGAGAGAGACAGAGACAGAGAGAGAGACAGAGAGAGAGACAATTGAGTATCCTGGTCCTTTGTTCTCCTTTTCAAAAATGTAAAACCCCAAAGCTTGGGTGTTACCTCATCTAGATGTAGCTTTGCAAAGAAATATGTACTTATTGAGGCAGTAAAATATTTGCTAAATTCTCCTAATGAGGGGGATTTGCAGATGATGATTTCCGAGCAGCTACATTGCCAGGGAAGGTTTGACAAAAATATGCAACAGTAAAGCAGGACAGAACATGCAGAATTGGGTCGTAAAACTCATGTCCCCTGTGTGTTGTGAGGCAAGACGCCAACAGCCCTGTGCCCTCAGCCACCTGTGTACAATTGTAGCTGATCATCTGGGGCTCACTGGAGGCTGATTAGATTGTTTCTGTCCTGAGGCCATTTTATTATAATGTTTGGTTGTGAATTTCATTAACTTTTACAGTCCTCTATACATGTGTTTATAACAAGAGCTGTCTCCCTTGTGGGATAACATTTGTTTTTATAAAACAAAATGAAATCAAAATCCAAGCTTACAAAGGAAAAATTAAGTGTTGAAAAATCATAGGCACAAAACAAATATCTGGCAAAAAACATTATGAAATGTGAATTGTTATCCACCCTGGGTTTGGGAGGCAATTTTAGGCAGTACTCAACATTTGATGTAAGACATGTATGGAAATATGTTCAATAAATGGTGGAACTGATGGTTGTTTCATCCCAACCAGTATTAAGATACACTTAGGAGCAGGGTGTGAACGTCACTTCTGTAACAGAAACAAGGTTTTCATTTTGTTTTGCTTTGTTTTTATCTCTATTGTTGAAAATCGTGACAGAACCAAGCTACAGTCTATGGTAAGGGTCACTTCATCTGTGTCTCCAGAATGTTTTAACTGAAGGAGCCAAATGAACATACCCTATATGATCACCTTTCTGTCTCATGTTGCAAAACTGTAAGGCTTAGAACCTTTGAAGACCCTCATAGGAGTATGGCATTTTATATCTTGGAATTCTTTAGTCTAGGAATTGGCAAAGTAATGATGCATGAAATACTTTTCATCTTCATGAACCATACAATCTCTGTGGCTCAAGTCTGCAACTGAGCCCAATGACAGACAGAAAATAAGTAGATAGATAAATGGGGCTAAATATCAATAGCACTTCATAAAGTGCTGAAATTTGAATTTTATGAGTCACCAAAAACTAATTCTTTCATGTCTAGATGAATTTTTGGATATGTGTACTATATTGGAATGAATAGCCACAAAGACCAGGAAACTTGTAAAAGGTGATAGTATAGGGGTTGCTTTCTATGAGTATATGACACAAGTGGTGTAAAGAGAGAACTGGGAATAATGAAGCAAGAAGAATGAATAGGGTGGAAAATGGGAAGACAAGAGTCAAGGAGGTCATACGGGCAAGAATGACTAACACTAAATGCCTTTGAAAAAGTCACATGATAAGCTACCATCATGCAGGCTTCCTAAAATATAGACTTGAAGAAAAGGTGTTTTAATTATTTATCATACAATGGAGAGGAGGAACAATGATCCTTTTTAAACACCATAGGTGGCAAAATAAAAAATCTAGTGCCAGGGATGGGATATCTCTTTTGCAGCTGTTGGTCAGTGCAGTCACTTGGAACCCAAACATCTCAGAATATTGTCATTGTTCTTGGTTGTCCTGCAGAACTTGATAGCATAACCTTATTACTGAAGACACTAGATATTGTACTCATAGAACATGAGGCATCAAGTTGGTACTGATCAGGAAGGTTTATCCCCATTGACTACCTTTTGCCATTATAGAAGGTGCTGTGCATGCTACTGGAGGACAAAAGTAATTATCACTCTGCATATTGATTGCTTGTGGTTTTCTATAATGGTCTCTGATAGTTGCAATGAAAAGTGTTCTTGATGAGGGTTGAAGACTATACTTATCTATGAGTATAGGGACAAATGTTCACAGATTGTTAGAGATTGTAAATTAGTGTTTGTAGACTCTTCTCCAATAACCATGACTCAGAGAACATTGTAGAAGAGGAGCAGAGAGATTGTAAGAGCTAGAGGATCCTAGCTCTTTGCTGAATAACATCAGAAGCCATAAAATCTCAACAACACGACCACCCAACATGAGCTGAACAAGGAGAAGACCAATGAATATGCCAAACTCAACAAGAAAAAAGTCCATGAGACCACAAGTGTTTACAAAGAACTATCAGTGATTGAATAAAGCTGGGAGTGGAAGAGGTAGCCTTCCCTAGGGAATGTTGGAGATTAGTTCTTTATTTCAGTTGGGAATCTGCATGTCTAGATGCTGAAGGTCCTTGTCCCCCAATTGGTTTTGGATTGATCAATAAAGATGCCAATGGCCAATAGCTGGGCACAGAGCCATTTTGTACTACATATTAATGTGAAATGGCATCTTGACATTGACAACTACAAAATCAAAATATCAATCAACTTTAAAAAACATTGAAGTTGCTATGTCTTGCAGTGTCAAGTAATTAGACAAGACTTAATTGTTTATAGAAAAATAAACAAGAACATTCAGTTCATTAGTATACAGTTTACTTTAACATTTAATAAATGATAAAATGACATATATACCAACTCTAAAAAAATTAATTTGTAACAGATTAATAGTATATGTCCAGTATTTATACCTATTTTATATACTCATAGTTATATGAAATGTTCTTGGGAGAAAACAAATGGAAAGGGAAATACATTTAAGAAGTCCTTAGTGCCCTTCATTTGTTTCAGTTGAACTACTTCTCAAATAGACTAGAGTAGAATATTCAGAGGCTGAAAAACAATTTTTGTGCTCATATTTAGGCTATTTGATATGATAATATTATAATTTCATGAAGATTAGTAAATTAATTTTCATTTTTTAGCAGGGTAGTTCATAAAATAAAATGACATGATCCAGCAGTCTTACTTCTGGGCATCTATTGAATAAAACGAGGTCAGTAGGTCAATGAGACATCTGCCCTCCAGTGTATTTTTACAGCAGAATCTACAATAGCAAATTTAACTCAGTGTCTATAAACAAAGTAATAGGAAGAGAAAATGCAGTACAAATACCTGATGGGACAATAATCAGCCTTTAAAAATAAAAGTCTTCCCACTGGTGATGGTATAAATAGACCTAAGAAACATAATGCTAAACCTAAAGAGCAGACGGAAGAGTAGAAGTTACCAGAAGTGGAGGGGAGAAGAAAATAAGTGAATAAAAATTCAGCTACATGGGACTCATAAGATGAATTCCTTTGAACAACATGGAGCCTGTAGTCAGCAACCTTGTAACAAATGTTTATATATTGCTCATTGAGTAGATCTTGGGTGTTCTCACCTCCAAATGTGATAAGAATGCAAATAAAATATAACCAGTTTATTTACACATTTTATAACATGTACTTATATCAAGCTGTGATATTCAAGCAGGAAGTGGCTTTGCAGAAATTCTAAGCACATCCATAAGTGATTTTCAAGGAGTTAGTTTAGAGATGGTCTGATGCTACATCAAGTTTGCAAAATGTCCACCAAGACTTCTCTTTATCTTTCTGTTTTGAAATAATGTTAGATCTATAGGAAAGGAAAAACAATACAAGAGTCACTGTTTATCCTCACATAGCTTCTCCCAATGTTAACTAAGGTAACTGCTGTATAATGTTCAGAAGTACAGATTACAGACTAAAAAGGTCAAGCTGTCCACCACAAGTACATACAACTCTCACTTGTCAACTGAACAATAAGTCAACATCACTGGGCAGTTACTGAGCATGGACCTCTGATTAACTGTTTGTAAGGATAGATTTCTCCATGCCTGTGATCTAAGCCACATTTTATACAAATTTAAAAGTTGGAAATATAACTGTAACTTCAAATCAGGATAGGACTTCCATAATTTTTCTTTCTAAATTTGTTTTTATATAACTTTAAATAAAGATAATTATATCATTTTCCCCTTCTCCTTCTTTGCTCTAGTCCCTTCTAAGTCTCCTCCTGCCAATTCCTTCCATGTCCTCCACTCTTACTCTAGCATTTATAGTTTCCTTTTTCTTAGATTACTAATTTTGCATATATGTACTTATATATGTATGTGTGTGTACATATGTATATGCAAGCATACGTGTACAGGTACAACCTTCTGTGTCAGTTTTTGTTCCTTGTGTTTCAGAGGGAGTTCTCTGGTTTTGATAACCAACTAGAGGGTTCATCTCCCTCTCTCTGCAGTCATTAGTTGCCTATAGTTCTTTGTTTAGGAGTGGTCCCTATGAGATTTTCACTCTTCTGTGTTAGCATGTCTGTTGATATTGCATTGTTCAGGTCTTATTTATGAGAGACTTTTTTCACAGCAGACATTTAGGTATTCCGGCTCTTAAAATCTCTCCCCCACCTCTTCCCCAGTGCATTTTTTTATTCCTTAACTCACTACAAGGAAGGCCTATTTACCTCTCCTTCATACTCTCTGGTCTTGGCTTTGGCTGGGTAGCTCAATATGGTCCATTAAGGCAGGAAGGCCCTTAGAGAAAGTGGCAACAAGCCAGTTCTGTGTAAGAGCTCCAAGAGTTGCTGACCCTTCTACGGAAAGAATGTGCCCCCTGTAGCCACTGCCCCTTGAGCTTGGCCCCAGCCTGAGGAACCATGGAGCATGCTTGACTTTGGACCTGATGCAGGACCACCCAGACTGACCACGAGAAACAAAACAGCCTGCCAAGCCACTCTGGTAAGCAAGAAAGCAAAGTGTAGCATATAACATTAAAATCTCAAGTTGTGTTTACACCATAATATCAATTTCCCAAAAAGGTGGCTTTGAAGGATGAAATGGTGACATTTTGGCACACTCATGGTGTGCCCTGACCACCTTTGCCTCACTTTCAACATATATCTTACATCGGCCCTCACTCTATTTAAAATAATGCTTGCTGTAGTTATTTTTCTTTTATTCTTTGTTTGTTTTTATTCCCAACAAAGCTTGGAGCATTTTGACAGGGAAATCTCATTGAGTTGACTTGAAAACAAACTTTTAGAAGGAAAAGATCACTTTCCCACTAAGTGAAAAGGACAGTGTTGTGAAGACAGGAGCAAAGGAAATGTAAGGAATTAAAGCAGCGTTCAAATAGTGCCTAAGAGCAGGAAAGAAACCCATGGATAGAGTAAGTGGTATGGAATTCCAAATGTCTAGTATTGTTTAAGACAATTTCCACATTGTCGTATTGTGAAGACTTAGCCTGTACAATTGTTTAAAAAAATGGCACCAGCCTCTATTTAACAGCTGGCCAAAATATGACAAATATTTCTCACACTGATTGCATGCTTATGAACAATCAAGGAACAAAAGCAAATTGATCCAACTGAGCACAGCATTTTGCTCAGTTGCTATTGATATTTTTCCCTGACTCTGGTGGTTTGAAGAGAGACCCTTCCTACCCAACCACTCTGTTTGTTCCCCTAGTAAGTTCTTCAGTAATTTAAAAACACATTTTAAAAAGAAACTAATTTAAAAATCTAAATGTGTTCATTTTAGGCTGTTACCAGCTTAGTCCTTCTGCAAGCTTAGAGAGCTGTGAATTTGGGTCCTACTCAAACAGGAGTAAAGAGAAACACTGAAAGTGTCTGCAAGGAAAGTTGAACAGTTTATCTATGCATGTCTTTGGAGTATACATCTGCAGAGTCTACGTACCCGCCAGAGATCAAACAGATTTACTTGTTTGTTTGTTTATTTATTTTACTTATTCACTTTACATCCTGCTCACTGACCCTTCCCAGTTACCAACTTCCCCATTCCCCTCCCCTTCTCCTCTGCAAGGAGAGAGGCAACCCCTGGGTATCACCCCACCCTGGCACATCAAGTCTTTGTGAGGCTAGGTGCATCCTCTCCCACGAGGCCAGACAAAGCTGCCCAGTTACAAGTACAAATCCCATGTACAGGCAACAGCTTTTGGGATAGCTCCAGCTCCATTTGTTTGGAACCCAAACAGATTTCTTGAATGTGTCTGTACTGGACATATGTATACTATTTTTCTTGTCATTGTTCTCTGAACAATACAGTATGACAGCCATTTATATAACATTCACTATTTTATGTTGTCTTAGGTTTAGTAAGTAATTTAGAGATTATTTAAGTTATGCAGGAAGGTGTATAGGGTGAGATGAATATTCTGTGCCGCTTTTGTATAGGGACTGGAGAATCCACAGAACCAGGAACATACACCTTGCAGATATCAAAGGATGACTAGGTTTCTACCTCAGTGGGATGGAATTGTGTGAGAAAAGATTAGAGATGTAGGACAATCTGTCACTTAATCATGATCAAAGAGAGATCAGATTTGCTGAGCTTCCTTTGGAAATAAGACATTATTTGTGCAAAATAGTGGTGTATTGGCTGGTTTTGTGTGTCAATTTGACACAAGCTGAAGTTATCACAGAGAAAGGAGCCTCCTTTGAGGAAATGCCTCCATGAGATCTGTAAGGCATTTTCTCAATTAGTGATCAAGGGGGGAGGGCCCATTGTGGGTGGTGCCATCCCTGGGTTGGTAGTCCTGGGTTCTTTAAGAAAGCAAGCTGAGCAAGCCAGGGGAAGAAAGCCAGTAAGTAACATCCCTCCATGGCCTCTGCATCAGTTCCTGCTTCCTGACCTGCTTGAGTTCCAGTATTGACTTCCTCTGGTGATGAACAGCAGTGTGGAAATGTAAGCTGAATAAACCCTTTCCTCCCCAACTTGCTTCTTGCTTCATGGTGTTTTGTGCAGGAATAGAAACCCTGACTAAGACAATTGGGAAGGCAGATTTTTTTTTTAATGAGATGCCTATATTGGCTACCTTTCTATTGTGATAGATACTACAAATAAGGAAAGTTATTAAAGAAAACATTTAATCTGGGGATTATGGTTCCAGGGGGTTAGGACATGACCATAGCAGGCAGGCATGTTACTGGAGCAGTCGATGAGAGCTTATATCTCATTCACAAGCATTAGGCGGAGAGCACACTGGAAACAGCATGAATCTTTTGAAACATCAAAGCTTAACCCTAGGGAAACACCTCCTCCAAGGTCATCCCTCCTAATACTTTTCAAACAGATCCACTAACTAGAGATAAACATTCAAATAAATGAGCGGGGACTATTATCATTCAAACCATCACAGTGGCTTTCAATTTTACATTTTTTTTTTCACTTTTTCTGTGGCAAAATAATCAACAACAACAATATAATAAGAATAATAAAGACTGACTTCTGAATCTTTTCCAGGAAAATCAGAGTTCTATCAACTAAATAGTGATATTCTTACTTTTAGCCCACATTGTTCCAACCTGTAAATGCTATTTTTTTTTCTTGCCTCAGAAAGTACAGATCCAAAGCTTTGTGACCACATATATATTTCTACTCATTTCAGCCAGATATGTGATGAACCAAAGTATAAATACCACCAAAGTCCAGCTTGGTGAACCAATGAGTTTTATTGGGATTACTGACAGAAATATGAATGAGGGCTTACTAATAGGAACAGAAATGACTCAAAGGCAGCTGCATCACCAAACCTTATACCAGTTCATAAAATTTGGGAACTTGGAGCACATTGCACAGCCTGCAGGCCACTCAACAGTTTGAAAAGTGTCCTTTCTAGGGGTTTCAGTTGGTTGAGCCTCTTTTAGGCAATTTGGCTGGTCTCTGATTCTTTCAGACTTTGAGTCTGCTTTGTAGCTTGTCTTATTTAAGAGTTACTCACTAGAAAAAGGAGAGCCTGGTGAATCTGATCAGTTTTGAGGACTCTCTGAAGCTGATTTGAGTTGCTTGGTTTCTCCTTGCTAGAAAGATAGAATGTTTCAATCCCTAAGGAAACAAAGTACTCAGTGGCTGTGTTCCACCTTTTTTCACCTTTTCCACACGATATCCATAATCCACGATTTAAATATATATGAGTGATATAATTTTTGGAAAGCATAATAGGAACTCAATGTGGTACAATGCTTCTTAATTGTAATTTTAGTTGTAGTAAGGACTGGAAATACTTTAAGCCTTTGAACTGCCATCTCCTTCCAACCTCCTGGTGACATATCTACCCATAACATTAAGATTTGTTTAGTCTTCTGTTCTTGATTATTTTTTCCTTACCTAGAGTCTCTGAACCTACTGTTCCTTCACCTTCCTTTCTGCTGCGCCATCTTATTTCCTAATCGCTCTCATCCCAGACCAAATAGCAATTCCTCGATATCCTAATTTGCTTCCTGCTTCTCTGAAAAATAAAACAAAACAAACCACCACCACCAACAACAACAACAACAAAAACAACAAAACAAAACAAAACAAAAAATTGTGTAATAGGACCTTGGGGAGGAAAGGGTTTATTTGCTTTCATTTCCATGTCACAGTCTATCACTGATGGAAGTCAGAGCAGGAATGCAAGCAGGAATCTGGACACAGGAACTAAAACAAAGCATAGATGAATACTGCTTACTAGTCTGCATTACATGGCCTGCTCAACTAGAGTTCTTATTCAACCCAAGACCATCTGCCCAGAGGTGGCACTGCCCACACTGGACTGGTCCCTACCTCATCAATGAGCAATCAGGAAAATGCACTATAAACTTGCCCATAAGTCCATCTGACAGAGACAATTTTTTCAATTGATGTTTCCTCTTTAAGATGACTATATCTTGAGTCAAGTTGACAAAAAAATAACCAACTCTGTGAAGCCTTATACAGTCTTTCTAAATTAACCAAATTCCCTACTTTAGGTCCCCATGGAGCCCTGCATCTTCTTGTTTATGGTTTGTCCAAGGATCTATGTGTGGGAAGCTTGATTTTTTTTTTTTTTGAGAGTTGTGATGTGGAAGTTGACAGACCATTTAATAGGTAAGATTTTCTGTGAGATTATTTGAATATTAAGAATACTGACTTCAGACAGGAGCCTACATAACTGTCCTCTGAGAGGCTCCACCCAGCAGCTGACTGAAACTTATGCAGAGATCCACAGCCAAACATTGGACAGAGCTCAGGAACTCTTATGGAAGAGCTAGGGGAAAGATCAAGGGCCCCAAAGGGCATAGGAACTTCACAGAAGACCAATGGAGTCAACTAACCTGGATCCTTGAGGACTCTCAGAGACTGAACCACCAACCAAAAAGCACACATGGGCTGGACCTAGGGCCTCAGCACATGTGTAGCAGATGTGCTCCTCAATCTTCATGTGGGTCCCGAACAAAGGGACCAGGGGCTATCTCTAAAGCTGTTGCCTGCCTGTGGAATACATTCCCCTAACTGGGCCTCCTTGTCTGGACTTGGTTGCAAAGACTTGTTGTGCCAGGGTGGGAGGGTTACCCAGAGGGGCCTTCACCCTCTCAGAGAAGGGGAGGAGGGATGAAGGGAGGGATTGTGTGAGGAGAAAGACCAGGAGGGGGCAACAATTGAGATATAAAGTGAATTTTTCTTTAAAAAAAAGAATATTGACTTGAGACAAAACTCACGTATTTCTTGTGGGATCTGAGTTAGTTTTCATGAGAGCAAGTTGATATAAAAGCAAAGCTGATAGCTAAATCATGCTCTGGCTTCCAGACTTGAAACTTTTCCTTCCACTCCAGGTCTTCTCCAGAGTTGAACCTGTACTACTTCCAGAAGCGATGTCTTGATAACTCTTCAGACCTATAGGCTAATCTCATTAAAATATAAAGCTACCCAGCCTACCTCAGATACTGTGTTATAGTAATGAAAATGCACTGATAGACTTGGGATGGTGTTTGTTTAAATAATCACCTTACAATTCTCTTTGTGTGATGATGCATGTCTATGTCTTATCCATGAAGGGGGATAGGTCTGCATCCCTTAAACTCTCAACAAGGCACAGTGCTAAGGAAACATATAACACATGCTAGGAACTACATGTGTGTGCCTTGACAAAGTGTAAAAACTATGACCTCTTAACCCAGATGTGATACAATGTGGAAGTAGGGCTTTGGGGAGAAGATTAATTTTAGGTGTAGTAAGGAGGGCAGAGAGTCCATTGTGAGATTTGCGATTTCTTTCTTTTGTAAGACTAAGAGTACCTCAGAAGCCAGAAACAAATCACTTGGTACTTAGAGATTCCCGTAGAACTGAGAGTTACAAGTGCTTATTGATTGATGTATCTAGTAGATGTTATTATGTCAGATACAAGACAGATACAAATTTTAGATGAATAAACAGACAAATGGGTGGGATGGAGGGAGGAAAACTTATCTCAAGGAAGTAGAGAGATAAATGTTTAATATTTAACTCGGGATATTTATCACAGCAGTAACTATGATAACAGCGGTTGAAAGCGAAGGTTTTTTTATTTACATATTCTACCGGCTTCTACCCATGATGCCTTATAGCAAAAGACATAGCTCAAACATATTGTCTAACAAATGAAAACAATTATAAAGGCGTCCAACGTATGGATCCCATTCTCTTTTGAGAAAAATATAAGAGAATGACACCCAAATGTATACAATAATCTGGAACAAGATGGAGAAGACATCAACGCATTAACAATAGCTATCTTGGGGTGGGAGAAATCTGGAAGGCTGTTTGCTTCCTTTCACTCCCTCATGCTCTCTCATTTTTCCATAATTAGCAGGCACCACTTGTGTATACCATATGTCAGCTTCCTCCCACGGGGACTCTGTTTTTCCCGGACACCCTGTCAGGGCAGACATTCACTTGTCTGCATTCTCCAAAGAGTCAACAGTAATCAAGAGTGCCGGGGAACAGGGAAAGTTCTGTGTGTAACAGAATGCCTGCACCTCAGACCTCACAGCATTTATCTTGCAAATTCCTACAAGATACTCTTTCATACTGAGATTCTTGTGAGTAACTAGCAGATCTCTCTCTCTCTCTCTCTCTCTCTCTCTCTCTCTCTCCTCTCTCTCCACCATCACCAGTCCTCCTTGAGGGCCTTTTGTCTGGACTCCAGCTGCTAATTCAAATAAGCATGGACTTGCTTTTTTCCTCTGCAGGAAATTTTGCCCCAGCCCAACACTTTCTCCTACTCTACGGCTGGCTGCATGTTCTTCCTCCACAAAGGCCTTCTTTCCTTACTTAAAAAAAAAAAAAAATCCGAAGCCAGCTGCTGAGAAGACACAATTTCACCCATGCTGTTGCACATAAACATTAAAATTTAAGCCTTAATTACCTAAAGATGAAAAAGTTCATGTGCCGATTATCATTTTCCCTCATGATACTGTATCAGACTCCAGTGAAGACCACCGTTGCCCTTTAAAGCAGAAACATTTTGATTAAGAACAGAAGTGCCAACCACAGCCTGATGTAACATGTGACTGATCTTAGGGCACATTACCCACTACACATTGGTCTGGTTATCACATTTCCCATCATTCTTCAGACATTGGTTTTCAAATTCTTGGAGCTGTTAGAACTCTGAAAAGAAAAAAACCAAAACCAATTCTTGGCAGGCATTTAGGGCATCTTAAAGGATCTGTCACAGGTATCAAGACCTCGTTTTCTGATTTTTAAAAATATGGTTGTATTGTGTGTATATATGAGTTCAGATGTGTGTATGGGTGCATATGCATGTATACCCACATGTTTGGAAGCTTAAGGTTGATGTCAAGATGTCAAGATGACTTTTCTTCCGCATGAGACAGTCTCTCCCTGAACCCAGAGCTCACTGCTTTGGCTGGACCTAGATCATTTTTCATACTATTGAGGTTAGGGTCTGATCCTGAACCCAGAGATCACTGTTGGATTGAGTAACCAGCTTGCTCCAGGATTCCTGATCTTGGCCTTCTGCAGGCAGAGACAAGCAGTTTGTCAAGCCCACTTGGCTTCTACATGGGTTCTGAAAATGCAAACACCAGTCCATACATTTACATAGCAAGTACATTACCTACTAAGCCATCTTCCCTGCCCCAAGATTCCATTTTCTAAAGGCATCCTAAAGGACTCCCCCTGACTTAGTGTGAAATCACAGATCCTAGCAACTAAGCAGAAACAGAAACAAGGGGGAAGATAATGTCTTCTAAGGCAAATGGCTCACACTCGACCTGAATTTTATCTATAACTGCTGTGTGTAACTGAGACTGTGCTAGTCATTTTTAAATGAAAGCTAGCATGTGCTAGCCTCCATAAAGACAACCTCTTGTTATCTCACCACAATCTGCTCAGGCTTGTCCTAAAACCTACAGCTCACACAACCTTCTTCATCACACAACCCACTTCATCAGCAAGCTCAACTACTGAAATAACCTGTTCAAAGTCCCCCACAGTTGTGAAGGCTCCCCTTTAAACCACAGCTCACATCAAACCCATGCTCCTAAAATCTTGGAACTGACCCAGCTCCCCCTATAAATGTAAATCTTCTGTGCCTTCATGCTAACATAGAACTGGAAAGAATTACATGACATCCTTAGAACAGATGCATTAATATTCCATATTTGTAAAAAAAAAAAAAAAAAAAAACTCTTCTGTTATTTTGGCAAAGACATTTTTAAAAATCACTCCTATTAGCAGTAAAACATCTGTGCTCCCAAAGGGTTGGGCTGTATGCCATCATATGTTTCAGCCCTAAGCATTGCGACTACCAGAACAGAAGAAGGATAAAAGGGCTATTATTATGCTACATATTAATATTACATATATTATTATATCATCCTGTAGCCCATATGTTCTAAATTTAAAGGCATCCTATTGATAGAAATTGGCAAAATGGCAATTTTCCTAAAATATTATCAGAAAGCTTACACTAATATTCTATCCTTTTTTTTAATTGTATGAACTCTAAGATGTCTTCAAATTTATCTATCCTATCGAATCTCCTGTTAAAAATATAAAGTAAGAGTATATGATTTGGTCTTCCAGACAACTTTTATGCACATAACGATTCCTATCTCTCCATATAAATATAAATATAGAGCTGTTTACAATCTAGAAAGTCAAAAGTTAGTAGAATGAAGTTGACGTGCATTTTGCTTTAGTTTTCAAATAAAAACATCAAGGATCAAATTGTAAGAGTATTCTGCTTGCTATCCTAGGTCCCGAGTTTTAAGTGTGAAATGCTAGGGTATAGACAAATTATTTAAAAAAAAAAAACAAAAAAAAACAAAACAAACAAACAAAAAAAACAAGTCCTTTTTACATCCCAGCCCCTGACTCTGTAGTACATGCTTTCATGGTATCAAAACTAAATGTCCAAGTGTGACTTCCTTGTATTCTGTCAGGAGGAAGCTCTGCCACTCATCCAACATCAGTACCAAGTTCAGCATCTCTTTTCTCTAGCACTGTGATCATGGGCATATTTTATTACTTGAGCTTCTGTGCTTATAAAATAGGACTCTTTGTAAACATGGATTAAATGGGACAACAATCTGAAAGTAAAAATCCCAGTGTTGTGCACAACACACAGTAGGTATTCAATCTAGAATAGTTCTCATGGCAAATGTCAGCCTTCCACTTGCCCAGTGGTTCTCAACCTTCCTAATGCTGTGCTCCTTTAATACAGTTACTCATGCCTTGGTGACGCCCAACCATAAAATTGTTTTTGTTGATACTTCATAACTGTTACTTTGCTACTGTTATGAATTGTAATGTAACTATCTGTGCTTTCTGGTGGTCCTTTGGGGTCATGACCTACAAGCTGAGAATCACTCCTCTAGCCTCTTATCCAGAAATGCCCAAAGAGAAGTGTGATGTTCAAAATCCAGCTACAGCCTCACAAGAAGGCACCTCCTTAATAATCTTGATCATCTACACGATGTTTTATGATGACACTTCTGAGGTCCTCTTTGACATCTCAATATAGATTTTTAAAATGAAATCTATGTTAGGAAGATCTATGGCATGCTACAGGTGCCTGAGATAATATCTTAGCCCCATTAAACTGACTCAGTGCTGAATACTATCTAGTTCGCAGGTGGCAAAGATTCTACAAAAGCAAAGCCCAAGAGGGAGATGTTGGAAAGAGATGGATAGAGATATAAAGAGTGATAACACCAATTGCAGATTTGTGGCAGGGATCTGCATCTCACCAGTCAGAGAATTGGAAACTTACCTGCTTCACTTCCTTCCAAGCTGCATTTCTTAGACTGGGCTTATGTCTGTTTTCTTCAAAACACATGAGCCTTAGTAATAACAGTGCCACATAAAAATTATATAGCCCTTAAGAGTAAAACTTCTGAACCATTCCTGTATGTACACATCAAAAATGGAACCTACTGAAAATGTTGGATTCTGATTCAGTGGGGCATAGAAAACTGAAATCTTGAATTTCTTTCTTCTTCCCTTCCCTTCCTTTCTCTTCCCTTCCTTCCTTCTATCCTTCCTTCCTTCCTTCCTTCCTTCCTTCCTTCCTTCCTTCCTTCCTTTCTTTCTTTCTTTCTTTCTTTCTTTCTTTCTTTCTTTCTTTCTGTTTGTTTTTCAAGACAGGGTTTCTCTGGTGACAGCTCTGGCTGTTCTGGAACTTACTTTGTAGACCAGGCTAGCCTTGAACTCAGAGATCTGCCTATCTCTCCCTCCCAAGTGCTAAGATTAAAGACATGTGCTACCATTGCCTGGCTGAATTCTGCATTTCTAAGAAATGGTCAATGTGTTAGGGAAGCAATCTAAGGATCATGGGATTATTAGAACTTACAGTTATTTTCCTAGTGAGCTAGTAGTTCCCAACAGTGAGCCAATGAGTAAGGGAACAAGTGTTTATTTCTGTTTTACAGGTAGAAACTAAGGTCATGAACAATAAGGACATTCACAATATTACTGTGTTCCTTCACTTTAACTTTCAGTAATACCATCAGTATCATCATTTGACTTAATTAAGCCCAGGTAAATCTGTTTCACTGGAAAAAGTAAATGTGGTTACTGACTTACCTTTCTATTGATCATAAATATATTCATGTTTCTTACTGCATCATACACAGTCTTCACTGTATATAAACTCAAGTATACTGTACACATGGACCTATTGGGTTTTACGCCATAAATATTTAGGGATTTGTTATTTAAGGAAGTCATGATCTGCCCATAAGACAAGAACCGGTTCCTGCTCTCAAAGAGCTTACACACAGCAGAGAGGCAAATATCTACACCAGGATCTCAGCAAAAGCCATGCTTTGTTCAGTGCAAGGAAGGCATGGTTTGACAGCAAGAATAAAGTCTTATGGAAGGACAGAGGGGCAATTAGATCCACGTTAAGAGGACCAGGAGGGATCCTCAGTGCAGGAAAGTATCTGCGGCTTGACATTCAAAGTAAACGTTTGATTTCAACATCTAGGATTAAAATGTGGAGGAAGAAAATAGGAAGGGACAAATCCCAGAGGTGACGGAAGAGACGTGTTGTTTTTCCCTGTCCTTCCTGGATATCCAAGTACTTGGGTTTGCACACCTCTCATACAGTGTAGAGAAACCCTGTGCCTTTTGTCTGAGGTCTATCACTGCTTCTCAGAATGGAGTAGCCATATACTCAAATTTTCTTCTTCTCTAGTCTGATTCATGAAGGGAAACTATCTCCTTTCAAGAAGAGACTTAGAGACTCAGATAACAAATCTCTCCTTGGTGAGTCATGTTCTCCTTGGCAATCCAACAGCCCATGGATATTTCCTTTCTAGCTCTTTCTTTTCCATTTGTCTCTAATGGAAACATTGCCTCGTGCTTTCCTTTGTCAAGCCCTGCAGCTCACCTGAAGGCCTCCTTTAGGTTTTGTGCTTGAAATCAGTTCCTATCTCCCATACATACATCAGCTAGATTGTCTTCCTGGAGCAACTTGAGTGAAACCAGTGCATTGTAAGACATTTTCTACTGACGGACAAGGCTAGTAAAGTATCCAACAAGCAGCAGAAGCTCCATAAATGCTTATTCCTATGATACGTCATTAACAGCTTGCTTTGTGCAAAGCTCTATCTCAGCTATCTGCTTTGTTTAGATATTTTGATTTTGTTTGTTGTATTCATGACACTATTTCCTTTTGAATTCCTTTTCCTGTGACCTATTATTCATCATAGTAAGTTTTTCCCCCAAACTTCACAACCAAACTTCACAATACCCAGAGAAGAAATGCTCATGGGTATCTCTGACTTTTGCAGACAAGAACTCTTTTTTTTTCTTCTTTAAATTTTTTTATTGGATATTTTATTTATTTGCATTTCAAATGTTAGCCCCTTTCCTGGTTTCCCCTTGGGAAACCCTGTATCCCATCCCCCTCTCCCTGCTTTTATGAGGGTGCTCCCTCACCCACTCACCCACTCCTGTCTCCCCGCCCTGGCATTCCCCTACACTGGAGCATCTAACCTTCACAGGACCAAGCGCCTCTCCTCCCATTGATGTATGACAAGGCCATCCTCTGCTACATATGTGGCTGGAGCCATGGGTCCCTCCATGTGTACTCTTTGGTTGGTGGCTTAGTCCCTGAGAGCTCTGGGGAGTCTGGTTGGTTGATATCGTTCTTCCTATGGGGTTGCAAACCCTTTCAGCTCCTTCAGTCCTTTCTCTAACTCAACCATCAGAACTAGTCCTTCCTTAGTACCACTATTTCTATGGTTTCAAATTGCAATAAGTATGAAGATCTTTGTACTAAAGATTGATTGAACCAGATATATAACCTTTATACACCAAAATAACAATTCTTCAAAATAGCCCCATGTGATTAACAAGTTCTCCCATTAGAATCTTTTAAGTCCTTTAAGCAAATACAAACCATTATAACCAATCCTGGGTTAATTCATCCCTTACAAAAACACATGCTACCTCACTAGAAGCCAGCTCCCACCTTAAGATTCATTCTGGAAAGACTTATCAAAGTGATTTCTGGAAAGTGTTTATCAAAGTCCAGTCTAAAATAGAAGAGATACCAAATTCTAGGAAGTTTTGGTTATAATCATATCAATTTCAAATATATTCAATAAAAAAATGCCCACAGTTTTGACAAGCTGCACTTTAAAACTAGCATTGTAATTGATTATAAACTGAGCTTTTTAAAGTATGCCACACTTGAAGTGAGTTTTTGCACTCGAAATAATTTTCAATTTTTCAACCAATGAATTTTCCTGCTGAAAATTCAGCCCTTGTTCAAATTAAGTAGGATCTTAAATTAGAAGTCAGAAAAGTGAGAAAATATTTGTTTTCTTTCTCATTAGAAGCATCTTCACTATGAAAAAAATTGAAAAGCTTCTCATATTTCAAGATTCATCTTTCGTTCTTGAATTCTTTCTAAAGAAAGGCGCTGTCAACACACTAGAGGCCGTGTTTAGTGTTTGCTGACTGTTGGAGGAGTGAATTAATTGTTATGGTGAGGGTTGCCAAGAGGCAGCTTCCAGATTATCATTTTGCCATTATTGCATAGCATTCTCCTGAAGAGAGAAACTTTCCTTCATCCCCAGTTACATAAATAACTTATCTACATAAATGTGAATTGACACCGCCTAGTTTTAGCCAATATGTCACAATGTCCATTTTGATGTCCAGATTATCCCAGGTTTAGACAGCACATACCCCTTCAACTGGAATATTTATACTTTATATTGTTCATAATTCTGCAAGCCATCCTACCAGATGGCCTCACAAGAAATTCTAGACCTGTTTTTTATTTTGTTTCTTTTTTAAGTAATATTGTAAAAATGTGTTCTTTAGCAATTTCGCACATTCACATAATTTATTTTGATCATATCCACCCACCATTAAGTCCCTCCAGCTCCCCCAACTGCCCCCACCCTATTTCCCTCTCAAATTCATGTTCTCCTTTTTGTTGTTAATAATAGCCTCTCGAGTCCAGCTAGTGTTTCCCATATGAGTATGGGTGTGAGGCTGGAACATGAGCTATATACCACTGGCCATATCCCCAAAGAAGAGTGACTCTCTCTCCCTCAGCAGCCATTAACTGCCAAGGGAGGAGCCTCATTCATTCATGATAGATTTTAACTGGTTTGATGTCATGCAGATCTTGTACAGGTGACGTCAGGTGCTCTGAGTGATGTGTACGACAGCAGTGTGATGCCTAGAACTCTCTTTTTCACAATTCTCCTTCCCACCCATCAGCTTTCATATCTGTTCTGCCCATTCTTCCATAATGTTCCCTGAGTTTTGATGTGGGAAGGAGGTAAATAACTGGCGCTTTGACCAGTACAGTAGTGTATTAAGCACTACTCGCTGCAAAATGAAGCTTCTCTGACTATAGTGGAAAACAACATACATCTATGGGTATAAACATAAATAAATAGACGTAAGTTTAACAATATGACCATCTAATATAACAGTAGGTTCCACACAGAGTCTATAATCTCCTCAATCATGGGCTTTTTTAAAACCAGGTTTACAGAACCAGACATCAAATTCATTCTCTGGAAACAGCCCTTTTATATAACCAAAAAGCATTTGGTTATCTCCATAGTCCTTAGGCCATTATTGCACTAGCAGGAACATCCTGACAGGCAGGTCAGTATTGTAGTGTGCAGGGTGCAGTGGTAGATAAGCACACTGATGTTAGTTCCTTCTGAGCAGCCTGCATAGCACCTTCTGATACCACAAAGGTATAAAGCAGAGTTTTCTTGTTGAGGTTGATTTCTAATAAATCTAATAAATTCCCTTTTTTATGTTATATATTCATCTATTCTTATAGAGAACCTAACTAATACAGATTGATAGATGTTAGAATATTCATGTTTTTACCTGTATTTATATGATGTTCTGTTTTTATCTATATCTATAAATTATTGTCTATGTAAATTAAAAACCATGAATACCACCAATATCCAGCTAGGATGTAGTCTAGATTCTGTCTTTTCCATATTTATACTTGTTCTACCTGATACTCTAAAACATGTTTTTACCTACAGTTTATGCACTTGTTGCTCAGTTCTGAGTTGCATAAAATTTAAAAGTTACTAACATGCAACTTTCTGAGAGAAAGAAAACTAATCATACTGAAGCATGTGTTGGTCATTTTTCATATTCTATTTCAGAGTTCATACTTCAGATTCAGCTTTTAAAAAGTGCTAACTTCTGAAAGTTCTCAATATATATCCTCAAACTCATTTACCCTGTCATCAGTAGTGGTTAGGAATAAATGTTTGACAGGAACTTATTACAGTGCTGACTATGATCACAGAAAACAATATCACTCATATGGATAAAAAACTTTTCATATTTAGTACATCTATCGCTTTGATCATAAACCTAGGTTGATATAAGGGGAAGATAATTTTGAAAGTACAGTATTTTATGTGATTCAGCTTATTTGTAATTCACATCTGTGTTCCTTAATACTCCAAGATTTTATGCCATACTAAGCAGAACTAGTGGCAAGTTGTCCTTCTCAGGAAAGTGAGGTCAAGAAGTAAGCTAGGAGGGTGGAGCCATGGCTAAGTAGTTATAACCTCTTCCTGCTCTTTCAGAGGACTTGAATCTGGTTCCCAGCAGGCTCACAGCTGACTGTAACTCTAGCTCCAGGAGAGTCAACATCCTTTTCTGACCTCTCCAGGCATACAAAAACACATATAAACATTAATAAACACAAAACAAATCTTAAAATAAAAGGGGTGGGAGATTGCAGAACATACATCTATGGATATAAACATAAATAAATAGATGTAAGTTTAACAATATGACCATCTAATATAACAGTAGGTTCCACATAGAGTCTATAATCTCCCCTACCATGGGCTTTTTTAAAACCAGGTTTACATAACCAGACATAAAATTTATTCTCTGGAAACAGGCCTTGTATATAACCAAAAAGCATTTGGTTATCTCTGTAGCCATTAGACTATTATTGCGCTAGCAGGAACATCCTTATGCATGCTGATTGTGGGAGGGGTGTAAGTATGGCATATATACTGGCCAGTCTTAGTAACAGGAGCCCTAGTGCTTATTGCATAGGTGAGCAGGCATCACCTGAAGCACCGTTGGCCATTCTCCCACTACTAACCTCCAACCTGGGAATTTTGACCTTGGTAATTTTATTATACCTTCTTTCCTGACACTTTATTTAAGCCTGAACAGATCCACACATTAGGTGTAAGGCTCAGCTAGGACTACTGTGATTTGCCACTCACTTTAATTCCTCTTTGATGAACTTTGTTGAATACCCATTTTTAAAGGATCCCAATGTGATGCAAATGTCTGGTGATTTTTCATACTGGATCATAATTGAATGAAATTACAGGTCTATGAGAGATAGCTGCAGAGTTCAAGCATAAAAAACCATGCACACACAGGATTCCTGTGAGACTGAATGCTGTCTCCCTGAAGACCTGAATTTACATAAACTGTATGCCTATCCACAGAATCTCCTGACCCTTAAAATATTAAAAAAAAAAATCCACCAAAACTGGCCTCAAGCTCACAATATTCCTGTCATACTAGGAAAGTGTGAGTTTTAAGGTATATAAATGATATCTCAGTTAAAATCCAAACACAGAGCCAGCAATTTAGGTGAGAGGCCCTAGGTTCCCCATCAATACACAAATACAAATGAAAGCCAAACAAGTCCCTAGGTTATTCCTGTGTTTAACAATAGCCTTAGTAGTATCCGACAGAGCATCTTAATTTTCCTGTTTCACACACAAGAAAATTAATCCTCAAAGAGTTAAGGAGAGCAATTCTCATTTCATAAAAGAATTCAGGGTACAAACCCATCATTTTTCAGTCTCCAAACTCAGGGTTTAATCAATATAACTTGACTTCCTGATGACTTGAAAGATATCTTTTGCTTTAATTCTTTTACCAGTCAGCATCACTTCCCAAGAAATAGGGCTTTGAGTCACATGGTAGGCCAACACCATGATGAATAAAATAATTTATTTGAATAGTGTTTTTCAGCCAATAGGTTCAACATTATGAAATCTCAATCTCTAAATTAAGATTCAGAATATGAAAGAATAGGAACTGACTGGAGAGACAGAAGCTGGAGGATCAAAGACCTGAGACTAGTCTATGTTACATAGCATACCTCAACAAAAACAAGGTGAGGAGCCAGAAACATAGCTTAATCAGTAAAGTACTAGAGTTTAACTTGAGGAGCTGAAATCAATACTCAAAGTGCAGTTGCTGTGACACACACTTGTAATGCCAACTGTGAGGATAGGAGAATCCCCGGAAGCTTATAGATGAGCTAACATGGCCTATGTAGAAATGAGTGGCCTTGTCTCAAACAAAGGATGGAAAACACCAGAAGAATGCCGCTGGAGATTATTCTCTAATCCCACATACACACATACATCTGCAAACTTGCACAAGTATGTATACACACTCACACAAATATTTAACGGAAAGGGCAGGAAAACCAAATATCTGTCAGGCATGTGAAATAGTTCAGATTATCAGCTAGGCAAGAATCCTTGGTCTAGATGACCCTAGGGCCCAACTTTCACATGTCTCCCTACTATAAATATATAGGAGCAACTAACAACTTTTAAAAACTCCTAGAGGTCTTTTCGATCAGTTGTTTCAGCTAACCTATGCATGGTGATTTATGCATGCTGATCGTGGGAGCGGTGTAAGTATGGCATATATACTGGCCAGTCTTAGTAATAGGAGCTCTTTCTCAAAGACCCAGCTATTAAATGCTGCTGGGAAACAGATTAAGGTCCACTATGTATGGGTGTGTGTTGGGTGTGTGGTTTATGCCTGTATGGCCAGAGTTTTATTTGCACAAGAATTTTGGTTGGTCAGTAGCTAAAGCTGGAGTGGAAGAAGGATGACAAGCAAAAGGAAGTTTATAAGATGGGAAGAAATATTCTAGCATCTATCTGCTTACTGCAAACATTTTGTCACAAATAATCAATCCTGTTTGAGATGTACCAGGTTCTCATTGTTTCATTGGTGTATGGATATATGTAAATAACCTATCTTATAACTAGTAAACTGATGCATATGGACATAAATAAGTACAAACACATGCACACATTTTATAGGCAAGCACATAAGTTTATGGTTTTTAAAAGTAGCCAATCAAAACATGTATTTGTGTAGGCTGCATTTAAGACTCCTCCATTCAACTCGGTGTCCCTTTCTTACTACTCTTTATGAAATAGAATTGTTGGAATAAATGAAATTTTCAGTCTATTGCTACTTAAATAATACATATGCTATTATTAACTCTATTCTTCAATATTTTTTGAGACAATGGAGAAAATACTTTCTGGTATGTAAGTTCAAAGACAGAGACATCTTAGCAGACATGAGCAGTTGTCTTGAGAATGCACATTTCTGAAAATTGATAGCCTGTCTTTGTCTGGCAAAACAAAGCAACTTTCTTTCCCAGTTCCCTCTCTGCCTGTGTAACACAAACAAATCTTTTCTTGTTTTTTGTTCTTCCTTCCTTCCTTCCTTCCTTCCTTCCTTCCTTCCTTCCTTCCTTCCTTCCTTCTTTCCTTTCTTTTCTCCAATACTAATTTAGTACAGGGTAAGTATATAAAATTTTAAACTAAATATACCTCTCAAGGCCCTTACAAGGAAACAGTCCTGGGGTCTCAGCACTTCCTCAGAGCGGCAGAGAAAAAGATGTTGACTTCAAGTTCAAGCTAACATGAAGAGCAAAAGCAAATAAGGATTAGAAGGAGACAGATGTTCAGATCATGTGTTTAAATTGATGATAAGTAAACAGGTTATTATAAACAAAGCTAGACAGCTGGATGTAGTTAGAGAGTACTTATAAAAGAAAGAGGAATACAAGTAAGTAACACTAAAACCTTTTTGGAAAAAAAAAAGATGTAGAAAAATGCTAAGAGAATTTTGTCCTATTTTTGGATTTAAGGAGGGATTCTCAGAATTTTGTGTTTTTCTCATTACCATAAATTGTGCTTACATTTACATTATACTCACCTAGACTTACTTAACATATGCTAAAAATAAGGACTTTCGTCTCCTGGGACAAGTCACATGTTCCTACAGTTGCTGTATTTTGGGCTCTTTGGCTGTGAGCAGTACCACGCCAAAGAAAAACAAGCAGCTGAAACAACACTACAAATTCAGAATGTCACTTGAACATACTCCCTCCATAAGGCAACCAAGGGGCCAGGGTGGCCCCTCAGGTTTTTTCCCTAAAAATCTGGAAAGCAATTGCATTTTTTATCACAGTTTTGGGGATCTGAACAGCATCCAGACATCTGTAAGATGTGTATTCTTAATCACATCTGACTTTTCCTTCCAAGTCTTGTGTATAAAGACCTTGAAACTGCCAGATAGCCTATAAGGAGGTAAAGTCCCCTCAAGTGAGGCTGCAGAAGAATTTGTTCCCAATCTCCCAACTAAATTTGAGTCCATCTGTGGAGCTTGTTGTCTCCTGGTAACCTGGAAATCTGTTTGGATCTGGCATTGTTTTCACTAGCCAAAACTTCCTGGGTGCATGCTTTCAACTAGCTCTCTTACCATAGAACATTACATACCTTTTTACTAATAGAACATTTATTAGGTAGGAAACTTTACATGGGCATTGACATGAGGCAAGTCAGGAAATAACACATTGTCTGCTCCCAATAAGTGTGGTGTCTATATGGTCAAAGATATCGATAACTACCTGAAATGGAATAAAACACAAAGTGATACCTGTAGTTATAGCCTTAGGCAAAGGGTAAGAATGACTAAAGTTTAAAATGACAGAGAGAAAATTCCAGAAAAAAATGCATGCAAAGCAAGAGATAGTAATAGGTTGACCAGATGTATAGACTCAGCGGAGACACCAGTATGTATCTTGATTGTATTGTCTCCTATCATTCTCGAACATGAATGAAAGTTAATGAAAAAATAATATAGTCAACCTGATTATAGAAAAATGAATTTAAGTTTAAAAAAGGGAATGCGAAAGACCTTCCAGAAGGAAATAAATGAAGAATGTAAACAAAAGCACAAAGACATAAAAAATGAAAAGGATCAAGAAATGAAGACAGGTAGAGAAGAGAGGGTAGATCAGGGCGGAGCTGGGATTAATATGATCAAAATAGATTTTATGAAATTCTCAAGCAATTAATAGAAACATTGAATTAAATTTAAAACACGCATACACAATAGTCCAAGGCTCACTGTTGAAGACAATTATGTTTAACCACAATACATATATACATGTATATATATATATATATATATATATATATATATATATGCATAACTTCTATTTTAAAATGTATATTTAACACTCACTGTTACTTTCTACCTACATGAAGAGATAATATTTAAATAATCTTTTTAATTATAGTAATCTGCTTATTTATACTATGTGCTATAGTTATTCTATTATAGTCTACAATATAGTAGAAACAAACCAAAACCATTTGGATGACAGCTATGAAGCTGATCATCACCTACCATTTCTAGCACCCGAGGAAGTGCTCTGCTAGCTGTTGGTCACTTGATAGACCTTTTCTTTGAAGATGTAGTAAAATTAGCATCTTGTCCATTTTGATTTGTATGCTCTACTTTTTACTTATAAATGTTTACCATATCAAAAATATATTTATTATATACTTGATAATTACTTTATAAAGATATAATTATTAAGCAGATTCTGGTATGTTAAATGGGTTCTTGGACTCAGTAGTCAAGATACTAAGAGTGTAATTTTCTTCTTTTATGATCAACATGCCATAGAATATTCTAGTTGAAAAATGTATATTTACTTGTGCAATTACTTCCTACAATCCACGAATGTGTGCACAGGTGCATATGTGCATGCATGTACATTTATGTGCAGGTCAGAGGACATCTTGAAGGAATCCATTATCTCCTTCTACCAACTGGGATTCAGGAATCAAACTCAGGTCTTTGGACTTGGCATCCAGGTCCTCTACCTGCTGAGCCATCTTATAGTCCACAGAAGTAATATTTTGTATTACCTTGCTTTTAGAACCTTTAAACTTGTGATGGAGAACTTGAGTCATGCAGGGCATTAACCTGTTGTCATTTGGACCCTACATGACCAGAAGTAATGTTTGGAATACCTTGACTCTTCTCCATTGTTATTGCAACAATTTCCCTTTTGCCACAATATAGTTATGCTCCATTCTCTATTTTTTTGTTCATTCCTAGTTCTGTCTACAGTAGCCTCTAAATTATGAGAAAAGTTTTGAAACATCATTCATGTTGTGTCATTTCTTTGTTTCAGACCTTTCTATGCCTTCCAGTGAAACTCAGATAAAATCCATGTTTCCCATTGTGACTTTAAGCTATCTCACCTCCCTGTCTCCTCACTCTGGTCTCAGTAGAGGTCTGAATGGAATTAAGACTTTAACTGCCCTGTAGTCCACTCTTCTTGAATGCAGCTTTGCTCTGATTGAAATTTTACTGGTCAGTTTGTGCCAAGTTCATTTTTCCTCCTGTAGTGTGCATGTGTGATGGGAGCACTAATGAAATTGTTTTTCCCTTCTGGCTTGGCCAAGGCCCATCTAAGGAAGGCTGATTGGCAATCAAAAGTGCCCAGTGACTGATAGAGAGGTAGATAAGTGGACGAAGTCGGCTTATGGACACAGAGCACCTCCCTCAAACAGGCCAGTCATGCTGTTATCGTGAAATTCCTAATAGCTTCACAAAGTTAGTGTGCATTGTTGGTGTCAAGCAATAAAACACGGGATGGATAATACATAGACACACAAATACATTAATGTTATCTGTACAATACCCAGGAGCTGGCCATACAAAATCTAGCCATGCAAAAACTGCCAAAAGATAGGCTCAAAGCCATAATGTTAAAAAAAAAAAAAAAGGCAGTTAGGACCCAGTCAGCTTGACTTTCTGAATAAGAGCATCTGTAAGCAGAAGTCACCCCTGGGTGGGCATGAATGACACAGGACAGCCGGCAGGAGGATGTCCACCAGGATTAGCTGGGTCAAGACATCAGGCAGCCCAAGCAGCCATAGCAGGCCCGGCAGATGCGGAGGCCTGATCGAGTGTCACCTCCCCTCATCTCCATCTGTTTGTTCAGCTGACCCCAGTGCTGGCCCCAGCTTTCTTTCAGGACCCTCAGGCAGCTGGGACCTGAGGAAAATGAGTGTCATGCGAGGGTGTTTGGCAACTGTGTGTCTGATGTGTGCTCATAAGTCATGGCAGTGAGGCGGTGAGGTGTCAGCTTACAATTTCTGCATGCTTCCTCTCCACACAGCCAGCCCACTGTTGCCAAACAGAGGGAGAGGAGGTGGTGGGTGGCAGAAGTCTCCACACCAGCAATTTAGGGAATGAAGTCTGTCTGCTCTGAGCCTTCACATCTTCCCTTATTCACCAGACTGGGGAAGGGGGGGAGGGTGTCTCAGTGGCCTCTAGACTCTAAGTGCAAGCTTCAAACTAATGCTGGAATGTCTGACTCCTTGAATCAGAATAGTTGCTTGGCCAGTACCCAGCTATATGACCTCGGGGAAGTTGCTCAACTCCTCTGAACCTCAATGTTCTCGTCTAGAGAATTATGCTGAAAGCATTCAAAGATTTAATGGCATAATCTTATTGAGGACCCAAGCACAGAGCCTACAGTAACAACATATCAATATGACAACTATTGCTATTATTTAAATGTATACCCCCGGGGATACTCAGAGGCAAGTCAGTTTTGCCCAGAGGATTTAGTATGCTTTAAGGAAAGAAAGGATTGTGGTTTTTTATTTTGCCAAACTCCTGCAAAAAACCCAGCCCAAAGGGTGGGTCCTGAATGCCCACCTCTGAGTGCTCATACGCACAGGGCTACACAGATGCCTACTGAAAACAACAAGTTTACAGCCCTGTGAAAGAAGCAGGTAATAAGAAATCAAGAAGAGGCTGAGGAGTCTTTGAGAAGAACACACACTGGATATGGAAATCATCACTGAGATCTACAACTCATTTAAATGCAGAGAACAACTGACCGCCTGATACCTAGTCCCAGCTGATGTCTACAGGACAACCCTCACTCCTAAGGCTCCGGGAAGAAAGTGAAGTGGGGATGGAAAGATGAGTGTGTGTGTGTGTGTGTGTGTGTGTGTGTGTGTGTGTGTGTGTCTGTGTGTGTCTGTGTGTCTGTGTGTGTCTGTGTGTGTCTGTGTCTGTGTCTGTGTCTGTGTCTGTGTCTGTATCTGTATGTCTGTGCGCACGCTCACGGATCTATCTGTGTTCATATATGTGAACGTGTGCCTGTGGACATTTTCAAAGGCCAAATGTAAATGTCAGGTGTCTTCATTAATTACTTTTCACTTTATATTTTGAGACATATTCTCTCCCTGAGCCTAGAGCTGGCCCATTCGAGTGGACTTCCTGACCAGGAAACTCCCAGGGTCCTCCTGTCTCTATCCCCATAGCTCTGAGATTGCAAAGCCCATCTTACTTTCATAGGAGTGCTGGGTATCAAAACTGTAGGTCCTCGTAGTTGTGCACCATGCGCTTCACCAACTGAGGCTCTCCGAACCTCCATTTCTCTTTAGCTTCAGTGTTAACTCTGACCTACTGCTAATGGCTGCCTAGAGCTGAAAGGAACAGTAAGCTTGACAGTGTCTGTCACAATCATGGGCACATGCACATCTGTCACTAAGATGGCCTTCAGTTCTTTCTGAAGCTACCTGTGGCCTTCATTAGAACTCCTCTCTCTCTTGATCTTTCTATGTGACACTGCCATGTGTTACTCCTTTTGAAGGAAGCACTCCCATTCTCAGACAGAAAAAAGGCAAAACAGTCATCTGCCACCAAAGATGTATGTATCTCCTTTCAGCCTTCCTCTGATTCACTGTCTTGAATCTGGGTCATCTCTCCCTCCCCACCAGCAACCTCAGCTGAAGCGGCTGTTCTCCATAGCACTTCAGTGTTTCATAGCCTTGGGATCTGCTTTCTTTCTAGTTCAGAATGCCTTTGGTGTTGGGAGTGGGGAAGGCAAACCTTCTCTCCTCCAGCAATTTCTTCTTCTAATGTGTTTCCTCCCCTGTGTCAAAGTCTATTGGAAACACAGGACCTCAGCTCACTGGGGGTCAACCACATATCTAAGGACATCCATCACTTCTTCCAACCCTGGTTTTTATCAAGATGAACTCTTCTGCCAGGGCACAAGAAGCCTATCTCACCATGTGGCTGGCATGATCAATAGCACTGTGCCCTTTTACAGGCCACAGTAGGCATTTTGTTTTCCACACTGTAAACCCTTCAGGATGTCTGCTTTGCAGCTGATGTGTTGGCAGAGCCTGAAGGCTCCATTCCTGACTGTGGCTCGATCGAGTCCAGTTCAAGGAAAACTTATTGAATAAAAACAAAATCTGTGCACAGCATGCTGCTGGCCGCAGGTTCTGCGGCAAAGGAAATTCCATTGCAGGGGAATGTCAGCCAGCCCTAGAAGAGCCAACTTTCTAGCCCTCTGTACTCAGTCAGAAAGCTGAGCTGACACATGGATTCCAGCAAGCTCACTGCAGCAGGATATACTGGCAGTATTTACTTCTCCAGCTCTTGCCTCAGTCAGGAAAAAAATACATATACCAGAACCATTCAGTCTAAAGGAGAATGGTGAAAGGCGAAGAAGGAAGAAAGTGTCTTGTTTAAAACGGTTCCCAGGCACTCACCAACTCCTAAGAGGATCATCCCTGAGGACAAAACCTGAGAGAGAGAGAGAGAGAGAGAGAGAGAGGGAGAGAGAGAGAGGGAGGGAGAGAGAGAGAGGTCTCTCTTTGTGTTTATGTCTGTGTGTCTGTCTGTATGTTTGTGTGTCTGTGTGTCTGTGTGTATTTGTGTACAAGAAGCAGAAAGTATGTTTGTCAAGCACTATCCACCTTGTTTTTTTTTTGACAGGGTCTCTCACTGGCCAGGTAGTTTAGTCTGGCTGGCCAGTGATCCCTAGGGATACACTTGTGTCTGCCTGCCCAGTTCTGGAATTGTACCCATGCACCATCATGTCTTGCTTTTAGAACATAGGTTCTGGGAATCAACCTGAGGTTCATATTCTTATAAGATAAGCACTTTACCTACATACTTCTTTCTAGGTCACTAGGATTCTGATTTTCACATACAATGTGCATAGTCGTGCTGAGGTTACCATGTACGCAAACATACATATATGCATGGAACTCTACAAAGCACAGTGCCTTCTTCACAGACCAGTAAAGAAACGTGCTACTCCACACTGAACATATGAAAGGTTCAGAACACTGATTTTCCAGAGGCAGGAAATGGTTTTAGCTCTGACCCAAGCCGTGACAGCTGTTTCGTGGAGTTTCTGTGGCCCACATGCAGGCTATATCCCATCTATTTTCTCTATCTAGTTTTCTGTTCTAAGATGGGCAAAGCTGGCAGCAACATCTGCTGATAAAAAGCAGTGGGCAAAATGGGCTTCACGGGCATTGGAAACAGCCCTTGTTTGTGTCCGAGAAGGTTCTGGGCTGTTTCTGGCCATTGAAGTTTCTACTTCTCTTGGTTTCATTTGTGAGTGTGTTTTGTTGTAAATAATGAACCATAAAAAAAAAAACTAATGAGAAAGAAGAAAGGAAGAGGAGTGAAGGGAGGGGAAGGATAGAAGAAAAGAAGAAAAAAGTACAGGCTTATAAATCAAGGTTTTGGAAGATATTTGAAATTTTGTTCATTGCCAATAACTATACAGCACCCCCTCTTCCCTTTTCCTTCCAGAGCCCCCGATCATTCAGGTGTCTCTTATAGATGGCCTATTTATCTTAGAAGCTGAGCTTGCTCTAGCACCAAGCATCAAACCCAAGGAGTCCAGTTGACTGCCATTCTAGTGACTTCAGTGTATAGCTTTTCCTAGTACTATGCAGGGATGAAATTCAGAGATAAAATAATCTAAAGGCAGCATGAAATTACCCATAATTCCATAGTTATACAACAGGTAACTTACAGTTGCTTCTAATAAGATCACATAACTTTTAGCTACAAAATGCCTACGCACAGCTTCCCACAAGTATATAGTATATTTATATAATGTATTTCTGTCCATGAAACCAATGCACATTTTGAGCTGGAGAACTAGGAGTAGGTGCAGTCCCAAGTATTATTCATACTGGGACTAGATGTGGATCAAGCATCCAGGACTCTACCTGGAGATGGCAGTGATAACTTTCCCCAGACACTAAACACTGGCTTGGGGGATGTTCAAATAACCAGCGAAGAAGTAAACTCCTCCTGGATGAGAATACAGATACAGTCTGACATATGTGTATTTTGTTCATGACTCAGATACAACAAATACTATGCTTGGATTGTTTTGTCTGCTTAGTTTAGTTTAATTTTTTCTGAAATAGCAAACAATTCCTAGTAATGTTGCAAACAAGAATACAGTCTCCCCCTTTTTGGCTGCATCTTTGGAAAGAGCAGTGTGTGGTAGAATTGCAAACAATGCTTTTTGTGTGTTTATGAAAATCATGGTCACAAAATATAAACAGCTATATTTTCATCTGCAACACATAGAAGAATGACAATTGTACAACTAACTGCTCAGGAACACAATTCAGAAATCCCTCCAAAGTTTAAAGTTACCATCTGACCCGGCAGTTGTACTCCTGGATATGTGTGTGTTCAAGATAAAGATGTCATTATATGCTTGTATGAAATGTGCACCTCAGTACCCAGAACAGCAATCCCGATAGCTAAAAAGTGAAAGCAGTCTAGATGGTCATCAACTGATGGAGGAATTAAAAATGCAATCTATCTAGGAGTTGAGAAGATGGCTCATAGGTAAAATCCTTGCCATACATGCATGAAGAGCTGAATGAGAGTCCCTAGCTCCCACATAAAAAGCCAAATGAAGTGATATACCTCTGTAGTCTCAACACATACAGAGGTAGAGACAGAAAGCTCCAAGAGGAACCAGGTTCCTGTTTATTTGTCATTCTAGTCCAATCAGTGAGTCTGAGGTACAGAGAATGACCCTGTTTCAATAGACGGTAGAACTAAGGTAGAACTAACCCTACTGGGAAAGACACATGAGAGAGACCTCTGGACTCTCATGGACACACATTCAGCTACACCCACAAGGACATGCGCCCACACACATGAATACATGTGCATATATAACACATAGACATATACACACAAACAAACATTTACTTTAAAATTGTAAGATAAACAATTATTGAAGACACTGATGCCAACCTTATGTTTCTACTCATATATTTATGCATGTGTACCCTGCACACACCCACACACACACCCACACACACACACACACACACACAAACATGGACATCTACAAGCCGCCTGCAATACCACACACACACACACACACACACACACACACACACACACCCCACACACACACACACAAACATGGACATCTACAAGCCGCCTGCAATACCACACACACACACACACACACACACACATGAACATCTACAAGCCGCCTGCAATACCACACACACACACACACACACACACATGTACATCTACAAGCCACCTGCAATACCACACACACACACCCACACACCCACACAAACATATACATCTACAAGCTGCCTGCAATACCACACACACACACACACACACACACACACACACACACACAAACATGTACATCTACAAGCCACCTGCAATACCACACACACACACACACACACACCCACACACACACACACACACACATGTACATCTACAAGCCACCTGCAATACCACACACACACACACACACACACATGAGTTTTTAACGTATTGTTTATATATACAACAAAGTATCACTTGCAATGAAAAGCAGTGGTACTTCTGAATGTTACAAGAGAGGGAAAGGTTGCAAATATCATGCTAAGTAAATGAAGCAAGTCACCAAAAACCGTACAGTATTCCATTCCACTTACATTAGATACTCAAAATAAAAACTCTAGGAACAGAAAGCAGATGGATGGGTCATTGCCTGGGCTAAGAGGTAGACAGTTAAGTAATTCCATGCCTGTTTGTTTGGTTTTTAGATGGGGATCAAAGAATTGTCCATGAAAATGTTCTAAAGTTGTGGTGATGCTACAACTGAAGATGTATTGGATTGTGTCCTTCAGATGCATCTATTCTGTAGCTTGTAAATTATATCTTGGTAAAATTGTTTTTTAAAAAGAAGTTCTTTAGATTAAAGGATAATTCCTTATGGTGTGAAATGATATTACTTTTCCCAAATCATTGGAACAATGATTTTAAACTCACAGTGCTAATGTCATAGAGAAGCAGGAACCACTGGTGTAAATTATTTAAATAAATCAATTCTGCCTTGAGAGTGATTGGTTCAGCAATTCAGCTACAAGCCAATCAGCAAGTACTTTTATACCACAGTGGTCACGTGACTTGCTTTAGCTCTTTAAGGGTTGTCTTAGTTTGGATTTTATTGCTATGGAGAGACACCATGACCACAGCAACTCTTATAAAGGAAAACAATTAATTGGAGCTAGCTTACAGTTCAGAAGTTTAGTCCATTATTGTCATGGCAAGAAGCATAGTAGCACACAAACAGACATGGTGCTAGAGAGATAGCTGAAAGTTCTACATCTTGATCCACAGGCAGCAAACAGAAACTGCTACACATTGGTTGTAGCCTGAGCATATAAGAGACCTCAAAGCCTGCCATTATGATGGCACACTTCCTTCAACAAGGCCACACCTACTAATAGTGCCACTCCCCATGGGCCAGGCATTTACACATAATGACTCTATGGTGGCCATGCCTATTCAACCAACTATAGGGGTTAAAAAAAAATCATCAGGTCTTTTGGAGGAGAGTCTCTTTCTTTGACTAGACTTAAATGATAGTACACATTGCCACTTGCCCTGGCAGCCACTGGGCAAGGATGAGCAGAAGCAGCTGTAGTGCTAGCTGGTAAAGCACATGGCTCTGTCATTTGTAGTTCTCAACTAAGTAGCCCTGCAAGCCAGCAAAGCTTGGGATTCTTACTATGTGAAATTATAAATCCACTCATTGTTTAAGCAAACCTGAGGCCTGATTTCTGTGAATTAGGAACCAAAATGGACAGAGGACTGGGAGTGAAATGTGCTACTATCCTAAAAGAAGTCAGGCCTCAGGGCATCTGTCCATTCCATGAAGAGAAAATAAATCACAAAAAGCATGTGTTCCGACCTCAACTGGAGAATTAAAATTGCAACCAACACTTAAGCCTATAGCAAAAAAAAAAAAAAAAAAAAAAAAAAAAAAAACAAAAAACAAAAAACAAAAAACAAAAAACAAAAAAACAAAAACCAAACAAACCTGGGAGAATGAGCTGACTGGAGTCTAAGTGAAGGGAACAGCCCAGATGCAGTGACCCTGGGATCCACATCTACCATGCTCTCTTTACTATTGTTTGTAGCCACCACTCTTCTTACCAAGTGCACGTGGATGGTGTTTATTACTATAAGCAGTTGTCCTTATGTTCGAAAGGAAATAAAATGGATACAAGTTCCAGGCCAGAGGAGATTTGATCTCTACTTCCCTGCACATTATGTATTTGGATTGCATGTATGTGATAACACCAACCAAGATCTGCAGATACAATGAGCATCCAAAACAGCAGACTCGCCCAAACTCTAGAAAACAGAAACACAGATGTATCTGAGTTCATGAGTAAATGCAAAATTATTTTGCAGGAAAAGAGAAGGTTTTGTAGAAGTTCTACTGGCAAATTATTGATGGAGAGAGGAAGGGAGGGAGGGAGAGGGAGAGGGAGAGGGAGAGGGAGAGGGAGAGGGAGAGGGAGAGAGAGAGAGAGAGAGAGAGAGAGAGAGAGAGAGAGAGAGAGAGAAAGAGAGAGAGAGAGCGCAGATCCTCAAACACGATACACAATTTACTGAAGGGAGTGAGGCCTGTTACCCTGCTTAATATTAGGCAGATTCTTCCTGGGTTGGGACCATACTCTTAAGCTGCTTGGCAGTGCCAGACCCAGTAATAAGGCCAACTGACTGTGTGAGTCTGAATTGTCATCATTTTAAGCAGGACTTTTTGCATCTCTGGCTTGCGCAGAACTTCATTCTGCACCAGATCTCAACGTTTTGTTGGCTTTGACTCCATAATGCTCAGAACAGTGATGGCACATTTATTTATTGGTTCAGGCAGCCCCTATTTCATGAGCATATCTCTGCCAGTCACTGAGAATATTATGGTGGACAAAAGTCAGCCTTATTCTCCTTACCCTTCGGCTCTTACGAGGTACATGGTCCACAAGGGAGAGTCATCAAATAATAAAAGCCAAGTGCATAATTACAAACTCTGATAAATATAATTTAAAAAATGAACTCAGGACATTGAGGAGCTGGTCTGTTCTGAGGCCACAAGGGAGACTCCAACAGGAAATGGCACTTGAATTCAAACCTGAAGGATATAGTTTAATTAAGCAAAGAGGTGAGTAACATTCAGGCAAAAGAGACTATAGCTATAAAATCAAAGAGACTGTAATATTGAATAGTCAATGAATAAAAATTTAATTATTGAATGAATAACCAAGAGCATAACATGTCTATGGTACTTACAATATTCCTGGCACAGTGATAGGGATTGTTTTAAATACTTAATCTTTGAAAAATTTTAAATTTCTTTCAAATGTAATCTTTTAATTTTTAACTTAATTTAAATCAACTTATTTTATCACAAGAACAAACTTGTTTAGTGTATATGATATTTATTCTTGAGAAAACTGACTTTCAAGAAATATACAATTTTTCCAAGTTTGAGCAATTATCAAAGTATGAAACTTGAATTTAGATCCAAGGAGCTAATTGAATCAGAAAACCAAGCATTTTTTTTTTTTGAAGACCCATGAAATCCCTGGATCTATATCATTAAGTAAAGCAAAGAAGATGAGCTCAAACTATGAGTCTGCAGACCCAGGAGCAAAGCGCTTTAAAAGATATCAATTGCTCAGGGAAATGGGGATATAAGGAGACCTTCAGATATTTATATTTTTAGTTCATGTGTGTTCATTCAGAGATGAGCAAACAATAACCATGGGTGTCATCCTAGAAAAGGCTGTTCACTTCCTCTGAGGCAAGGTCATTGGCCTGGGACTCAGCTGTCATTTGGATGAGCTACGTTCCCCAAGATTCTCCTAACTCTGCTGGATTACAAAAGGGCACCTCTGTGCCTGGACCTTTTAGCCAGGTGCTGGGACCCTTGAACTTGCAACACAGGCAATTTACCCACTGCCTTATGACATTTTCAAAATTCAGTTACAAGTGCTATTTTAAAAAATAACTGTTAAACTATTAATATGTAATGAAATATAATAGAAGGCGGTAAAACACAAATGTCAGTAACTAACTTGATGAAAAAGTTTGACATTAAATATTAACCAAATTAGCAGTATTTCTTTTAAATATCTTTCCCTTGCATATGTATATCTTAAATACCATAGACATTCCTTCTTTGGATTTTTCTTCTCTGCCACACATAACTGGGCCCTGGTTGTCATTCTATCTTCCAATGTAAGATTCACTGAGAATTGGGAAACCCTGGAAAATCCCTTACCTCTTTATGGGAAGGCCAGGCTAAATAGCCCTGCTAGGAAATTCACTCCAGTTGTCTGCTGAGACTTTATTTCCTGTCTTGTGCTCATAATTGCATGAACCCAAAATCCGAGTGAAGTTGTGAGGTCAGAAGACTAGGCAGGCAGGCAGCCAGTGGCTCTGCCATCTTTGGTTCTCTTCAGACAGCCCAGGCATCTTTGTTCCCAGAGCATCTTACCTGGAACTTTACTCTGAAGAGCTGAACATTTTAGCAGATTGAACAGTCCAAAGTATTTCAGGCTCCTTTTTAGCATGAAACTCCTTCCCTCCAAGACAGAGGACCACAGCTGACAAGACTCCTCCTCCTCCTTCCTCCACCTCTCCTCTTTCTCCTAGTCTCTCTTCCTTCTCTCCAGCTTCTTCTGCCCCTCCTCTTCCTCTGCCTCCTTCTCTCTCCCTCTCCTCTTTTCCCGGCTTCTCTTCCTTCTCTCTCTCTTCCTCCACCTTCTTTCCCTTTTCCTTGTCCTCCTCCTCTTCTCTCCCCTAGCTTCCCTCTTTTCTCCTCTTCCCCCACCTCTTCTCGCTCCTTCCCTCTTTCTCTTCCTCTTCTCTCTTGTTTCTCCCCCTCCTACTGCTCTTCCTCCTTCACACCCCCAGCCCCCATCCTCTCTAACCCCCCCCATTCATTTGCTCCTCTTAGCCACTCTTAAGAGCAAGAACTGTCAGGCAGTGAATCAAAGGGGACTATTTTCGCTCTCACTGCGAGAATGTTTACAACAAACTAAAACTCAGCTTGTGGTTTAACGTTGTGTATATTTCCAGAAAAACTGACTGGTTTCCAAATTTATTGGATGGCTGTGAAAGCCACAGAGGGCCTTAGGGGACTGCTCAGACCCTCCCAGCTCCCAGGGTGGTCAGCACACCCCACCTGAACAAGGACAGGGTTGCTGATCAACTTTCTTTCCTGGAGATGCTGATTTCAGGACTGGTAGCTCAACTCTATAAGAGAAGAAATTCAAAACTCTCCATGTAGAGCAGGGAATTCTGCGAACACACTATCTTCTTCCCTCCCAACCAAGCTGCCCCCAACTGTTTTGGATAAATGTACTATTCTATTAGAATAGAGTTAATCTTGAATATATTTTACCATGAAATATGAACACAGCAATTACAGAATTTTCCATTCAGTCTCCCCTATCATGTTCTTAACATATTGGATTCTCTTTGAATCGCTCTTAACTGTTTTCATATGGGCTTCTGCCTATCCTGGAAGCTTTGAAATAGCCAATGGCCGCACTGCAGTAAATCCTGGTTGCCCTCACTCCTCTGCTCCCTTCTCCTCTCCTCTCTCCTCCCCTCTCACTCCCTACTTCTCTTCCTCTTTCCCCTTTCTTCTCTTTCCTACCCACCTCTTCTCCCCACTCCCATCCTCTCTCTAGTTTTTCACTTTTTAAAAATTTTTCTTGCAGTGACTACAAGTTCTAAAATAAGATTAAGGTCTCCCTAATTTTCTAAGAGCTTCCTGTTGATGTATTCGCTGATAACAATCCAATGGAATTTGGGACAATTAAACTCTCACACCGCTCTCTGCTCCATAGATGGGTATGAGCTGGGACCATCCAGGAGGTCTTCTCTTATCTGCAGCTGAAATCAAAGTCCTGGGCAAGCCAACCAGTGTTTGACCGGGCAGTAGCAGCAAACAGCCCCCTGGTGTTGGCCAAAATGCTGCCTGACAGCAGCTCTTGTTAGCAGCCAGAAACCTCAAGCCAAGCTGCTCACACGTGGTCAGCATAGACAGAGTGGGGCCAAAATCTGCCTGGCCTGTTCTTGGATCAACTTTAACTTTCCACTGAGGTTTCGATCTGGCCTCTGTATTAAATCCTTGTAGTGTGAGTGGCCTCTATTGTCTAGGCCTCTGCTGGCTTTCTCCAGGCACCACTGGGTCTATTGTTCCCATCTGTATGGAGACCTAGTGGTTTCAACAGCAGGCAGCTTGGGCCAGCCTCCAGAGAGTTACAGCCTTGTTCAACTGGATTTAGAAAACTGGTTAAGCCAGGGTATGGCTCCCTTGGCCCCGGACCTGCTGTTCTGCTTTCGTTTTTTTGTTTTCTCCTTCTGTTCAGAGTATAACTTCACTCACTTTAGAACAGTCTTGGCCAAGGATGATGGCATACACAATTTTAACCCCAGCTTTTGTAACATGAAAGCAGGAAGATCAAGAGTTCAAGGCCAACCTTAGCTATACAGCTTACATAGCAAGTTTCAGGCCAGCCTGGGCTATATAAAACCCCATCTGAAAACAAACAAGCAAGCAAACAAAAGAAGTGTAGCGATTAGTATCAGAAAACAGGAAAGGATACGTGTGTTAGGATTTGCATGTTCAAAGGGCTTACCTTTACCAACAATCTCTAGTGTTTGCTGATGACATGAAGTTTCGGGGTACTGAAACTGCTTATCTGAAGTCTGACTCTCCCACTAGGACTGTGAAGCTCAGACTCCCACATGTATCAGACCTGCCAGTAGGACTTGTTCCAACACAGGCTGCTGTCTCCACCCTAATGGTAGCTAACTCAGGTGGGGCCTGAGAGTTTTATCCTCCTAAGCTCCCAGGTGATGCTAAACTGCTAGTCCTGAGCAGGGGCACATTTCAGGCATGACTACACATGACCACAGCCTCCCTGGGAGCAGGAATGGTTTCAGTCATCCCTGGATGCATACCACACTGCCCAATGTCTACTACTGATCCATATTTCAGTATCACTTAGAGCTCCATTATGCTGTGAACTGGTCTAAATGGTAGACATTTCACAGTGAATGAAGCAAAGGGGCTCCACATTTGAAAGCAAGACAGAGAGAGGGATGGGAAGGGCCCAGAAAACACATTAGATAAGGTATCAGGAATCCTCTGTCTAGGAAAGAAACAATCTACAAAGCTGAACGAAGTGAGTAGGCAGGTCACGTGAACATGGACTAGAGAAAGGCCGTAGGTGACAAGTGCAAAGGCCCCAGAGCGGGAGGGGCAGATTGTTGTCAAGATGCACTGTGAACCCAAGGTGGTGAAGTAAACTGGACGGAGGGCAAAATGGTGGATGAGACAAACAGAAGAGAAAGCATGCTAGGAAGCAGAGATGGAGTGAGTGTTTAATTCCAAGTGGGATAGGACAATAATGGAGCGTTTTCACTGAGGGTGAACTGTGGGATGATTCTATTCTAAAGCCCACACTGGAGAGTTAACTATGATAAGATCACTGCCTGAACAAAGTGCACAGTGATGAGGTTTCAAACTATGGTGCGGGTGGTAAGACATTAAGTGGCAAGATCTGTGTTATATTTTCAAGTTAGCTGAAACTGTTCTTGCTGATTGATGGTTTGAAAATGGTGTTTTAGCAGATGAAAAAAATCAGGAATATCACAGGGCTATATATATTTTAATTGAATGAGTATGAAATGCACTGTGGGTGGGAAGGCTGAGCAGTATCATTTTGTTTAGGATGAGCCACGTGATGGACTTGAATAGCATTCTTCAGGTGGGGTGGTGGGGTGGGGCTTTGAGACTAAAGTTTAGGACAGAGGTCCATGGTGGAATATAACTTTGGAAATCATTGATAAAGAGACAATTCTCATGTCACAGTACTGGTAAGATTCCCCCACTCTCACCCTAAAAGGTATGCAGATAATAATAATAACAAGAAGAAGAAGAAGAAGAAGAAGAAGAAGAAGAAGAAGAAGAAGAAGAAGAAGAAGA
>CM052700.1:42514060-42528206 GCA_028551405.1 Uromys caudimaculatus
GGCCTGTGTGGATGAAGTCTAGACACTGGAAGTGATGCTTTGTTGTGATTGGAAAGACTTGGGAAAGAACAGTGTGTTCTTTCCAGGGAGACACGAGTTGATTCCAGTGAGCGCTTTTGTACAAATGAGCACAGAGAGAAGTGGAATAGTGTTAGATTGTGGAAGATAAGACCCCAGGATGATTTTCAAAGGGAAGTAGCTATGTTTCTGGTTTGGAAGCTGTGGAAGAGAGCTTACAAAGAGAGAATGGGTGGACGAGGGAGATGGACAGATAAGAAGATAGATGGTTTGTATGGGAGGGAACGGGGTCAATGGTAGTAGGGAAATACTTTACTGAGTAGATGAGAAAGGAGGGATCCACAGCAGAAATGCTGAGACTGGAAGACTGGAAGTGGAAGTAAGACCCCCCACATATGAGAAATGAACAGGAAAATGGGAGAGTTTTCTTCAGTAGAATTAAAGAGCCATAAGTTTGTAAGAGGGTTGGGATGCTGTTGAGTGCCTTTTCAACATGCACAGAGACCTAGGTTCAATCTTCAGCACGAGAAGGGAAGATGGAAGGAAGGTGGAGGGGGGCCGGGGGAAGAAGCAACTTTCATAAGTACAAGAGAGTTGTTTGTATGTATAAGAAAGCAACTTAAGTAAATATAAGCGTTTCATCTCACTTGGTCTTGGAAACTTTAATATCAGGGGAACCGCTAAAACACTGTTGTACGTTCATGAATATGTTCTATGAACACATTCATGCTAGTAATGAAGTATAGAACGCAGAGAAGGTTAGGTTGCATATATTACAAGAGTTGAGGATGCCAGCTGAGGGGAGAAGAATCTATTGTCTGTTCCAAGAGGAGTGTAAATGATCAGCTTTGGAGACCTGGGCTTGAGGGAAAACAGGAAATGACAAGTTTCTCAGAAGGAAACAAAATTAGTGGAAGAATCAATGGTCAGAAGTTCTAAAAATTAGAAGGAATTCTATAGGATTGATGGACAAATTGTGGGCAGAGTATATAATATCAACGTCTAACAATGAGCTATATAGGATGGTGATAAACAAGACAAGAGAACACCAGCTCCCTAAGAATGATGAAGTCAGTGACCAAGAGGCCAATAGGCTGGCTGAATTAAAGATTAAAGGACAAAAAAATACAAGCTCAGAGCAGTAAAAATTTACTATATAGGATATACAGGTCATCACTCACAATTAAGTTATTCTCAAGACAAATACACAAATGAAGTTGATCATCAAGCCTCCAAGTGTTTGTAAGCATCCAGTGTATAAATGAGTTCATCATAGAAAACACCAACTACTTTATAAATAACACTTTATTTACTCAGAACAAAACTGATGGAAAATTAGTGTGTTGTTTGGGAGTGGTGGCCATGGTGGTGGTGGTGGTGGTGGTGTGTTTTAATAGAAAGCCAAATAGCTTCCACAAGTATTTGTACATTTATAATGTCAGCTGGGCATGGTGAGATATCTATATAACATACATATAAATAGGTATACAGATATATACACAGATATACTATATGCAAATGTATGTGTATACATATTTACTGATGTATTTATACATACAAACATACACATATATGTTTGCAAATATATGTGTTTATACAGGGGTTGGGGATTTAGCTCAGTGGTAGAGCGCTTGCCTAGCAAGCGCAAGGCCCTGGGTTCGGTCCTCAGCTCTGTTAAAAAAAAAAATATATATATGTGTTTATACAAATGTGCATATATATTTGATGATGTAGGTATTCGCATAGATAAGTGTATTTGTATCTGTGTGCATATATGTGTGTGTGTGTGTATATATATACACACATACACACATATACACACACACTTCCAGTGTAAGATGGTAGATTTGAAGTTTTCTCCATGTCATTCCCTGAATAATTCTATAAAACAAAATGTTAGAAAGAAAATTTAAAGATTGGAGGGATGGCTCAGCATTTGATACTCTTTCAGAGATCCCAGATTCAATTCCCAGCATTCACACGGGGGCTCATATCTATCTGTAACTCCAAGTCCAGGGAATCCTAAAGCTACTTCTGAACTCTGAGGGCACCAGGCACATATGTGGTACACACAGATGCACACATGAGGATAAAACATCAGTACACATTAAAAAGAAAAGGCATTAAATCTATTTTTAAAATTTAAAAGAGGAAGAGAAAGAGAAAGAGAAGGAAGGAAGGAAGGAAGGAAGGAAGGAAGGAAGGAAGGAAGGAAGGAAGGAAAGAAGGAAGGAAGGAAAGAAGGAAAAAGACAACTTTCTGTGTCCTCAAAGGAGTATGTGGTTACCAACATACACATTTTTTAATTCATTTATTTCTTCCTGTAAACAGATAAAGTTCCAGAAATGAGTGAACAATAAGACAGTCCATCTCCTCTGGAATTTCACAATCTCAAGTCTTTTATCTTATGCACATTGTGGCTTTTGCAACCAATTTTATGTACTTTTAACCTTGGCTCTGGAAAATCAGAGCTCAGTGTGTGGTCTATTACTAAAGATGAACAGGACTTCTGGGCAGATGTGGGCGAGCTTTTTTTTTTTTTTTTTTTTCATGTCATTTTCTTCAACTATCCTTTAACTATTTGGATCTTAGACTTGTAAAGTTGTGTATACCATGTTATGAACCTCTTTAATCCCCATGTGGAAGAAGGCTGAGAAGAGATAATTAGTATAAGACACTATACTGTTGACATTTGAGCAATGACGGCATTTTGGCTCAACTTGCTGGAAAGGCTGGAGCTGAACTCCAGGTGTTCAGTACTGGTGCTTAGGTAGCGTTTCCACAAACTCACTGCTCTCCATGGCTGCAGTGTGCTTGCTTCTGTGAAGACTCTAGTTCCTGTCTGGAATTCAGCAAGCAGTGTATGCATGTCAGCTTTCCATTGACTCATATGTTTGAACACGTGGACCTCAGCAGGTGCTGCTGTTTGTTTGGGAAGTCTGTTGAGCCTTTAAGAGGTGTAGCCTCATTGGAAGAAGTAGGTCACTCGGCTGGGCCTTGAGATTTGACAACCCTGATCCACTTTCTATCTGTTCTCTGCTCTTTGACAACAACTACAACATGGCCCAAATAAACATATCCTCCCTTAAGTTGCTTCTTGTGGGCACTGGATCAGAACAATAACAAAAGAAACTAATAAACATGATGAAGGAATGGTTCAGTCATTGTCTATGTGGTAGTTTAAATGGGAATGGCCTCATAAACTCATATGTGTGAATGCTTGGCCCATAGGGAGTAGCACTATTAGGGGATGTGCCCTTGTTAGAGTAGATGTGGCCTTGTTGAAGGAAGTGTGTCACTGTGTGGGTAGACTTTGAGGTCTCTTAAGCTCAAGCTTTGCCTAGTATAGAATCCAGTCCCCCTCTGCTTCCTACAGATCAAGATGTAGAACTCTCAGCAACTTCTCCAGCATCATGACTGCCTGCATGCTGCCATGCTTCTACCATGAAGATAATGGACTAACCCTCTGAAACTGTAAGTGAGCCTCAATTAAACATTTGCCTTTGTAAGAGTTGCCTTTGTCATGGTGTCTTTTCAAAGCAATAAAACCCTAAGACAGTTTATTTCACAGGGTGAAACAGGAAAAATAAATCATTTTGAATGAGATGTTCAAATCACTTAGCAGTAACTTCCTGAGGACCTTCTATGCAACCAGAATCTGCCCTAGATGCTCTAAATTCATCAGTGACCAAAATAGGCAGGAACTCCGTTCTCCTGCTGTGTTGTGAGTTTCCATTGTAATAACAAAATGCCAAATTTTGGTTAAGAAATATTATTTAGTTTACAGTTCTGGAAGTTAGAGGTCCTGATAGCCCATCAGCCCAGCTCTAGGGGAAGGTTCCTTGGTGGATGACCTGGTAGTGGGATGTGTAAGATGGAGAATCATTACATAACAGGCTAGAAAGTTACAGAGAAGGCAGGGTTCAAATTTTTTTTTACCTCCAGTTGGGTCCTACTTTTGAACATCTCCAAGAAGCAAGTCCCCACACTTGAATATTTGAGAGTATATATTTAATCTATAATCAAAGCACTGATATTTCCGATAAGCCATAAACTATTAATGCAAATAAAAATGTGGAGAGTTCATTGAAAGATGGAGGATGCTGTGGAAACAGAGTATGTGGCAAGACAACAGAGATTAGAAATGCCACAACATTCTAAGGGGGCTCACTGAGAAGCTGACAGAATATACACTGAAGGAGAAGGAGGGAAAGGACTATGTCAAAAGATGAGACAGAACAGTTAAGTAAAAGCCTGCAGCACACTGTGCCTGCAACATTCTATCAGCAACACTTAGGACCGCGTAGCTGGAGTAGAGTAAGGAATGCAGACAGGAAGAGAATAGATGATGGTGAAGTGGGATGTGAGGAGATGCAGTCAGACATTTCTGGCCTTTATATGTGTCTTGTATAAACTAGGATGAAAAGGGAGCCATTTTAGTATCTGACAGAAGGTTGATCTCTTCAGAGAAATAGCACTATGGCCACTGTGTAGAGGATGCTGTAGGCAGGAAGAGTAGGGGTGTATAAAAACCAACAGGAAGCAATCCAGGAATGAGAAGGTGGTAGCTTAGATGTGGATTTTAATGACAGAAGTGGGATCGAGCCAGATTCTGGAGGTGTACTAAAGATAGAGCTAATGAGATTTCCACTTCACGAAGGACAGGAGCTTGAGGAAGTGATCAGAAAGAACTATGTGAAACAGAAAGGCAGGCAGAGATAGAAAGCAATGAGCAGGCAGGCCATTGTAAAGAAAAACTGTGATTGGCCTGGGGGATTGATGAAGCGGCAAGATGAAATGTGAGTTTGGGATTGGGTGTTGTATGATTCAGAGTGAGTTAAGAGTATCAGATCTCATCCTGTCCTTAGAGAGACTGCCTAAATATTTTGAGGAAAATAGCATTATGGAATATTAGAACTTGAGAGAACTAGTTAAACCTGGAAGTGAATACAAGGACAGATCTACAGTCAAGCGGCTCTTTTGAAGAATTTCTGATAAAATAGGTATTTGATGAAGTGTAACTCAGCACTTCATAGTTTTCAGATGCTATATGCTTGGGTAAGATTCTGTCTGCATTCTACTAGACATGGGAAACACATTATCTCTCTTTGCTAATTTGTAAAATGGGAATAAGTATACCTAATTCAAACAGTTATCTTGGCAATGAAATGACCCAGTGAGCACTCAGGCGCCTAGCACAACCCCAACACATAGTAAATGCTTAAAGGAAGAGAATTACATGGGCATGTTCAATACACAAAATATTACATAGATAGAAGAAAACCCAAGAAGTAGTAGAAATAAACTCAAAGAAAGAAAGTGAAAAGCAAACACTAGCATAACTAGAACTAGGAGAAAAAGACCACAAGGTCAAGCCAACCTTAGCCAATGCTATTATCAAGTCTGCCAGAAAAGGATGTGAAGGTCATAAGAGCTGGTGATCATTTTGTGAATCCAATAGATATGAAAAACAGATATGAAAGGCTAAGAACAATAGTAAGGTGAGAGCCACAGTCATGGTCCTAGTTAGATCCTCAGACCTCAGACATAACTAGGGAATCTGCTGCCTTTTCACTCACTTCTATGGTTTGAATGTTGGATGGTTCCCCTGCACCCAGATCACTGTTAACAAATTTCATCCCTGAGGTGACTGGCAGTGTTGAGAATGACGAGCTAGGAGTAGGTGGTGAGGTTAATCAGGGCACCCCTCCCATAGGGTTAAGGTGTGTTCATACAACTATTTGGTAGTCAAAGGATTCCAAAGGATTATTATTATTACCAAAGCCTTAGCCTGGTCCCACCCACCTCTCTCTAGCTTCCTGTATTAAGATGTGATTGTTTGTTCCTTAAGAATATTTCCATTCTTCCTCCATGGCCATGAGACTGGACATGACTCAGCTCAAAAAGCTGCCACCAGAACTGAGCTGGCCCTGGTGCCATCCTCTTGATCCTACAAAACAATGAGACACATAACCTCCTTTTCTTCTTATGTAGCATGATTCAGGCATCTCCTCACAGAAACAAGAAGCTAAGCTAACTAATTTGTTTGCTTGCATACATTACAGAAGTCTTTGGGTGCCTACTGTATACCTAGTTTAGCAGCTATGCAGTTGTCATTGTCTGGAGAAGGTGAAATGTTCTGTACACTGCTATTTAGAAGCTCAGAGGCATGTTAACAGAACAAGATTCAGACCTTCTTTCTGGAAAAGAATGATAAAGAACTAAATGTGTTGGCAGGAATACATCTTGTTAGCTCAGCACTGGGAATGTGGTCAGAATGACAATGATTTTCAGTGTATGATCCAGGCTTTGAGTATTTGATCCAGAGTTAAGTCTCCTAGGTGTGACTTGCTTTATTCATGGGTTTAAGGAAACATCCCCCCTTTTCCCCCATATCCTTCAAAGTCATGGCATTATGCTTAGTCTGGCTGGACTTGCACATTTCCCATCAGCAAGTAATCCACTCTGTTTGAAAACCTCACTCATTCATTGCTGAGCTTAATTGTACCAATAAGAAAGAAGTGGGTTAGGAAAATAACAGGAAATTGACAAACATTTAGTTTGTATTTTTAAAAAATAAGGCTTAAAAGGATAAGTGTAATTTCTTGTTCTGAGATGGTGAATGGGTGACCAAGGGAAAGGAGCACAGATGTGTGACGCAACCTTGACTGGTCTTCAAATCACAGCTTCAATGCAAACATCTCACCCGTCATAGACTTTCAGTGGACATCCAGCTAAACATGTAAGAATGGAGGAAAACTAAAGATATTATCACCCTCCTCCACTTCAACACTTTGAAGTGCTGTTTTATTGTGTCTTTAAGGTTAGTAATGACAGCAGGAGTTCATGCTAGGACTCCATGTTGGTCTGCAGAAATTTTGCCTCAGAAGAGTAATACAATAGAAACTCAAAAAGGTTATTGCAAAAGAGCCAGCCATGTCTCCTGTCCCAAGACAAGTCAGCAGCTCCCGGAAACACTGACTCGACTACTAATTACATCACCCCCACCATGCTAAGGATCATCTCGGAACCCCAATTGCTTTATCTGTAACCACTTCTTATTTCAGATGCTCCTGGGGTTGCTTAATGAAGTCATCTATAGCACAGTACCAGTACACTGTAAATGGTCTGTAAAGGATAATTACTTTTCTTATTTCCCCTGGCATAGGTTTAACAGAGCTTCTATTTGTGCATCTTTTGTTCCTTTGTGCCTGGGCCATGAACTATGTGCTTAGCTGATAAATCTATATTTCCTTCCTTCTTTACAGGGAAGACCAGTAGCGAGACATATGTAGAAATTGGGGCCAGGAGCTAGTGGGAGGGCCCCTTCCCCTACCCTTGCTCTTCTCCTTCATCAAGGTGAGAGCTGTAACTCCAGCATCCCATTCAAAACCTAGGAGTGGAAGTTTTGCTTTGGGGATGGTAATGTACAGTGAATTGAAGCTTCATCTACCGTGATCAGACAGAGCCTCCACATAGCCCTGAGCCACAATCCCCAGAGAAAATTCCTAATTAGTTTGAGCTCCTCTAACTATTTCTCCATTATTAAGAACAATAGGCAATTCATAATTAGTCAAGTTCATAAATAAGTCAAGTTGAAGGTCTTCTGATTTCCATTCACTCTTTTGTGGGCTATCATAGTTTCTGTTGCTATGACAAAGTACCATGACCACAGGCAACTTGTGGAGGGAAGGGTTTTATTTCAACTTACAGTTCCACATTGCAGTCCATCATCTAAGTAGGTCATGGCAGGAACTCAAGACTGGAGGTAGGAACTGAAGCAAAAGCCATGAAGGAATGCTACTTACTGGTTGACTCCCTCAGGCCTGTTCAGCCTGCTTTAGGTCTAACCCAGAACCACCCACCCAGAGTTGGTACCACCCACAATGGTCTGAGCCCTCACATATTAATTATTAATCAAGAAAATGCTACCCAGGTTTATCTCCAGGCCAATCCTAATGGAGGCATTTTCTTAATTGTAATTCCTTCTTCCCAAATAAATCTAGCTTCTGTCACATTTACAAAAACACTAGGCAGCTCACTGACATGGAACACATTCGTGTAAGATCTCCATCACTCATCTGTTTCTTACCTATGAACATGAACTGGTACTCTGTTTCTGCTTAAGCTTACCTTGCCTTTGGAGAGATGAACATCCTTACCTCCCATTCTTCAGCTAATTATACACACATGGAAAATAACTCTGGTCCAGAAGCTCAGGGCATCATAAAGATAGATCTGGGTAAAGATATGAGAAGTTCTAAAAGTGAGACTAAGGTCTTGGCTGAGGTTTATCTCTGGACTAAAACAGAATAATAGAGTGCATAAATCAAACAAGTATATTTTTATATGACCAGGCATTCTATCATGGCCTCTGTCTGCTACATCAATATAGAAAGTGTGTGTGTGTGTGTGTGTGTGTGTGTGTGTGTGTGTGTGTGTGTGTGTGTGTGTGTGTGTAGATGTACATGTGTGTGTGCAAGACAACCTGTGAGGAGCACAGCTACCCCAGAGGCAGCCACAAATGGCAGCCAGGTCATTATGATAGAATCCCCCTCCATCCCCTCCATAAACCAGGCATAATGTTGTGATTGCTCAAGGTTATCTTTGGCCATGTAACCAGTTTGAGGCCAACCTAGGCTATGTGAGACCCTCTCTCAAAACAAAAAGTCCCTCCAGCTTAGTCATCTTTCTGATGACAGCTGTTCCTGCTGACTTAAGAAACCCCAGGTTACCATTACCCAGAAAAAGCACCTCCAAGACCCTAGCCATAGAAACTGTCAAATGGTAAATTCTAGTGGTCTGAATCTACTGAGCTGAGTTCGGACTTCAGCACAGCAATTAGAAGTTTATGTGGTAGAAAAAAAAATAGAGTTTTAGTTTGGTTTTGTTTTTTTTTTTAAACATAAACAGGCAGCCCAGAATTTAACAGGAAAAAAAGTGAAACAAGCTGGCATGTGGAAATGAAGAGAACAGAGGCAAGAATGACAAAGCCTTGCAGACAAACTGTTAGTGATCTTGAAGATACCCAGTACCTGTCAGCTCTGTGACCTCAAGCAGAATGAAAAGGCCTCTCAGCTTCAGGTTCCTCCTCTATTTGTGTTTCTTAAAATGATAGGAGCTAGGAATGTCAAAAACCAGAGGAAGTCTATCGCTCATGTTAACACGAGCTTCTTCCTTAAGAACCTGGACTGGTTCCCTTTTTCCATGAATTCTGGATAATGTTTTATCTCCCTTTCTTTATCTTGCACAATTGTAGTAGCTCCTGTACACTTCAGTGAACATATTTTAAGAGACCCCACAGATGTCTAAAGTTCAGGGCTACAGAAAAACCTTATATACAGATAGTACATTTATTCCCATACTCACATTACTGACAATAAAGATTAACTTACACGTTAGAAAAAGTGATTAACAACAGTGACTAATACTAAAATAAGAATGTTATTATATATGTAACAAAGTCTGTGTGGCCGTGATCTGTGTCTCTGCCTTTTGGTGCACTGTTTTCAGTCTTCCTAAAAGTGATTTAAGATAGCACAATACGTAGGTGAACTGAAGAGTAGAACCTTGGATTTGTGATGTAGAATCAAACTGTCGCATTTGGGGCTATTTGAACACAAGCAATGCTATGGCACAGCAGCCTTTACATCTATTCCATGTTGGTACCCAGGCCAACAGAGCTATTTACCATTTACCTGGATGATATGGCCTGATATTAGTATTATTTCTCCCTCCAATGCATTCTTTAGCAAAGAAGAATGTTTTTTTTCTTAATTGGTTTCTTCAAAACCCAGATTTCTCAGAACGTTAGGCAGGGTAATGCCACAGCCCCACCACCCCTAAGGTATCCCTGTTCTGATCCGCCAAACCTTTAGGGCAATAAGTGGAATTAGTTTAAGTGTAGAAAGAGAAGTGGTAATCTAGCAATGTAGGTTCTCCTAAAGGAGAAGCAGAAAGTCCAGAGCCTGTGAACAGATGTGATGAAGAATCAGGGGTGTGGGTATAGAACAATGCCATACCACTGACATTGAAGATGCTGATAGGGACCATTAACCAAGAAACATGAGGTAGAACAAGGAGACAGAATATCACTGTCAGATATCTTAAAAGAATCCACCACAGGAAAACCTAGATCTTTACCTCCCACAGTAACAGATACTGTATTTGCCCATAGTTATATGCATGAACTCTTTTGAGTCATTAAATTTGTTGTAAAGTATTTCCCTGTTACCTACCACCAACCATACTTTAATAATATTACATGATAGATCCCAGAAACAAACACCCAAGCATTTGGAGGGTAGAAGAAGGAGAGTAAGAAAGTCAAGATGAACCTCAACTACAGATTGAGTTGGAGACAGTAATGGGGTATAGTTCTGTCTCAAATAAATAAATGGATAAATAAATAGATAGATGAATGAATGAATTAACTAATAGACTAGAAATGTGACTCAGCAGGTAAAGGAGCTTTCCACTGAAGTCTGACAACCTAGTTAAATTCCTGGGACCCACATAGGGAAGGACAGAACCAACCCCCTCAAGTTATCTGCTGACCTCCACATGTACACCATGACATGCATAACCCCCAATGCCCCCACCACACAAAAGAAATAAATAAAAATATACTTTAAAAACTCATCTGTTCAGGACTGGAGAGAGGATTCAGTGGTTAAGAGCAGGTACTGTTCTTGCAGAGGACCCAAGTTGAGTTCCCAGCACCCACATCGGGCACCTCACAACCTCCTTTAACTCCAGTTCTGGAACATCTGATACCTCTGGCCTCTATGGGCACTAGCATACACATATACATGCATATACACAGACCTGTACATGTAAGCATTATTTAAAATAATGATTTAAAAATTCATCAATTAAATTGCAGATAATTTTTATTGCAGCATACTGTTCTAATTGGTTTTATTTTATTATAATCTATTGTTATTAACACTATGGAGCTTAATTCACAAGTTTAATCTTCTTGTAGGTGGTGGATATGAGTCGGAAAGTAAATATGAGCAGGAAAATAGTATATGAATGGCCCTGCTTACCTTGTCTTGGCAGAGCTTGGCAGTTGACTTCCCAGCATCCTCTTGTCCTTTCTGGAAAAATTTGTCTGTAGTTGAAGCTTGGGCTTTGTCTTTGCCCAGTGGCTAGCTTGTCACAATTGAAGCAAGTTCACAGGGAAGTCATTGGTGTTCATCATCTTCTTTGAAATGGAATGACGTGCATAGTCAAAAGAACTTTTAATAATGAAATGATGCATCTCAAAACAAATACCCTATGAATACTAAGGATCACTATAATTTGTTTTGGCAACAACAGTAAAGGAATGCAGGTAGATTATAGAAAATCGATCTTTTGATGAAATATGCTTTGCAGACTCACATTGTTCAGTATCCTTCTATAGGCTTCAGATTTAAAGTGCCATGAGAAACATCCCATTCAGGATATTGTCTACCTTTTTGAAACCTACTACTTCTTAAGCATTTTTTCTTAGGGGAACAGGCTAATAGCTACATTAATAGTGATTGAAATTACAGAGCCCTCACTGGACTCCAGACCCTGTTACATGTTTAAATATCATTAACTCCCCAATTGTTTTGAAAGATAGTTATTACTCTATTCACTTTCTACAGTGGTAAACTGAGCTTCAGAAACATTACATTATTCGCTTCATGATCACACAAACATGTAAGAAAGCTCACATTTAAAACCTCCTAAATTCCCAAAGTGGAATTTTCTATTATTGAAAAACAAAGTAGATCCAGGTTATTCTGCAGTTAATGTGAAAACTTTATACCCAATATTTTCACTGATGTACCGCTAAAACATCCCATTTTAACACCAACGATAATCAGGTCAAATGCAAAAGGAAAACTATTGTTCCCACTGCCAACTGTCTAAGAAAAGAAAGGCTGCATTTCCATGCAAAATCAGCTTACAGATCCTGTTAGTCATCTTTTTATCATGGAGAAAAAAAAAAAAAAACGCCCAAGACATTAACTTACAGGTTTATTTTGACTCGTGGTTTCTATCTATGCTCTCTCAGTCCCACTGTCATTGAATCTGTGGCAAGGCAGTACATTACAGAAGGGAACATATGGTATTTCAACTGTTTACCTTGTGGGGACCAAAGGGAGAAATGGAGGAAAGGAGGGAGGGAGAGAGGAAAGAGAAAGAGGGAGAGAGTTTGAGAGAGGGAGAGGGAGGCAGAGGGAGGGAGAGGGAGGGAGAGAGGGGAAGAGAGAGGGAGAGGGAGGCAGAGGAAGGCAGGGGGAGAATTCTTCAATGGCATGCTCTCATGACCTAACTTTCTTTCACTAGACCCCATCTCCTATTTGTTGCACCAACTCTCATTAAAGCCAGGGGTTGGGAATCGTTACATTGGCCTTTGGGGTACTTTAAAAATTCAAGATCCAAACTACACCACGAAGATAAAGTATGTGAGGTGAGCTGGGGATATAGATCAGTGGTAGAGAACTTGCCTAGCCTGTGGGACACCCTGGATGTGAACCCCAGCATTATAAGAACCACGAAAGGGTTGAGGGAAGGAAGAAGGAAATAAAAGTTGTAATGAGGAAGGAAGGAAGGAAGGAAGGAAGGAAGGAAGGAAGGAAGGAAGGAAGGAAGGAAGGAAGGAAGGAAGGAAGGAAGGAAGGAAGGAATAGGGGAGGGAAAGAAAAAAGGGAGGGAGGGACAGAGAGAAGGAGAAAGAGAGGACCTGAGGAACAGAGATATGATGTGCCTACAAAGAAAACAGTCCAGTAGAGACACAGGATCTAGAAATCTGGGGCTAATCAACATTTCTCTTTTAGAGAGCTATAATTTGCCCATAAAAATAAATGGCTGGCTAATTTTAGCAGAGAGAATCTTGGACTGCTAGGTGTGAAATGTTTTTACAAGCAGCCCTAGCTCTGCCCAATGTTTGAAAGTTTGCAGGAGAAGTTTCTCTCAGCAGTTTGGAGAATTTTGTTTGTCAAGTGCATACTTATTACTGAAAAACAGTATGGCATTTCTTGTATTTCGAATGTGCACTTGAATAAGCACTCTAGGTACTCTATGCCAGAATGTTCTATTTATATTTGGTGTGTTCTTTAATATCTAAAAGTTGATGCTTTCCCTCTAAAGAATTCTCCTGCATCTGTGACTGTGCGAAATGTTGTGGCACATTTGAAATGAATAAAGTCATGAGCATTCAGCTAGTTTTAACTTACATGTTATATTTTAATAGATTTTTAAAAATACATATTCATACTGGAACAAAGCCATTCCAAAAAGGTAATCATCTTGTGTGCTGGTATCTTTTCTCTTTTCTCTCTTCTCTTTCTTCTTTTCTTTCTTTCCTTCTTCTCTATCTTCTTTGCTTTAAAGAATTTACTTCGAGCTTATAAGTCTCCATCTTGAAAATAAATAACACTAAATGCAATATTTATTTCATAAGTGAAACGAGTCATTTCTAGTAACAGTGAGAAAATCCAAATGGAATCTAAAGTTTAATGATAACTTTTGGTTATTTAATATTAGACTTGATCGATGTGGCACAGTAGCTGCAAAATATTAACTTTGGTGAAAATTGGATCAGAGTAAATCTGAAGTTATTCTAACCTAAGATGTTTATTTTAAAATTGGAATTGGCTGCATCTAGTTACAGGGACAGCTGTGATTTGGGGAAGTGCTTCCTATTGGCCCGTGAGCTGGGCCTGCAGTCTGTGGTTCTGTTCCATGGTGACAGAACCTATGGGCCTTGCTGGAGTTCTCCCTATTATACTGAAGAGGTGGAATTAAAGTAGACTTGAAGGCCCCACTTCCTACTCTCTCTTTTTTGTTTCCTGGCCACTATGCAGTGAGTAGTTTCCTCTGTCACATACTACTGTCATGAAAGCATGCTTCACCAAAGATGCAAGAGCAATGGGACCAACCAGCTCTGGATTTAAACTTCCTAAACTGTGACCAGAGTAAACATTTCTCCTTTATAAGTTTGTTTATTCCCCCAGAGGTTCTTTTGTTGTTAAGGATAGCTTTTGCTATCCTGGGTTTTTTGTTGTTCCAAATGAATTTGAGAATTGTTCTTTCTAAGTCTATGAAGAATTGAGTTGGAATTTTGATGGGGATTGCGTTGAATTTG
>CM052700.1:42528706-42562768 GCA_028551405.1 Uromys caudimaculatus
CACCAGGGAGAAAGGAGAGGACTTTGGGCCTGAGGGTGCTAGGGGCACCAGTAAAAGGGAATGTCAAGGTGGGAATATGGGATTGGGTGGGCGGGTAGGTGGGAGGAGGAATTCCCTCACAGAGGCGGGGAGGGGGAGGGGACACGGGGTTTCTAAAGAAAAGGGGAATCATCGGAAATGTAAATAAAATATCAAAAAAGAAAAAAAAAAAGAAAAAAAAAAAAAGTTTGTTTATCTCAGAGATTTGTCATAAGCATGTTTGTAGCACTCTTTCTATCAGCTGAGTAGGGGAATGCTTCTGTCTTAGAGCCTCATTGCTGTGAAGAGACAATATGACTAATGCAACTCTTATGAAGGAAAACATTTCATTGGAGCTGGCTTCTAGTTTCAGGGGTTTAGTCCATTATCATCATAGCGAGAAGCAAGGCACCCTACAGGCAGACATAGTGCTAGAGAAGCCAAGAATTCTATTCCTTCATCCAAAGGCAGCCATGAGGAGACTAGATTCCACACTGGGTGGATATTGAGCATAGGAGACCTCAAGGCCCACCCTCACAGTGATGCACTTCCTCCAACAAGGCCACACCTTCTCCATAAGGCCATACCTCCTCATAGTGTCACTCCCTATGTCAAACATTCAAACACAAGAATCTACAGGACTCAAACCTGTTCAAAACACTACAGGTGTTCACTGATCTTCTACTATAAATATATATTATACTAAATATCATGCCTGTAGGAAGAATCTGAATAAGGAAAACAAAGCCAGCTAAAGTGACTGTGGTGTGTACTGTCATTGACCCTTCTTAGACATAATGACTGGCTTGATCAGACTCTCTTGTCTTGATTATCATCATCTCAATGCAGAGATGGTTTCCTGTGAGTAACACCACCTCCTTATGTAATGTGCCTTTCAAAAGAGACATACAAGAAAACAACACAGCATCAAGTCCACTCCATGGCCAGTGTGTCAGGTCACTTGGACATTTGCTTTCCATGATCAAGACTATGCACCATTGAGAACCCTCATCTGTTTTCTATGCTGGTGGGTCTTGGGTTCCTTGATTCTGTAGATGCCCAAAAATGACTCAATGATGGATATAGTGATAAATTAATTTTCTGGAATTTATATGGAAGGATCTAATGGTCTATAAACAGTTGTATGTCTCTGAATTCACAGTGAAACAACTTTAGTAGTTGCATACATTCTTTTCAGTCAGTCAGAGAATTATATATCTAGTAGCCTGTGATGGTTGTGCATTAAAACTGATGAATCCATGAGGTACAGGCAAAATAAAGAACAATTGACTCCTGGGGGTGGGGGGGGGGAGAATCAAGCAGGTTAAGGGAAGTTAAGCACAATATAGTGATCGCAAAGAATGGGACTGCCATGTTAGAGCACATCTCCACTATTAATGTGGGAAGCCTCCAATTCAGTCATTGTCCTATTAAGCAAATATTGTTTGAGCTCCACATGTTCCAAATTAGTGAATAAGTTAAACAGGAACTCACCCCATGTAGCCCCCAGTGCACTGGAGCAGACAAGACAACAAGCAGAGATAGTGTAACTGACAGGATCACACATACAATGCCCCTTGACAGTACTAGGTCCAGGGTTGGCAGGGAAGATTGGAAGTCTTGTGACGACAGGCAAGTATGATCAGAACTTCTTTGAGCTCCTTGACTATTGCCTAGTTTATCATGTAATATTACTCAATAGTGAAGATCAGCAGTTCTCAATCTGTCACAACCCCTTTGGGTTGCATATCAGACACCCTACATAATCAGATATTTACATTATAATTCACAACAGTAGCAAAATTACAGTTATGAAGTAGCAATGGAATAATTTTGTAGTTGGGGTGGTCACTACAACATGAGCAACTATGTTAAGGGGTCACAGCATTAGGATGACTATTAGGAGAACACTGGTCAAGGTTATGTTCCAATTATCATCTAGCTACCATCTATCAGTCTACCTGTTCCCTAAGAGCAGAACTAGGAGCTAGGTTCTGTGCTGATATTTAGTTTGTGGGAAGGAAATGGTGCCACACAATAAGGAGCTACACAAGATCACATGTAAATGTTGGAGCAGGATGTGGACTCAGGTGATCTGAGATCTTGACTTTGACTCTATATCCTTCTTCAATGCCATCATCTGTTAGTCAACACAAATTAGAAGTGCTCACCTTAAAATCTAGAGTCTTCCATCTCAAGTGGTAGCTTTGGTCACAGTGATGTCCACTCTCTAGGAATCTCAAAGATAAGACTCAGTTTTTGAAATGTGCAAAGATGAATTAGCTTATCAGTTAGTTTCCTCTTTCCATCCAGTGACAGTAATTATTATCAGTGGAAATATGCAATGTTTCAGAAGCTGATGACAGGTCCACTAGCTTAGCATCTTACTTGAAAATCATCATTGTTACTTTTAACATGAACAATTTGTGACAACCTGGTAGGTTGCAGAGTTTCTTCTTAAGTTTTTGCAAATGATGGGATAGAATATTTTATCTTTCTAAGTCTTTCCTAGATCCTATCTAGGAAATAATATACTTGTTTTTTTTAATTGTTATTTATAAATAAATGAAAAAATAAATAAATGCTCAATTTGTTCTTTAGCTCTGCCCCTTGATTTGAATGCCACAAGGCTGGTGATGAAGAGAGGAAGAAGCTGAGAGTGATTAATATTTATTTCTCTCATACATTGAAAATTAGCATGGTTAAATAGTTCAGACTGGGCGCTGATCATCTATTTAGCACTTGGCTGATTATTATCCTGCCACAGGAAAGTGTGAATAAATATGAATTTGTAAGCCCGTACACAGGGCTACTGCATCAGCAAAGCTGTTAATAAATAATGACACCGGTAACCACATCGTCCTCATTGCTACCACAGCAAACCTCTTTTTTAATTGCCTGGGAACACTCTAAATGCTTCCTACAGATCAACTGTTTAAAAAGAGAAAACAAAAAATGCCATTGAATTTGCCATTTTAGCCATTGTTTTCAAGATTTAGTTTAGTTTTGATTAGGTTTCTATTACGTATATGTCTATGTCTGGCACTGTCCCCATGAGTACAGGTGCCTTTGGAGACCAAAAGAGCTAGTCAAATCCTCTGCAGCTGGGGTTGCAGTGGGTCATAAGCTGCCAGGTGTGGGTGCTGGGACCAGAATTCAGATCTTCTTCAAAAGCAGTACACACTCTTAACTGCTGAGCCATTTCTTCAGCCTCTGTCTTAACCACTTTCAATTGTTCACTTCAGAGGCATTCGGTACATGCAGTACATGACACAATCCCACCTTCCACCTCTAAGAGATTTCATCTTGCAAAACTAAAGCTATGCACCAAGTACACAACTCTCTGTACCTCCTCCCCTTGGTCCTTGGCAACCATCACTCTGCTCTCGTTGTTTATAAATACAGTTCCTCTAGATACATTATATGAGAGTAAGAACATTTGCCCTTTGGTGATGACTTGTTTCACTTGCACCATGTCAATCAAGAGTTAAATATAAAATGAGCACTCAGATTCACCTTCCCTGCTTTTGGTGGGCCATGTGTCAAAATTCCTTGCTTTTAAAAACTGGGTAATATTCCCTTGTATGCCTACACATGTTGCTTAGCTATCCATCTGTCACTGGGCACTTACGTTGCTTACACCTGTTGACTCCGGTGAATACTGCTGCAATGAACATACTTAAAAATATCTCTAGTCCTTAGCTTCAGTTTTATCATGTGTATAGCCAGAGGTGGGGTTACTGGATTATACATACGAGTCATTGGGTTGGACAGAAGTGGGGTGAGTGTATGGATGTACTCTCCATTGGCCCACATGCAAAGACCACAGCAAGGCCTTCTTCTTTCACTCTTTACATATTTCCTTGAGACAGGGTCTCTCACTAAACCGAAGCTCATCATTTTGACTAGGATGGCTGCTCAGGTGATCAAAATTGTCTCTGCCCTTGCCCACCCCTCCCCCAACCCTATGCAGGAGTTGCATATCCATGCCTACAGAGCCATGCCTAACTTTTTATATGGATGCAGGGGATTTTAACTTAGAGCTTCATGTTTGCACAAATGTCCTTATCCACTGAGCCAGCTTTCCAACTATAGGTCAGTTTTTGAGGCACCAACACGGTGTTCCTTATAAAGGTTGTACCATTTTACCTGTCAAATAACAGTGCACTGGAGTCGTTTTTTCTACATCCTTGCCAACAATGATCACTATTTGGTTCTTGTTTTGTTTTGTTTTGTTTGTTATTGTTTTGTTTGCTTGTTTGTTTGTGTTAGTGGTAGCCTTCCTGATAGGTATGAGAAATGAGGAATTACTTTTAACTCAATTCAGTAGATGAAGAAACCGGAGCACAGAAAGTTAAAATAAGCTGTCTAGACTCGTACTGCCGCCAACTGCCAATAGATTTTTATACCCCATACTGTTTTCTTTTAATAAGGAGAGCAGATGCCATTTATTGAATGCACTATGCTCCAAGCACTGCAGTAAGCATTCTATATGAAGAATTTCTCACAATACTCATGAGTAGTCTGTAAGACAGCTTTTATGGTTTCTACTCTTCTAATGAAGATTAGAACAGAAAGAAATTGAGGTCACTGTCCAGGGGGACTCACTCATAAATAAGAGAGTCAGAATCCAAATCCAGTTTCTAAACTCAAGATTTAGGCAATCAAACCACTTCCTATATTATATTTCAGTCAAACAAACATCTCATTAAGTCTTTTATCTTTCTGTGTAGCCTCCTAGAGATGCCCTCCTTCCTTATAGATAATCAAAGATGTTCCCTTGTATTTCTTGATTATTGGAATTTTTGCACCCACCCAGGAAGGCTTGTGTTGGCATCTGGATGTAGCTCCTCAAGGCTTTCCGATGACCTCAACAGTTGAAACATGTACACCTCCTGGAACATTCCTTCCCAGGTAGGGTATGTTGGCAGAACTCAACCTTGCCCAAAAGGTCTGTTACTTTCAAAGGAGCCTCTCATTTACCTCCGAATCTTTCCCAGCTATGCAGCACTTGTTCTAATTGTACCAGCACTGCATCGTGACTCGTTACTTGGCATACTCGCCTGTCTGTGGATCTGACAAGCAGTATCACTTTGGTGTGACCCAAAGCTGATCTCTTAATGTGCCTTTTGAACTCTGATAAATCTTGCCAGTATGAAACCAGTCTGTTTTCTGAAACAGAGTGTGCCAAATAATTTAGAATAATGTCACGTATACCTGACAATACAGTAATGAAACACTTGCTTCCTGTACACAAGGCTATGAGTACATATCTAACACAAAGCAGGGAAAAGACTTAGAATATTGAATGGTACATAAACACTAGTGAGTCGTGCTGAGTGTGGACTGTGCAGCTCGCCCAGACTAGCTTCAAAACTCCAGTCAGCCATTTCATAGATGTTGTACTTTGAGCAAGCAGGTTTACCCCTGAGCCTTAGTTTCCTCATAAGATGGAGATAAAAATAATATCCCTCACATCTCTATAAAATATGCTTTAAAATATCTATATCATAAGGTTATAAAAGAATCAAATGAGATTCTGCTCATCAAAATAATAGCATGGCATCTGGCACGTAGTAAAGTTTCCATAAATGTTAGCTACCCTATTAAATCAGTCTGGCTCCATGATAACATTCCAAGGAGAGAGATTAATTCCTGCTGTCATGTCTAGGAAAGAGACTTATATATAGTAGGTCAGATCTAGAAATCTTTTGGAAGGTTATTGTTCATTATTTTGGTGGGATGGCCAAAGAGTTTTCAACCTTGTGACCCCATACCTCAAAACTTTCAATCCCAGGACCAAAAAGGATCAGAGTAAGGGGGAAGCCAGAGAGAGCAGGCATGGAGACAGGCACACACAGGAATTCCAGGAGTTCTCATCCTCTGGGAGCCAGCCTTGAAGATGCCTGATGCTTCAGGCCAAAAGAAGTTGGCTAGGACCTATGTGTGAAGAGATGGAGTATTGAGCAATGACCTGCAGGTCTAAACAGTTCCAGCATCTTGCCCACCTGAGGAGCCCTTCTGATACTTCTCCCTAGTGACTATCCTGCTTTTCCACATCCACATGTTAGGAAACATCTCCTCTATGGGGCCTACTAACCCAAGTCATCCGACTTGAGTCTTCTGAACATAGCCAGGCAGCACACAAACAGGAAGCATATTGTTTGTAATTGGAATGTTGTGCCAGAAGGGTGGTTCAATGCTTAGTACCTGCTTACATCACTGCTGGAAGTTGTGCTCTGTTGTGATACAAAGTGATAGGGCATCCTCCTGAATGGAGCTTCTGTTAAAGACTTGGTCCTCCCCGCAATGTTCACAGGGAGAAGTGCTTTTGTGAAAGGACTGGATCATGAACATCCTGACCTAATCAATGGTTTAACTGAATAATGGATTCATAACTGAATGGGTTGTTTGTTGGGTGAAAACAGCAACTTTGGAGAGAGAAGCCTGGTTGGAGGAAGTGAGTTACTAAGATGGCTTTGAAAGATATATCTCATCTCTAGCATCTTCCCTGACCCCCTGCCCTACTTCCTGGCTGCCATGAGTTGAGCAACTTTCTTTTACCATATACTTCCATAATGTTTCAGGCTTACCTTTGTCCATAGCAATAGAACCAACAGGTCATGGATTTAAGCCTCAGAAACCATGGGCCCAGATTGGTTCTTCTCCCTTAAGCTGCTTGCTTTGGTTTCTTGCAGCAGCAACAAATGTGATTAGTATAAACTCTGTCCCTGTACTTGTTCAGGGACTGAATTACCTAACAGAGTAATGCCTGTACATATGTACCTACTCAAACTTGGTCTGACTGCAAATTATATTCACATTTAGCACCAGCCATACTGCAGGTGCTTAATAAGCACCTGTGTAGTGGACATGATAGAGAACATTTGCATCATCACAGCAAAGTTTGTTGGCCAGAGATGCTCTAGAAATTAGACCAGATCTCAGATCAGGCACATAACAAATGTTATCAAGGGCAGTCCTCAGCATAGTGTGGTAGTATTAAAGTGCCATGCATTTCTTAATGTATATCCCACAAAAATTGGTTATCTAATTCTCCATTCTTGAACATGACCTAGTCTTGTTGGCTAATAAATAGAATGAAACAGAAGTTATAAGGTCTGTTTGTCTGTTTTTAGAGAAAGCAAGTTAGCTTCAGCTTGGCTCCTACCCCTCTTCTCTTTCCCCTCCCCTCTTCTCACTTCCCACTTTCTCTGGTAATTCGACCTTTTTGGACCTACTATGAGTAAGCTCCAACACTTGAAGAAGCCTTATACAGGTGTTTCCTCCAGCAGTGTTTCTTTAAGGCCCAGCTGACAGTCAGAAGAAAAATCTATACATGTGGGATGGCTTCTTTATCCCAAGCCTTGAAATTTCCCTGCTAAAGGTTGGTGGACGATGCAAGGGTGTTCCCACTATATCCTGCCTTCCTTGTGGACCCATGAAGCTGCTCCTGTTGTTTGTTGTTTGAGATGACTCATTATGCATCAATAAATAGTCAGCACTGGAACACATTCTTTGAAAATAGTGCATTTTTTTATTATGTAGCTTTAGTGAAATACTTTTAATGAGTCTTTTAAAAAGCTCAAACCATGATGAAAAGATGCTAAAGGATGTAGAGAGTTCTCTTCAGTGTAGAATGAATTGCCAGTGGTCCTAGAATAATACACATAGAACCAGTAAAAATTTTATGAGGTAATTTTACTTTTTTTTTTTTTTTTTTTTTTTGAGACAGGGTTTCTCTGTGTAGCCCTGGCTGTCCTGGAACTCACTCTGTAGACCAGGCTGGCCTCAAACGCAGAAATTCACCTGCCTCTGCCTCCCAAGTGCTGGGATTAAAGGCGTGCGCCACCACTGCCCCGCATGAGGTAATTTTAAAATCATCAACTTTTTCCGTATCCATCTGTGCATGGTCTCCCTCTGGCCTGAGTCTTTCTCCCAGTCTCACTCTTAATAACTAAAACATAGATATCTTTTTGTGTGTGCTCTACCAAATATCAGAATTTTTGAGTAGCAATTCTCCAATTCTCCACAGAAATTATAATCTGGTTAGAACGGGACTTGGGTATACTACTTCAAACTGAGAAATGTTAATTGCCTGTATGCTATAGATTCTATCACATTACTGTGACTTCAATGCCTGGCAGAATCAACTCAGCATAGGAAGAACTTGTTCTCACATTTTCAAAGGGTTTTAGTCAGTCCCTTATGGTTGGAAAAGACGTAAAGAAGTTCATGGCAGAAGGGATATGTGACATGGGTTGCTCACATTACATTGTACCAGAAAGCAAAGTATAGAGCTAAAACCATAGGCTGAGCTGTTGCCTTCAAATGTCTGCCCCTAACCTACTTCTGTCAACCAGACCTCGCCTTCCAAAGTCTCTCAGCTTCCCAGAATGATAGCAACATCCAGGAAACAAGTGTTCTAAAGTTAACCCTTGATGGGCATTTCAGATTCAAATCCTAACAACACATAAATAATTTTCTGAATTTTCTCTAATAGCAATTAATGTAGAACTTCTCTGGAAGTAAAACTTTGAAAAAAAGGCTTAGTTTAAAATATCTTATTGGGGTGAGTTGTGTAGAGAGATAAACACAGAAACTGGGTAAGGCCAGGAATAAGGATGTGCTGTTGAGTTGATGACTTCTAGAAGACTTCACTGGACTGTTGGAAAAGCTCAATGCAGCCTGGGAAGGAGGAAGCCTTTGTCTGTCACTCTTGTTCCTCTAGATTCAGTCATTGCCCTATACTGTCAGAATCTTCTACTGGCAGAAGAGCCAAATGTTCCCAAGAGCTTGTCATAGCATGGTGTGAAAAACGTTAGAGCAGAAAATAAGAAGTGGCTATAAATCATAAGACAGTATGTTCTCCATCTCTTTCTTCACCAACCAGATAGCTATTAATAGTTGCATTTAAGTGTCACTTTGATACCAAGATAGCTGATAAGGCATTGCTTCTGGCTATGTCTAAGGCACTGTCTTAGTTAGGGTTTTACTGCTGTGAACAGACACCATGACCAAGGCAACTTTTATAAGGACAACATTTAACTGGGGCTGGCTTATAGGTTCAGAGGTTCAGTCCATAATCATCAAGGCAGGAACATGGCAGTATTCAGGTAGGCAGCTGAGAGTTCTACATCTTTATTTGAAGGCTGCTAGTGGAAGACTGACTTCCAGGCAGCTAGGACAAGGGTCTTAAAGCCCACACACATAGTGACACATCTATTCCAACAAGGCTACACCTCCAAATATAAGAGAGTTTAGTGCTTAAATCAGTAGACTGAGAGGGTCTACTCTCACTCTGTATGAGAGCACATTCCAATCAATGGCGGGACACTTTTCTGGTTTCTGTGACAATATTTGAGAAATGCGTCTTCAAGAAAGAAGGGTTTATTTCGGCTCACAGTGTTAGGGTACAGTCTCCTGAGGTGGGGAGGGTATGGAAACAGAAATGAATGAATGCGCTGCTCTTGCTCTGCTCACTTTCTCCTTTTTATTCAATCCATGGCCCCAGCCTACAGGATGGGACCATTCACAGTCAGGGTGAGTCTTTCTGCTTCAATTAGAATGCAGAAACTCCCTCACAAGCATGCAAAAAAGCTTATCTCTGGATGATTGTAGATCCTGTCGGGGATTATGATAGTAACCCTTGCAGGTGGTACAGAAGATAAAAACAGGTGAAAAGTAATTCACTGTCTCACAGAGCCAAGACATCTCTCATCTCTTGTCACCAAAAACCAGGTACTATGGCATTTTGTACTAGATCATCCCATCCCAAGCTCTCAGGTTACACCTCAGACAGAGTCATGCCATCAGTTTTTCTGCTTCTAGGGCTCCTTTGGATTTCAACTTGTCTGACTTCCTAGGTTCTTCAGCTGGCAAGCAACTTACCACACAACTTCTTGGCCTCTACAGTTTCTTGAATTGGTCATATTGACTGGTGCTCACTCCCCTTTCCCTCCCTCCCTGCCTAATATTTTTTCCCAGATAATATACTTGACCCTTGGCTCCTAGATCAGCTGCAATACTTACTTGGTCGGAAAAAACCTAAATACTCATCCTCAGAGTGTCTGATCCCTTGGTCTCCTTGTCATCATTAGAAAATGTCATTATCAACAGATCTGGAAGGAGGGAATGGCAGCCCAATGACTGTGCTGGCTTGATGACGTCATTCTCAATGTTCTCACCATCATAGCAGCTCACTTAGTTCCTTCCAGTGTTGTCAGTTGCATGCATTGCTACAGCAATCATTTTCTTTGCTCACTGTCATGAGAAATTACAAGCAACCCACATATTCCTGAATCCTGTCAAATAATAACCATTTCGCCTCACTTAGTCTGCAGTAAAGGGTATAATTTAAGAAACAGAATCAGCCTCATACCTATGCCACATGACCTGTGAGGTCCGAAGTATTTTGTCTAGGAACACCCATCTGAGTGTAATTGAAGGAAATGCTTTGAAGCTGCATATCACAGGAACCACAATGGTTTTACTTCGTGTTTCTTTAGAGAAGCTTTGAGTGTGGTGAAGCATCTCTTGGCAGGATCTAGGTGTACTCATTGAACAGGAAAATAGATTGGTGTATTTCAGAACACTTTCCCTCAGTGAAGCTTATGAGAGGATCCCTATCATAACAAATGACATTTTGTATACTGTTCCATCTGCCAGATCTGTTTCCTATTCTAGGCACAGCTATAGAGGTCAGCTCTATCCACCCTATGCAGGCATGTGACACTGACCTCATGTCTGTATCCCAGAGTGCACTCTGGCACTTCTGTAGTCTATAGAACCCACAGCAAGCCCAGATGTATAAAGGATTTAAAATCCCCAGAAGCTGAACTGGATCCAGTCCCTACCTTTGGAATATATGATTTAGAAGCATAACACACATGTCTCAAATGACCTGGAGGAATCAAGACCCCATTTCCCAGATTGACAGCCTCACACATTAACACTGGAATTGTTTCTCCCCACTTCGACATTCTTCACTCTGTCAGTTTTTGGGCTCACTGCCCACATGAAATAAGCCAAAGGAGACTTCAGAAAATAAAAATTACAGATTCCCTGATGTCTTAGTTAGGGTTACTATTGCTGTGATAAAACACCATGACCAAAAGCAAATCAGGAAGGAAAGGATTTATTTGCTTACAATTTCACATCACTGTTCATCACTGAAGGAAGTCAGGACAGGAACTCAGAGCAGAAACCTGGAGGCAGCAACTGAGGGATGCTGCTTACTAGCTCTCTCATCGTGGTTGTGTAGTCTGCTTTCTTTCTTTCTCTCTTTCTTTTTTTCTTTCTTTTTCTCTCTCTCTCTTATTAAGGTTTTTTTATTTTACATCCTGATCAAAGCTTCTGTTCCCTCCTCTATTCCAAGTCTCTCTCTCTCTCTCTCTCTCTCTCTCTCTCTCTCTCTCTCTCTCTCTCTCTCTCTCTCTCCTGTCCTCCATCTACCCCATCTCCTCAGACAAGCAGTGGGGAGGGTTTCCATGCATATCAACCAGCCTTGGCATAACAAGTTGCAATAAGACTAGGTACATTTCCTATTGAGGCCTGACAAGGCAGCCCAATTAGGGGAGAGGGATCCAAGGGCAGGCAACGGAGTCAGAGACAGCCCCTGCTCCCAACTGTTACATAGGTGTAAAGGGTCTAGGACAGTCCCATGCATGCTCTCTGGTTGTTAGTTCAGTCTCTGTGGTCCTCTGTGGACCCAGGTTAGTTGATTATGTAGGTTTTCTTGTGGTGTCCTTGACCTCTCTGGTGCTCTCAATCCCTCCTCCCTCTCTTCTGCAGGATTACCCAAGCTCCACCAAATGTTTGGCTATGAGTGTCTGCATGAGTTGCTGGATGAAACCTATCTGATGACAGTTATTCTACACTCCTGTCTATAGCAGAATATCATTAACAGTATCAGGGGTAGGCTCCTTCTCATGGCATGGGTCTCAAGCTAGACCACTTTTGGGTTGGCCATTCCCCCAATTTTTGCTTCATCTTTACCCCAGCACACCCTGTAGGTAGGACAAATTGAGGGTAGAAGGTTTTGTGGCTGGTTGTGTTCCATTCCCTCTATTAGAAGTCTTGTCTGGTTCCAGTAGATCACTGGTTCGGGCTTCGTATTCTCCATTGCGAGGCGTCTTAGCTGGGGTCACCCTCATAGATTCCTGAGAGTTTCCATTGTCCTAGGTTTCTAGCTCATTCCAGAGATGCCCATCCCCATCCATTCAAGTTGTCTCTCCCAGTATTCTCCCCCTCTCTCCCCCCCCCACCTGTCCTGTTCTCATTCCCAACCCAGCCCCCTTCCTCTGTCCATGGCCCTTCATATTTATTCTATGTCACCTTCTCAGTGAGATTCAAGCATCCCACTCCTGACCCTTGGGCCCTCCTTGCTACCTAGTTTCTTTGGGTCTGTGGATTAAAATCACAGTTATCCTTTAATTATGACTAATATCCACTTATAAGTGTGTATATACCATGCTTGTCTTTCTGGATCTAGGTTACCTTAATCAGGATGATCTTTTCTAGATCTCTCTATTTGCCTGCAAATTTCATGATGTCATTGTTTATAACTGAGCGATACTCCATTGTATAAATGTACCACAGTTCCTTTTTCCATTCTTCAGTTCAGGGGGACATCTAGGTTGTTTCCAGTTTCTCAGCCTGCTTTCTTATAGAACCTAGGGCCATCAACCAGAGATAATACCACCGCAATGGCCTGGGCCTTCTCCTATCAATCATTAATTAAGAAAATGTCCTACAGGCTTGCCTACAGTGCAGTCTTATGGAGGAATTTTCTCAATTGAGGTGCTCTCCTCTCAAATGATTTTAGTTTGTATCAAGTTGACATAAAACTATCCACCATAATACCTGGAGCCCACCAGTGACTCCATCCATGGAAACATGTAGGATAGATAATTGCAGATCTTCTACTCTCCTCCAAATCCAATGCCCTAGTCTCACTCTCAGCTTTGTAGCATACCAACTGTTGTGACCCCCCTTTCTTCCCATCTCCAGTGGATTACAGAGATCTTTTCCTCCAAAACTTTCTCCCCGTCCTATACCTTTATCCCTGCCCCCAACTCCATTAGGCAATCTCTGGGAACCCACAGACCACTCTGCCCAGGGAAGCAGCTAAGATAACTGGAAGGTTTCACCTCTCCTTCTTCTCCTCCAAATCCAATACTCCATCTCATCCTCAGCTCTGTAGCAAACCACCAGCTGTGGCCTCCCCCTTTTCTCAGCTCCCATCTCCAGGTATCACACAGATCTTTTCTTCTAACCTTACTCCCACTCATTCTGTTTTCATAGACCCCCAACTCTAGCAGGAATTTCCTGGGAACCTGCCATCTAAGCCTGCCAGGGAAGCAAGTGGGCCAGCAAAGCAGGTAGACAAACTTCAGGGCTTCACTCTCCCTCCTCTCCTCCAAATCCAACCCGTCAGTCTTAACCCTAATTCTGGAGTAGAATATCTATTGTTGCCTCTACTCACACCCTGCCTCCATTTCCAGGAGACTAAGAAGATCCTGATGGAACACCCTGATTTCTCCCTCTAGTGTGAACCCCTGAGCCCTCATCCTCCTAGCCCATCCCCATTCCTAAATGTCAGCTCCCAATACCTAAAAACAAATTTTACCCAGAACCCCTAGTAGCCATACCTATCAGGATCCCAAAAGAGTTCAGTACCAGGCAGCTACACAACCACCACACCTTCCTAAGAACCAGAGAGAAAACAGTAACCAAATAACAGAACATCCACTGAACGAAGAGAAGGTCGAATATCAGCACCTAAAATTATAATTATCCCCAAACTAGATACCAAGGTGCCTGCATAAAAACACAATCAGTAACAGCCAGCACAATATACCCTCACAAGAGCTCACCAACCGGGGAGATCTTATACTAGTCATTTAACAGCACACCTGAAAGCTAATGAACCAAAAGAAGAAATTATACCCAAAAGAATTAGATAATGTTCTGTTATCTATGACCACAGTATTTGAGGGGGTTGATATGAATGTACTGATTCCTTACAAGACATAAAATGCCCAAGTTCATGTACTGTGTGACATCATCTGAGTAGACCTTTGTTCATCTCAGTAACTTGATTAATAATTAATGGCCTTTCAAAATAAAAATAAAACAGGCATGAGTGGTTTCCCTGTTGCAGTCCAGCAGGACTATAGGTTAATATTCTTATATGGTTATATGTGTTTATTAAAAGGGATAGCAGATGAAAGGAGCCAGATTTCTCAGAACTGAGTTGCAGTTTACAAATAAGCAAGATGAAGACGCTCACATGGCCTCTGTGATGATGGATTCGAGCTAGATATTAAATGAGAGCTCTTGTTACCTGGTAGAAACACAGAACATGTCACTTAAATATATTTATAGATACATGTACATGCAAGAGCTCATGAGTATACATATATTTCCTAGTTCTGCCTGCAGAGAGAGCAGAGAAACAGCCAAACGATCTTCAACAAAGATGTTTGCACATTGTTGTTTTGTACTGCTCTATTCATAATAACAAGAAAATAGAATCAGCTTGATCAATGGTTCTCAACCTATGGGTCAGCCCCCACCCCAAGACCATCAGGAAACACAGATATTTATATTATGATTCATAACAGTAGCAAAATTACAGTTTGAAGTAGCAATAAGAATAATTTTTTGGCCTGGGGTTAACATAACATGAGGAACTGTATTAAAGGGTCATATCATCAGGAATGTTGAAAACCACTGGCCTAAATGATCATCCACAGATGTTTCAAGACCTCTGAAGTGGAAATTTCTGTTTGTGTTATGTCATGCAGACCCACATGATGTTTAGCTGGTGCAAATTCAAATGATGTTTTGCTGAGGCAAGATCCATGAGAGGACGCGTGATGTTTGGAGAGAGTATAAGTGGACTCAACGGACAGTGACTGGGCACTTGCATAGCTAGCTGTGCAACACTTCATTGGTATCACATCTTTGCATATCTTCACTTTGTTGAGGAAGGCATGGCAGAGAACTCCTGACATCCGGCTGGTCCTGGTGGCTCCTGCAGACTCATGGCAATTTGAAGGAGGCCTGGCGTTTTCTGCTGGATCATGCTGCCATTGCTGATTTGTGTTTTGTAACACAAATGGACTGGACTGCTGGTATCCTGACACTACTGAACTGGACTGCTGGTATCCTGACAAAAGGAGATTGGAATCACTCCCCTAAGAACTACTTCTGAAAAGGTATACATCCCCTTGACTTATTTACCATCTTTTCCCCCTACCTTTGGACAGAGGGCATTTGAGATTCCTTATTGAAGTAAGTTTTGAAAAGTCTAAGCCTACAACCCTGCTTTGTTTGGAGCTCTTTCACAAATTCAATAATTCAACTTCTTAAAATCTGTTTTCTTTATCTATTACAAAAGTGCTAGTTAACATTTTGTAAAACTTCATGAGCTCTTGAATTCCCTATGTGTATCTCTATGTCCCCAATGCCAAGAACTTCATAAATGTTCATAAATATGCATTGGATGGATGAATGATGGAAGGAGGACAGGAAGGGCTTTCAGCCCTCTGTCAGTGTGTTCTGTGCTTCTCAGTCATTGGTCTGGGTACTATACTGCATGATTCTTGGAATTATAAACCAACATGTGGTGTATGAACCACTGTTTGGGGGTGAGGCATATGACACCCTTAGGCATCATCACTCAGGTGCCATACACCTTGGGGTTTGTTTTATTTATTTTGTTTGATATAGTTTCTTACAGTTACCTGGGTCTTAACAATTAGGCTAAGCTGTCTAACCAGTGAGCCCCAGGGACCAGTCTGTCTTCACCTCCCCAGTTCTATGATTTCAAACAGAAGCCACCACATTCAGTTTTATTTTATTTGGTTTGTGAGAGATTGACCTTAGTTTCCCATACCTGCAAAGCAAGTACTTTACTGCACCACCGTGGTTCAGAGAAATTCCATTTCTTGCCCATACCCAACTAACAAACAACACAAGCAAGACCCAAACCAAACTGTCTGACCTCAGACCCCACATGCTTGACCTGTGCTCCATGGCCCTAAACCTCCTAAGGTAACCAGAAAATGACAGGAATTTACACTTTCCTAAGTATCTTCCACCTCACTGCTTCCATGCCCTGGTGGAGTGCCAATAGATTGCTTCTAGAACCCCTTCTGTGGTACCAATTATAAAACTCAATGCAACACACCCCCCCCCCCACTACCTCTGTCAAAATGTTTCTCTAACATAGTTCTGTTTCTCTTCGCCCTGCCCCCAAGTCATTTATCTCCATTCCAGCGAGGCTTGGATAAAAGCAAGTCATCCATAATTTGTCTTGCTGTGGATTCTGCAGAGGAGGCAAAGAGACAGAGATAAATGCATGACCTCCAGTTCATTTTTCTAATAACAGTATCTCGTCTTGACACAAGCGGGTCTGGAAGTAGTCAGCAGGTTCAAGGAAAAATAGAAATAAGGCAGAGGGTGGGGAGGACAGGAAGAAACAGAAGAAAGGGGACCTTTCTCTGAAAATTCCTAAGACAATAAAAACACTCGCCTCAGATAGCAACAGAAGAGCAACACCCAAGAAAGTGCAGGGTCCCTGGGGATGCCTGGTTGTCATGGTTTTATCTCTAAATTCAGACTTAATTGTGAGAGATTAGCTCTAAAGTAGGTTTAAAATAAAGAGAAGAAGGCTTTTGTCCTAATTAAACAGCTTTGATGTTATGAAAAAAATACATAGGTCAGATGTCACTTGCTATTTTATAGCAGCCATGTGATTGCAAAAATTTTTAAGAATAGAGAAATATTTTGGGGGACATGAGAGTAGAAGCAAGTTCTTTTGGGAAAATATTCCCAACAGTCTCCAAGTCATCTCCTGTGCTGGGAAACAAGCTGACATTTTAAGAGAAAATTAGACTTTCTGTGTGTTGCTCCAGACCAAAGCTCACATACAGCTCTGTGAACTCAGTTCCATTTAACTTTTTTTTTTCTTTTTACATTTTTCTGGTTTTTAGAGTGATAGAGCAAAAACCGCACTTTCTCCTCCTAAGTAGTAAAACTGGGGAGAGGACTGCGAGGCCTAACGTTCTATAAATGGGTCTGAATTTATGGCTGCATTATAAACTATGTTAGGCAATCCAAAAGCCTGCTTGTTTCTTCAGAGTCTATAAATTAGGCAGTCATGCCCCGTAAACAGCAAACGAACAGCCACAGAATCACTCTGGGACAAGATGCATACACAGACTCTGCAGAACATTTTGAGTCTCCTCGCTTGCAGGCATTTTAAAATAAATCACCAGTAGAATGAAGTCCAGGCCCCCTTCTTTAAAAGGCACCCAGCAGGCAAATGGACTCTTGTGTCACATTCCAACCAGCTAACAAGGATGACTAAGGAGGCCCATATGGGAAAGCAAGTTTATCATGTAACAAGCATCACCCCCAAGATATAACTGAGATTCCATCAGAGATCTCGGTGGGCAGGACGTGAAGCAGCCTTGTAGGTCACTAACAAAAATGAATGTGGTTCCTTCTGTCATTATTTCTTATGGGAATTGTACAAGACCTGGCCATGATGTTAAGCTCAATGCCTCAATTATTCATGCTTGCCTGATAGCTCTTTAAGTGTTGGTAAATAGGGAAACTGAGGCTTGGAGTTGAACCCTGAAATTACCTCTGTGCTAGGAAAAGAGCGAAGTCTGTCTGCTCCCAAAGCCAAGCCATTACTTAGCCTATAATCTGTTATTTCTAGACAAATTGTGACCCTTTCATTCCTAAGCATGTGATAAGATACCTTGGGGCAGATTCTGTGCATTTTATCACTCACTAGAAATTCATGTTAACCAAACCAAAGCAAGACCACTGACACCACAACAAGGAGTAGAGGGAAGAACCCTCAGCTTCACTGAGTGACTCCTGTGTGCCATGCAATGGGGTAGGCAGTATGAGGGGGGCTTTGACTGATTTTTATTATGCTGCCCAGGATAGATTCCTATAGCCCCTAGGTTTTGTTGCTGTCATTTATTTTTTAACTAGCATATAAAATATTTCATTATGATATTTTCATGAAGCATCTGTTTTACTTGATTCCTCCAGTTCCCTTTCCCCTTCCCTCACCCTCTTGTCCCCTCCCTCCCCCAGTAGTCCCCTTTCCAATTTCATGTCCTATGGATTCTCTTGCTCTCTTTTCAAAATTACTTTTCTGTTCTTTCCTTAAGACATGGTTTTCAGAGGGTGGGAAGGTAACCCAGTGGGTTAATTGCTTGCTGCGTAAGTGTGAGAACCTGAGTTCAAATCCGTAGCACCCAAGGAAATCTGGGTATGGAGGTACCCATCTGTAACTTCAGTGTTTGGGGGACACAGACAGGAAGATCTTTGGGCCTTATTGACAAGCCAATCTAGTTCCAGGTTCAGCAGACACAATGTTGTGTTTTATTAAAAAGAAAAGGAAGCCAGGGATGTTTGGTGGAGGCAAAGTATGGTGCAGGGGTGAGGGTGGGGTGCCTCCGCAGGCCCATGCTAAGGCACCCCTTCCCCCTGAGGTACTAGCCACACAAAGGTATAGTAGAGAACAGAGTTTATTCAGGGTGTGGGGAGGGGAGTTGAGGGATAATGGAGACAGAGAAAGGCAGAGAGAAGGGGGGGAGGGAGAGTGTGTAAAGGAGTAGAGACTGGCCTTAAACACATGAAGAGAAGAGGGAGGAGAATGGGGAAAGAAGGGACAGAGAAGGAAGAGGGTTAGAGAGCAAGAGAGAGAGGAGGGGGCAAGCAGCCCCTTTTATAGTGAGTCAGGTCTACCTGGCTGTTGCCAGGCAACTGTGGGACAGAGCCTAGAAGGAATGCTAACACACAATGTCTTAAAAAGCAAGGCAGAGAGGGTCTCATACACACATGCATGTGAACCCACTCATATGTACACACACATGCAAACACACACACTCGCGCACACACACACGCCCTGGGTATGATGGAATGTACTTTCACACTTGTATTCCCAGTGCTGGGGAGGTGTCTCCCTCATCCAGGTACCAAAGGAAAGTAGCAGGATATGATATCATCGAGTGGGGCCAAAAGCTGATGGCTTCTAGCAATTTAACTCTTTATTTCTCTGGGGCCAGAGGCTGATGACTGGCAGAGAGGTAGAGAGAAGACCTGGGCTCACTAAGCAACCAATCTAGCTTCCTGGGTGAGTTCCTGAGCAGTGAGAGAACCTGTCTCAAAAATAAAACATACCCACCAAGGTGGGCAACCCCTAAAGGACAACACCGTGGGTTGACTTCTGGCTTTTGTGCATACCCCCACACGTACATGTGTTTGTGCACATACATCCATACACACATGAGCACTTACTGTACAAGGTGGAGGTAGAGATGGGGAAGACAGAGTTGGTTTTACTCCCTTCATGGCCTTCTTTCGAGTTTCATAGATAATAATAAACAAGTATGCAAACCAGCCTCTTGCTGTGGAGAAGAATTCTAGCAGTGAAGGTGTGAGGATCTGGGGAATCACCCAACCTAGCAAGGGACAGAAGTGGGGTTTGAAATCACATCAGGGTGCCTGTGAGACACACTCCCTGTGGACACCAGAGTGGCAAATATGATGGGGTGAGATGCCTAAGCATGAATCTGTATATCCCCAAATCGCCAAATCCTCCTGTAATCCAAGTATGTGCTGTGTCCTGTGTGTGGTACTACAGAACTGAGGAGTCCTGGTTGTTTGGACAAGCCGTTCCATAATGATCAACCATTTCTACTCCTTGCCAAGTAGAAGTAGAACTTTCTCATCTTCATGTTACTTATGTTTGCTCTTTTTCCTTAAACTTCATTGACCAGGTATTGTCATCCTTGTTTGGTGTTAAATACTGAGGAGGAAATGGTCCCCATCCCTTCCCTTGCTGTCCTGCTCTGAGACATATCCATTTCTTCTACCTCCTCTTCACTCCTCACCCCCAAACAGCTAACATTTGTGGAATAACTCTGAACTACAATGTAATCTCTTCTCAAAACACCAAAGAGGACCCTGTGAGTTTGTAAGAAAGGAATACATGAAATTGGGAGTGAACAGTGTTAAGGGGAAAGGGGAGGAGTTCAACTAGAATATATACATGTATGAAATTATCAAACAAGAAAAAATAATTAAACAAACAAACAAAAACAAAAACCTGAGGAGCTATTTCTGCAATTTCGTTTAGGTCTTGGATCAGCCCCATAGGAAGTGAATCTATTCACTTTATGTTACCCCTTTTTGCTTCTGCCAATTTGATCTGAGATTTGCGGCTTATAACCATGGTCCCAAGCTTTTCCAGTGCACAACTTCAGCTGAGATGTTGAAATTATTTCTTCTTTCAGCCCCTCCCACCCTCCAATCTGTCCTTTTTAGCAGTTCCAGGCAGTTGGCACAAGAGTGTACATCTTTCACAAGAAGCGATCTTATTTGTTGGATTTGGCAGACTCTGAAACACTTCAGATCCATCCACAATGAACCCCATCAAAACCAGATCACCAACACTACTTTTCTTCTTCCTGTCACTGGTAACGAGATCCTTTGCACCTGTCTGTACCCTTGAGCCCTGCTATTGTCCAGGGATTAAGGGCTGCCCATGGAGTGTGCCCAACATTGATAGCCATGGTCATTATGAGGGCCATGTTCAAATGTTGGAAAGAATAGAAGAATTGACATAAGCATATCCCTGTTATGAAAAACAAAGACTAGTGGATAAAAAGCAGGTGAGGTTTTCTAACAAATACAGCAATTATACTTTGAAAAAGTCCTTCCAGGTGATGAGGTCAGCAAAAATCACAGTCATGCTCAAACCCCCACAGACTGTTTGAGAGAAGAAAGCTAGTGGACTCATTTGGACAAGCAACTTCAGTTAGTCACTGTTAAGGACGTCTTGAAAACTGTAACACTGCCTTCATGCAAATTCATCTAGGTGAATATCAGCAGGGCAAAATCTTCAGGATACTTCAAACTCATATGTTCCTTTCTTGCTAGATATCCTTTAAACACCCATCTCATAAGACGTTTTGACAGCACTATTCATGCTCAGATGTCTCTCAGTGGTGGGAAACACTAGTGTACCCATCTGTTACTCAACATCAACCATGAAAGCCACAGCTCTTTGGTGTTGAGCTTTCCCTCACAACCGCATCCATTCCAACAGCAAGTCCTTCCACCTTATGCATCCCGGAACCATTCTTCACACACTTTCTTGAAGCTTCTCAAATGCAGAATGCCATCATTGCCTCTAGGCAAGAGTTCTCAACGTCTTCCCCCAACATCCTTTTTTGTGATTAAAAATCTGTCCTACACACAAAAGGCAACATAGTTTTTATACATTGCAAATCACATGATTTCCCTTTGACTGCTAACCTTTCCTTTGCTTTCCCTCCATGTCCTTACCTCTCTTTGTAGGCGTGTGTGAGGTGCATCCTACCTGATTCTCCTCCTGCCTCTGTTCATACCTTCACCAAGCAAACCTTCTCTCTGCAGTTATGATTCTGCCTCAGGCAGTTCACTTCTACCTCACGACTTTGGACTCACTCTCAACTCTTACTGGAAAACAACTCCTCAGTTTTTCACATGGCTGGTATCTGTCTCTAGAGCTCTGATCACATGTCACCCCATCAAAGAGGAGTACCCCATCTCTACTCTTAAAACAGACCCAGCATCCTCACTTGCTATGCACACGTATAACCCTTCTCTGTCCCTACGACACTTCATTTATTGTTTTTCATGGGCCATGTTGCATTATACCTTTCTTTTCATGATTATGTTTCTGGCTCCTGTAAGAAACCCAAGATCTGCGAGATCATGCAGTCATTTTATACAACACTTTATCTTCCAGGACCCACAAAGCCTCTACAAAGCAATCAACATGTGTTTAAATAGTCAACAAATGAACAGGTACAAACTTCAGCTCCCACACACTCTAAGATTCCATTTTCACCCTCTTTTCTAAATGCCTTTGGGAAAAATACATCATTGACCCAACATCTCTCAAGGAATATCTATGTTCACCTTAATTACCTAGGGAGTACATTGGAGTTCACATGCTGAGCCTTGCTATAGCAGTGTCTACAGCAGACTATTCTCTGGAAAGACTTTCTGATCTCACAGAATAATGCTATGAAGAAGGTTAGGCAATATCTCAGGTTAGGCAATATCTCATCTTGGTGACTCGAAAGCTAAGATCCAAAAAGATATGCCACGGCTATGACTTAAGACGTGAGGGTACAGATGAACCCTAGTATTTTGAAGCATTCTATACCATCCTTCTGTATTTCTCCTTCATCTCTAACATGATAACCAAGTTTCTCTGAGTTATAAAAAAAAAAAAAAAGAACAGAAAAAAGATAGTCTCCATTTCCTAAGATTATTGGTGTGTTTTCTTAGCTTCTCATGGAAAAAAAAAAGACAAAAGAGAGTGAAAGATGTGGACTCTTTAAAATGTGTTCATTTAAAAATCTCTCCTTTACTGTGTAACCCAGAGAAACCACAGTGAACTATAAAAGTACTGTTTACAAGGTGCTAATAGGATTATTAAAAGAAAGTGGCTATTTCAGTAATCTACGCACAGGGACATTAAGTTATAGGACCATGTGGATGCCCTCATTAGTGGTCATAATTTGATGTGGTAGATTGCTGGAAGGTTCCTGATAAAAAGCCCTTTCTCCTGCATTCTCATTTTCATCAGGCCTGACAGTGATGGCGACATCTCAACTAAGAAGCCATTGCACCAGAGGCAGGCCCAAAGACAACCGCCAGAACTGGTGATTGAGTTCAGTGTTCCCATCATTGATCTTTCCCCCCTATTAAGTCTGAAGTGTCCCAATTCGAGGATGAGTACACCAGAACAAAAGAATTCTTTGAGTTCTTAGTTGCCCAACCCCAAAGCCGAGCCTTTGGCCACAGCTCATTCAGACTTTAGCCCCACCCAATCCTGTTCCATACAGGGAAATGCTAGGAGAACAATATTTTAAGGTTTCCCTTCATCATGACTCATGTGTTCCATAATTTTCTTTGTCTGTTCTTTCTCGATTATTTTCAGTTAAGTCAGGCATTCAAATGAGAATGGATGACTGTGTAATTTTTACACTGCACAGTTCCAAGCATCATTCATGAGTCTTATGGTGAGTCTTTGTAACTTTGGGTGTGGTATTTTATTATCCTTGAAACTCTGGAGCCTCATTATTTATTTGAATATGGAGAATGAAACCAGCCTTACATAGTTCCTGCAGTTGTTTGGAGTACAGAGGAATAACATGGGTAAACACGCCTTATAAATTAGGAAGTGTTTTAGAGTGTATATACAATCAGGTGTGTTGGATGAAAAGATTTATCAGCTACTTTTGTATAAGCAGAGCCTCCTTGGGATGCATGTCTTGTCCTCTTGCTCCTACAGAATAGAGATCCTGAGAAGCCCCTCTTCCGACATCAGGGGAAGTGTTTATCCAGACTTAGGACCAATAGAAAGAACTGACATTTGCATATCCTACCTCAAAATGCATGCTAGATAAGATTAGATGGTATAGGACCCTCCAGTGATTGACGCTCAACTAGATGTTTAAAAGGCAGGCATAGAACTGTGAGAGATGCTGGAGCAGGCAGGTCTATGTCCCCAGAAAGTGATCCCAACATGCAAATCAAGGAAACCTCTCTTTTAGTGAGATTAAAAAAAAAAAAAAAAAAAACAGTAAAATAAAATGTTTTCAGAATGCATCTGATGAAACGGATATGCTAATCAGAGGAAAAGTGAAATAGCCAAACAAATCAGACATTCCATCTTAGCCCAGGCAAAACCTGCCCAGAAGCAATGATAGAGCTCTGCCAGAAAACTTGATGTTATCACTAGGGAAATAAAAATTTCTTGAGCCCATGTTTTGACTCTCCCCCTGGAAGAAAGAGCAGTGTGTTGTACCCAGGAAATGATTCAATGCCAGGCTTTGGCCATCTGTGTGAGTTTTTAAAACAAAAGTGCTCTAAAATTACATGAACACAGTCACGATTTGAGATGCCTTGACTTGGTATTTTCAATTAGGGAAAGAGTAGACAATTTCAGCTGCTCAGAGCTCTCTGCTCAATAAAGGCAATTCACAGTTACATTATTTTTTTAATTGATCTTCATTCATTAGTGCCAAATGAGAGAAATAATTGGGCTCTAATTACCCTGGCATCTGAGTAAGTAGTAGTGTAATTTTCCATTTGGCTCCAAAGTATTCTCAATAATTAAGTCATGTCTCTCTTGCTATCTAATATAGGAAATGAAGTGTAATCAAAAAGAAGTGAATGAATGAAAAAAATACAAAAACTTAATCACAGCTCTTATCGACAGGCCACTTCTTGCCTGTCTATGGCTTCGTTTTGGTTTTAATCAGTAATGAGGCACAAGGCCAAGTTCAAGGAAGTTCAGAGAAGATAGCATACCATATACAATTAAAAGGGTTTCTCAATTGCTGATTTGAAATGGAAATTTAATGCTCATAATATCTAATACTAAGATGGATAGAAAAATAGATACCATCCTACGGCGTGCCTAGCTATTTTTGTTTTGATTACCATCAACTTGATTGCAATCCAATCCCTTCAGAAACCTGGATGAAGATGTAACACAAACATTTATGATAGTTATTAACTTATATTTATATAACCTTGTATGGCTCTCAAATAACTTTAATGTGTATTATCTCATAGGAGCCAGAAAGGAAGCATAGCTTCATGCTTAGGATGCCAGCATTGGGGTCAGAAGGCCTGATGTCTAAATTAGACTGTACTATCTCCTAGTTAAGTGCAGCTTAAACAAAATAGTTCATCTCTATTCATCTAGTAAATGGGAGTGGTGCTAGGACCTCCTTCAGGCATCTGTCACTAGCATGGTAGTGAACATGAAAAAAAAAAGTTCGCTCTTATCTCTTTCTCTTACCTCTCTCTTACTTCTCTTACCTCTCCTCATTCCCTTCCCCCCTCTCTCCACATGGTCATGGCCAGCCTCCACTCCTCTACTTCTCTACTCTCTCCCTCTCTCTGCCTTTCTCTGCCTCTACTACCCTCTTAACTCCCCTCCCCATGCCCTAAATAAACTCTATTTCTATACTAGAAAAAAAAAAAAAGAAAAAGAAAGTTCACCACATATTATAGTTACTAGCTGAGTCTTTTAGAAAATTACAAACCTGAAATCAAATAATGTGGTGGAGAACAAGGGTTGGCAAGTTTTTGACCCAGGGACTGAATTGGTCTTCTGCCTACTCTTGTATAGCTTATGAGCTAAGAATGGTTTTACATTCTTTTAATGGTTGGGAACAAAACCCAGAAGAATAAGAGTAATTAGTGGCATGTGAAAACTATAAAAAATTCAAATTTCTATGTCTATGAATAAAGGGGTACTAGAAAACAGCTGTCCCCACCAAATATGTGCTGTCTATGGTTTTTCAAGTCCATGTAGCAATAGTAGGACCAATAGTTATGGCAGAGTCTTCTTGTCCTTAGAAACTGAAAATATCTACTCCCTGACCCTTTACAGACAACCTTACTGACTCCTGACATGTATGTTAAAGTCAGATGCAAGAACAGAATCATCCAAGTGTAAATACAAGTGGGAAAAAGATACCCGGGTAATAATACTGTGGAGCCAAGCAGACCTGGCTAGGATTCTAATTCCACCCATACACAATCTATGCAGCCTTGGACAAGTTCCCTAAACCTATTAGTGTCCAGCCCCCTCACCTGTAAATTACATAATCATTATTATCCTAATAATAACAGTCTTACCTCACAAGATGGTTTCAAGGATTATACTAGATAACAAACGTAAAAGACACTGAATAATACACAGTAACTCTTTGGCAACCCTTCATTGTGTATCAGGCTAAGGATAGGTACATAGTTCATGGTCAAGTATTACATAAGACAAGAAAATAGAAGTAGAGTTCAGGGATTTGGGTCTGAGATCTAGATAACCAGGTTACAGTTGAGAAGAGACAGAATTTGGGATTAGGAAATAAAGGCAAGGTACAGGAGAACTAGATTCAGGACAGAGAGGTAGAATTCTCCAGAATGTTCTCACAATGTTACCTCCACCTCACCCTGCAGCTATTTCCCTACTTAGGTGTGACATGTATGAGTGGTTTCGGCTGTTTCTATTATCCATGTTTGTCTCCAAGGGTGTAGTCCAGACCAGGGAGCCTGAAGAGAGGGATTGACTAAATAGATGTGTTCTACCTATTAGGCTAAAGGAGCCAATGAGACTTTCAATGATGCTTTAAGTGGCAGTCAAATGGAAATAAAGGACCAAGGCAGAACTACAGCCAGAATCTACTGAAGAAGTGGGGCTGAAAGGTTTGATGAAGCAGAAGCATTTGAGAAGGGGCTTGTGGAAGTCAAGAAGAGAACTGGCAGAGACCATTGCTGGCCACATAAGATATATTCCTAGCATCTTGTGGTCTACTGGTATAAAGCCTAGAAAGCCATGTTCAGCTTGTTGCCATGAGGACCACCAAACCAGTGACGTCACACCCAGGTGACAGTGCAACCTGCCCACCTGTTGCCAAGGCAATAGTCACCATATTCCCAGAATCCACTTGGCCCACAGCCCACCTTTACCTGTGGCTATGTCACTCTCCATATATACATGGAAGACCCCTTTGATCTCTCTTTTCCCTTTCTCTTCTCGCTGCTATCTTGCCCCACCTCCCAATAACCCCCCCCCCCATGTGGAACTGTTTGTCCTGGTGTGGTTTCTGGAGCCGCCGACCATCCCCGCCGATCATAACACCGTTCATATCTGCCCAGATCATTCCACTTCTCTATTCTCTTCCTCTCTCTGACTTTCTCTGCCTCTACTACCCTCTTAACTCCCCTCCCCATGCCCTAAATAAACTCTATTTCTATACTATACCTTTGAGTGTGTCTGGTCCCTCTGGGAGAAGGGATGCCTGGGCTTGGGCCTGCACACCCTTCCCCCACACCTTCCTCCCCTACACCCATATAACATATATCTTACTCACTTTTTATAAACACATCATGTGTGCCATGTGACTTGGATTAGAAACTCTGCAGGTTTGTATCCCACCTCAGCCACCATGAGAGATCCATGTTCGCTAGCTCAAAAGAACTGGTAAGCTCCCCTTCCCCCACTGGTCAGAATAACTGTCCACATGAACTCAGGGAAGAGTTCTTGAGCTCGGAGCTACTCCTTTGCCGCCCTGAGTAAATGTCCATCTGCGTGGTTCCCGGGGAGAGTTCTTGAGTTCATAGCTACACTGTTTTGTCCATTCAGTCTTTTACTGACCCTTGTTTTAGGACTTTTTTCCCTTGGGTGAGACATTTCTCTTTTCTCTCTTTTCTTGCTGCTGAGAATTCCAGGCTGGGCTTGGACAACTGCTCTCTCAGGAGTATCACCTCTGATCGTTAGCCCCCAGGCTCCATGTGTCTTGCCCAAGGGTAGGTCTTCACTGCCTTTGTCCCTATTTAATGGGTTTTCTTGGTCTAAAGCAATCTCTCTCTCCATCTCACTAAACTGGCACTTTCTCGCTAAGGACCCGAAGCCCACACTTCCCTCTCCCCCTCTCATTTGGGGTTCACTGAAACCAGTGGTTAAGCTAGTGTGCCAAAAAGCAAGTCTGATTCATGCTCCCTGCCAGGCACCCCACTTGCTGCCCTTCTCCCTCTGCTCCTTAGCTCTGCTCTCGGTTCTCAGTGGGAAAGGTGGGTCTGGCCCCACCCCTTGCATCCTGCCAGAGGTCCCCTCCTTTAGACATGCTTTCCCATGCGAGTACAACCACCCGCCAAAGCTCACAGCTTCAGGAAATGCAACTTTGGCCCTGTTCGCCCTCTATCTGATCTTTTTGTTTGTTTGGTTGGTTTTGGGGTTTTTTTGGTTTTTGGTTTTTTTTGTTTTTTGTTTTTTTTGTTGTTGTTGTTTTTTGACACAGGTTTCTCTGCGTAGCCCTGGTTGTCCTGGAACCCCCTCTATCTGATCTTAAAACAGCTTTCACCTTGCTGCTCCTGCATGTGTGAGCCCCTTCTGTCTCTGCCCCCTGCCAGGGACTCTGCTGCCTCTCCTCCCCCTTGCTCTCTGCTGGGCTCCCTCAGCCTGCTGGTGCTCCAGCCAGTCCCTGATCCCTGTTTGTGTTTCCACCTTCCAACACACACAAGGGACTTTCTCCCTCTCTCCCTCTCTTTCTATGCCACTATTGCTAGCTTTCTTATTCTGGACCTACCCATGTGTCTCTTTGCTACTGCTATTAAATTCTATTCAGTTATAACCAATGTATAGAGTTCTCAATCCTGTCAGAAGTTTGTTAATTCTTAAGTTATGGCAGACAGAATTCCTAAAGTCTTTTAACAGTTGGCCCAGGATGGTATATGATCTCAGAAGATGTGAATACAGCTACAGGATTCTGCCTAGATTGTGATATGACAATTACTGAAAACACAGTGGACAAAACCGGATACTTTTGGTCAAGGGGCTTGGCTGCTAAACCAAGGTAAGCTTACTTTCCATGTCACATATATCCATTCCACAGAGAAAAAGCCCTGTGTTTTCTGTGCTTGAAAGCCTGACTGACTCTGCCCAAGTTGCCACCAGAGAACTGTTGACTATTGGACTCTGTCTTTTTTTTTTTTTTTTTCAGTTTTTTGAGACAGGGTTTCTCTGTGTAGCCCTGGCTGTCCTGGAACTCACTTTGTAGAGGACTCTGTCATTTTTTAAATAATGTAACTGCTAGATTATTGTTTACTCTTTCTCAGACTTCTGACTACATTGACAGCTAAGCTTCCACAGATGTAATCTGTTATCTCCTTATCTAAACTTGGTTTCCATTAACTAAATGCTTCATATTTCCTCTTCTTGCTATAATTTGCCTAACTCTATGCCTAAAACATTCCACTATATGATCCAACTTTTTCAACTTTTTAATCTTGTCCCTTCTGCTCCACAAAAGGCTCATCTTAAAGACTGTTCATGTTGTTGTCTCTTTTATAAACTTATAAGCTACAGAAAATCCACTCAGATCTGCCTCTCATGGACCCAATAGACTCCATCCAGATAAGTACATCTGCCCAAAGTTCCCATTTACTACCTATTCCAAAGGGTGGGATTCCTCTGGGTTTAAAATATACATCTTAAAAAATTTTTCTTTCTCCCAAATGTACTTAATCTATTTTTCTACCTATAATAGTGTGTTTCAATATCTTGTCAAGTCCTGTTCTTACAACACCCAGGGCAGCTCGAAAGAAGCACCCTTCAGATGCTCCAATCTCTTCCCAGACATAGACGCTTCTACAGGACCTCTTCCTTCTGACCTACCCTCAGACAGCTCCACAGATCCTGAACAACAAGGAAGCAGCCAACTCTCCTATGACTGGACAAACATCCCCCACACTCATTCTTCTAGGTTCCCCAGAGACACATCACCCCCAATGCCAGCATGAAGCAGTCAGATATTACGATGACCCTATTCCTGCTTTACCATTGCCTCTTTCTAAATTTTCTTTTTAATTAAACCAAAACAGGGGAATGTTAGCATTCTGTCTAAACTCCTCCCCACAATTACCTGGTAATAGCCAGGTGGGCCTGGCCCACTATAAAAGGGGCTGCTTGCCCCTCCTCTATCTCTTGCTCTTGCCTCTCTCTTGCATCTCTTATATCTTACCTCTCCCCATTCCCTTTGCCTCCTCTCTCCACATGGTCATGGCCAGCCTCCACCTCTCCACTTCTCTACTCTCTGTCTTTCTCTGCTTCTACTAATCTCTTAACTCCCTTTCCCATGCCCTAAATAAACTCTACTTCTATACTATACCTTTGATTGTGTCTGGTCCCTCTGGGGGAAGGGATGCCTGGGCTTGGGCCTGCACACCCTTCCCCCACACCTTCCTCCCCTACACCCATATAACATATATCTTATCACTTTTTATAAACACAACACAGCTATCCTGGGTTCCAAGTTTAGGAGAATTCTGAACTCCCCAACAAAAACTAGTATCCAAGTAAAAAGAGTTAAAACTGGGAGGCCTGATGAACAGAAGTCCTTCCTAATCTCTGAGCCAACTGAGAGATCAGGTCAGACAATTAGTAATTCAAAGACTATCAACATTTGTTCACATTATCTGCCAAGCCTAACATGTTATCAATCACATAGATGAAATTCAGAATCTAGTCACTGAATTTGAATAAGTACAGAAATGAATAACATTTTTGTCATCCCAGGAAGGAAGTGCTTTTTAATGTAAAAGAACAAAGACTCAAAAGATCAACTTCTAGGAATCAATCAGTAGCAAGTAATGAGTACGATAAAATCCACTCCCCTTCATCCTATTGTACTTTACTTCTATAGTGTGCATACATGTGCGTGTTGAATATTTAGCAATAGAATGAGTATTTGACTATATCTCTCATAAAGTTATAAAGTTTATTAATGCAGAGGTTTTATGTTTGTTTTACCGTTAGAACACTGTAATTATTTTCATCTTAGCAGATCTATCCCAAATATTCACATTGCTACAGTAAGGCAAAAGTAGATGTAGACCATACTCAGTAAACAGATGTAGCTATGTTCCAATAAAACTATATTAATAAAAATAGGAAGTGACATATAGCTAGACTGTGTAAAGACCCCCGAACTACATGCATCTGAGAGCCTTGATAAGAAATATAGACAAATAATAAAACTTACTTGTTGTGAATAGCCCTGGGGCTTTTTGTATTCTAATAATGCCCTCCTGGGAGGGGCTTCAGAGAAGGAGTGACTTCTCTGTGAAACAATCCCCTAATGAATAAAAGAGCCAATCACCGGGGACATAAGGAGGGACATCCAGGTTGGAGAGAGGAAGAGAGGAGGAGGAGGAGGAGAGAGAGAGAGAGAGAGAGAGAGAGAGAGACAGATGGAACAGGGACAGCATGTAGCTAGTAAAGTCTCCTGGTAGAATAGTGGATCCGCTAGGATTCTCCACCAGAGGAATCAGACTTTGATAAGGTTTACAAGATTAGGTTTTAGTAGATGCACCCAGAGATTGAGTTTTCATTGTTTCTGAACTAAGTTTGTGTTGCATTTTCCTTCACACGGCAGTTCATCTAGGTTCAAGAAAGAAAGGTACAGCACCAAAGTGTGAGTTTGCCTGATGTGCACCACAGAGGCCATGGGGGTATTGAAGCATGGGGCTGGCATGGTAGTGACCTGCCAGTGGGAACCTAGTGAGCTGGGTGAAGAGATCTTGGAGTTGACTCAAGCTCCATGAGATGAAAGCAGGATGGCCATTACCTGCCAATGCATGGCTGGCCAGCCCGCCTAGGATGGGAGAACCAGGGCGTAATGCTGGAACATGCTATATATTCCTTCTTTTTTAATACTTCCCACAACACTTACTAGATGAATACCTTCATCAACATCAGCTTAGGAGAATACAACACCGTCTTCTGGCCTTCTTGAGAACGAGGCACATACACGGTGCACATATTTATATATAGGCAAAATGTTCATAAAAGTAATAATTTTTTAATTAAAAGAGTTAACAGAGGGAACCTTCCAGTTTCCATCTGTGGCAGGAGACCTCTGCCTGGGCCACCAGGGTTCCATAGACAAGCAGTGCCGGGAGAAAGTTATCCTCCCAGGAGCGTGGAAGAGCCATGAGTGGAAATAAGATAAGCACCACTGCTCACCGGGACCTGGGGATCTCAGCCTAGGCCACAGGGCTCCAGGAGAGAGCTGGTATCCCAGGAGTGCTGACACACCTTCGATGAATAGGCAAAACCACCACTTCTGTTCAAATTAACTGCATCAAGAGGGACCCTTGCAGAGCCATGAGGACACAGACACCAAGGGAGAGCTGGAGACAAGATCCTTCTGGTGTCTGTCTGCACCCCAGAGCTGACCTTGTGACACAGCTCCCCAAACCCAAACACCTCTCAGAGAGAGCAGGCCTTCAAGGAGTATTGATACAGAGGCCTGCAAGAGGGAAAAGCCACAGTCAGACAGAGTAAGATCAGTTAACATCAGACTTAACAAGATGGCAAAAGGCAAGGGCAAGAACATAAGGAACAGAAACCAAGGCTACTTGGTATCATCAGAACCCAGCTCCCCCCACCACAGCAAGCCCTGGATACCCCAACACACCAGAAAAACAAGACTCAGAATTACAATCAGTTCCCATGATGATGATAGAAGATTTTAAGAAAGAAAGAAATAACACCCTTAAAGAAATACAAGAGAACAGAGGTAAACAAATAGAAGCCCTTAAAGAGGAAACACAGAAATCCATTAAAGAATTACATGAAAACACAATCAAATACACAAAGGAAATGCACAAAACTATCCAGGAGCTAAAAATAGAAATAGAAACAATAAAGAAATCACAAAGGGAGACAACCCTGGAGTTAGAAAACTTAAGAAAGAGATCAGGAGACATAGATGCAAGCATAACCAACAGAATACAAGAGATAGAAGAGAGAATCTCAGGAGCAGAAGATACCATAGATAACATTGACACAACAGTAAAAGAACATACAAAATGCAAAAAGGTCCTAACCCAAAAGATCCATGAAATACAGGACACAGTGAGAAGACAACCTAAGGATAATAGGTATCGAAGAGAGTGAAGATTCCTAACTTAAAGGACCAGTAAATATCTTCAACAAAACTATAGAAGAAAACTTCCCTAACTTGAAAGAGATGAACATAAATATACAAGAAGCTTACAGAACACCAAATAGATTGGACCAGAAAAGAAATTCGTCCCATCACATTATAGTGAAACACCAAATACACAAAACAAGGAAAGAATATTAAAAACAGTAAGAGAAAAAGGTCAAGTAACATATAAAGGCAGACCTATCAGAATTACACCAGACTTCTCACCAGAGACAATGAAAGGTAGAAGATCCTGGGCAGAACTCATACAGACCCTAAGAGAACACAACTGCCAGCCCAGGCTGCTATACCCAGCAAAACTCTCAATTAACATAGATGGTGAAACCAAAATATTTGGACAAAACCAAATTTAAACAATATGTTTCCACAAACCCAGGCCAACAAAGGATAATAGAGGGTAAACGTCAACTCAAGGAGGGAAACCACACCATAGATAAAGCAAGAAAGTAATCTTTCAACAAACTGAAAAGAAGATAGCCACAAAAATCTAAAAGTAACATCGAAAATAACAGGAAGCACTCTGCCTGGGTCACCAGGAGTCCATAGCCAACAAGCACCAGGAGAAAGCTACCCTCCCAGGAGCATGGAAAAGCCGTGAGTGGGGTTAAGGGGAGCAACACTGCTCACCGAGACCTGCCCTTAACCAGCGGGATACAGGGCCTGAGGAGAACTCGGAGAAAGGACATGTCTGAACCTTCCGGTTTCCATATGTGGGTGGAGACCTCTGCCTGGGCCACCATGGGTCTGTGCGTGGGGACCTCAGCCTGGGCCACAGGGCTCCAGGAGAGAGCTGGTATCCCAGGAGTGCTGACACACCTTCGAGCATAGGCAAAACCACCATGTCTGTTCAAACTCAATGGATCAAGGGGGACCCTTGCAGAGCCATCATGACATAGGAACCAAGGGACAGTTGGGGACAAGATCCTTCTGATTTCTGTCTGCACCCCAGAGCTGACCCTGTGCCACAGTTCCCCAAAACCAAACGCCTCTCAGAGAGAGCTGGTCTTCAAGGAATATTGACACAGAGGCCTGTAGGAGGGGCAAGCCACAACCAGACAGAGTAAGACCAGCTAACATCAGAGTTAACAAGATGGCAAAAGGCAAGGGTAAGATCATAAGGAACAGAAACCAAGGCACCTTGGCATCATCAGAACGCAGCTCTCCCACCACAGCAAGCCCCGGATACCCCAACACACCAGAAAAGCAAGACTCACATTTAAAATCATTTCTCATGTTGATGATAGAAGACTTTAAGAAAGAAATGAATAACACCCTTAAAGAAATGCAAGAGAACAGAGATAAACAACTAGAAGACTTTAAAGGGGAAACACAAAAATCCATTAAAGAATTACAGGAAAACACAATCAAACAGGTGGAATTACAAGAAAACACACTCAAACAGACAAAAGATATGCAC
>CM052700.1:42563268-42601171 GCA_028551405.1 Uromys caudimaculatus
CAGCTCCATGGAGGGAGCAACAGCGTCAATGGGCCTGACCACTCCTCCCCCGGTCATCCTGGAGTTTGGACCACCAACCAAAGAATACACATCGAGGGACCCATGGTTCGGACCACATATGTGGCAGAGGAGGGCCTCGTTGGCCATCAGGGAGAGGAGAGGCCCTTGGGCCTGAGGGTGCTAGAGGCCCCAGTAAAGGGGAATGTCAAGGTGGGAATATGGGAATGGGTGGGTGGGTGGGTGGGAGGTGGAAGTCCCTCATAGAGGCCGGTAGGGGGAGGGGATGGGGTTTTCAAAAGAGGAGACCTAGAAAAGGGGAAACATTGGCAATGTAAATAAAGTATCAAAAATAAATAAATTAATTAATTTTAAAAAAAGATTACATTCCTAAAACTAGCCACCAATGTCCTTTCCTTTATTTGGCCAGTTCCTCCTCCTGAGACTAACTACCAAGATCCAGCTATGAAAGTACTGAAGTTCAGCAATCAAAGGCCCCCTTTGGCTCACCTAATTACCATGCCCAATTACAATTGAACAGCTCATCTTAAGCCAAGATTTCTCATTTTACCTTCATAAACCACCATTTTCCTATGCACCATGTCTGCCTCCTCTCTATCCAGAGGCAGTGCTTTGTCCCACTGTTGGACAATGCCTCTTACCCATCTCCCATGCCTACTTTCTCCCCCCTCTTTGTTCCCTCGCCCTTCCCCTTCTTCCTCTGCCCCCTGTTTTTGCCCCTTATCCCTGCCCTCTGTCCCTCTGAGGCAAATAAAGCCGCTTTGTGTTGAGACCTGGTCTTGGGGATCCTGAGCACACACTTTTCCTTTCATGGACCATACACCATGTTCATGTTTCTTTGCCTTCCCTCTTTGATTTCTCCAAGAGAAAAGTCAGGTATATTTAAATGATCCATCTACCAACTCATTTTGAGACTATATGTTTTCTGAACTGTACAATAATGTTTTACATAATGTCTGTGTACAAATACTTAAATACTAGTCTGTAGATTTAAAAGCAAGCAAAAGACAGAAAAACAATGGGCCAATAGGAAGAAAATCAGTAAACTTTTAATTAAATTTCTCAGGGCAAACATTTAGTTTTGCCTTGAAAGTTCACTCAAAGATTTAAAACAAACAAATAAACCAAAAAAAAAAAAAAAAAAACCCATAAAGTTGACGAAAGTGAGGTGATAGGGAAAGAATTGAACTAAGTTCCAAATTAATATATATTTTCCTACTACTTCCATTTGCTTGTCTTCTACTATTTTTAATTAACATATACAGTAACATTTCCTCATAGCATTTTCATATATTTGATACAAACTAGCTAAAGTTATCAGGGAAGAAGACCCTCAATTGAGAAAATGCCTCTATCAGATTTCCTGTAGGCAAATTTATGGGTTTGTCTATTTATTTATTTATTTATTTATTTATTTATTTATTTATTTATTTATTTATTTATTGATGATGTTGGATAGCCCAGTCCAGTATTGTGGTAAACACGAATACACAAATAATCTCTTTCATAGGATATATAATTTAGTATATGGGCAAAAGAATGATATAGTAGTTGTCATATAGTAATTCTATTACTTATTTGGTTTTTTTGTTTGTTTGCTTGCTTGCTTCCTTGCTTCCTTGCTTTCTTATTGAGACAGGATTTCTCTACATAGTCCTGGCTATCTTGGAACTCACTATGGAGACCAGGCTGACCTTGAACTCACAGAGATCCATCTGTCTCTGCGTCCCAAGTGCTAGGATTAAAGTCATGTACCACCATGCCCAGCTAATTTTAATATTCTAAAGAAACTTCCATACTGATTTTCATTGTGGCTACATCAATTTACACTCCATCGCAGAGAATAAGAATTCTTCTTCCCAAATTTTTGCCAAGGAATTATTTATTTATTTCCTTGATGATAGGCATTTTAAGTAGAGTAAGATGGAATCTCAAAATCATTTTAATATTCATTTCCCTAATCTCTAGAAATGTTGGACACTTTCAAGAATATTTTTTTTTGTCATTTCTATTTCTCCTTTTGAGAGCTCTTGTATTGGTTGGTAACTCTGTTTCTTCCATGGTTAGTTTGCAGTTCTTTGTATAGACCACATGTAGTCCCTGACCCTGACCTCCAATATAGCTGTCCTGTCCTGTATGCTATCTGCTCACTCTGCTGTTAGTTTTGTTCCAGTTGCTATGCAGACTCTTTTGCCTTTCCTGTAGTCACATTTGCCAGTCCTTAGAGCTACTACCAGGCTCCTGAGGTTCTATACAAAAAGTTCTTGCCTTTCTAAATATATTGAAGTGTTTCCCTTATGTTGTCTTCAAGCATTTTTAGCATGTCAGTTATTAAAGACCTTAAAATTGCAACAAATAGCAGTGATTCCTTACCGTGATAACTTGTTTTACTTTAAAAAATGACAAAACAAAACAAAACTTTGTTGATGCGCTACTAGTTATTTAGAGACATTGGGGCCAGGGTTGGGGGAGTGGTTTCTCTGATTCACCCCTTGTGCTAGTGAAGAGCTACAAGCCAGTGTCAGTCATCTTTCACTCCCTCCCCCACAGTCTTCAGTCCACATCTGGATCTGCAAAAGTAAACAGCATTTTCATTTATTTTTTTTCCTTCATAAATGCAGGAAGTAGCTGAATTTCTAAGCAAAATATTTATGTGTTTTTAAAGTGGCTTGCAAGACCAATTGAGCAAACAAATGAAAACAAATGACCATATTCGCTTGTTAGCCAATGGCTATCCAGGACTTGTGAAAACAGACAGAAAGGTTTGAATGAAAGACACTTGTACTTTATACTTTTATCTTGTCACAGTAACAAATGCTCTTGCCTTCCTTTTATATTCTCTTTGCACTGTTATACACATCACACCAAGGTCAAGGTGGTTTGAAAACCTGAAAGCTTCTTTGTATAATGAAAAGTAGACAGGTGCGCAGTGCATTTTAGGGTTCAATCCAGGGTGGCAGAATGGTTGGTCCACAGTGTCAGTGGAGACTTGGAGACTCAAGAACCATTTTTCACTGAAGAATGGCCAGTTTAGCCTTTTCCATTTTAATGGAACAATTACAAAAGCCCACCATGGGGTCAGGACAATAACAGCTCATTATCTTGGCACCATGTGACACCCTCAGTGCAATAACCAGAATAATCTTAAGAAATGAAAGAAAGACAGTGACACCTCAATGCACTCCACAAACATGATTAAAGCCAGGGTAGGCAGGCATAAAACAAGCTGGAGTATGAGGTTGCTGTCTTGAATAGACCATTGACTTGGTAGCTGTGAGAAGAGGCCCTGCATCTTCCCCATAGACATGTTGATTAATAGGGTAATGTAAATTCTTGTAAATTCTGAAGTCTCATTAGTTATATTTAAAAAAATATATGTAGGTCATGCTAAGCTTTAAATTAATTATGGAACTTATTCATCAGCTCCAACCATGAAATTAATCTTTGTAATAGTTTCCAAGAGCCAAATAAAATAAAATGTAATAAACAAGAAACTATTATAATAAATATTTCAGGCCCACTGGCCCCCATCCAGATAAGAATAGAAATCTAAAAATACCCATTTATCTGAAGTTTGAGCAAGTTCTTCCTGTTTTCTTTTAACAAGTCTGGAGTCATATAACCTCTCCAGGATTAGCCTCTTCGTTCTATGTGTACTCATTGTCACCTGCCTTCTACCAAACCAGAATAAAGGGTGGCCATCAATAACTTCTGTCATTGAGACTTCAGCCACAGCTGCAAGCCATGGTCCTTGCCTGACCTCACAAACAAGGTTCATTTCTGGATGGCCTTGGTCAGCCTGAAACCTGCTCAACAGAGCTCTCTTTGGTCTTAGTCATTAGGCTTCGGGCTCCAAAGCTGCTTGGGTCAGGGTCAAGAATTTGATACACAAGGTATTGCTCTCTCTCTCACCAGCATGATTCCTTGAGCTTTCCTCTGACTTGACAGGAAGCCATCTTGCAGATAAAGAACTATGACATCAACTCTTTGATGTGGTGATTATTAAACATCATTCTTACTGCTTCTGCATGCATAAGAATATCTCAGCTCTGTTTCTTTTAGTACCTAGAGGATTTGATACCTATCCCAGTCTGATATCAAATCTCACAAAAATGCTCCAATGAGGTCCTTTTTAACTGACCTTTTTGCTTACAGTCTCAGATTGTCTTTTATTGGCTTGGCCATACTACTCATCCCAGGGTCCTTGTTTAAGTCATTGTAGCATTTCTTTATGTTGTTTTTAAAATATCCAAGTGAGAGATGCTAATCATTCTTGTGATGTACTAGGCTGTAATATATCCATTGATACATTAGTGTTTGGCTTACACCAGCCCACATTGCAGGAAATTCCATGGTAACAATTTTGCAGGTGAAAATAAAAACGTGAAGAAAATTAAGAAAATTAACCATTTGCCAGCAATGCAGCTAGCTGAGCTCCCAGTCTCAGTTCCTTTCTGTGTCAGTAAATACCTCCCAAATCTGTTCTGGAAGGATGATGGTTGATTGCTACCAAACCACCTAGGATCTTGAAATAAAGGGAAGAGAAGCTTCCTGCTTTTTAGAGAATCGGGTTCTTCATGTTCAAGTCCAAAGTGTCAAGATCTAGAATGTTAAGGGTATGAAGGCCTAGGATATCAGGATCTAGGATATCTACATCTCTATATCTGTCCCTCCCTCTTCCACCTGATACCTCCTGTCACCATGCTATTCATTCATTCATTCATTCATTCATTCATTCATTCACTGTACATCTCAAAACCAGTCTCTTTGTCCTCTTAGTACCCCCCCCATTCAAGTCCTCCCCTCAATCAACCCTCTCCTTCTCTTTTGAGAAGGGGAAGCTCTCTCCAGGTATCATTCCCCCACATTAGTCCCCCCACCCTTGCACATCAAGTCGCTCTGTGACAAGGCATATCCTCTCCCACTAAAGCCAGGCAAGGTGTTCCATTTGGGTGTACAGATTCACAAGCAGGCAGGCAAGAGGCTCAGGGACAGTCCCCATTTCAGTTGTTGGTAGACTTATATGAAGACCCAGCTGCTCATCTGATACATATATGCAGGAGGCCTAGATCCATCCCTTGCTTGCTCTTTGGGTGGTGATTCAGTCTCTGGGAGCCCCCAATGGTCCAGGTTAGTAGTTGACTCTGTTGGTCTTCGGTGGAGTCTCTGTCCTCTTCAGGTCCTGCAATCCTTCTCCCAAATCTTCTGTAATCTTCCCCGAGCTCCATCTACTGTTTGAGTGTAAGTCTCTGCATCTCTTTCTTTGGCTGCTGGCTGAAGCCTCTCAGAGGACAGTTATGCTAGATTCCTGTCTATAATTAGTAGTGTCAGGGAATAGTTCTTGCCCATGGAATGAGTCTCAATTTGGGGCAGTCATTGATTGGTCACTCCCTTAATCTCTGCTCTATTATCATCCCTGTATATCTCATAGACAGGATCTACATTTGGGGCCAAAGGTTTTGTGGGTGGGTTGCTGTCCTTACTCCTTCCCTGAGAGTTCTGCCTGGCTACAGGAAGTGGCTTCTTCAGGATCCATATGCCATGCTGCTAGGAACCACCACCAGAGACACTCTGGGGCTTTCCCTCATCCGGGGTCTCTGGCATGTCCTAGAGAGCCCCTTCAAAGATTTTTCTTTCTCCCCTGCTCTCTGTACATATGATCCCCCCATCTCCCAGCACCACTCCTCTCCCCATCTCCTCTTCCACCCAGTTCTCTCCTCCCATGGACTTCTGATATCTTTGTTGTTGTTGTTGTTGTTGTTGTTGTTGTTGTTACTGTTATTGTTGTTGTTATTCTCCTTCTGAGAAAGATTTCAACCATCCTCCCCTGAGTCCTTGTTATTTGGCTTCTTTGGGTCTGTTGTTTATAGTGTGATTATCCTGTACTTTATGGCAAATATCCACTTATAAGTGAGTGCATACATGCATGTCCTTTCGGGTTTGGGTTAACTCACTCAGAATGATATTTTCTAGTCCCATCCATTTGTCTGCGAAATTCACGATGTCCTTGTTTTTAATGGCTGAGGCATATTCCATTGTGTAAATAAACCACATTTTCTTTATCCATTCTCCAGTTGAGGGACACCTAAGTTGTTTCTAGTTCTGGCTATTACGAATAAAGCTGCTATGAACATAGTTAAGCAAGTGTCCTTGTGGGATGGGGGAGTATCTTTTAGGTATATGACCAGGAGTACTGTAGCTAGATCTTGAGGTAGAACAACTCCCAAGTTTTTGAGAAACCACCAAATTGATTTGCAGAGTGGTCGGACAAGTTTGCACTCCTCCAAGCAGTGGAGGAGTGTTCCTCTTGCCCCACAACCTCACCACCATGTTCTATCCCTGGAGGTTTTGATCTTAGCCATTCTAATGAGAGCAATGTGGGATCTCAGAGTCATTTTGGTTTGCATTTCCCTGATGACTAAGGATGCTGAACATTTCTTTACTGTTTCTCAGCCATTTGAGATTCTTCTTTGAGAATTCTCTGTTTAGCTCTATACTCCGTTTTTTAATTGGGTTATTTGGATTGTTGATGTCTTACTTCTTGAGTTCTTTATATATTTTGGATATCAGCCCTCTGTAAGATGTAGAGTTAGTTAAGATCTTTTCCCAATCTGTAGGCCATCATTTTGTCACCTAACGTTGGTGTCTTTTGCCTTACAAAAGCTTTTCAGTTTCCTAGACTCTTGACAGATAAATGGATGGAAGAGGAGATGGGGAAGGGAGTGGGGTGAGGTGGTGAGATCATATGTAGGGAGGGAAGGGGAGAAAGAAGGAAAATTGACAGGGGGTGCAATCTCTAAGTTATTGATTCTTGACCTTAGTGCCAGAGCCATTGGTATACTACTGTTCAGGAAGTTGTCTCCTGTACCTATGAGTTCAAGGCTATTCCCCACATTCTGTTTTATTAGATTTAGTTTATCTGGTTTTATGTTGAGGTTTTTGATTCATTTGGACTCAAGTTTTATTCAGGGTGATAAATATGGATCTATTTGCATTCTTCTACATGAAGACATCCAGTTAGACCAGTGCCATTTGTTGAAGATGCTCTCCTTTTTCCATAGTATGGTTTTTGACTTCTTTGTCAAAAATCAAGTGTCTGTAGGTGTGTGGGTTTATTTCTGGGTCTTTGATTAGATTGCATTGATCAACCTGTCTGTTTCTATACCAATACCATGGAGTTTTTATTACTATTGCTCTGTAGTAGAGCTTGAGGTCAGGGATAGTGATTCCTTCAGATCTTTTATTGTTCAGGATTGTTTTACCTATCCTGGGTTTTTTTGTTTTTCCATATGAAGTTGAGAATTGTTCTTTCAAGATCTATAAAGAATTGTGTAGGAATTTTGATGGAGATTGTATTGAATTTGTAGATTGCTTTTGGTAAGATGGCCATTTTCACTGTTAATCCTACTGATCCATGAACATGGGAGATCTTTTAATCTTCTGATCTCTTCCTCAATTTCTTTCTCCAGAGATTTGAAGTTCTTGTCATACAAGTCTTTCACGTGCTTGGTTAGAGTTATACCAAGGTATTTTATATTATTTGTGGCTATTGTGAATGGTATTGTCTCCCTAATTTCTTTCTCAGTCCATTTATCACTTGTATAAAGGAGGACTTCTGAGTTGAATTTGAATTGAATTTGTATCCAGCCACTTTTCTGAAGGTGTTTATCAGCTGTAGAAGTTGTCTAGTAGAATTTTGGGGGTCACTTATGTATACTATATTATCTGTGAATAGTAATACTTTGACTTCTTCCTTTCAAACTTATGTCCCCTAGATCTCCTTTAATTGTCTTATTTCTCTAGGTAGAACTTCAAGTACTATATTAAAGAGATAGGGAGAGAATAGACAGTCTTGTCCTAGATTTTAGTAGATTTTAGTAAGTTTCTCTTCATTTAATTTGATGTTGGCTATTAGCCCGCTATATTTTGCCTTTATTATATTTAGGTATGCACCTAGTATCCCTGATCTCTGCAGAACTTTTTTTTTTTTTAATTGGTTTTTTTGAGACAGGGTTTCTCTGTGTAGCCCTGGCTGTCCTGGAACTCACTCTGTAGACCAGGCTGGTCTCGAACTCAGAAATCCGCCTGCCTTTGCCTCCCAAGTGCTGGGATTAAAGGCGTGCACCATCACTGCCCGACTCTGCAGGACTTTTAACATGAAGGACTGTTGGATTTTGTCAAACACTTTTTGACATGTAATGAGATGATCATGTGGGTTTTTTCTTTCAGTTTGTTTATATGATGGATTATATTGATGGATTTTGTATATTTAAACACCCCTGTATCCCTGGGATGAAGCTTGATCATTGTGCCTGATGTCTTTGATTTATTCTTGGATTCAGTCTGTGATTATTTTATTGAATATTTTTGAATCAACATTCACAAGGCAAATTGGTCTGTCTTTGTTTGAGTCTTTGTGTGGTTTAGGTATCAGGGTGACTGTGTCCTCACAGAATGAGTTTAGCAATGTTCTTTCTGTTTCTACTTTGTGGAATAATTTGAGGAGTATTGGCATTAGCTCTTCTTTGGAAGTTTGGTAGAATTCTGCTCTAAAACCATCAGGACCAGGGATTTGTGGGGGTGTTGAGGGAAAACTTTTAATGACTGTTTTTATTTCCTTAGGTATTATAGGACTATTTAGATAGTTTACCTGGTCTTGATTTAGCTGTAGTGATTTGTATCTGTATAGAAAATTTAGATTTTCCAATTTTGTGGAGTCCAGGCTTTTGAAGTAAGACCTAAGGATTCTTTGAATTTCCTCAGTTTCCATTGTTATGTCTTCCTTTTCATTTTTGATTTTTCTTAATTTGAGTACTTTCTCTCTGCCTGTTACTTAGTTTGGCTAAGAGTTTGTCTATCTTGTTGGTTTTCTCCAAATAACAGCTCTTAGTTTTGCTGATTCTTTGTATTGTTCTCTTTGTTTCTAATTGATTCATTTCAGCTTTGAGTTTGATTTCCCCCCCTGGGTATGTTTGCTTGTTGTTGTTCCTCCTCCTCCTCCTCCTCCTCCTCCTCCTCCTCCTCCTCCTCCTCCTCCTCCTCCTCCTCCTCCTCTTCTAGAGCTTTCAGATGTACTTTTAATTCCTTATTATGACAACTCTCCAGTTTCTTTATGAGAGCACTTAGTGTTATGAACTTTCCTCTTAGCATTGCTTTCATAGTGTCCCATATGTTTGGGTATGTTCTTCCCTCATTTTCATTAAATTATATAAAGTCTTTAATTTATTTCTTTATTTCTTCCCTGACCCAATGATCACTGAGTAGAGAGTTGGTCAGTTTCCATGAATATGTAGGCTTCCTATTGTTTCTGTTGTTGTTGAAGTCCAGTTGTAATCCATGATGATCTGATAAGATGCATGGGGTTATTTCAACCTTTTTATATCTGTTGAGGCTTGCTTTGTGACTGAGTATATGATCAATTTTGAAGAAGGCTCCCATGAGGTTCTGAAAAGGAAGTATATTCTTTTGTGTTTGGGTGAAATGTTCTATCTATATCTGTTAGGTCCATTTGAGTCATAACCACTGCCAGTTTTGTTATTTTTCTGTTTACTTTCTGTCTTGATTACTTGTTCATTGGTGAGAGTGGGGTGTTGAAGTCTTCCACTATTAATGTGTGGGGTTCAATTTGTGATCTAAGCTTTAGTAATGATTTTTTTTGTTGTTTTTTTTTTTTTTTAATACCAATGTGGGTACCTTTGCATTTGGAGCATAGATGCACAGAATTGAGATGTCCTCTTAGAGCCAGGCAGTGGTGGCACACACCTTTAATCCCAGCACTTGGGAGGAAGAGACATGTGGACTTCTGAGTTCGAGGCCAGTCTGGTCTAAAAAGTGAGTTTCAGGACAGCCAGGGCTACACAGAGAAACTCTGTCTCGAAAACAAAACCAAAAAAAAAAAAAAAAGAGATGTCCTCTTAGAGGAATTTTCCTTTGATGAGTATGAAGTGTCCTTCCCTATCTCTTTTGATTGCTTTCAGTTGAAAGTCTATTTTATTAGATATTAGAAAGACTACTCCAACTTGTTTCTTGGGTCCATTTGCTTGTAAAACCCTTTCCCAGCCCTTTATACTGAGATAATAACTATCTTTGTTGCTGAAATATCTTTCTTATATATAGCAGAAAGATGGATTCTATTTATACATCTATTCTGTTAGCCTGTGTCTTAGCCTAGGGAATTGAGTTCACTGATGTTGAGAGATATTAATGATCAATGATTGTTACTTCCTGTTATTTTGGTGGTGGTGGTGGTGGTGGTGGTGGTGGTGGTGGTGGTGTGTGTGTGTGTTTGTGTCTTTCTCTTCTATTGGTTTTAATGGTGTGAAATAATTTATTTCTTATGTTTTCTTCAGTGTAATTAGCATCTTTGGGTTGGAGTTTTCCTTCTAGTATCCTCTGTAGGGCTGGGTTTGTAGAAAGGTATTGTTTAAATTTGGTTTTGTAATGGAATATCTTGGTTTCTCCATCTATGGTAATTGAAAGTTTTGCTAGGCATAGTAGTCTAGGCTGGCATCTGTGGTTTCTTAGAGTCTGCAAGACATCTGCCCAGGCCCTTCTAGCTTTTAGAGTCTCAGCTGACAAATTGAGTATAATTCTGATAGATATTTCTTTATATGTCACTTGGCCTTTTTCCCTTGAAGCTTTTAAAATTCCTTCTTTGTTCTGTATATTTAGTATTTTGATTATTATGTGCCTGGAAGAGTTTCTTTTCTGGTCCAATCTGTTTGGTGTGGTATAAGCTTCTTGTACATTTGTAGGCATCTTTCTTTAGGTTAGAGAATTTTTTTTCTATGATTTTGTTGAAGATGTTTTCTGGGCCTCTAAGCTGGGAATCTCCTTCTTCTATTCTTATTATTCTTAGGTTTGGTCTTTTCATGATGTCCCAAATTTCTTGGATGTTTTATGTTATGAACTTTGTAGATTTTTCATTTTCTTTGACCAATACATTGACTTCTTCGAGTCTATCTTCTACAACTGAGATTCTCTCTTCCATCTCCTGTATTCTGTTGGTAATACTTACATCTGTAGTTCCTGTTCTCTTTCCTAGGTTTTCTATCTCCAGTATTTCCCCAATTTGTGTTTTCTTTATTGCCTCTATTTCCCTTTTGAGGTCTTGGACAGTTTCATTCCTATCCTTCACCCATTTGATTATATTTTCCTATATTTCTTTATATTTATTTGCTTTGTCTTTTAATGCCTCTACCTCTTTGAATGTATTTTCCTGTACTTCCTTGAGGGATATATTCATGTCCTTTTTAAAGGCCTCTATCATCTTTATAAGATTGAATTTAAGATCCTCTTCTTGTGTTTCAGTTTCATTAGCATATCTAGGGTTTGTTGTAGCAGGATAGCTGGGCTCTGGTGGCACCCTATTGCCCTGGTTTTTGTTTGTTGTGTTCTTAAGTTGTCCTTTAGACACCTTGTTTTCTCTGGTGTTGGCTGGATGATTTTGAAGGCAGCAGAACTTCTCAGGAAGGTGGGGGGAACTGTGGGCCAGACAATGGAGGTCAGGGTAACAGATTCTGCTGGCTTTGCCTGAGGCAGACCCCACTGACAAGAGATTGGTGTAGTTATATTCCAAGTTGGTAATTCTTGGGGGCTCCGCAGGCCTTCACGGGGTAGTAAGAGATTCTTAGGATCCTGCAAGGGTCCTCAGGACTGAAGAGTGAGCGCAGGGATAGACAAAGGAGCTCAGGGGACCACTGAGCAACTCCCCTCTGCAGGCTGTGTCCCAGGAGTTTCGACTAGGATGACTGGCAGATCTGACTGGATTGGGATTGGTGGAGCAGAGTTCCAGGCTAGTTAGTTTGGGGACCCCAAAGGTTTCCACAGGGAAGCAGGACACTCTTGGAGGCCCACAAGGCTCCTCTCCTGACAGAGGAACTAGCTCAGAGCTAGACAACGGGGCTCCGAGACAGCACGCAACTCATCTCTGTAGGCTGTGTTTTGGGCGGCCCAGCTGGAAAGCCATACAGTTCTTTACAACAGAACCAAAAGCAGATCATTTTCCCATATGTGTTATAAAACGAGATTTTCAAAAGAAGGTCTGTAAGAGTATGATATGCTCTTTGCATCTGCCTCCATTTGCAGACAGTCATTTGTTATGACACATGTGACATTCTACAGTCCAGTCCAGGGCTCTGAAGATCATGGGCAGAATGGAAGAGTGAATCAGAGTGGCTGATACAAAACAGGCACCGAGATAAGAGCAGGCTGCTCACAGCATTTAGAGATCAGCAGCAAGACCATAAGTTATGCCAAACTTAAATGCATTTTTGAAATACTGCCTCCTGCCACTGTGGAAATCTGCAGCCTGTGCTTTTCTTCACCTCGTTCATTCCCTGTCATTAAATTCCAGTCTTGATGAACTTTCAGAATACCGTGGCCTGATGTCATGTTACTACAAGTGCATTCTATTTTAATTGGTCACACCATTTCTCATCTATGTCACTCTCAGGAGTCACTTGAATCTTATCTAGGGGATAATCTAAAGAAACTACATGCAGGTTTTGTTTACCTCTTAACTTATAATAAATGAGGATGAGGAAGGAGGACCACTCTCCAGAGTAGTTGTCTGCCTTGTAAAGTCAGAAGAAAAAGATGAAGTAATGGAATCTGGCCCTGAGGTGTTTAAAAAGTAGCACAGAGGAGAAATAAAAACATTGCCTGGATTTAAAATAAAATCATCCTGATCCAGTATCACAAGCATGTCTTGTGAGGTCATAATTCCTCCAAGAACAAATAACAAATAGATGAGAGAGACACATTAATAGGTTTACATTTGTTAATTACCATTGAGAACATAAAAGTTCCAAAAAGATCTAGAGTCCTTTCTGTGCCTGTGAAGAGACTGGGATGGACCTGTCTGGTCTCTTTAAGGAAGGAACTTCACTCTCTCAAAGGCTATGGTTTACTTTATGAAGCTCTTTGACAAGACTCAGCAAGCTTCCCAGGCTTCTCTAGCTACACACGATAGTATAGGTATGCTCTATCCTAAAAGTGCCTCTTGCAACAACTTCACGTTTCTTATCTCAAAGAGGATGTAAACCAGAGGTCCCAGAGAATGTTTAAGGCTAGAACAAATCTCACTTGATCAGACCTCAGGAATGCGAACTTCTAGGTGATAGGAGAAATGTCAGCCATGGTCAGCATTTGCTCAGAGCTCCCATTTCTGCATTGCGCTTCTCATTCTCCCTTAATCCATTAAAGTCCAACTATGGCTGTAATCATTTTCCTTTGAGGAGCAAGGGAAAGGTGGTGGCACAAAAATCTTTAATTGCTACTCAAAGTCCACTTTGCCTGATTCAAAGATGCTTGAGATTGGAAAACCAAATATAGTCTTGATGACTTCGGTAGCTTCAGAGAACACTGGTTTTTTGTTTTGTTTTGTTTTGTTTTTTAACAGAACAATAAACAAGCTTACTCTCCTTGAAAGCAAAAATATAATAAATGTCAGTATGAAAGATTACTGGGAAAGACATGAACATTTACTGTGGCATAAGAAATTAAAATTTTAAATGATACCTACAATATCAATGATCCTGGATATAGTGCCCATAAATTTAAATACATACAGATAATATTTTAGTATGCTAAAGTGTATTTATTTTGTTTTAATATAGTGAAATACATCAAATTAGAATTCATAGAATCACTGTACTAAGGAAGCAGGCTTGCAAACTTGTGAAAGGGTGAAGGAGATGGTCTCAGTAGCCATATGTCACCCTCATAATCTTCACAGAGTATTAATGTTATGCATGGTTTCTGCATAAAAGACTGGAGTTATGTAAATAATATTACCCTAAGTCCTTCCCCAGAACTTTTCATATAAATCTATTATTGTGGTGCTTACCAGGACTATGGCTATGTCAAGTAGAGAGACTGCATTGTTGACAATCAGATAATGTAAATTTCATTTGCTCTGAACTAGTGATGGCCATTGCTTTTGAAGCTAACCAAGGTCAAACTTACAGGATGGGGAACATATGTACATTGGCTCAAGCACTGGAAAAAATGTCTATTTAAAAATCTCAGTTCCTTGAACCTATCAAGAAGACTGATGTTAATGGGAAATCCCCTTCCTCTGAAGTCCTTAAATCTGCCTGCTTTGGGAAGTAGGGCAGCATTATCTCACCTAGTGACCTGAGCTTAGAAGAAAGGGTTTGCCGTAAGACAAGAAAATGGACACTACCCTGCATTGCTGGCGTAAATCATCACTTGGAAACCAACACAATACTTTTCTTTGGTGGTGTGCTTCACCACTGTAAAGGAAGCACCTTTATGTTTCTTGTAATCTTAGTTAATACTTTAATTATAAGTATGTTGATTATAAGAGAGAATCCATATCAAGCTCTGATAAACCTCAATGGGTCCATCAAATCCAGTGTCATTGGATAGGTATCACTGCCAATTAGCTGTATTATCTGAGACAAAGATGCATGAATTGGCCAGAGGAGTACTGTGTAATGTTCTCTTCTGGACATGACATCATCATTGAGTCCATGGACTTCAAGCAGCAGTGGCTGTCTGCACAATAGTGTTAGATGAGGTCCTTCAATTCTCCTTCACTGAAGGTTGGGGAACCTCTTGAGACCCCGCTTTTCACTGAGATGCCATTGGCCATTAGTGCTTGCTGGAGTGGGAGAAGCCATTTTCTTCATTGATGTTGTCATTGGTAGGTTTTCCATGCTCCAGAAAACCAGGCCTACAGAATTACTTCTTCTAGAAATTTGAGCCACAAGAAGAGTATGACAAGGACATAAAATAGTAAAGCACTGCTTTCCCCCACTGTGCTGACATAAGGATAGAGTCACCTTGCTCTGATCCCCAAGAGCTTCTTTGTGATAAATTTTCTGGGGTCTCACTTTTTTCCCATCATATTCCTTGCCTACTTCATACACTTCGAATAGCTAATAATGTATTTAAATTGTTATAATTTAATTCAGCTCATTCCTATTACTTATTACTCAAGAACTGGCATCAAGGGAATGCAAATGAATGATGTGAAAGACGAAAACCTTATAGACCAATTCCAGAACATTCTCACTTAATATTTGCACTGATACAAGACAGCTGGATAACTAAGTTGAAAAATTCAGTATAAGAAAGTTCTTTGTATATAAAAATATATGGGCTGGCTAGGAAATAGGATGAAATAACCCAGCTCCCCAAAATATTGGAAACAAGAAGTTCTTAAGAATCAAAGCAATTGGGACATGCTATGGTTTGTATATGCTCAGCCCAGGGAGTGGCACTATTAGAAGGTGTGGCCTTGTTGGAGTAGGCTTGTCACTGTGGGCAAGGGCTTTAAGACCTTCATCGTAGCAGCCTGGATGCAAGTATTCTGCTAGGAAACTTCAGATAAAGATGTAGAACCCTCAGCTCTTCCTGCACCATGCCACCTGGATGCTGCCATGTTCCTGCCTTGATAATAATGGACTGAATCTCTAAACTTGTAAGCCAGCCCCAATTAAATGTTGTTCTTATAAGAGTTGCCTTGGTCATGGTGTCTGTTCACAGCAGTAAAACCCTAACTAAGACAGGACATCTCTTCAAAGCACTCTTATTGGGGTATTTCCAGCTCACTACTTTATGGCCTTTTCATGCTCTACTCAGGAGCACAAAAGAGAGACCAGGATGGAAGCGTTTTATGGAGAACCGGGATAGAAAGAGATGGTTTGTTCTGGGAAGAGATTGATCTAGAGATAAGAAAATATCTTTTGGTAACAGAACATTTTTGTGGGAAAAAGAATAAAGAAGATCTCCATTTGTTTACTTGTTGTTTTAGCAGCATGATTTTATTGCAATTTTTCAGACGCTAGAATTACAGACATAAATAACATGAAACTGAAACTCTTAGAACTTGAATTCTGCAATAAATACTTGATAGATAGAAATACATAAAAATTTTGAGTGATAAGCACCGTGGAAGTAGGCTGGGTGGTCAAGAAGACCTCTTAAGATAACAAGTCACGTGCAGAAATGTACATGAAAGATGGGATCCCATCAGGATATAATCTGAAGAAAGATCATTGTGGTTAGGGAACAGTAACTGAAGAGTCTTTCACCAAGGTATCTAGGACCCATTAGAGAGTAGTGAATAAGAGAGTTGAGAACTTGGTGTGAGGGCAATACCAGTACAGGACTCCAGTGTGGGTGGGCTAAGATACACTGATGTTTTAACTGATGGAATAGCATAATGGAATACAATTGTGGTTTGTTTGGGTTTTTTTGTTTTGTTTTTTTGTTGTTGTTAGAATACATTCATTGTGTGTAGTGGTGGATTTTCTAAAGACTTTTTGTATGTTTTGAAGCATCATTTTTTTCTGAATTTCACAGACAACAGGTGAAAGCAGGCAAAGATGAATACATGGACTCCAACCAAGAGATTATTGCAGTGATCCAGGCATGAGAATGAGGCTGACTTATATACTAGGGTTCAAGACATAGATGAAAATTCATGAAACTTGGTGTATCTGTTTCTTATCTTGTTGGTTTGTTAAAAATACCCTGAAAGGGGCAACTTAAGAGGAAAAGTGGTTTATTTTGGCTCACTGTTGCTGGGTGTTGTCCATCATGGAGGGGAAGTAACAGCAACAAGAATGTAAGGCATCTGCTCACCTTTCATCTGCAGTCAGAAAGCAGAGAGCGATCAGGGCTGGGGCTTTGCTTGCTTTCTCCTATCTATGTAGTCTAGGACCCAAATCCAAGAAATGGTGCTGCCTAGTTTTAGGGTAGGTCTCCGCACTTCAATTAACCTAATCAAGATAATACTTCGTTGACGTGGCCAGAGGCTTATCTCCTTAATAGTTAGATCCCGCCAAGTTGATAATCAATATTAATTATCACATTTGGTACAACATTTATGTGTGGATCTACTGTTACTTGTGGACAGATTGCAGAAGAAGAAACTACACAATAAGTCTCACATTTCTAATGTGAATAACTGGACAAATGATGGTATTTGTCACTGAATGGTCCAATGGAATAGACTAGACTGGTGGTGGGTGAATTGGGATTTTGTGTAAATAAGGTCTCAGCAGCCATGCCTGGCATGGAGAAAGTGCATAGTCTCTCAGGATGAAGAGCTACACATACAGAAGGTGTCATTCGGAAGCTGGCTGATGGTTGATAGAAGCTGTCGGAAGAGATTGAGATGTCAGCAAGTCATGGAATTGAGTGATCTGAAACAATCCTTGTAAGGGTGAAATTCTACCAAAGTTTAAAGAATCAATAAGTAACTCACCATCTATTATTATAGCGCATCTCTGTAAAAGGTGGTAAGAATATAGCTCAGTTATGATTTTCCTGTTCCAGTCATGGGCCAGCTGCAGAGAACAATGGTTGGTACATCTGTCTCACCACACACTGCTTATTACTTAGACATAAGTCAATTCCTTTTCAAATCCGAGCATCCTGGAGAAACCACAACGTATGGTTTCTTCTTTTCCTTTGCTGTCCTCAATGTGAAGCTAGAAAATCCTGTGCATCTGTGTAGTCTGCTTCTGCTAAGATAGTGGACTATAAAAAGCAGTAGCCAGATTCTTATTATGCTTCAGCCCTTATGTTAGCCAGCCTTAGAACTGCAGATTACATAGAAAGAACCTCCCAGACAAATGAAAGGGAAGAAATAAGAACCAGGACTGCTGACTCCCCCGCCCCCCTTTTTTTTTCAAGAGACGTTTTTTATAAATGTAACGAATAGTATCTAAGGTTCTGCAGGACACATTTATAGATGGTCCCACTTGTCCAGGGATGGGGTAGGGTGTCCAAACTCTATTTCCCCTAGATTCGGTCAGTTTTCCCAGGTTCCCATTTCTGTCTCTAAACATCTGTGTCTACCGCTCCCCTTAGGACAAACAACATAGTAATCTGTGCTCTCAGCCCCATCTCCTCCACTTCATAATTCTGTACAGAAGAAATCAAGGGGCACATACAGGCCATGATTTGGTGTGATTTCTGACTATTACAGTCCCCAGTTCTCTCTTCTTGCTTCTGGCTAGACTGCAAGCCTGTGTCCATCTCTCCTTGGCTCTCCTTGGGAGCTTCTCTCTTCACCCAGTCTCTTCATGTCCTTCGCAGTCCATTCACACTGTGGTCAGAACTTTTGAGCCTCTAATTATGCCTAGCGCTGCACAGTGGCACATAACAACAAAGCCACTTCTCTTCCTTCTCCACAGCCGCCCCTGATGTGGTTGCTGAAGAAGAGATTCTGGCTGGAGTGTGTGAGCATGTGACATTCGAGTGCGATACTCCTAGCTGCTTTTCAGAAGATAAGGCTAAGTAAGCATGCCCTTGGTGTAGCAGGGCATCTGCAGGAATTTTAGACCTACAAAGTAAAGTCTAGCTTTGAAGTAGGGAGGTGAGAGAGCTCACCTGTTAGGCATGAGACAGTAAGGAGGCTGTGGGAGCAGCTAGGTGTTAGGGACGCACACTTGTGACCAGGCAGACAGTCTCCCAGGGTGTCGAACCTTCTATGTGGTTGTAGGGATAGGGACATGAGACTCTGATTCTGGAGCCCTATCTGAATATGTTCTAGGTTACCAAAAATTTCTGTAAAAATCAGTATCTTGTCATATTTCTCCCCAATTTTTTTTTTTTGAGAGAACACAGAAAAAGGGTCCTGTCTAGGTAAGAGATGATAGGGTAGAAGATAAGTCTGCAGGTAAAAAAAAAACAAATCATAGATTGGTACTCTCTCCCTCTTGGGTAGCCATTTATTTCATAATCAATTAATAATTCTGACCCCTCATGCAACTGCTATATATTTGCCTGTGCCGCTCTCCCAGGTATTCCCTGAGAGCAGTAGTAGTCATTCATTCCAAAAGCATTTACTGAATGCCTACTGTATACCAAGCACAGAGATAGGCTCTAGTTGTACAAAGATCAAGAAGATCCAAATTCTTCTTCTTTTTTATTTTTCTTCATTTTTTTGAGTCAGGCTTTCACTGTGGATAGCCCTGCCTGTCCTGGAACTCATTCTGTAGATTAGACTGGCCTTGAACTCACCAAGATCTGCCTGCCTCTGCCTCCTGAGTCCTGGTTAAGGTGTATGTCAATTCTAATTGATACCTGGTGAGTTTCCAATCTCAAAAAATAAGTTGAAAGAAAATATATATTCTTCTCATTTCTTGTGTGTGTGTGTGCATATGTATGTGCATGTGCATGTATGTGTACATGTATTCATGGATGTATTCGTCTATGTTCACACAGAAAGGCAGGAAGTCAGCCTTAGGTATCTTTCCCAAGTGCATAATCATCTTATTTATAGAGCCATGGTCTCTTTCTGACCTAGAACATGACAAGTAAGGCTAAGATGGTGGGCTGTTAACCATCAGGGGTCCACCTACCTGCCTCTGCCTTCCCAGCACTGGTACTGGATGCATTTCACTGTGCCCAGCCTTTTACATGATTCTGGGGCTCCAACTCAGATGCTGGTCCTTGTGTGGCAAGCACTGCACTGATCAAGCTCTCTCCCCAGCTTCCAGCTTTCTCCTCGTGATTTTGTGCTAGAAGAAGGTATGAACACAATAAATGCTTCCGTGACTATCTCTAATAAAAGGGGCATATGAGAGACCATAACTACATGCAGAAAGTGACATCACTGAAGATATGAATCTAAGGGAATAGAGTACACTAGCTTCTCTTCTTTGGAGGTATGTATTAGTAATAATTACTTTGTAGGGGGAAAGCTAATCAGTGCATATTTTAGATTTTCCTAATGTCACTTTCATAATTTCTGAGACAAGCTTGCATCTTTATTTCTCCTCTAAACGTCATCCTCAAGAGCCTCCAAAGTTGCACTTTCTCTATTCAATTTTAAAAACATTCAAGACAACAATGGAAATTAGCAATTTAAAACCGTGCCTGGAATAGATGACACAGTGCTACCAAGCCAATGAAAATTTAATAACGAAAATGGGACAAACTTCTTCCCCAGCTACTGTGACTTGGCTCCCTTTGAAGAAGTTTTACTTACATTTTAAATGAAAGTATTTTTTTTTTTCTTACGCTTTCTGGTTTAATCCCAAGCTTCCAAAATGCTAACTATTATAAACCAGATGAATTGAATTTAGACCACATTATATGGTCAAAAAAAGAAAAAAGAAGAATTCAAGAAAAGTTTGAGAAATGGCAGAGGGTTATTAATTCTTAACAGTATTAAGAAATAATACCACTAAAGCAGAAGTGCAGGTCACTGTCTGTGTTTCCCCGGGGTCTTCCCATGTCGATTGTGGTTCAGTGACTGGAGACCCTCCAGACAAGGACTGAGGGAAGGAACAACATCATCAGGCACGATCCAGTTCTCCAGCTCTGGCCCACTAGTTAGGTTCTTTATTACAGATAACAAAAACCCTTCTGGTTAGGTGATTCAAAGAAGACATTTATTGGAAGGATATTTGGTAACTCAAATAATTATAGAGCGCAGAGACACAGCTCAGTCAGGAGCCAGAAGTCACAGCAAAGGCAAGCTTAGCCAAGGGGCGGGGGGGGGGGTGAGGGGGGAAGGGGGAGATGGAGTGAGGGGGTGATTACCTGAGAAATCTACCCTGTTGTCACTGCTACCATCAAAGGTGCTCCCACTGGTGGCTGCCTTGATGCATCTGGGTTCTCAATACTATGTCAGGTCATCACTGTCTGATGCTTTGTCTTTGTGTAGCTCATAAGACTCTGCTACAGTGTCAGGGAATAAGAAAAGAGCAGGGCTCACATCTTAGTCCTTGTCTTGCTCTTATACTTGGATCTCCTGTGTTCTGCCAGCAAAGTGTCAGAGTGCCCTCTCTCAGATCCCTAGTGTGTCTGATCCCTAGTTTGGACTGCTCTATGCATGTTCAGGCACATGAGACTTGATAAATGTGAGCAAATGGTCTTGCAGCTAAAACAAAGAACTAGAAAGTCATGATCAGGGACAGGGGCACATTGTATGGTAAGGACTAAAGACAGCTACTTGATGATACAGACACTATTTCAGGTATTTTGGAGTAGATACTGATTTTTTAAAATTTGTGTGTATGGAGGGCAGGAGGGGAGAAGGGGAGAGACAGAGAGACACACCGAGAGAAGCATTCAGGTGCCCACAGAGGACAGAAGAGGGCATTAGATCCCCTGAATCTGGAGTTACAGGCAGTTGAAAGTGACCCAACTTGGGTGCTGGGAATCCAACTCAGGTCCTCTAGGAGAGCAGGAAGTGCTCTTGATGCTGTGCCATCTCTCTAGCTCTAATCCTGGTGCTTTCAAGAGTAACAACACACTATTGTCTTCTAAAGTATCTGCTGTCAGCACAGCATCTTTCCCATAACCTTCTTCCAAGGCACTGTCTTTTACCCGTGTGGTGCCACACCATGGATGCTGTAAGTACTGATGTTTTAGGCAGCTGTGGGTAAAGTTCAGGTAGGCCTTTATTTTTATGGCATTCAGACCTAGACCTATAGGAAACAGCACTGAGTCTGCTTAAATCCTATATGCACACCTCACATCACTTAACCTTCCCAGCACCCAGATGAACTGTCCATTCTGATTTCCCACAGTCTAATGAAACCAAGGCCCAAAGAGCCTTACTCAAGCATGTTCAAGCTCACAGGTAGTGAGGGAGGGAACTGGAACATCCACGTGGGAAGGCCTACAGAACCCTTGACATCAAATATGCCTTAGAGGTGAGGAGGTGATGGGCAAAGGCTATAATTTATTTTGTTTTCTTTTTAATAAATATGAATCTTTCTCCTGACTGCCAACCAGTGAGAGTGGTAGCAGCGAGTGCTGACCACAGTGTTGAAAGCCATGCCAGTTACTGCTGTAAGCTATACATTTATAGCCAGTCTTAATCATGAGGCCAAGGCTCTCGCCATTTTCATTTCCCAGAGCAGAAACTGAGGCTTAGAAACTTAGCTGCAAGCCTGAAGTAGCACAGAATAAGTGACAATAAATGGTAGAGCCAGGATAGGAGTTGTGGTTATCAGTCTTCAGAGTCTGGGCTTTTGCCCATGCAACATATATTACCTTGTTAGCCAAGTGCCTTGGAGATTAAAGGTATAACTATGACCACATTGTACAGAGAAGTACTGTGGATTGTCCTGGGTCAGCAATTAGCTAAATTCCCCTAAAGACTGACTAGTAAAGACATTGTAGCTAGTGGAACTGTAAGTTTCTGTCCTAACAATGGTACTCTGCTACAACAGCTCACAATTATCTAGGAACATGAACAGGCTGGTTATGCTACAGTCAAACCTCATGTGTAGCCACTGGAATATGAATTTCATTTAATTTTCACATGTGGCAAATTATAGCTCCTCTTTTGACTTCCTTTTAAGCATTTAAATATGTAAACGTCTATTATTAGCTTTGGCCATACAAACACAGGAGACAGACAAGACTGCCCACAGGTCGTAGTCTGTCTACTCTTGGCCCAAGTGACACAGCTGAATATGCCTGAATCCAAGCCAACATGTTAGCTTTCTTTTTCCTTCATTATATTAAGCAGAGGAAGGAAAAGAAGAAATGCCCCTTCACCTAGGAACGAGTGAGAGGCTACCCAGTGACAGTCCTTTCTGATCTGTAACATCTCTAGGACTAGCTGTAGAGCCACAAGAGTGAGGTGGATGGAAAGAAAGCATGGTGGGTGAGAAGAAAAAGCCATGAGCTATATCAATCCAGCCAAGAGGAACTGTAAATTTCTCTCTAGCTAGAGCAGATCGTGAAAACAAGATGTAAGATCTCCAAGTACGTAAATCTTTGGCCCATGTTTTATAAAGCGCACTCTAAATCACAGGAGTGCTGAAAAGTGTTTTCAGAGTCGTGATGAAATGGAGAGTTTTAAACCGTAGCTTGCCTTCTCCCCTTTGACTCCAAAGAACATCAAACTGTAAAGGCATGACTTGCCCCAAGAGTGCTCTTTGCCCATTCAGCCATGTCTTCTAAGGGGGATGGTTTATTGAAAAATAGAAACGACTTGTGGTTGTAAAACCAGTGAACCTCTTTCCTTGATTTAACCTCTTGCCCTTGAAAATTTGCTTTTTTATGGCTTGCTCGTGACCTAAGCAAGCCTTTACCAGGCCTTCCTTATACATGAGCTCGATATGGAAGCACTTCAAAGAGAAGGCAGAATCCTGCAGAAATACAGAGTGGCAGTGTAGCTCCTGTACTAGCAGTGCAGTCATTTGTGAGACAGGGGGTCCCTTGGTGTGTGCCCCGCCTGGCTTCCTCTCCTCTGGATCCTTTTGTCATGTTTGTGCCTGAGAAGTCTCCTCTTGTGCCCAGAACTCAGCACCTGTCATTGTTGGCCACAGCCCCTGGGCTAGGTGGGAAGGTTCTGCCTATGTGTCAAAGAACAGAAGTATCTGAGGATGTACGCATTTCAGCTTAGGGAGCAAGACTCAGTTAAAGGCCAATGCGTCTGAGGCTATAAACACGCTCTAGTCCCTCCCAGGGGCCACTGGAGGCATGAGGCACCATGGATTCAGCACAACTCTTTAAAATCGTGCAGGGTTCTGCAAAAGGGTTGGGCTGTGCTGGAACAACCTTAGCTGATCTCCAGTTTCACTCCTCACTGACTTTTTTTCCCTTTTGGACAAGTCCCCATAAATTGTTTTCATATAAGCCCTCCTCAAAGGTTTTGTTTCTAGAGAATCAGTCAACACCACAGACCTTCAAGTATTTTAAAGTTACACCTTCAGAGATATATGATATATCCTAATTAAAATCTATTATTTTGCACAGTACAAAGTTGTTTGTCAAATGTTCCTATGTCACCTCTGCATATTCTTCTAACTAAGCCTCATGACACAGGTGAGAAAACAGGCTCAGACAGAATCAAGACCTGCTTAGGTCACTTGGACAGGAACTTTCAGAGCAAAGAGTCCTCTGGGAGTGGCCCTGGGGTAACCAGTCACCAGGTTGCTGCTGAAACTGTGATTGTTATTGCGAATTACATTTTAACAGAACACTTTAGAGTGTGTGTGTGTGTGTGTGTATGTGTGTGCATAAGGCAAAAAAGAAAGAAAAGAAAAATACTGAAATACTACGTGTTGATAGCATCATTTCATCCACAAATATCTACTAAGGCACAGGTATTTCCAAGATCGGCCAAGAAAAATGGAATGCAGTACAAAGCCACGTGTGAACTATAGAAGTTTCTATGGTTGTATTGTTTTTAAGTAAAAGTGGGTGAAATTTGTTTTCATAATGATTTTTCGGCCTAATATGTTTTAAAAGAGGACTTTTGATAAGGAATCAATAGAATTCAGAAGAAGGGATACCTTCTTTTTTATCCTGAATTGTCAAAATGCCGTATGCTATATATTTCATACATCAATTTCAGTTATTTAGCATATTGCAAATGTTTAATTAGCCACATGTGTTTGCTGGCTAACATTTAGGAAAGCCTACTTTAGATAATAGAAAAATTATAATGGCTGAAACTATAATATCACAGTAGTTCTTAGGACAGAATTTTCATGTTCCCATCTCCATAAATGAAAATAAAAACTACAATCATTTGTAGTGTAATAAAACAACCAAGAAAATATAAAATTGACTATGTGGACTGCGAACATAGAAAGTCACTTTATTCTCTCTTCAGTGGTAGAAAAGTTTTCATTTCTTCCCCCTGACAAGATATACAAGGAAGCCAATAAATAAAAATGGAGGCTTTTGTATGACCTGGCTGAAGTTCAGACTTATATCCTCCTTCTTCACCTCATTCAAGTCTCCCTCCCAAAGTCACTTCCTCAGCAAGGTCACCACCTCACAATTAAACTCTCTAAGTGATGTGGGACACAGATGTCTGCTGCATCCTTGCGGTTACACGCAGATGGTTTCTTCTTGCTAACGGAATACCTGGAGACTCCATCAATGTGAAAGTTTCTTCTTCCTTTCCTGCAGTCTCAGGGGCTGCATGTCACCAACACCTCAATCATTTGCAGGAGTTCTGCTCTCCATCTCTTCTTCCTTACTCCCTTTCCCCACCAGACTCCAAACCATAGAATTTAGTACCAGGATTTCCAAATCTGAAGATGTAGAAGATGAAGTTGCCTTTTGTTATTGGCACTCTGGGTCACACATGGTTGCGGCCTTCCACTCAATGCTTTGTTCCTCTGCTGTGGTCTTCCCAAAAATTTGCAACTCCCACCTCATGGCTTTAATCTTAGTTCTCAGGAGGTTGAAGACTTGAGGATCAGAAGTTCAAGGTCGTCCTCAGCTAAGTAATGTGTTCAAGGCTGAATTGGGCTACATGAGACCCTGGACACTCCCCTGACCCACCAACCCCCAAAACCAAACCAAAAAAACTGTTAAAGGTAGCACAGTATATTCTGGCTGAAGTAGTGCTAAAATAATATGCCCCCTCTCTCAGGTCTATCATCTCTTATACTTCCCTACCTAACCTGTAATGTTCATATCATGGGAACACATCTTTATTTTTTGTGATCACAAAGTTAGAATACTTCAATGGCAAACCCCTCATGAGGTGGAAGGAAACAGATAGGTGTCAGTTCCAGGGGACAGGCTTGTCACATCACCAGGGCTTGGAGATCAGCAGGTGAAACTGGTAAGATGACACAAAACAAAACCCAGGATTTAAAATGCAATAGCAAAGGTCAAATACCAGAATGATTCATTAACATGGTCACAGCTTAGGCTTTGGTGCATGTTTGACAAAGGGTCTGTGTACATGTCACATGTGTCACTACTATGTCTGTAGAAATTGCCTTGGATTTCTACAGGGCACCCCACATGTCCACGTCATTCAGTTCTATTGTCAGGTGCTCACCCTGTGCTTGCATGGTGTTTTGTGGAGTGGTGAGACAGAGAGCAAATTCTGATCCTGTGATGAAATTTAAACAAAACAACTTGAGGAAACCGTGTGCTGTTTTCCCGTCTTCTGGTTGGAAGGGATACAGTCCATCATGGTGGAGAAGGCATGGCAAAAGGAAGGAAAGGTGCCTGCTCAAATTTCATCCACAATCAGGAAGCCGTGAGAAATGAATGATGCAGCTCATCTATCTTTTTTGCCCCATTCTCTCTTTTCTTCACTCTGGGTTCCCAGTTCCTTTTTAGGGTATGTCTTCCAGCCTCATTTAAACCTCATTGGAAATACCCCCAAAAAGTGTGTCTTCTAGATGATGGCAAATCCAGTCAAGCCAGGAAGAAGAATACCCATCCTACCTGCCAAGGTCATCTCAAGTGGGCAGGTGAAAGCCAGGTGGCAAAGTCTCCTGGGAACTGAATGACAACAAAGCACAGCTATTTTTGTCCCATGCTCAGTTCACCTCAAAGATGTCTGTGACCTATCTCAGGACTCTAGGGAAGTCAGATTCCACAGAGCTAGCTAACATAGTGACTTCACATGCCTACAATGTACAAAGTGTTATGTTACCCAACCTACATGCCACCTCAGGGAAAAGACTATTAATTTCATTGAAAATATGAGGAAACTGAGGTTTGAAGAAATGTAACTTCTTATAGCTGTCCCAGCATCTTTAAACTGCTTAAAATAAGTCTTAAAAATCAGTTATCATTTCTGAACACATGTTCTGGGTTTGTTGGTAGAAGATCTCTTGTGGCCATTTAAGATGCACACACACAAACACACCTAGAGTAGACCCCTATTAAGCAAAGACATGGAAGATCCCTCTGCTCATAAACAGATGTGGAGAAAGGGAGGGAGACCAAAGAAAAATCGGACTGACCGGCCAGAATGTAAGTAACCTGAGAGAAGTAGGCTGCACATGCCGGTCCATCTGGGCTTGTGCTGAGGAAGTATGGTGAGCCATCTGAATGGTTAACCTCTACCCTCAGGTGGTAGGAGAGGCTGGAGAACATAGAGGGTACCTATCTGTCTCCATGTGAATTTAAAATGTGGTCATAGAAATTATTTTTAACCTCACTTAGAGGAGAATATTACAGGGTCAATAAATCATTGCACATACCATTTAGCCTGCAAAATACAGGGTTAAGAAGCGAATGACTTTGAAATCAAAGGCAGAGTATAAATCCATATGTTTCTGAAATTTAGAAATGTACTAACTTCCACAGATGTTTGGCCTCTATGGAAGGAAGGCAGGTCCCTTCTCTTTTGGGAAGTCTGGGAGGAAAGGCCTTTTCTCCCTGTGGCTTTCCCTTAACTCTCTGATCAGCAGCATGAGTCCCTCTCTTACTGTCCGGACCACAGTGAGTTCTGAGTATGTTTTCTCTGTTAATTACAAATCTCTGCTTGCTTTTCAAATTTTCAATGTCACTGTAGCCAGCCAGTCACCAACCCCTGCCTGAATGCCTTGACAGCTCTCTGTAAACAGTAAATGGTGTGTCCATGGTCACAGCATTCGAGGCAGTTTGCAAAGTTGTTTGTCTGGTGGAAGCATCAACAGGGACTCCCAGATGAGGTGAAACTGATGCCAACACAAGTAGATGGCAACTAGGTGAAGAGGGACCAAGAGCAACGTATATTATGAGTGAGGGCTGGGGAGATGGCTCGGTCAGGAAAGGGCTTGTTGCACAAGCATAAGGAGCTGAACGTGATGCCCACATGAATACATTTATGATTCTCCTGGTCTTGTGGTGTGCGTTCGTAATCCCAGTGCCGGGAAGGCTGAGACAGAAGGATCTTAAGTGCTCACTGAATAGACAGTCTGGGCTACTTAGCAACTCCAGGCAATGAGAGAGCCTGTCTTTAAAAGTAGGGTATACAGTGTTTGAAGAACAACACCCAAGATTGTCCTCTGTAAGCATGTGCATGCATGTGCATGAACACACACACACACACACACACATGTACACATGTACACACACACACATACACACACCAGTGAGCAAGTGTGAGTCCTTGGCATGGCTTTTGTAGGTATAAGGAGAAAGACATCTTGCATGGCTGGTTAAATTCCTATAATATCGAAGTTCTCAAGTGGGATTGATTTTGATCCAGGAGACACTTTGTAGTGTCTAGCAACATTCCAGTTGTCACATCTAAGAGATAAATGCTATTGGCACTGAGTGACTAGGCATAAAAGAGGCCACTTATTTACCTACAGTGCACGTCCCAGTCTCCTGAAGCAAGAATGATTGGGTTCCAGATCCAAACAAGGCAAACACTGACAAATTCTGCACAGATAGCTGAGTGAAAAGGACTACCTAAGCAAGACAGGCTTGTTCTCTATGTGTAACCCCTCCTTTGTGTAAAGTCGCCCTTTAGCCTAAGAGGCCTGCTCCATAGTGATATGAACTTCTTTCTTCATGTGTATGTCCATGCCCTACCCACGAAGCACCTACAACCAGGACAGGTGTGGGCAGAGTTTTCCAGGAAGGACAAGACTGGACATGGCTTTGCTGGCCACAGGGATTCCATTGTATCTTCTCAAGTTTAACAGGGTTCTATAAATGTAGCCATGGGTGCTAGGGTCAAGAGAGAGAATACCCCACTTACATAAACAGACAGTGGGCTGGGTTGGGTCTACAGACTGCTGTCAGGACCCTGTCTGGTCAAAAGGATTTGGTCTGCATGAGAGATAGTAGAAATACAGAGGAAGCCTGTTTAATTTTAAGAGATAACACAAGGGTTATTCTCATCCATCACTTCTCTGTGTGTGTCCTACTGGTCAGAATTCAGAAAAACCGGGTATGTACTTTGGAGTTAGGTATCTTAGCTAGGGAAAACTCAGATGCTATCCTTTTTTTTTCAGTTTATCTGATTTTTGAGACAGGATCTTGCTATACAGCTTTGCTGTATAGTCCAGGGTAAGCTCAAAGTTCAAAGGATCCTAATGCCTCTGTTTCCCAAGTGAGCGCTGGGATTACAGGTGCTCCCACATCTGGGCTCACCATTATTCTTTAAGGCAGGGTAGGATGGCTATTAAGGGACACATACCATTGTTTAATCACCACAATGTGGACATAGAAGATGAGTGAGAGTCACCACAGGATGCTGGCAGCACAGCAAAGCGAAGTCACATGCAACCCTTGAAGTGACACGTGTGGTTACAAGTTTTCTCTTGCAGATAGGAACTGCTCTGCAGTTCTTAGTGTCAGGATCGGTGTTTCATTTTAAGATCTCTACTGCAAAAATATGCAGAGTAAAATGGAATGGCCAGGCTGGGATGTTTCAGGGTGTGGGAAACACTGCCAGATTGTTGGTAAAGGAGAGGTCAGCTTGAATAAACATGGTGGGAAAGAAATGAAGTAAAGGAACAGGGCAGACATTTAGAAGGGAGCATGAAGAGAGTGGGCATGCTCCAGACTGGACTTATTTTAGGCACTTAGGAAAAGCAGTTTTAATGATTAATAGCAATTAAACTATAAACAAAATAATAAAAATATGCTTCTGACACCATTCTGGCCCTAGGTTAGCCTGCACTATTTGCTCTTCCTCTTTCAGGTCTCTAGCACAAGGAAACATCACCATCCTTCATGAAAAGCCGTCCACTTCTCTGACGTGTAGAACCCAGGGCTTACGTGACTTGAGAGATGCATCATTTGTAAGCTTGGGATGTAATGAGGGGCAACGCCAGTGCTCAGCAGAAGCAAAGCGAGCGAGTAGCATGTGCTTTGAGACTGGCTGGCACCAAGGGAGACCAAAGCCCATGGTGTAATTATGTCGAGTGGAGTATAACATGATGCAATCAGGGACTGTCTCCAATATGCCCCGCAGTGTTGTGAAGGGGCTCTGAATAACAGAATGCGCTAGAACAGTGAGTCTGTGTCCCTGGAAGCCTGAGAAAGTTGCCTCGGCCGGCATCTTCTCTTCCTTCAGCCAGCAGTGCCTGTGGGCATTTAGTGAGCATCTTCTGGATAGCGGAAACCATGCTCAGTCTTAGGGACACAGAGAATAAGATGTGAGCTTTCAACTTTCTTATACAAAGACTCTCTAGTTGCTGTCATTGGAGCCAGTGAACAAAGGCTGGACAAGTGTTTCTTTCATTTGTTTAAAGCCCAGTTTCTAGTTATGAGTGTATCCTAACTGGCAGTCTCAGTTATAAGGTTTCTGCAACGTTCCTTTTGCATTTAATGTGCTGGACACATTTGGCCCTAAAGACTTGGTGTCTAGTCATGCACTTTCAAGGAATTGCCTGAAAAAACATTGGCTCCACTTTTTCCTAAAGAGAAAACAATGAGTTCTTTGTTGCCTGTCTGCAGTTGTTTACGTGTTGTCAAATTCACTATGGCAACTGGGCTACTTCTCTAAATAATAAATAACTCCAGGAGGGAGAAAACTCACATGGAGCACAGCTATAGCCGCTTCTTACCTTTTGTCCCTAATTTGTTTCTGCTAAAGTTTGTCAACAAACTATTTTTTGGAGTTAATGTTGGAGCCATCGCCTGTGCATACAGTCTGGTCATCTTCAGTTCTGGGGCTCCAGAGCCTGGGCTGGGTTTGTGGGCACTCCTTTCCGAAGGACAAGCAGTGCTGGTCTCTCTCATCCTCCCTTTAGAACCAGCCGTTCATTCATCCCTAACATTATTTATCTCAGAATGTTCTGGTAGTGTGCTGCTCTGTGTACATTTCCTTGGTTAAATGTTACAATATTCAACCAGTTCTCCACTTGCTCTGTGAAGCAAGATAAGGAATAAACAATGCCTGCAGGGAACAGTGAGGAAATCTGAATGAAATGATTGGTCTTCAGGACTCTGTCAGTGGGAATTGGCAGAGCAAGCATTTGATGCAGGCTTTCGTGACTCACAGGCGCACACTACTCCACGACTCTGCTGAGTGCTTATTTTTTCTATAATGCCTCGAATTGTTATTACGTATGTGGGTGCATGATCTGGGGAGGCCTGTGCACAAACAGAGGACAACTTTGTGAAGTCAGTTCTTTCTTTACACTTTTACCTAGGCCCTGGAGATCAAACTCAGGCCATTAGACTTCTTACTTACTAAGCCAATGTCTACTTTTGTTTCAAATAAGATCTTTATAGCTCTGTTTCATGATGATGGCCTTAATATCAAAAGTTCAGCTGGTTTTCTGCTTGCAAAAAACACAAAGCAATGTGTTCGTCGATAACAGCTTTTGGCAAACCAATACCTGTGGGCCAAAGCTAGCCTTTTAAAACAATAAAGTTTTACTGGCACACAGTCATATCCATTCATTTGGCTTCTGCCTGCTTGGCGTTGAGTTCTCCTGATAGACACTGGGTGTCTCACAAAATTGAAAGTATTTACTGACCGGATCTCTACAGGAAGTTGTTGCCAATCCCTGCTGAGAGCACAATCATATGTGCTGTTTCTCTCTTGAAGTTGTTTCTATTGAGTAAAGGGGTGCTACTCAGTGATTGTAAGCAGCTTGGCTAGTAAATGAATAGCTCTCTATATTGTATTAATTTAGCTCAATGCATTTTAAATTTTTTTCAAGATATATATATATTTTTTCTATCCCCATCTTCTTTCACTTCTCCCTTTCCCCATTGCTTCTCTTTCTCATTCTTAACAGTTTCATGTCTATCATACACACACACACACACACACACACACACACACACACCACATACATGTATATATGATTTAATGAACAAAGTTATGCCATTTGTAGGAAATCCAGGCTGCAACTGCAGATAACCATATTGAGTGAACTAAGCCAATACAGGAAAGACAAATATTGTTATGTTTTTTTCTCATTTCTAGATATTATGCATGGAATCAGTACTTTTTATCAAAAGTCAAACAAAACAAAACCAAACAACAATAAAAAAAACAAACAAATAAAAAAATGTCAGGCAGGAACCTATCCACAGACAGAAGCACCATTTCCAACTGAACTCTGAGAAGTGTGTCTTGTTTTGACTCTTCCCAGAAGAACCTTGGGAACTGTGTTGTTGGTCTACCCTTTCCTTCCTATACTAAAGAGTTCTTGCTGTGTCTAGGTAGTTATTGCTCCTCTGGAAGAGAAAAAGGCGTACTGGAAAAGAGAGAAACACACTTTCCCTTTTCCTTTGCTGCTTAACCAATTCTCCAAAGCCTGCAGTTCAATGCTAGAGAGCCAGCGTGAGCACAAGTTCTGCATCCTGGCTTTATCTTCATCTTTAAGCTTACATAACCCGCAGATAAATTATAAGTTACTACAAAGATTCCCACCAATGACAGACTGAGTCACTGTCCTCCGAGCCCTTTCATCTTTCTGGATTCCACTTCTAAGCCTCTTTATATTCTGTCAAAATGAAGCGTGCTTCTGCCAACATCGTGCAGCGTATGCCAACCCTTGGACGCATTTTCCACTTTACCTGGATAGAAAAACATGACCATGGGTGAAGTTTTTCCACCATTCCGTTTACTGTCCCCATCTCTCAAAGCTCCTAGCCAGCTTTGGGAAACATTTCGTGTCTGTACTTGTGCAATAGCAGAAAGAGAACGAACAGTTCAAGTGGCTTTTGTTTGCTGAAATATAACAAATAATTATTATAACAAACTCCATGCCGTTCGAGAACTAATCTGCTGAAGGTTTTGCTTTGACTTTTTAATCGCCAAGTGCCCACTTGATCTGGGGACTGAAACCACAGTTTCGGGAGAAGATTTCAAAGAACACTGATGCCACAGTTTTCTAGCTTGGCTGATACCTCAAAAAAAAAAAAAATCATTTGCCCAGAGGAACCCCAGAAGAATAAAAATTGTCATGTAAAAAATGGTCTTTAAAAAAAAAAAAATCACTAAGAAATAAAGCAAAAGCCTTTTCTGGATAATGTAATGGTAGTGTGTGTGTGTGTGTGTGTGTGTGTGTGTGTGTATGTTATATGTATGTATATGTATGTGTGCATGTATGTGTTCACGTGTGAGTAGATATGTGTGTGGGCATGTGAGCATCTGGGTGCATGTAATGATTGACACTGGGTGTCTTCCACAGTCATTCTCCATCTTATTTTTTGAGGTTCATTGAACCTGGAGCTCACTAATTGAGCTAGACTTGCTGACTGGAGTTTCTTAGGGCTCCCCCACCCCCACCCCTCTCCACCCTGTCTCCACCTCCCCAACACAGGTATTGCACCAAGCCTTGTTTCACTTGGGTACTGGGGACCTGAACTCAGATCCTCACCCATGGCAAGGACTTTATACTTTACCAAGTGAACCTTCTCCCTGCCCTTGAATGGCGTTTAAATGAAGGCCATTGTGTCCTGTGCCTAAAGAACAGGAGGCTCTGGGGAGCACAGCAAGTATGTATCATTGATGCTTTGATCTCTGAAGAAGCCAATCCCAGAGCAAAAGACACTCTGCTGCAGAGCTCCTACTTGTAAAACACCTGCCACAACACTGGTTGTTGCAGGCTCTTAGATAAGCCCCATCTCACTGCAGGATTTTGCTGGTCCAGCCAATCACTGAGGAGACGTTGCATGGGATAGGCTTATTATCAGCATCCCTTCCCAGGGAGAGAGTAGACAGACATTGTAACTTGTCTCCCTCAAATAGAGCAGTGTTCTTCAGCACTACCAGATAATAACGCCTAGCACCCATGTAATGTCTTCACAGGTTTCTACATATAAAAATTAGTTAATTAGCAATTATTACTGTGTGCTAGGTAAGCAATGATTAAGATCATAATTTTACGGACTGAGTAAATGAGAGTGGAGGAGAAAGTGCCAAGAGAAAAATTAAAATTAATAAGTTCCTAGATCATAGGCCTGAACTGCAGCACTTTCAAAGGGTGTGTTTGTCTGTTTGTCTGTTTGTTTTAAAGGATATACTGGGTGGTGATGCTAAAAGCCTGGAAAATTTTATTTTCCAGATTGAAATTTTCCTATTTATTCATTGCTCCTGGGATTCTGGGTTTTGTTTTTAGATGTGACTCTTTACATGCAAGCTGTGATGCTTTTTTTTTTTTTTAAATTGGGAAATCTCTGTAATCATAGATTTCATCCTCGATGTCCCTTACATTGTTTCTCCCCACACACTTTAGAAACAGTGATAAGGCTCTCTCTTGTGTGATCTTAGAAGCCTAAAAACTGTGTGTTTGGAACAGCAAACATGGGAGTGAGCCTCTCTTCTCTGCCTTCCTTCCTTCTGACCCAAGTGAAACTTCTGTTGCCTGGCTTGAGAACGGGCAGAGGAAACGAGGCCAGCCAGGATCCACACTGTGGACATACCACCGGGACTGACTGATCTCAGAAGCTATGAAGGGTCAAAACTGGTTAGTACTTGATGAGAGATAGCACAGAATGAGGTTATAAAGAAGGTGATGGCAGAGATGGTGAAGACTACAAAGATTTGCAAAGTCACCAATCTCTCTGTCCAGAATTGCCCACATTTCAACCCCCGGATGCTGCAGCCACAGTTGAGTGAATATGTAATACAGGTCAGAAAAATCAGAGTCTTTTCTCAGGAGGCTTGGCTTGTCCAGAATTCATCTTCCTATAGCTTTACTGCATGTTTGATAGCAGCGTGAAGCCTCTACTTTTCAATGTTGCCTTTCCTTCTCATGGTGTTGCCTAGACCAGGCAGGTGATTCTTCAGCCAGCCGAGGATGCCAGCTGCTGTCAGAGCCTGGCTTTAGAATGAAGAGAAGCGTGCCCTCAAACACTGCAGTGGTTCTCATTCTGGGGCAGCTTTTCCCCAAAAGACATTGGCAATGACTTGGATGTCAGACATGGTAGGTGAGAGTGGTGCTCCATCACTGCATTTATGAGCATGTCCAAGAGATGTTGCTAACCATCCCTGAATACAGAGGGCAGCCCCACAACAAAGGATGTTCTGCAGGAATGTGTCACCAGTGAAAACCAAAACAAAAAGAAAAGAAAAAAACGGATAATGCCCTGATTTCTTCTTTTTCTTAATAGTTTTGTCTCTTGGTTCTCCTGTCCAATCCAGTGATAGAATAACATGCATGCCCCTCCCTTCGCCCTCACATTCCAGGGGGTTTATCTGGCTTGGTTTTTGCTGACTTCCAAGAATTTTAATACTAAAGTTAACTAATGAGGAGAGGCTTTCTGAAGACTTTGCCTTTGCCTGAAAGGGCAAAATGACAATAGGGGACAGGTTCTCTGTGGTCTCAGTCTGTCTCTTTCTCTACAGCCTGCCTCTAGCCCCCAGTCTGTCATCAGAGGCCACAGATGGGTGTAGAGACAGCTCTGAAATGAAGTGTGCATCTCAGGTAAGTGCTAATTTCCCATTTATGGTGTATTGCAGAGTTTTTCCCGTGTTCCTCAAAACCAGTTTGGTTTGAAGATTATCATCTTGTTGACACTAGTTTGTCTATGAAACTGATAAGCCCACACACCTTGGTTGAAAGAAGCTGCTGCGTACCCTTATGTGAGAGCCCACAAGTAGCTTAATATATGCACCAATGGAAGATCTTCCCTGCTGGAGCTTATCTGAACAAAGGTCATGAATATTTCACATCACTTGGAATCCTATAAAAAGAAATGCATTAATTGATTAAAGGCAATGAAACAAAAGTGTCACGACTAGACACCAAATGCCACCGGTAAGGATTAAAGAACATCATTGGGGGACCTCAACCATGCACTGAACAATCTGGCTAGCAACAGTTTTGCAGAGTTCAGTTCAGAACACTAATCCTTTCAAGGCAATTCTTTCCCTCCAATGAAGCAGTTCAGTAGTGAAGGTCATGGGTCTTCAGCAGCCCTCTAAAGGACAGAAGTAAAAGTAATTAGACAAAACGAATGCTGTAATCCCATTTTCTTGGGTCCACACCAGACACAAAATTCTTAGCTCTCTATTTCCAGCTTCTCTGGAGAATCTGGCAGCAGATTTCGAATGAGAATTCCAGAACTTGACTTTACTCTCACTAGGACTGCCTGCGCACTGACTTTGTGTTTCTTAGGAATATCTACAGCCGTGGGAGGCAGTAAAACCAAAACGAAATCTACCAAATGCATGGGTAATGTTATGAACTTTCCACTTACACTGGAATCCCAAAAGTGGTGCTTGGACACAACGCCAGGCTTGCTACTCTGCTTGAAAAACTGCTCTGGAGTAGAAGAAAACTGTCTAGAGCTTCGGATGGCAAGGATTTCCCATCTAGTTAAAATCCAGGGTGTCTATAGACCAGCAGCTTCTCTATGGCTGGTAGGTTCTTTTAGCGTGGACACTCAGGCTCCTTGTGGACCACTGGCTCACAATTTGAAACGACACAAAATTCTCAAAAGAGCCTGTCTGCAGCGATTCTTCGAACTGCTCCAGTGGGAAGATGGAGATAAAACAATAAATAAATAAATAAATAAATAAATAAATAAATAAATAAATAAATAAATAAATGTATGTACTTAAGGAAAACAAAACGACAACAAAAACAAACTGAAGGGATGTAGTTGGCAAGTTAGCTGGAGTAGGCGTTGCTACAGGGACTTGAAGTTTTAAGCCCTTCAGCTCTTCAACCGCCAGAGTCAAGGCTTCAGTAATAAGAGGCAATAGTTTTCAAGTGGAGCTAAAGTGCGCTCTCGAAACATGGTAGCGCTGGTTTTTAAAGGGACTAGTTTAGAAACTCTGAGCAAAACGCTTGCGGTACTGTAGTGCCCTCTTTATAGACGTGTAAGAAGTAGACCCAGCCAACCACTCTGGCCTGACCTATCTAGACAGCTGGAGGGGAGATCTAATTCCTGCAAATTAGCCTTCTGGCTCTAGAAACGTCTAGCTGCTAAACACTGCAGTTCACAGATCTCTTACTTGCGACCAAAGTTTCAGCAAGAACGTCCAGCAGCCGCTGTAACTTTCCCCGGAGTGAAATAAATAAATAACGACCGTAAATACAGAGAAAGCAGGGCCTTAGATATTTTTCACTGTAAAAGGCAGACACAGGAGAAAGAAGGAGGCGGGGAATGAAAGTCCTGATGTGGCAGGAAACTTCTATGGGTGAGAGCCACAGACGCAGCTCCAAACCCAGGGAGATGCTCTCTGCTGGCGTATTTTGTCTTTTAGAGAATCCTCCAAGAAAGAGGAGAGAAGACCCCTAAGAAGGGGCCCATCTCCGGTCTCCGGCAGGTCTCCTTGCTTTGTGGTCACTAAGCCTCTTCGGCCTCGAGGCCCCCCTCCCTTTGGCAAAAGAAGGATAGCGAAGCCCGGGAGGCAGGATGTGAGTGCGCTCGCGCTCGAGCCAATACGGCCGGAGGAGTCCTGTTCCTCGGGCATTTTCCGAGGAAGTCTGGAGCAATTAGGCTCAGTCCTGGGAGAGCTAGCTAGAGAGCGGGCGGCGTAGCCGGCGTGTCTGGGCCGCCTCGCAGGGAGGGAGGGAGGGAGGGAGGGGGCGGCCGGTCGCCCGGCGGCGACACCGGGCCCCGGCCGCCACCATGGGTTTCGAGTTGGACCGCTTCGACGGCGACGTGGACCCTGATCTGAAGTGCGCCTTGTGCCACAAGGTCCTGGAGGACCCGCTGACCACCCCGTGCGGCCACGTATTCTGCGCCGGCTGCGTGCTGCCCTGGGTAGTGCAGGAGGGCAGCTGCCCCGCGCGTTGTCGCGGTCGCCTATCGGCCAAGGAGCTCAATCACGTCCTGCCGCTCAAGCGGCTCATCCTCAAGTTGGACATCAAGTGCGCACACGCGGCGCGGGGCTGCGGCAAGGTGGTCAAGTTGCAGGACTTGCCCGAGCACCTGGAGCGCTGTGACTTCGCGCCCGCGCGCTGCCGCCACGCGGGCTGCGGCCAGCTGCTGCTGCGACGCGACGTGGAGGCCCACATGCGCGACGCGTGCGATGCGCGGCCCGTGGGTCGCTGCCAGGAGGGCTGCGGGCTGCCGCTGACGCATGGCGAGCAGCGGGCAGGCGGCCACTGCTGCGCGCGGGCTCTGCGGGCGCACAACGGCGCGCTGCAGGCCCGCCTGGGCGCGCTGCACAAGGCGCTAAAGAAGGAGGCGCTGCGAGCGGGCAAGCGCGAGAAGTCGCTGGTGGCGCAGCTGGCCGCCGCGCAGCTCGAACTGCAGATGACCGCGCTGCGCTACCAGAAGAAGTTCACCGAGTACAGCGCACGCCTCG
>CM052700.1:42601271-42675337 GCA_028551405.1 Uromys caudimaculatus
CCCCCCCCCCCCGGTCAGTTGAGTCTAGGGATGCCAAGGTCTTCTTGGGTGCATTCCTGGCCTCCTCCTGTTAGCAGTGCTTGCCAGCTGCATCCACTCCGTGCGGGTTACTTAACTTATCCCCACAGAGAAAGTATGGTCCCCAAAGGCAGGACATATAGGGCGAATTGAAGCTACAGCAGTTTTGGGGGGGCCGGATTGTGTCTACGAACACTAAGAGGTACCCACAACCAAATGTAGGGTAGGGACAGAGAACGTGGCTCCAGAGTCACGGCGGTGTGGAGAGGCTTTGCCCTGCACGCCCCCCTAAGATCCTGGAAACTGCTCTTCTTGGTTAAGGTCCTTGTGGATGTGACACTGCATGGGGTGACCTGGATCCTTGGATCTGCTGCAATCCAAAGGGGGAGGGGTGGCGGTAGAGCGGTTCTGGTGCAGCTTGAACGGGATGCCAGGAGAGAGGCCCCAGTGTAAAGGCTGCATTCAAACATGCACGTTCCTGCCAACTCACTGGCTAACCTTGAGCAAGTAGCTTAACCCCTCTAAAGTTGGAAACTATGGTTCATGGTTCCTAACGACGTACAGCAGGAAAACCCAGCCAACCACCGTAGGAGTACTCGTTTGGGCAATCGAGAAAGAACCCAACGACCCACTTGCTCCAATAACTGGAAAGTAATAATTAAGCGGTAGTCTCCTGGGATTAGAACATCTCCACCTTTTGGTAACCAGCTGAGTGACTTGTGGCTTAGCCTCCACAGGTGTCTCGGTTTATCTCTACTGTAAAATAATGTTGTTTCCATCACGGTGAGGATGTAGAAAATGGTCTGGCATGGTGCTGGACTGAGAGTACCTGCAATTACCTTAAACCATTCCTGTACCATTCCCCTGCCCTGCTGATCAGGGGAATTATGTCAGCCTCCACTCCTGAGATTTATCAGCCTCAGCTCTTCTCAGGCATTTCTCTTCACTCTCTTGCCTCCCACCCCTCCCTACCCCCTCCCTCTTTCCCCCTCCCCTCTTCCTCCCCCTCCTTTCTTCCCCACCCCCCTCTCCCCTTTCTCCCTCCCCTTTTCCTCCCCCCTCCTTTCTTCCCTTCCTCTCTCCCTCTCCCTGTTTCCCTCTCCCCTCCTCCCCTCTGGCTCATGTGCTCTTTCCCCCCCTCTCTCTCATAAAAAAATATAGGTACAAAGCTTACCATTTTGTACGTGGTTCCTGCAGGAACAATCCTATGCTTAGATCAGGGCTTTAAAGATTCAGAGGTGGCTTTTGACCATACTTGTCTGTCTAGCACAGTGGTTTTCAATCTGTGGGTTGGGGTCTCAGATACCTTGCATATCAGACATTTACAATTTGTAACAGTAGCAAAATTATAGTTATGAAGTAGCAACAAGGTAATTTTATTTTATTGCCCAGAAACAGTTCCAACATAAGGAACTGTATTAAAGGATCAGGCATTATGCCTTGTTCTTAACCACCATTGTGCAGTGTCTCAGTTTAACCACTGGTACCTGTTACTCTCCATTTATTAAGGGCCACCAACAGTGGGGGGACTTTCCACTTCATCTAACCCTTATAGATGAGGGAACTGACCTAGGAGATATTATATAACCTGTCCAAATCCCAACAGTGGGACTCAGGAGGAAAGAATGAATTTACATTCTGCCTCCCAGAGAAGATAGGTCTTTACTAGACTTTGGCTCAGTCTAGGCATGTGCTGACATTTGGGAACTTGGTAAGGCTTTGTTACTGGGAGTCTCTGTTGTCAGATACTCTGTAGAATACTGAGCAGCGCTCCTCCCGGCTTCGTCTTACATGATGCCAGTAGACTTTGTTCCCAATTCTAACAATCCAAAATGTCTCCAGATATTGTCAAGTGTCCTCTAGGGAACTACATTCCCTCACTTGAAAACCACTGGTTTGCCTGCAAGCAAGTGTGCCACATTTTCAACAGCTGGGTGCTTCTGCTGCCTGGCAAGGGGTGCGGACCCTGCTGCTGCCACTCTGGCTGCTGCTCCAGATGGCCCGGCAGAGAGGGGAGCATATTTGCCCAAGGGGGCCTCCAGGGACCTGTGTCTGCTCTGTTCTCCCCACTTCCCCTCCTCTGCTCCTCCTTCCTTGCCTACATTCCGGGCCTGCAAGTTTCTTCCCTTCACCCCCTTTCTGGCCCCTGGCCTGTCTGTCAGCTGCAGTCTCCACAGCTGGCCAGCTCTGGGTGAAGGGCAAATATTTACAGCTCTGAAGCTCACAGAGAACTGCACAGGCACACAGGAGACTGATGTGAGCTTGCAGCTCACCCAAACAGAGGGTTGAGCTTGCCTTTCAATCAGGCGCCAGGCTTTGGGCAAAGGCTTTCCCAAGTGTCTCTTGTTTATGCTGTCGTCTGGGCTTCCTGTGTCATCTTACAAGTGACGCTTATTTATAAATAAGCCATTCACTCCTTCTGAGCTCATACATCATTCACTGTTGAGATAGTTTATTATTTCTTCTTGCCTTTCTATTTGCTTTCTGGGATGTTTGAGTAAACTCTTAGAATCAAAAATATGATGCTTGAATAGAAATTGTGGATGTGTTTCGGAGCTCTGTTGGGTAAGTAGGGCAGAGAATCAGGGGTGTTAAGCTCAGGAACAATATGTTGATTTTGAGAGACAGAAAAACTCCATCCTGAAGGTGGAGCCTTGCTCAGGACCTACATGGACCTTTGTGCCAGGCTTAGGGACAATCAAGGGTGTCCTGGTCCAAAAGCTGCCCTAAGTTGGCTTCTCAGGCTTTAACCCTTAAGGAAGCTTGCTCCTCTTGTTCCCAAGTTAATCCTCCCTGGCCTTTGCTGAGAGGGTCAGCTCTTCCTGTAGTCAGCTGTAACTCCTCCCACCAGAAGCTGTTTAAGGGCTTGTGTATTTCAGTGGGCCAACTTTCTGTCCCTCCTCGGCTCTGTTTATCCTTTTCCAGAGGCAGAAGGATTTAAGTTGCCTGGAAACTCAGATACAAAACTTTTATTTCATATTTTTCTAAAACCCATTGTTTGTTCCTCCATTATAAACTGAAGCATATAATAAAATATAATAAAATGCTCCCTAAGTGATCGGACATTCTTCATATTGTCTTGATTCAGTTTTGACAACACCCAAGCACCCCAGATTTGGCTAGATTGGACCATGTGGTTCACTGTGGTTAAAGTGTTATTGTTGCTTTTTCAGACCCCGGTGTGCTAGGACTCGTTGGAGAATGTCCACATTTTCCACAGTCTCACTGCTTAGCCAGTCTCAGAAAGCTAGGGTCCTTGTGCACGCTAAGCAAGTATGCTTCCACTGAGTTATAGCCCCACTTCTAGGTTATGATTTTTTTCCCTCTGTGCAGTGTTGGTGATGGGGTCTGGAGCCTTGTAAATGCTGGGCAAGTCTTCAGCCATTGAATTAATTCCTACCCTTCAGATCACTGTCTAAACATTTTAAGACCAGGATAATATTTTAAAACTGACATCAACAGCAGTGGAAGATAACTCTGATTTGCCTGAGGCCACATCTCTCGGTAGTAGGCCTGACCCAGATGCCATACTTCAGTTAAAGAGACTTGCCTCCACCCTCGGTTTCCTGCCTCCATTCTCCGTTTCCCACCTGACCGATCTGTTTGTAAGAGCAGAGAGCAGAGGCATTCTAGAGCATGTTTAGTTTTGCTCTCTGGCAAAGTAGAAGCTCTTGGTAAAACTTCACTCATCCCTGTGCCCTTTGACCCTCTGCGTCCAGTCAGTTACTGAATCCTGTGGGTCTTACCTCTTAAACCTGTCTTGCACCTACCTATTTACTCTTCTCTTGGGTCTTTCAGGCAATCTTCTATCTCAGTCAGAGGTTCTCAACCACAGCACAGCCAACATTTGCACTGGCTGACTCCTGTTGTGCCTGTGGTGAGGCCTGGGTAGCACCATGCCCTAACATCAGCACACTTTGAGAAGCAGCAGTCCCTGAGCTGTGATAATCAGATCTACCTGCAGCTACTCCATAATGAGGAACAAGACTGGCCTTTCTTTCAGCCACAGCCATCCCAGCATCACCTCCTGCCTGGACTAGCCGTTCCTCCCCGTACCCTTTCATTTCCCATCATTCTTTACCTATCACTAGCGGTAACTTCTTACAAGTTTCAATCACATCTCACTCTATTCTAGTTTCTTTGCCTTGGGTGGGAGGAGGCAAACAGTCTAGCAAACTGCATCCAACTACATCCACCTGTTGGTGTTCTCTTTTCTCTTGTCTTGACTTCACTGAGTTCTGGGGCTTTGTGGCTACGCCTCCAAGCTCCTAACTAACTAACCATGGGCCTTTGCACATGCTTTTCTCTCTACCTGGAACAGTGTTTCCCATGGCACCTGCTCCTTTTCTGCCTCGCTCCTCTTGCCCTGGGACTTTCCGTCCACACTTAGGTTTATTTCTTAGTACATATCTGACTTCCTATCTTTTCCATCTTGGTACAGCATCACTATATCCAGAAGCCAGGCTTCCCTGATCTTCTAGATGATATCTGGCAGCCTAAGGCTCTCCCTTGTTCGTGGAATTTATGCTAGTTATAACCTTCTAATTAGAAGTGACTGTCTGCTCCAGGGCTGTCTCCTCTCTGCTATAGTCCTCTCCATGTGTCATCTAAATCCTTGATGGCCACTCTTACCAGCCATGAAAACCATTCAGATTGCTCATGAAGAATGGACTTGTGTTACAAACAGTAAGTTTTCCTCTGTCATGCATACCTCAAATTATTTCCAGGTTTTTGTGAGACATTGTTTTTCTTCTATGAGGTCCTCACAGATCACATGGTATAAAGCTTCAAATCCCTGAAACTGTTTGTGGCCATTTAGAATTGGAAATAAGTTAGTTTAACAAATAATTGTATCAAGAAAGTATTCCAGATGTGTGAAGTCTTTGAAATGAATCTATACCGTGTTTGCCCTTGGGTGTTCTTTGTTTCAGACAAGTGTTAGCAACTAGCTGTTCCTTAGTGTGTTTAACAAAACAGCCTCTTTCAGCTGAAAGAAATGTGGGCTGACAGTTGTATTCTGTTTCAGTGATTTATAAAGAAGGTGAAGATTTGGTTTACAGATATATTAGCTATCCTGGAGTCAGTGTGTAGAACTGTTGAGGTTGGAAATTCTCCTGAGATTAATGTATGAGCGGTTCTTTTAGTGTTCAGAGATGATGCATGCCTCTCTGGGTGTGTACTTGATAAGTGAGAATCTGTGTGTCAGGTAGTTCTCACTGGACTGGAACCCAGAATGCTTAAAAGAAAAGTATCCAGCAGGTTTCACTGGCCCTGACACTTGAGGGTGCCGTGCAGCATCTTGAGACACCATTCTCATTACATAGAATTCTCCAGCTGGCTTTCTCTCTTTTTTTTATGGAGGTCATAAAATGTTTTAAGTCAGGGACTGGGGAGACAGCTTGCTATGTAAGCATTGAGGACCTAAATTTGAATCCCCATCACTCAGGTGAACCCTGAGCACTGCAGCACACACCTATACTGCCAGCGGGATGGAGGCAGAGGCCAGAGAATTCCTGTTGCCTGCTTGCCAGCCAGCCTAGCTAAATTAATGAGCTCCAGATTAAATTAGAGGCCTGTCTTGACACATATAGACACGTATAAATGTATATATGGTGAAGAGCAATTGAGGAAGACAGCAGTCCTTGATGTCTGGCCTCCACATACATGACAATATACTTGAATCTGTGTGCACACAGAGAAACAGGTACATGTATATGCACATACAAAACAGAAAGAGAAACAACAACGGTAATGATTAAACAAAATCAATAATATCACCCCCACAAAACAAAAACAAAAACCAACCAACCAAACAAACAAAAAACCAAGAAACATTCTAAATCAGTTGAGTTAAAGCTAGAAATGAGATGGGAAGGGCAAAGCTGGCTTTAAACCTAGTGTTTCCTGGCTTCACTCTCATACGCTTTCATCAACATAAGAATACTTTATCCAATACCAACTGGTCATTCCTGCAATCATATGTACATAAGCATCAGGTTGTAGTTACATATTTGTGCACACACACATCAATGATAGTCATGGAAAAAGAGGCCACAAATTTATGAAGGGAAGCATGGGAGGGGTTGGAAGAAGGGAAGGGGGAAATATGTAATTATATTTTAACTAAAATTTTAAAAAATTAAAAGAAGCCTAGTTTATCACTCTAAGAAGTTCCCCACAGGCTTCAGGATTGTTGCCATCCGTGCCTAGCTGTGTGTGGGTTTGGTGTGTAGATGGAGTCCTCTAGTTTATCCTCAGGGAGACCTGGTCACCCCCTATCGTAGACAGGGTCACACCCAGACAGTTGAGTACCCTGACCGCTGCTGTGCCCCCCAGGCTCCTTCCTCTGGTTTCTCTTGCCTTCCAATGCATGGATTTCCTCCCCTTGCAGAGATTGCTATGTTCACATATCCTACTCAATGCATGGCGAGTACAGACCACAGCTTGGCTGGCAAAGACACTCCGGCAAAGAGGATAAACAAACAAACAGACAAATAAAACAAACAGAATGATGGTTCAGGAGGTAATCGTAGGACTTCATTTCTTTCATTTTTATCCAAGTTATTTTAAGAGGGACTCGTGGTGGGAAGTAGATCAAATTCTTCCAAATACATTCTGTTGTTCAGTTCCTCATACCTTTGTATCTGGAGTTCCAGGTACTATGGTGGACTTTGATTGGTACAAAGGCAAAGCTGAGCATCTTTAGCTCAAGGGAGCAGTTAGACACCCATTTATGAATTGAAATCATCCTAACTCTTATTATTTGCCTATCCAAGCTTTGTATCTGTCAGGTTTCCCTTCTCCCCCTGGCCCCAGTAATGGTGCCCTAATAACCCAGTTCCAATAAGAAGGGGATTGGTATAACACAATGATTACTCTTGTAAAGACAATAGCTACCAGATGGGCTTGGGTGGCCATCTTTCTCATCCATGCCATATGTGTAATTGCCGGGGTGTAACAGGGCAGAGGCAGTGTGTAACCTTGGTTTGAGTGTGGCCTGCAGCAACCACAGCCATGGGAACTGGGGATGGATGAGCCCGATGAGCCCTCGGCAGACAGTTCACCCTGTTTGCTCGTAGCTGTCTTCAGGTGCCCATAGCTCCGCTGCAGGAACATGAGAGAGGGGAAGAGTCCCATCAGGTTGAGGGTCAGGGTTGGATGCCAGCTACCCAGAGTGTGAAATGCCTATCAGATCTTAGACACTGTGGCCTGAAGGATCACATGTGTCTTCTCCCTGATGTTCAGAGACTCTGAGAGGAACTCCCAGTTCCTATAAACAGGAAAATAATGGTTCTACAGCTGCTAAGTGAAGTAGACTTGGCTCTCTGTAATCTGGCAAAGAAAATACTTTAGGGTGGGTCTTTGGATGTTTAAAATTTAAAAATTTCTTACCATGGTACTCAGGGGGCTATAGCAGGAGGATCACACTCAAGGCTTGTCCTGTGCTACATAATGAGAGCAATTTAAAACCAAAATTTCACAAACTCTTATGCATCCTGTCTTAGTCCATTTGAATTGCTATAACAAAATGCCGTAAATTGGGTAGCTTGTAAACAATAGAAATTGGTTTCTTGAGCTCTGGAGTCTGAGAAGCCCAGGAAGACAAATGTGGCACATTCAGTGTTGGGTGAAGGCCTGGAGCAGCCTTGGCTCACAGACAACATTTTGGTCTTTTTGTTTTGTTTGTTTGTTTTTCCCTTTGCCTTTATAGAAGAGGTAGGAGGGCGACATTCAGTTATTCCTCAGCTGATGTCCACCTTAGTTTTTGAAACAGAGTCTTTGAGTGGTGTACAACTTGGCCTGTGTGGTAGGTTGGCTGGCCAGAGAGCCCCAGGGATCTCTGCCAGTTTCCATACCCCCAGCACTGGGATTATACGTGTGTACCACAACCTCTTGTGATAGTCTTATTGCTTGCAAGGCAAGCACTTTAATGACTGAGCCATTTCCCAGCCTCCTAACATCTGAATATTGAGGGCACACAGAAGTTCACAGCCTAACACACCCTCGACGGACACATCAAGGATGTCGCACTTGAGGTTCTGATGGCAGTGGTGTTTTGGTTTGGTTATTTCCATGAATCATTGCTTAGGAACAGTCTTGAGAAAAGCAAATGAGTCAATGGCAAAAATTAGAGATCTGAATTTGGAGCTCAGCTTGTGGAAATACAATATCAAACACTCGGGGATTCTTCAGTTTGTTTAAATAACGTGGCAAACGTTTGAGCAGAGCAGAAGTGAGAACTCTGTCTCTGTTACATTATTCTCCAAACACATGCTGTTTGGCTTGCAGATGTGTATGTGTGATTTGGCAGAACTAAAAGCCCAGCAAAAGCTGTCCTTTGGTCCCATGTGCCTGTCTTCCTGGGCCCTTCATCTATCTCCATTCTCTCTACACCTGTCTTGGTAAGTCACGCATCCTGTTCTTGTTCCCATGGCTGTCTCATCCAACTGAAACTTGTATTCAAATATCATCTTCATTACCCCCGCTGCCTAAGGCTCAAACAGTGTCCCCTTCTGCCCTTCCTCCGAGATCCCTTTATTTCAACTGGAATTTGAATTACAAGGAGATCTTAGTCTATGCTCCTTCACTGAGAATGGCAATGGCTGAACTACAAAGAGGACAAAAGGATTCAAGTGTAGGGAGTGACGACATCCCCAGCCCTTCCTTACAGAACTTCTGGCAGATGGCTCTGTCTCCTGGTCCCTCCAACCCCCAACTCTGCACATTCTTTGCTTGGCGGCAGCCAAATATACAGCACTTTCATGTCACTAGTCAACAAACGGGCCTGTTTCCCAGCTGTGTGAGCCTCAAGGAACTTTGCTAATCTGAAGCTGAGAGGTGTCTTGTCACCCCAGACAGCCTAGTGGTCTGTTGGTCAGCTCAGTCAATTCCATTTCCCCTGTGCCCACTGGGCAGCTTTCCAGTTCAGCTTGCCCTGTCCCAGGAACCCACAACCACACTGAGCCAGAAACAGCCCTCACAAAAAGGAGTTTTTGAAAGATTTCATAGTGACAGCAGCAGGGATGGATGCTGGAAGAGCCACACTGATTAGTGACAGCCTGAGTCCAAGCTTCTGAAGCCAGAGAGAAGTGACAGAATAGGACTGAAATGCATAGGGACTTTGTCCCTAGAGGGCAGGTCACACTCTTCACTGCTGAAAGAGCAGCTCTTAACGAGAGTGTCTCCCAGACATTCAGAGTGGAGCTGAACTGAGAAATGCGTTAGGCAGTTCTGTCACATGAGAGCTTGATAAAGTCTGGCTATACTAGGCTAACACCAGGACATAGCATATACGTGGCCTGCCTTTAAGTAAAAAAGTCCTTGGGTAGGGGAACATCATTAAGAGGTTTGTGGCACTGCATGGAATATGTGACTTCCACCCTGAAGTTTCCTTCCCTCCCCCGAATTTTTAAATAGCTGACTGTAGAGTTGAAAGCTGAAACAGCTGAGATTTCAGATGATCCAATAGGCATTGGAAGAGAGATTTTAAGCAAAATCATATTTATGGTATTGGGAAGTAGGCTTCTATTTCTTCTTGTGGCATGCTGGCCTGGGGCCTCTGGAGGTTTCATGCCCTTGTTTGAGTCTAGCCATAGCCCCTTCTCTAAGGTTAATCTGTGTCCTTTCTCTACCCTGAAGATGTAAGACTATCCCAAGGAGACTCACATCACACTAATGGACCAGCTATGTCCTTGGCTAGATTTCTAGAATGTGCAGTAGCTTGGCCATTGTGTGTTAGATCTGTCTGTCCAGCTATAAGAAATAATGATGTCAGTGGACTCCATAATTACTTGTTTTTCCTTCGCACTCAGTGGCATGCTCCTCTGTCTATTGGGTCCTAGGGAAGAGACATGAGAACTGTTACAGAATCTGGACAGCTGAAGGCAAAGCTCCTGAGGAAGGCTCTCCTGACTTCCACTTGCTGCTGTTTTCCTTCTCAGCCTTAAGCCCCGGGATCTGGTGGGCCTTGGTGCTGACCAGGACTCTGCTGCCCTTCTCCCTCGGCCTCCACGATTCACACATAGCCAAGCTCACAGTTTCTTGGGTTTGCGCTGGTGCAGGTGGCATCTGCTTTCCATCTGCTTTGCTTCCAGGGCCTCCTCCCCCTCTGCCTGGCCGTGTCCTGTATCCCATCACCATTCTGATGGCCCACAGCCCACCTTGTTGTCAGCCAGTCTAGTCTGTGCTTTGCTCAGAGTCTGAGCTGTCTACCTTGATTTTTCTCATCATGCGTGCCCTCTCTGGTGTGAAATGTGTCTGCCTGGTATTTTTTTCCATTAGTAGTCTAGAGTTATTTTTGCTGGCTTGGAAAAAAGGGAGAGATGCAACACAGGCTAGTATCTTCCTTTTTGTTTATTTTTAAAATTTATTTTCGGTGCCAATTCTTCAAGCTTACCTTAATGCTGACTAAGCAATTCTCTACTGAATGGATTTGTGGGGATAGTGACTGATGGGCTAATGAACATTCCACCATCAGTACTAAGCCAGGTCAATCTCAGCATTCAGCCTTGCTTACGTCTTGAGCACTTACTATGGGCCAGTATACTTAGGCTTATGTGGATCCTTGTGAGGTATTGCCTGCATCATCTGTTATCATGGAACCCACGAGAAGAAGCTATTAATCCCTTTCTGTGGATCAGGAAAATGACTTCAAGGCATGACTTGTAAGTGGAAGATCTTACCTGAGGTTCTGTTGGTATCAGGGGCATAGTACTTTCAGGATTTACCAAGCTCTGGAAAACATTCTCAATCTTCACAGTTACTCTTATAAAATCCAGTATGCTTGTTAGACTTTAAAAGCTGCCTTATCATGTGATCCAGGGATGTTCAACCTTTTGATATTACTATATGACATTATACGATGCACTTTTTGTGGGACCACATTATAACTCTCGGGAGGTATGGAGCTCTCAGCTGGCAGATTGACGTAGCTGGTACAGATAGATTTAGGACAGGATGCAAACATTTACAATTATTCCACAGAGAGCATGGGTGCTGGAGTTTCACAGACTTCAGTTCTACTCTCCAGGCTCTCACTTTATTTCTGCTTAACCTTGAGCCCGTGTGTGATTGTCCTTGTGCCCCTGTGTTAAAAGAGACAGATGTGTCACTTAATGAGCTGTTCACATAAAGTTGGACCATTTCCCATGTCTGCTCCCCAACCCTGAATTTGGGGGAAAATTGCATAGCATGGCTTATGATAAACTCCCAAATGATCCAGTACTACTTAAATATTCCCTTAAGTGGAAGACACCACTGTACCAAAGTATAAAGTGTCAGGAGGCAGCCTGGGCGAGAGCTCTTGCAAACCCCCGATCTCCCACCCCCCATACCTCTCTTTAGTTGGTAAAATGTAATTGAGTGGAAACCATTTTTACAATGCTTTTCTGAAGTATTTTGAGCCCAGGAACAGATTACACAGTCTTTCAAAGATGAATGTTTATAAGTCCAATATTTGTATGGGATCTGATGGTGGAAACCATAATTCATATTTCACCTGCAAAACCAAGCAAGTGAAGGTTGTTGAAGACAGTAGGAAAGGAAACGCAGAATGAAGTCCATGGGAAGAGAACAGAGCTGGCGTTTGGTAATTGGGTGGAGAAATGAAAGAATTCAGTTCCTGCTTACCTTCATCTTAGCCAGCTCAGCATCACATCCCTGGTGACTCTTCTACAGACTAGCTTACTGCTGTGACTCAGCCCTAGGTCTGAATCCAGTCTGGGCACCAGACTAGTTCAAGGTGGTTGTGAAGCATCCTTATTTCTTCTCATGGATTGCCTCTGGCAAGGAAGTGTAGGCCAACTTGATTTTTGGGAAAGGTTCTGTGCAAGCTGCTGCCGAGCCAAGGAATATTGTGTTTAGGGCATGGCTTTCTTAATCCTTCAAAAGATACCCAAGGCCATGTCTCTGAGTACCTCAGATGGCATTCTTTGGCAATTTCAGGATTTTGTTCTGTTTCTGTATCCTGGGCAAACCTTCCTACAGTGAACCCCTTTCCTGAAATTTTAGCAGCGAAAGCATGAGGGACAGCATATAGATTTTGCAGACCTGCATAGAATTACCTTCTCTGTGCTATACTGAACAAAACAGTGTGGAAGATGGATAGGACTGGAGGCCGTTCATCTAGACACAAGCTCAACCTAGTATTAGCTCACTGACGGGTAGTATCTTTGGCACAATCTCTCACCTATATTTGGAATAGTGTCAGTTTATAAAACTGTGTGGATTAGTAAATGGAATAAAGCACTTCACTTTGAGTATAATATTTGGCATATAGCAAAAACTGAAAATATTAGCTGTTGCCATTGGAAATGCAGCATAATAAAATTCTTTGCTTTTTGCCCCTCTCCTCTTCTCCCTCTTTCTCTTCTTCCTTCCTACCCTTCCTGTTCCTCTCCTCCCTTCTCTTCCTAATTCATTCCCTCCCTTGGTCCCCCCTTCTGTCTTCATGATTCTCACACAGTAGGTCTGACAGTAAACTTTGGGTTCATTTGATCATGCATTTTTTCTTTGTACACTATTTGAGATTGTCAGAGCACAGCCATCTGCCTTGGATTAGTGTGTAACTGTACAGTTTCCATCATTGATTGTTATGAAAGCCAGGCATGTAAGCCATGTAAGATAACTTGTTCAAAGTACCATGTATTTCTAACTTTTCACCCTTCTAAGAGAGCACAGTAAGAGATGGACTTCCAGTCCATCTGGATGAATTTTCAGTGTCCAATACAGAAAGCTGGGAACCGTCTCGCTAGACAAATATTTAAAGCCGTGTTAGTGAACTTAATGTGTATGTCACAGAGCAAGAAGTAACAGCTTGTACACGAGATGGCTCTATTTATACTGTTCTCCTATCACTTAAGAGTGTTAGCTGAAGTGCCTGGCATCTCTGTCCCTTTTGACTGCCGGTGTGACCTGTCCCAGGTGACTTCAGCTTGTTGGATTTGAGGTTGTTGTGCTGTCCAACTCTTCCCAGTATGTCTTGTGTTAAGGGGTTCTACATTCCCTACATATGAGTCAGGAATGACTGTGTGGAAATGAGGCCGTCCCCTCCGGAGCACCATTCAGGGTTTTTTGCTTTCACTCCACATTTTGCATCTGACAGTTGCTTACACACACACACACACACACACACACACACACACACACACACAGGGTCTCCCAAACAGAGCTGACTATTGACAGTCCATTGCGTGTGCTCACACTTCCGAGAGGATTGCCATTTGACCCTCTCGTGATGTGACATGAATGCTGTCCTTGAGAAGTATAGAGAAACAGAGAGTGGCTGTCTAGACAGCCAGAGTCTAGAGAGCCAAAAGAAGGCTGCATCTGTAGGCCTAGGAGTCATCGATAATGAATGATTGGGGGCCTGTCTGGACACCTCCAGCCAGACATTCTTCTGTGGTCATCCCAGGCATGTCTGCAAGGTCCTAAAGGCAGGGCTGAATTTCAGATTGTGTTCTAAAAGTTTCCTCGGCCAAACTCCTCAAGAGATAAGAATTTATAAAGTAATTAGCTCCATAGTCATGAGTCTCCTTGTATAAGAAGAAAATGCTACCCTCAATTTCCTGTTTGCAAATCAACATTTTAACTAATTTGTTGTCTTCCAGGGTGAAGAGACCAAAAGCCTGACTCTTGTCCTGCATCGGGACTCTGGCTCTCTGGGATTCAATATCATTGGCGGCCGACCCTGTGTGGTATGTTAATTACTAAAATGATTTTTTGGGTTTTTTTTCTCTGTGGAGGTTGGACGAAAGGTCGAGGATGAGGACTGGATGCTCGCTAGCTTCATTCTGCTGTCTGTCTTTAGATTTTTATGTATTGATGTGTTCACACTCAGAGCTGTTCACGTTGATCAGTATTATTTGTCTGACTTCTCTTACTCTCGCTTTACAGCACTGGCCTCTCTTTCACACTATTGACCTTTAGGGTTGCCTTAGTGATTATGTAGTAGGAGGGCTGAATGAAGTTGTGTGATGTGGATGTAGCTAGAAATGAATGAGTAGTTTCCCCCAACTGAGCTAGATTTTGGGCTCCCCATGTGGAAATGACACCTTGAACTTTGCTTTGTCACCTTGGCATTACTCATGGACAAAGTTCAATCCCTTCCTCTTTTCTTCCCAGGTCAGCTCTTTGGTCATCCCATCCCTCAGTGGCCTCTCCTCTAGATGGAAGAGGCCAAGAGTTCTGGGGATGGTGAGGGATGCTCTTCAGACTCTCAGCATTTAAGGAGAATCAACTGAGTGTCTGCTATCTCTTCCTCTGTTCTAGCACTGACCATGTGCTATACCTTGTTTACCAACCTAAAAACAGCTCAAGAAAACAAGATTTTCTCATTCAACAAATACACACTGAGCACGGCTATTTGCTAGAGACAGATAGGTACAGTAGAGGCCAAAGAAATTGAGACCCTGTAGTCAGGGAATGATTCCTGGGTAGGGATGGGGTTTGTCAGACACAGAACAATTCTACATGTTAACCATAGACTGGAAAAAGTGGAGTAGAAAGGGTATCATTAATGGTGACAGTTAGAAAAGCCTAGAGAAGATGGCTTGTTGAATCCTGGAGTAGGATAAGGTGTGCCCTGCAGAGATGGGGAATATCCCACCTGCCCTCCTGGAGCTCGCATTTCCTTGGAGAGACTGATGGAGTAGGAGAGGACCCTGCTACTAGAGATGCTCTGAAGGAGAAGGCATCTTAGAGAAGGGTCACCGAACTGAGTTCTGAAAACAGATAGAGCTTTGCTCAATCAAAGGAACGTTTAGGTTTAGAGACAGGCTCTTGCTATGAATTCACCCTGGCACAGAACATGTGATCTTCTTGCCTTAGCCTCCTAAGTGTTGGTTTTTTACATATGCACCCCTGTGGCCAGGTTCATAAATTGTGTTTTGTCTACACACACACACACACACACACACACACACACATACATTTTTGAAAGTATTTGAAGATCACTGAGATAGAAAACAGTGGATTTGGCAGTGTTTACAAGACCTAAGGATCCCCAGATCCCCTAGGGCAGGGGTAGGATCTGGGGCAGCTAGACATAATCAAATGATTCGAGGGGTAGGATTTGGGGCAGCTAGACGTAATCAAAGGATTCGAGTTCAGGGATGTACAGAGACGTGATCAAAATGGGATGCAGTCAGTGCTGGGTCCGGACTCTGAAATAGTGTGGGCGGTGACTTACTGCGCTGTGTTTTCACTCCAGGGGAGTGACGGAAGATTTATGGTGGAATTCCTGTAGCTTTTAGCCAAAACCACAGTTTCAAAAACAAAGTTTTGTTTTTAAAAACTGACAGCTTTGTCAGAAACGATATGTAGTAGATAAAATGATGAACGTCATCTGTCTGGGACCACATTTTAAATGCTGGGTGGGGAGAGCAGCCCTTCCCACTTTGCTCAGCCAGAGGAATGAGCTCACAGATTCCCATCATCTTTGTGGAAATCTTAGCAAACTGGAGAAACACGTGTGAGGCTGGAGCTTTTCTGAATTCCCTCTTGTCCTTGATGATGAGCCCTGGCTGCATTATTCTGATCTAGTTCCTTGAAGTCCCAGCTTTGGGAAGGGGGAGGGAGACAGGCAGACCTCAGTGTGTAAACATTTGACCTCAGCTAACAACAAAGAGGGGCTTGGATCTGTGCCAACTTATAAAAAGACATGTTTGTAACGAGGTTGGTGACCAGCATGCACAGCACCCTAAAGGAAAAAAAAAAAAAAAAACCACCACCACCACCAACGAGAGAGCATGAAAGCTACTTAGCACAGAGAATAGGTGGCATTCCCTTTGATTGCACTGGTGATGATGCCCCCTCCTCTGCCACCTTCTGTTGTCAGATTTAAACAACCTCTGGAAACCACAATCCACTCCACTTACTAGATGTTTCAGAAACTTCTAAAGTAGACAGAGCCTGAACTAGGAAGACCTTGTCTCTGCCCTAGGTGGAACCACATCAAAGCCCAGTGTTTGCAAAACCTTGGTGTGGAGAGGCACTTGTATGGGTGGTGTTTGCTGGGAAACCCATTAGACTGCGTCCAGGAGGCTGTTTGGCAGCCACACCGAAGGAGAGGTGAAGGGCTTTTCCTCCTCCCTGGGAGGATGGTTTCTGCTTTTCAGAGAGGGGGGGTGTTTCCACTTCTTTTTCTTTTAAAAAGTTGATTTAATACAAACCCAACCTGATTTTGTAGCCTTTTCAAAAGTTCTCTATTGATTTGGTCTTGCGCTAACCATCTGTTGGGGCCTGAGTAGCTGCCTTAGTGGGTAAATGGTGGCAGTGCACATGAGGAATGGAGTTCAATCCGTAGCATCCACATGTAAAGCCGGAGGTTGTAGCCCTAATGCTGGAGGGTGGGCAGAGACAGGAGGATTGCAGGTACTCTCTGCCTGAGATAGTTTAGCTAGTTTAGCTCAAATGGCATGCTCAGCTTCAGCAAGAGACTTGCTCTCAAGAAACAAATGAGGTTTGGAGCTGCTGGTGCGTTAGCCCGATGGGCTGCTGAGCCTGATGACCTGACTTTGGTCCTGAGGACCCACCTGATGAAGAGACCTGCCATGTGTGCACACACACACACACACACACACACACACACACACAGACTTGAACACTCTTTACATGCAGATGCACACAAACATAAGCCATACATACCAAATAGCAGAAACCAGAAGGAAGTTCAGTTTCACATGGATGTGTTTCCTGTAGAGTTGATTCCAAGTTTTCCAATTAGCAGGAAAAGCATATTAAAATCTAAAATGCACGCTGTACCTCACTGGACTGGGAGGGGTTGGCAGGGTCTCTGAGTAGACAGGAAAAAGCTGAACTGAATTCCAGGCACAGACACCCGTCTTGAATCCCAGCACTCAGAAGCAGAAGGCAGGTGGATCTCTGAGTTTGGGGCCAGCCTGGTCTACAGAGTGAGTTTTGGTAAAACCCAGAGCTAAGCAGTCAGGCGTATCAGGTCTGGAAGTTGAAAGCAGTATAAATAGTGAGTGTCTTTCCCCAAGGCATTCCTATGAGATGCTTGGCTGGATGGTGGAATAGCCTAGGCCAGGACATCAGGACTATCATTTCATGAATCTCTGTACAATGCCACCAGCCAACTCCATCACTTATTTATCAGTTCTTATGTTCCCTAAGAAGCGGTAGCTGGTCAGGTGTATCCTGTCATTTAAGCCTTGGGCAAGTGTATTTTATATCTGGGTGCTCCTGGAATGAAAGGAACCCTTCTTGTTTTTCTTTGACTCAAGACAATAAAACAAATCCCATGGTACATTAGTTTACCTTGATTAATAAATCAGACTTGGAGTATGTTAGAAGAGGAGCCAGACAGACTAAGAGGGAAGACAGATACCCAAGAGGAAAATCTGGCTGACAGGAGTGGGCTTTAGCTGGTTTTCTTTCATTTTTGTGTTTCATATGTGTGCAGGTGTGTGTGTGTGTGTGTGTGTGTGTGTGTGTGTGTGTGTGTGTGTGTGCACGTACGCGTATACATTATACATTATAGCCAGAGGGCCACCCCAACTGTTCCTCAAGCCCTAGCCATGTGGTTTTTTATTAACTTCAAAAGGATAGATTGTATTGTCTGTAAATTATACATTAATAACTAGTCAATCTTCTTCTTATTCTTTGTGTGGGTAGTTTGTTTATTCATTTGTTTGTTTTGTTGTTCCTTGTTTTGTTTTGAGACAGAGTCTGTCTATGTAACCCTCTCTGTCCTGGAACTCTATATAGACCAGGCTGGCCTCAAACTCACCGAGATCCAACTGCCTCTGCCTTCCAAGGGCTGAGATTAAAGGTGTATGCCACCACCCCCACCCCAGCATCATCTCATTAAACAGTCTGTTCTACTTAATCTTTTAGACATATAAACACTAGCAACAAAGTATCTAATTATATACTCACACATAATTTGAAAAAAAAATATATAAACTTGCCTGTCATCATTGCTAATCTTTGTATCTGCATAGTTCTGATTTGAGTATTTGTGCCACAGAAGAGAATATCACATTGTTTCTTTTGAGACGGGGTCTCACTGGTCTGAAGCTCACCAAGTAGACTAGGCTAGCTGGCCAGCAAGCCCCAGGGATCTACTTGTCTCTACCTCCACAGCACTGGGATTGTAATCTAGTACTGCCATGCCTTGCTTGCACGAGTGCGTGCATGTGTGTGTGTGTGTGTGTGTGTGTGTGTGTGTGTGTATGTGTGTTTGTTTGTCTGTCTGTTCCTGTATATTCTTAGGTTCTGGGGTATTGATCAGGTCCTCATGCTTGTAAGGCAAATGCTTTACTAGCTGACCTATTGCCACAGCCTCCTTTTTGCATTTTTTGCATCCCAGCCTCACCCTTCACCACTGTATTATACCAAATTCTGGTGTTGGGTGTTGCTTGTTCCTCTCAAATTTTTTGCTTGGACTTCTTTGCATCCCTTTGTAATTATTTAGGCACAGTGTAGTATTTTGCAAAGCAAACCAAAGCCCACCTTGCATCTCTTCTCTGGCCATGAAATACAAAATGGCTGAACACAGATATGCCATTTTCTTTTTATGAGCTGTATCAGCATGTCCTCTATGGGAAGTCCAACTTGCTTACAAGACTTTTGCTGTCCAGTGAGACTCTTTAGTTACCATAATCAGAATGTCGTATAGACTGAGATGTTGGACCGTTTGGGAGCTTTCTCATTGGAAAGAGGATTGCCTCTGAAGATCTTATGAAACTAAGACATGCTGCTTTTTAGCTATGTGCCTTTCATATCATTTAGCTTTTCTGAATTTAAGCTTTCTTCCTGTGGGGTAGACAACAGTGATCCTTACTGCTGTGGCCATTGTGAGGATTGAGTAACACTCATGCCTGCTGCCTCTCAAGTCCTTGGGAAACAGACACCCGCATGCATCTTTGCGCTAGCATTGTGATACTCTTGTAGGAAGCTGGATTGGGATGCAGGCATGAATGAGGCTGTAAGAGGAAAGGATGCTTGTAGCTTCTTAGCTGGTGAAGGGTTAGTGTGAGCAGAGTGAAGACATGGTAGTGATGGCTGGTGACGAGAGCTGACCTCATGCAGCACCCACGGCAGTGCTGACCCGACTTCTAAGAAAGCAGTGATGGAACTCAGATGGAACTTAGAGACCTGCATATGGCATGTGGAAATAGACGGTGAATAAATGCTTAATGCTCATGTTAGCATGGGTTTTTGTTTCTTTGTTCCAGCATATATAAAAAGAAAGAGACCCAGAAATAGACAGAGCTTGATAGATAGATAGATAGATAGATAGATAGATAGATAGATAGATAGATAGACAGACAGCTATAGATAGAGATAGAGATAGACAGAAAAGACAGATAAAGAGATACACAGAGAGAAAGAAACAGACGGAGAGTGAGAGCCAAGGAGAGGGGTGAGAGGAAGGGAGGGAGGGAAGCAGAGAGGAGAGAGAGAGAGAGAGAGAGAGAGAGAGAGAGAGAGAGAGAGAGAGAGAGAGAGAGAGAGAGAGAGAGGAGAGAGAAAGGAGGCTGTAGAATGTACCTCCTCAGCCTTAGTTGTCATTCTTTAGACTAGTTCCCCCTCCTGCCTCTCTCTTTACTTTCTCTTCCTTCCTTTCCCTCTTGATTTCCCTCTATTTCCTTCTCTCCATCTCTCTTTTCTGTTTGAAGAAGGAAATGTTATATTTTCATAGTTATTTTTGGCCATGTATTTTTATATACTTATAGGGAGAACATTATTAAAATAGAGCTCATGGCATTGTGGGATGGAGTTTAATATGGCACTGGTTTGGTTATGTGGGGTATCCTTTGCTTCCTTTCAAGTCATCTTGTTTTATTGGCCTTTTGGGTAAGATTGAGTATATTATCAGATGCTTTTGTTTGGAAACAGCACATGCGTGTGCCGTGTGATTATTTAAAAACCCATCTGTTAATCACTAGAACTTTCTAAACACTAGAAGAAGACTCATTTTAGTGCTGTGTAGACAGAAGTTTGTGGACAAGCTGGAGCGAGAATGAGCAGTTGGACCCTTTTCTAATTAGGGAAAGGAGGGACTTTGAGAAATTAGCTGACCTATTTGTCTTTATTTGTAAACATCTCTTTTCCTAATTAGATTCTTACCTAGTGACCCCTGTAGCAATTCCCTGTGTAGGTAACACGTGAGGAAGTGTCTAGTGAAATCTCAGGCTGGTCTTTAGAGGGCCATTCACCGGTGTTTGTCCCTTGCTCGAATTTGAGCCAGCCATGTAAATTGCTAAGGATTCCACTTTAGGTGTCTGTGAGCAAAGATGTTTCAAAATGCCAAATCAGAGGTTATCACACCCCCTTGACAGATGGCAAGAGCTTCGGACTCCCCCCACGCTTCCTAAGCTGGTGTTCCGTTCAGGCTCGGGAAATGGGGAAGTGTGGCTTAGCTGCACCTATAGCAGAGAAGAAACCAGGGAGGGAGGGAGGGAGAAAAGAAAGAAAGGGATTGAAGGATGGAGGGAAGAGAAGAAGGATGGAAAGAGAAGGGAGCAGAGAGAAAGGAGAAGGTGCTGAGCTGGAAAGTGGTGAGGCAGGGGAAAGGGAACTAAATGGAAGCAAAAAGAAGAAACTGCAGACCGGGATGAGAGAGTGGGCTCCTGTGATCCTGCTTATATGCATTAAGAGGAGCAGACTGACGCTGAGGAAGGTGATGTGTTAAGATATTTTGGACAGAATGCATATGCTGAAATAGAAGTCTTACAGAGCAGAGAGGATGGCTGCTCAAAGATAGCACACCCCTCCTGTGCTCTAACTTTGGCTCCAGTTTGGAATATTTTTACAATGTATATGAGCCAGTTTCAGTTTAAAACAGAAATTAAAGGAAACAAACAGCATCTCCCCCCCCCACCCCCCTTAATGCCACTTTTGACAAGCTGGGGTTGCAGAGTACAAAGTTTTGGGTTGGTTTTTTTTTTTTTTTTTCATGCCAACTTCCATGCCTAGCATTCACGCCTGTGTTTTTTTAACCCAAAGGACAATCAAGATGGATCCTCCAGTGAAGGAATCTTTGTATCCAAAATAGTTGACAGCGGGCCTGCAGCCAAGGAAGGAGGCCTGCAAATTCATGACAGGATTATTGAGGTATGTGAACACTGGCTGGTGCCTGAATAGGCTGCCTGCCATCCACCTTTGCCTGGCTCGCAGGGGGATGTTTAGGGGGCTGGGGTTAGGGGCGCCTCACGTGGGGATGGGTTGGCCGCAGTATACTTTGAGGGTGGTGTGTAACCTGATCTAGTGTTGATTGCCTTGGTGTGAAGTTGCTGTTCAGCAAGGAGAGACTGGATTGGGGAGAGAGAGGCATGGCATGTTCACAGTTTGGCTCATCCCATGGAGACCTGCATCTGTTTGCTATGTCTCCTTTCTAGCTCTGTGCAAAACGACCATCTGAGGGTTTGTACGCTAGTTAGAAACAGACAATCAGCCCCCTGTTGGACAAATTGGGACTCAAATTGGGCATGAGTGTGTCAGCCTCAGAAAGAGTCGCTATCCTTTCCTAAGCATTCACAGTGCAGCAAAGCTTCTACACAGGCATTGTTTGGGCTTTTCCATGCTCGCTCCTGGCTGTTTGCCTGAGGTCCATTGTTCGATATGATTGCCTGGCGAGATGCAGGTCAAAGTTGACAGTAGGATCCTCTCACATCAGTACCCATGGATTCGTTTTTTTTGTTTGTTTTGTTTTGTTTTGTTTTGTTTTGTTTTGTTTTGTTTTGTTTTCAGTTACTGTGTAGCAGGTTTGTAGATTGATACTGATGGATCTCTCAATAGTACCAAACAGTGCTTTGGCATTCAAGTGACAGATTAGGTACAGTTCTAGGATGCAGAAAGGAAGCTGATGGCTTCCAACCTCCTTGTATAGGTTCTTTTTGTAAAGTCTGAAAGACCTAACTCCCTTTGGTTGCTGTTTTGAACATTCAGATTTCCCATTTAAGGAGTATTTCTGGGAACTAAATTGTTTCATCCCCTTCTAGAGAAACTGGGACTCAAGGGGGGTTCCAAGAGGACCTGCTAGATGCCAAAGGAAGCTCATCCATGCCCATTCATTGCCATAATCACTGAACAGAAAGCCAGAAAAAAAGTCACAAATACCTGAGCAGTCTGCTCTCCGAGACATCTTTGTTTAGCATATGTATCTCCTGGGCATTTTTATGTTAAGCCGTAAGTGAAGTTTATGTTACTCGTGGGTATATTCTTGGGGCATGAAGTGTCAAGAAGATAGAGAACAGAATTTTCAATGTTTCAGTTTTATGTGAACCAATTGAATAGTGTATAGTGTAGTTTTTCTCAGGGTAGTTTTATGTCCTCTGAGGAATACAGAGTTAAATCTTCCTGGGTAAACAAAGTACCTGAGTTGATGCTGGGAATAAGAGCCATGTGGTCACTTATATGTTCAAAGATACTGATTTTTGACTTAAGGATGCTATTAATATTGTTACACTGCCTTTGACCTTCAAATGAGATCTGGACTTGGAGTTAAACCTTATGCGATGGCGTTTCCAGCCTAGAGTAGTAGGTTTTTTCTAACAGTCGCTTGCTTGGGCAGCTTTCCTGAGAGCTCAAATGCATTACCATAGTTTTTGAAAGCGAATACATTTTCTGAAACTATTGTTCAAAAAGATAAGTACAGCCTGTGTTGCCAAGGCATCAGTGGGACAGCCAGTTTCTCCAAGTCACAGAATTTCATCGCTCTTAAGTTTTGCAAATGAGAAATCTCCAGCTGGGCAGGATTTTCTCTTGGCAGACGATGATCTGTGTTTGAAATATTCAGTACGGTTTCTGGTAAGTCACACTCCCCGTTTGGACAGTATGTAAAATATTAATCATGCCCCACTGTTGAAACAGAAAGGGAGATCCCGATAGAGAGCCGCCACATGCATAATCGAAACCTACAAGGCATGCCCTTCTCCGGCGGGTTCTAATCTCTTCTGACATGATACAGTGATTCTCATGGCTTTATATAGGCTCTCTGGTTCACCTCATCTGTGTTGGGGTTTATTAACAGGGGGACACAAATCTGGCTCTCTCTCTCTCTCTCTGTGTGTGTGTGTGTGTGTGTGTGTGTGTGTGTGTGTGTGTGTGTGTGTGTGTGTTTTTCATCATGGGAAGAATTAGGCTACCGATTTTCCTACCCTAAATCTTCCCCATTTTCAAGGCAGTGAACAAGCTTAGCAGAGCCTCAGTGTGGGAACTTTAGTTCTTTCAAGTGGCTGCTGATATTAAATCCAGAGAGAGATGCAACCTCAGCCATTCTGCAGGGTGAGCCTGTACCATATGCGTTGCTACATGAGCATCTGAGTACCACAGCTTTAGAAGATGTGGTGATGCTGTCAGAAGCTGTGCCTTTGTGTAGATGCATTGCGCTGAGCCAGCTGCAGGCTAGCAGGTCATTGGTTACCATTACTATAAGAACTGCCATCCTTGAAGCAACCTTTTGTGGTGTTGAATGGGTTACAGTCCTTTGCTCAGGAATGGAGCTGTCAGCATCCCCTTCTTCCCAGACTGCCTGAGTGACAGTCCCCGGATGGGATCCCTGTTCTTGTGCTGCCAAGGCCCAGTGAGGAAGCAGGACCTGGGACTGTTGGGCCCCTTGCATTAAGTGCCTTCCCAGCATATGTGGCAGGAGCATTTGCTGTGTGCTAGCGCTGTGTGTCCTCTGTTGGCCTGGGTCTGTATGTGTAGATTGCCATCCTCCCCCACATCTTCCTCAGAGACACAGCAAGCTCCCCATGTTCACTGTTGGCTTCTGATCCTCATTTTGTCCTTCCTACACCTCCACCCCCAAACCTTCTGGGCCTTCTTTTCCTCTTGATTCTTCCTTGAATTTCTTATAAGCTTGTTCTTTTTTTCTTTTCTTTTCTTTTTTTTTTTTTTTTTTTGGTTTTTCGAGACAGGGTTTCTCTGTAAAGTCCTGGCTGTGAACTCACTCTGTAGACCAGGCTGGCCTCGAACGCAGAAATCCACCTGCCTCTGCCTCCCAAGTGCTGGGATTAAAGGCGTGCGCCACCACTGCCCGGCTATAAGCTTGTTCTTATTTGGAAGCTAAAGTACATCTCTCTATATATCTTATAGTCCTCTCATGAAACCTTAACTTCACCAATGGTTTCAGTTTTCCGCATCTGAGGAGTTTTTGGTTTCGTTTGTTTGTTGATTTGTTTTGAGTTGTCTGGTAAAGGCAGTGTAAGACTCTCATGCCTTAAAACCCCCCAAGGTCCTCAAAGGAACAGCGCTCTTATTATCTCTAGCAGTTTGAGAACATTAGAAGAATCTTCATCGTGCCCAAAGCATGAGTTAACGGCTGGGAGCAGGATCTTCACAAGCAGAACACATCTCTGCTCTGGAGTTTCGACTTAATCACATCCTACCCAAGTCTGATGTAACAAAAGTTGAAAAACGCTTAAAAGCAATATTAGCCTCAAAAATCCTCAGGGGTGTGCCAGGCAGGGAACAAGCCATCTTTCTGTAGTTCAGCCAACACTGAGCCACCTCTCTGTTGCTCCAGTTCCTTCCTTATCATGTTTGGCAAGCTCTCTGAACACCTCCTTTGGCTGAATGTCCATTGAGGAAAAAAAATGTAAGAAAGGCTAGGAACAGAGAGCCTGGCAGGCTCACTTTGAAGCTTGTACTATGCACTCTCCTCCCTCCCTCTCCCTCCCTCCCTCCCCCTATATGTGTGTATCTATCTCTCGTATATAGATGCCTATATCTATGTGTGTATATAGATAAATGGATACATAGATAATGAGTTATATCTTGAAGCTTAATGAATTGGAAGACTGAGCTCAATCTTCTTTGGCTAGGGCTTGCATCAGGTGCTGAAAAAAGCCTATAGCAATTGTGTGGTTGAAATGGCTTTCTGTTCCCAGAATTCATAAACACACACTTGTCTCAAGAGCACTCTGACTTGGACACCCAAGAGCAGTCAGGATTTCTGTGAGCCCCAGAGGGTTTGCTGTGAGCCACTCCTCCTCTGCCTTTTTGTCTGTTCGGCTGTATTGTCCTTGCTAATCAGGTTCCCTAGAAAGCCAAGCAGGGTCTTCCCTCCCAGCCAGGCTGCTTAGTTTGCAGCACAAGGGTCACCAGTGTGTATTTTTATAGGGGAGATAATGTTCTGAGACCAACGAATGTGGCAGGATGACATATGAATCAATATGACGGAGTGTCCTTTTTCTTTTTTCTTGTCTTTAAAGACTGGAGGACTCTTCTCTGTTTTGGTTTGTTTTCCTTTTATTTTAATGTAACTTCAGGCTCACAGGCACAAATGTGTGTGCATTCTTTGCATAGATAGTGACATCTCCATTTACTTCAGCCTTTTCTGGCTCCATTTGTTTATCTTTGCTTATGAGGGTACAGTGTGCCTCCATGCGGTAGACAGAACATCAGTCTCATAAGTATGTCAGTATTTTTTATCTTCATTTGTGTGTCTATGAGTGTGTTCAGCATGCATGCCTATGTGGATGTCAGAGAATAACTTGCAGGAGGGAGGTGGTTCTCTCCTTCCACCATGCAGGGTTTCTTGAAGGATTGAATTCAGGTTGCTAGGCTTGGCAGTAAGCACCTTTTCCTGCTGAGCCCTTTGGCAGCCCCTTTCCCCGCCCCCCTTTTTTTTTTTTGAGAATTAAAATAAATTCTTACATAAATACAAAATGGTTATCTAAACCAGGAAATTAACAGTGGCACAGCACTGTCACCTGCAGAATTGATTTACATTTTGTTACTACTTCCTGTAATATTTTTTAATAGCGAAAGAAAATCCCCTGTGGTATGAGTTACTTTTCTTATTGTGACAAAATATAGGGCAAAAGAAGTGGAAGGGGGTCTGTTTGGGCTTTAGTGTGTGAGGGTGCAGCCCATCACAGTGAGGAAGGCACAGTGGCAGGAGACTGAGGCCTCTGGTCACAGTCACACTGCATCCATAGACAGGATGCAGAGAGGTGTATGTTGTGGTCACCTCACTTTCTCCCTTTAAGTCAATCCAGGACCCCAGTCAGTGGAACCGTGCCACCCACTTGTAGTGTGGGCCTTCCCACCTTAGTTAATTTTCTGTGTAAATGTTGAGGTGACAGAATTAACCGTCACAGCTGCCATGGCTTTCATTTGGTTTCATATTTCTTTAGTTTCCTTGACCTTAGAATAATTCTTTAATTCTGTCTTCCATACCAAAATATTTTCTTGCATAATTATCTTCTTTGGGGGGGGGGGTGAGAATGCTTCAAGTCTACTCTGTCTTCAAGTCTTCAAAGTCTACTTTGTTTTGTGTTTTTAAATATAGCCTGATTATAGGTTTCCCTCTCCCAACTCCTCGTCTCTTTCCACCCACCCACCCGCATCTGAATCCTTTCTTATTCTTTCTCATTAGAAAACAGACAGACATTGAAAGGAAAGAAAGGAAGAAAAAGGAAAGAAAAAAGACATACAGAAAGAAAAGAAAGAAAGAAAGAAAGAAAGAAAGAAAGAAAGAAAGAAAGAAAGAAAGAAAGAAAGAAAGAAAGAAAGAGGAAAAAGAAATAAAACAAGATAAAAGCAAACAAACTAGAGTAGAACAAAACAAAAGAAAGATGAATAGAAAAAGAGCCAAAGAAAAAGCACAAGAAACACATATAGACAGACAGACACACAGACAGACACACACATAGCCACACACACAGACACACACACACACACCAATTCACTTCTCACATTATGTCTTTTTGCTTTGTTTTGGGGCCCACAGTGTTTACCCAGGGCTGCCTGTGTTACCATGGGTTGGGAACTATCTGTTGGGTCCTGGAGGACTCCTCAGTCTATCATGAAGCTTTTCCCAGCGCCCTCTTTTTATTTTATTTCACGATAGCATATAACTGAGTTGCTGAGGTTGGTCTTGAACTTGCAGTTTTACTGCCTTAGCCTCCCAGGTAGCTAGGATTACTCCCAGATAGCTAGGATTATAAGAATATACAATCAGGTTCAGCTGATGGGAGTTTTCATTACTTCTAGTCATCCTTAGTTGACAGAGTCTCTAAAAAATGTCTCTGTGTATGTGTAAACACACACATACACACACACACACAGACACACACACACAGTCACACACACACACATCAGCTATTCACTCTGTTCTGCTTTGGCATTCATCCATATGCATGTCTTGAAAACCATGCTGACATCAGTCAGTCTAATCTTAGCCCAAGTCCATGTGGTTGGCTTTATTCTTCCTCTGTACAGATTTCCAGTTCTGGGGTGAGAACTTTTGGAAATGGTGAGCAGTGCATTTTTTCCTTTGAATTAAATCATTCACATTTGTTTAGACATTACCAGTGATCAAAATTTACTGATGAAAAAATCTTTAAAATGTATCCATTTGGGTTTGGTTTGATTTTGGAGAAAATAATCCTGTCAGCTAAATAACATTTGGTTATATTATTCATTACTGAAGAGGGAAAACTGTATATTCCTTATGCAAGAACAGATAGCAAGCATCATGGCGAAATAGACACAAACATAGATGATCTGGTTTTGTATAATGTCAAAAATAAAGCCATGGATTCACACTGTGCTGCTCACAGTAACTGATCCCCACTGAGCACATTCAACAAGAGAATACAGAAAATTCAGTGAGTTAGTCATTTTAATAAGTAAAGACTTAGAGCAGGAGAGATAGCTCCTTCTGTAAAGTATTCGCTGTGCTGTGCTAACACGAGGACCCATGTCCATTCCCTAGAAACCACCAAAAAAGCTGCACATAGTGATGGGCACATACAATTACAGTACTCAGGAGTGGAGACAGGAGGATTCTTGAAGCTCACTGGGCAGGTAGTCTAGTATAATCTGCAAATAGGCAAATGAGACCTCCTGCTTTAAAACACAAAGTAGACAACTCCTGAGAAAGAAAAGTACCCGGGGTCATCATCTGGCCTTCACATACGCACATGTGTTCTCTGGCCTCCACACGCACGCATGTATGTCCTCTGATCTCACACACATGCACGTGTGTCCTCTGGCCTCCACACACATGCACGTGTGTCCTCTGTACACTAACATTTATCTGCATACCCATCAGCACAAACATACACCCAAACACTGAGTATGGTGGCCCCTGCTGGAAATCCCAGAGCTCAGAACGCTAAAGCAGCCAGACTCTGAGTTAAAGGACAACTTGGGGTACAGAGCAAGATCCCATGTGCAAACAAACAAAATAAGCAGAACTTACTTGTGCAACTTGGAAACTTTAATCCCCTTGTTGTCTGTCTGTCTTAGGGTTTTATTGCTGTGAACAGATACATGAGCATGACAATTCTTATAAAGAAAAGCATTTAATTGGGGCTGGCTTACAGTTCTCAGGTTTAGTCCATTATTGTCATGGTTGGAAACATAGTGGCATGCAGGCAGGCCTGGTATGGAGAAGGAGCTTAGAGTTCTACATATTGGCCAGCAGGCAGCAGGAGGAGACTACCACACTAGGCCTAGCAGAAGCACATGAAACCTCGACACCCAGTGATGCACGATGATACACTTCCTCCAACAAGCCCACACCTACTCCAACAAGGCCACACCCCTAATAGTGCCTCTCCATATGGGCCAAACATTCAAACACATGAATCTATGGGGGGGCATTCCTAGTCAAAACACCACATCATCCATTTATTCTATTTTGATGAAAGATATATGATGTAGCCCAACGTGTGTTCAGAAGACTCTCTGCCAGCTGCAGAGCAGGTGGGGGTCTAGGGAGCAGCCATTAGTCATATTCCAGTGGTTTCCAGAGGTCAACCTTGGAACTGCATCTCACGCACCAACTTCTGTTGGCAGACAGTGACATCTCCAGGATTATGAGTAGGTGAATTCCAAATCCATGCATGACTGAGTGTGTATGAGGGTGGTGAGCATTCAACAATGTCTGCCATGGGTGTGAAGAAGAGGAAGATGGGTAAAGCTTTGGTTGTATTTTCTGTCTCTGCATAGACTAGCTTAAATTTTGTTTTGGAACCTCTGCGCGGCCATTTGTAAGTGATCATTTTCTCTTCCTTGTCATATCTTTGTACTCAGTGGTTTTGTGTTCAGATGTAAAAATAAAGCACCACCAACAATAGCACCTCTTTCCCCCTTAAGCCCCTCCGTATCCTACTGTTACCCCTCCCCTGCAGAGTAAGCAAGCCCTAGCAAGTTTGTATACTACTTTCCCAAAATGTAACTGACCTCTCCGGCACCGGAAAGGTTGCAGTCGGGCAGAGAGAGCCCTGAGACTTAAATCAGGGCGTGTAGGTTTGAGCCACCTCCCAACCAGTCTCTGCAGCCTCTCCGTCTTTAATGCTGAGTCTCAATGTCTTTCGTCTCAAGAACAGGACACGTATTTACCACCCATTGTGCCTCCTGAACTGGTCAGGTAGATGGTGCAAGTCAAAAGATCCTTGCTGTCATAACAAGTGAGGATTATTATTTCAGATTAATAGTTTGGTGTGTATTGTAAAAATTTACAAAGCTAAATATAGAACTTAACTAAAACATGCCTTGGTCTATTTTCTACTCTGTGTGTTTAAGTAGGGACATTGCTGCTTTGGGACTGTGGAGAAAGCCCTGTACTGTTTTAAAGAGATGCATTTTCCAGGATAAACCTGTGGCCATTCAGAACTAAACATTCCCTCTGAATTCTGCAGTTGCCTTTTAGACAGGTGGCATCACATGGTACCCTTTCTGGGGATACATTGAATTCTTTGTGACAGTCTCTATACTTTAGTATTTATTACTCTTGTTATTATCCCCTTACTATTTTTGCTTCCAAAACTAGACTTTCAGATAAATGTCTTTGTAACATTTCATTCCCTTCAGATAAACAAACATAAAAGGTGAAATATGGCAATTATTTATCTTTAAGACATTTGTGAAGCCTAGCCTCTGCAAAGAAGAAACAGTCTTGAGTTAATAAGCAGCTTTTGGTTATTACAAGTATTTTGTGGGTAAGTTGTGGGAAGCTTAAAATACTTAAAACTATATTTTGTGATGCTGACGTCTCTGACGTATTCCTGTCCATATAATACAGAAAACAGTAAACGTGGAGAGGAGAGCACTTGGCTACAGTTCCTCTGCACTGTAACATGGTTGGATCTGGAATCACCTAGGAGACTCAGTGTGTCTGTGTGAGCTTCCAGAGAGGTTTAACTGAGAAGTTGTACCCTGAGCATAGGTGACACTGGCCCACAGGATTGAGGGGGGACTAAATAAAAGGGGGGCAGAGAGAAAGCTGGCTGTGTGCTGGCTCTCCTCTTTACCTTCTCCCTGATCTTCTAAGATGTGAAGAGCCCCAGCCACGTGCTCCCCCTGCCATGAATGCCACTATGATGGACACCTACCCTCTCAAATTGTGGGCCCAGACAGGTTCTTCTTCTCATAAGCTGTTTCTGTCAGGAGTTTAGTTACTTTGAAGAGAAAACTAGTTCAGCTAGCATGCACAGGACCTTCCAAAATAACAGTTGCACGTTTGCCTGTCAAAGCTCATAACACATGCATTGCATATGGAGATGGATGGGTGCCCATCTCAGACAGAAGCTCTGCTGTCTTGGTGGCCTGCTGGCCCCTTCTCTCCTACCCTGTGCATATTAATCAGAGTTTGTTTCATGTAGGCAAGTTGTGCTTCCCTGGGAGTTCTGACCCAGTCTTCCATACTTATACCTTAAGATTTAGCTAGATCCCAAGGCATATTTAAAACTAAGAATAAATCAGAAGTGAGTAGTATCTCATTAAAATTCTCAAGTGAAAAATTAAGTCTTAGATAATTTCCTAAGGACAACAAAACAATACAACAAACCCTTGGTGACAATACAGATAAAATATCTTTAATATTTAGTCACCTTCTTTATATAAGGTAGTTATGTATTTATCTTAAAGTATAGGGGCTTTAAGAACAGTAAGCCACGTGTGCTCATTAAAAAGTTGAACCTTTAAATGTATTACTGCCTTTTAAATTTATTTGTGTATTTTTATGTGCATATGCAATTCACAGCATGTGTGTGAAGGCTGGGGGACAACATTGAATGATCATTTCTCTCTTTCCACCATGTGGGTCCCAGGAATTGAAATATTAAGGTCGTCAGGCTTGGTAGCAAGTGGTCTTACCCACTGAATTAAGTCTTAAGTGTATTTTCGTATGTGGTGCTGTGAGACAAAAAGAGCTACAGACATTGGTATTAGATTTGCAGGGCACGCTTAGGATGATAAGATTTAAAATTTACACAGAGTGCTAGGGGAGCCCCTTCAAAGTGGTAGAGAGACCGGGTTTTAAAGGCTGGAGCTAAGCAGAATACAGCTAGGGCAGGATTGTCCAGAGTGGGCACTGAGGAGGTAATGCTGACCATCAGAGCTGTCCACGGGAATTACAATAAGGAAGAATTAGAACAGAATAGCAGCTGCCAACCCTGAGCTGAAATTATGCCTTTCCCTGGGCACACTGAGCACCCCCCTAGGGTGGCAGCAAACAACAGCAAGGGTCCTCTAATGAAAACAAGTCCCATGAACTGTGCAGGGATAGGCTGATGGGATAGGCGGTCTGCCATGCTGAGAGCCACCCTGCTCAGTGCAGACCTCTGACTTTGACCCTTCTTTGGCTATTTTGATAGTCACTAAACTTTGCGAGGGCCAGTCCTCCCTTTTCTCCCCTGTTTTAATTTGTTGTATATTTCTTGTTTAAAATCAGTGACCCCTCTGAATCTGGATTGCGTAAGAGCTGCCACTTCCCTGGGCCTTATAAATGGCGATAATCAATCAGAAGTAATTCTTAATTTACTTTTTAGTGTGAACAATAAGGTCATCCTCCATGCTGCTTTTCTGGCTTTTTCAATTCTCTTGATTTCTATCTGCCTTACTTCCTTTTTCTGCCTGGATTAGGGAGTCGTTTGATATCTCTAAGGAATTAGGAGAGGCAGGAGTTTGAGGGGCTTGGATTTCATAACCACCCGTTCTCCCATTGGAAGAAAAAATCCCAACCTTAGGGAAACAATGGCTAAGCATATCCTCTGATTTACTATTAGAGGAACTTGAGTGAGACAAAATTGATGTGCACTTCACTAATCAGAAAAGGGGGGTTCATTCTTATTCTAGAACACTTTCTGCTGGGAAGTATATGTCTACAAACATGGTGATTTTTGAATTCATAGCCCAATCTATCCAACCTGCGTTCTCTCAAAATGTTATAAAACCTTAGAAAGATGCACGGTTTATTGTTTTCTCTGGTTGGGACTTATGAAACCGCCATACTTACGAGTTGTTGGGATTAGAGCAGACACTCAGTTTGTTCCTTTGTGGGGTTAGCGTGGAGTAGCCCTGGATGCACAGAGTCTCAGCTTTGGGATGTTTCCTGGTGAGTCCTCGCCCAGGTTTCAGTTCACATGCATAGAGGAGGACAGGTGTCCTCAGATTCACTTGAAGGTTGTTTAGGGGATAATGAGGAAAGAGCACAGACTCGGGGATAGATGAATTTTGGAGTATACTTCTATTTGCCATCCTTTACTGTACATTCTGTGATCATTTTTGAACTGTGCCTTCTTAAAAATATGAACAACTTTATTTAACCCTGTGGCTGCTTGAAGAAAGAAAATATTACATGTGTCTAAAGACTGTAATTTGGGCTCCAGAATAAATGCTAGTCAGGTTTTTTGTTCGGTAGGTTTTTGAGACTAACCGGAGAGGCCTTCCGGCAAGCCAATGCTTTGATGGTGGCTTCATGGCACCATTTCATAAACCTGAAATTACAGTCGTGGATAGACTGTTTTAATTTGTTTTACATTTCTTGTTTGAAATCAGTGACCCCTCTGAATCTGGATTGCATAAGAGCTGTCACTTCCTCGGGCCATATAAATGACGATAATTGATCAATCAGAAGTAATTCTTAATTTACTTTTTAGTGTGAACAACACGGTAATTCATCACATATGTGCTGACTTAAGTGTTCTAAAAATAAAGGAAAACAGTTGAGTGTTCAATATCAGCTATTTTTAAAGTGCCAAAGCAGACAGGCCCTCCCTTTCTACATGACTCATGAGCTAGACTAGGCTGTATTGGTATTGGCAAATTCTGGGTTCATCTGTGAGACCCTTCTTCAATGAATAAGTTAGAAAGTGATTGAGAGAGACTCCCAATGCCAGCCTCAGGCCTCCACTTGCATGCACACATCAGCACGTGAGTGTGCACATAAGGAAACATCCATACCCTCTTGGCAGTAAAATACAATTCACCAATGTAGAAAATATGAAAAAATACGAGAAAAATGGAAAGAGGAATACTCACTGATATGAAGACTTGTTTTGACAAAAAGGCTCTTAGATTGATTGTTTCAAAATGGGTACAGTGGTTTATCAGAGGACTCCAAGCAAGCGTGGAAATGGCACATGGAACCCACCTTCCCATTTGAAACTCTAGCTGAAATGGAGATAATGGGATTAAGTCAGAGTTTGAGGGGACATTCATATTAGGTTCTTGATTCTTCCTGCCTTCCTCTGAACTACGTGGAACACTCAATGTACACATAAGAAAGTTTAATGAGATAATTCTGCCATGCAATGGAGCCAGATTGGCTGGCGTTTACAAAGTGACAAAGACAAAGAGCTGAGTAAAAGTCTGTCATATTTCTGTGGAAATCTTGAAACCTGTGGGCACTCTCAATCTCACGATTGAAACAGGTTTTCTGAGAAGTGGGTAAGAGGTGTTCCTTCTCTCATTCATTCCAAAGCAGTAACTTAGCTATTGAAGCCACCGAGGTTGACAGTGTCGCTAGTCCACTGCCCTTATAGGCTCCCTGGTATCAGCGGAGGTAAGTGTTCATTTCTCTATGAAGCTACAACAGAGAAACAACATCTACAGAGGAGGGATGAACAGGCGAACAAGCAAGCAAACAAACCCCATGTAGAATCTGCTAGAGTCACAGAGAAATGTTGCCCAGAACTTTTGATCATATTCCAAACCTTACCTCAGTATTTATTTGCCAATCTTCAAATATGCTGTGTTTGGGCAAATACGATTTTTCTTGAATTCTTATAATTTAAAAGTTTATAAAAAGTAGATGTTTCAGGCTAGGACTGTAGCCCAGGGGTAGAGGGTCTTGTCTAGCATGCGTAAAGCCCTAGGTTCAATCCCTAGTACTGGCACTGGGGAAGTGTGTGCCTTTATATGAATACCTATGTGAATCTGTGGTAGCATTGCCACACTTGTGTCCTTGTGCCCCATTTTGGCTTTCACATGAGCAGCCTGTGAGACTCATCCTGTATGAGCACCCCATTGGAAAGCCAAGAGGAACTGGATAGCATTGAGATGCTGAGTGTCATATATGCTTAGTAAGCTCTGTTCAAACTATGTCAGAAATGGCGAGGCATCCTCTGGGACAGACAGTGTTGTGTGAAGTGCTGGCAATGAAAGCTTTGTCTTGACAAGAGGTCTTGGTTGCCTGTGAACTAGTTCAGGGAAGGGGAAGCTGAGCTTAATCTTCCTGACACATTAGTAACTTGGAAGAGACATACAAAGGGCCTCAGATTTAGAAGCTTTATTAGATATATTAGGGATTATACTGACTTGGAGAGAGGCTAATACGGAAGGAAGTTGCTGTTTTTACTGTAATTGTATCTTCCAGTTCTCCTTTTGTTGGTGTGAAAGTTAAATCTATATTAAGTGTTTGCTGTTTTTTGTTTTGTTTTGGTTTTTTTTTTTTTGTTTTTTTTTTTGCCACAGTTAAAATATTAAAGGCATTCAGAAACATGAATGTGGTGTTGGTTTTAATGCACCCTGGTTGTAAGTGATCCTTTAGAACATAACTGAGATTTAAGAAGAGAGAAATAGAGCCAGGCACCTTGGCTTACACCCAACAGGGAAAAAAGAATGCCAGCCTGGGCTATAGAATGCGATCTAGACAGTGTAGGGGATGTGGGGGATGAAAGGAGAGAGAGAGAAGGGGGAGGGGGAGAGGACAAAGGGAAGGAGAGGGAGAAATAGAGGGAGGCAAGGGGAGTGGGAAGGAGAGGAGGAGGAAGGAGAGGAGGAGGAAGGGGGGGAGGATGGGGTGGATCACACCTTCCTCAGTGGCAGGCGTCCATTTCATTCTGAGCGAGCTGTTTTTAAGTCTGGTAGCATGGTGTAAGTGGGAAGCACATGCCAGAAGGCTGCAAAAGTAGCTCTGCAGCACCACCCAAGAGAGCTGACCGTTACACTGTGGCACCATTGGGAAAGAAAAGCCTGCTTCACTCTGCTCTTCCTCTGTATAGTGGGGTGAGAGTGGGAATCCACCTTAGCCCAGGGAAGATGACTGACTGAGGGGGAAGGGAGAAGGGGGAGGAGTGAGGGGGAGGGGAGAAGGGGGAGGGGGAGGGTAGTTAGTCACCTTTACTGGCTCTTTTCACCAACCAGCAAACTGGAGCAGGCCATGCCTCCACTTCAGGCCGTCATAGACAGACTGCTCATTTCTAGATGCATATATATGCATCACCTGTCTTGCTAATGGTTAACATTTTTTTAAAAAAAAGAAACATTCCTTTTGCCTAAATTTGTTCTAAAAGGAAATCGAGGCAGTGTCTAAGTAAAAAGTCTGTTTTCATGTCCTGTAAATAAAAGACAGTGGTCAAAATAAAACCAGAAAAACAGGTTCCAGAAAGATGCTTTGCCTGCTGAGGACTGAGATCTTCCTGCCTTGATTTTTCTCCTATTGAAGAGCAAATCAGTTTTATGGGTATTACAAGTAAGGGTGGTAGTGAGGGAACAAACCTGCACAGAGGGGCTTTTGGAATGAAGACCTCCTTCCGTTCATCTTTTAGGTCATAGTTTGAGGTGCCAGAGCTACACAGATGCACCAAGAGATGAACTTGTGGTCTGCTCACAGTCTGAAAAGTGTCACCATTAAAGGTTCATCTTTACAAATGACACCGGGAATATGGAGTCTCATATCTGGTTTGTCCTCTCAGTATATGGCCAGGTCAGTTGGAGGTGGACAGAATAATGACTTGGTCATTGGGTCAATCAAACTCCTTGATGGTGTATCCCAGAGGTACCAAAGCAACGCGGAGCTGTATGAATGCCCAGTGCTCCCTGACTCTCTTGTCATTCGCTTTCTGCAGCAGTCCTAGCGGAATGCTTTGTGCAGCAACTTTGATTTCTCTGGTCAAGGATGAAACCTTTCAAGATTAGAATCCACTACAGGGAGGAAGAATCTCACCACTATTGAAGAGTCCCAGAGGCAGAGGCTGGAGAGGTAGTTGAGTGTCCAAGAGCACTTATGGCTCTTGCAATGGACCTGGGTTCAGTTCCCAACACCCATATTTTGGCAGCTTACAACCACCCGAAACAGTTTCAGGAGGATGTGATCTCATCTCCTGGACTCCACAGACATATTATACACATATAGGCAGAAAGGTAATTGGTGTCATAAACCAGAAATCAAAAGATCTTCTTTTGTCAAGATTTATTGTTTTTAAACTTAGTTTTGCATTCATTTTTAAAAACTTGATATGTAGTATGAGATTAAATGTGTGTGGTGCATGTTTTTGTGTGTTTACAGGTGTGCATACTTCTGCATACATGTCGGGACTTCTACTCTATCACTTCCCACCTTATCCCCTGAACCTGTAGCCAGGTTAGCAGCCATTCAGTCCCAGAGATCCTCTTGTTTATGCCCCTTCAGTGCTGAGGTTCCAGGTGTACGTCATGATGATGGCTTTTTATGTAGGTTCTGGAACTTTGAGCTCAGGTGTTCGTGCTTACTCAGCAGATGCGCTGACTGCTGGGCGGTCTCCCCAGAACAGTAATGTTTTTATAGATTTTTAAAAAGCTGTGCTCTCTTTAAGCGTCCCAGCATTACATTTATTGACCATATGGGTGTTTTCAACTGATAGAAGTACAGATAGGAAGACAACCAAACCTCTCCCATGTTGAACTGCTCTTGCAAAGAGCTTTTCTGTGCTAACTTTTCTCATTCTGACCTATAGCGAGACATGTTTTATATGTGACCCAGTACAGTACTCCTGGATGCTGAGTGGGCCCGTTAGATATGTTTAAAATGGAAATAAGTTTCATGAGAGATATCTATACAAACTCCATGCAGGTCGGTCTCGTATTTCCATTTGGTTCATTTTTCATTTCATGCTGTCTGCTGCCCACTAAGTTGATTTTATGGCTCACTGAGGGGCAGTGGCCTACAGGTTGAAAACATTTTGCTTTGAAAGATGGACTCGTACTTCCTAGGTGGCCAGATTTCTTTTGCTGATATCCCCCCCCCCCCCCGAGTCTGCCAGATCTGCTGCTGGCAGCTGTAAGTCTTACGCCATTGCCAGAAGACTAGAGACAGATTTGACATTAGAATATATGAGTATGTTTTTAAAATGAACTCCTCTGCCTTTCAGCTTTTCTGCTTCTGGTCTCTCGCTGAGCACACCACCAGGAGATGGATGGCAGTAGCCAGAGACCCATGCGCCATAGTGGACTTACCACCAAGAAAGCTGAGTCTAGCCTTTGGAAACCTAAATTGCTTTTGAGAAAGGTGCTTTGATATACAAAGTAATGTCTTCCCTCAAAGGGTATAGGCACAGTGGTTGACTTCCAGAAGCTCTTGGGAAGTTCCTAGTTACACCCAATCATGCTTCTGACTTCACCATCTGTTACCTTATGATGAGGTAGCCTCGGGAGGTTACAGAAGGTTAGAGGACATTGAATGCATAAGCTCCTGAGGGATCATCACTTTGACTCAGTTGTGTGTATCTGCTGTTCCCAGTACCTAGCCCCACTTCTGATGAAGAATGAAGTGCCAGGTCCGTCAATGCCTGCTGCCTGACTCAGGAATAGATGGAGTCAGATGATCAACTTCTGAGGGCATAAAGGCGGGCCATCTCACATTAGAAGCATTCATGGTAGGTGACAGTATGTCATGAGTCCTGGAAGGTATTTGATACTTTGACAACATGTCCTTCGTCCTTCAGACAGGTGGAATCTGCCAGCTGTCCACACAAGAATAGCAGTGACTTAAAATAGATCTCTGTCTCAAAGCCAGTAGGGGGTCCTGGAGCAGGGTTCTTTTATCTGAAGAGAGAATTGGAGATAACAGCAGACCTTCCAAAGAGAAACCATGAGGATTCGTACACTTTGTCTTAAAAAACAAAACAAAACAAAACAAAACAAAACAAAACAAAACAATAAGTACAGTGACATCGTAAGAAAATCAAAAGTTTAATTGCTGATATACAGCCTTTGGTTTATGAACTGTAAATAAAGAAGTCTGCTGCGTTCATGGATTTCCATTTCATCATCATCATCGTTTATTGTGTAGTGTATGCATGTATGTGTTCACATGTGTGTATAGCTATGGTGCCCTGGCTTGTGCATGTGCTACTATAGAAGCCAGCTGTGAACCCCAGGCATCTCCTTCCATCACTCTTTACCTTATTGTCTGAGCTAGGATCTCTCATTGAACCTGGAGCTTGCCGTGTTGACTAGACTGGCTGGCCAGCAAGCCCCCACCCTGCCCCAGCACTGGGGTTGCAGGTGACACTACCGTGCTTGGCTTTTACGTGGGTTCCAGTGATCATTTAGATCCTCGTACTCCTACATTAACTACTGTCCACAGTTGCTCTCACCCCATTTTACCTTGTAAATAAACATCCTCTTAGCTGTCTTTAATGCCAATGCAAGAAATGGTCTTGTCTCTGGGTAGGCTGCTTCCTATGAGGTGGTCTGAGATTTTTTTTTTTTTTTTTCAGTGTTTGGGCCTTTTGGTCATGAGACTGTAGAATGTGCCACCATCCTTGGAGAGTGTTAGGCATTATCACCTTCCTCTTCCTCCTCATTTATGGACTGAGATCTTACCCCTGTTTCCAAGCCAGGCTTAAGAATGTGAGGCCCATGACATCAAAGCTGAGTTGCTGAGGGAGCCTTTTGCTCCTTTCTCTTTTTTTCTCTTTTTCTTCAACGCAAGCTCAGCTGCCGCTGTCACTGCAGAATTTTCAAACACATTCCAGGAAACAACACCATTGCCAGTGTCACTTAATTAAACCGAGTTCTCAGTGAAGTGATAGATCACAGTGAAAAGTGAGCTCAGGGGCCAGGGGTGCAATTAAGAGCATTAAGCAAGAAGTTCGAGGAAGTTCTCCATGGTTCCACCGACCATACCCAACCCAAGGATGGATTCGATGACCCAGCCATGTTAAATGTCAGCTGCAAAGAAGAGATCTGGTTTTGCCTTCTTCCTTCTGTCTACTACAATGTTCGAGATTTCCATTCTGTGGGATAAAAAGTAATAGCAAGTACAGGAATCGCATCATAGGCTATTATCTAGAACGTGAGGCGCATCGAAAGATGAAGCAGAAACCGTCTCCCAGACATTTTCAGACATGTTTCCTAGCAGCAGCAGCGTTTGCTAACAGAAAGTTTTCAACTTTAATTCCTATGCTTCGGAATAATACGCCTAATAGAGAACAACAATATAATCTAATCGTTCCTTTATATACCCCGGGCACCCATCTGCTTGCCAGTTTTTGTGTCAACCAACGAAAAACTGAAATACTCCCTTTTGGAGATGAGGGAATCCGAGACTCACTTCTAAATAGTTTATTGGGGGGGGGGGTGTTGGGGGTGGAATAAAGCTGTCTTTTTATTGTTGTTGAAATCTTTAGAAAAGGTAGAATTATTGCATATCTTTGTCTCTTGGGAATGCAAGAGTCTTTCAAATGAACTTTTGTTCGTTTATGGTGAGACCTCAGCAACAGAAACTGAAAAGATGCTGGTAGCCCTCTACCTAATTAGCCACATCTGCCATTGTCCATGCTGAAGGCAAGTGTGCCGAATGTAGCCTCTTGCTCAGCTTGCCTTCTTTGCCTGAATGAACATTCTAATGACAGAATGCGATGTAGCGTCTATATTTATACTAGAGGCCCTGCTTTGGAATGCTATTGATTCAGGACATCCCGCTAGTAACATGAGATTTAAATCAGATTAACTGTTCTTGTAAAAAGTGCAAGGAATACTTTTTTAAAAAATGAAGGGGATTTATTAGTAATTGTGTTTCTTTTCTATTTCCTAAAGCAGTCTTCAGTTATTTTCTCCCCGCCCCACCCCCTCTCTCTCAACACTGTTAAGAGCACCCAATTAGGAAATACTTATTTGTACTGGAAGCTCAGCCATTTTCCTAATTGGGGACAAAGTGGTTTTTAGAACCGAAGTTCAACTCCAAAGTGAAAGGGGCCAGTGTGTCTGTCTTTCATTATCCTCTTCCTGGGGTAGACATTTTCCCTCCAGGCCTCTTCTTTTTCTCCCTTCCCGACTTCACCTCTATGCCTTGTCAAGTTTAGGAGTGGTCCTGATTCTGCTGTATGTAACACGGTTTCAAGACTCCACCCCTGAAGGGTAGCAGAAGCAACCTCTGTGTTGTTTCTTGTTTCTCTTCTCTGTTTTCCCCTCATTTACTAAGGCAGATGGGGAGGGGGATGTCCTGGCCCTGAGAGAGAGAGAGAGAGAGAGGGAGAGATCATGGTGGCACTGGATGCAAAAGCAGAAAGCTAATTGGTGGTGGTTTAATGTTTCAGACCACCTCGGAGACAGCAAGAACTAAAGGATTTTATACTTTTAAGAAAACTGAAATACCACTTTGATTCAATTTAAGGAAGTACTGAAAGTAACGGTGCATGTTACCAAATGTTCCAGGAAGCTGGGTGTAAGAAGCTGCTTTGTGTCAGTAAGGAAGCTCGTATTTTTAATAAGCTGGTTGTAGGATTCTGGTGATAGACTGGACACAGGGATGGGGTGGTCCCTAACATGGAACCATTTATTCCAATGTAAGTAAATAGGACAGTCATTGTCATAAGCTAGTGCGTAGGATGCATATTTCCCTAAGACCAATTAAAGATTTCTGGGCTCAGATGGAAATAGCCTGGAAGGGTGTCCTATCCTATTTAACTTGGAGAGTTTTTCCTGTTGCCTCTTGTTAAAATTTTGCCTAGTGGTACTGGGGTGCATATGTAAGAAAGAAAACTTCCTGGCTACTGTGTGTCCTTTACAGAGTATAGCTTAATGGACATAGAGGGGATGCCAGAAGAGAATACTGAGGAGAACAGGTGGACTGGTTTGGGGTGTCCAGGTGAAGGTAACATGTACGTCCACCGAGTGAAAAGATGTGCACTAGTGCTGAAAATCGTGGGGCCCAGCCCGAGACTTCTTTAGCCATAATGAGTAATCTGTGGTTACACGGTCCACAGAAGTGCTTATGCGGGAAGGCTGTTCTTCCATTAACTCTGTCCGCAGCCAGAGTGGTGAAGAGCAGAGCTATCCCGTTTAGTGAGCTGCCTGCATGCATTTGACCTTTCAGCCGGTTCACCCTCCTGCTCCTTCACGTCGTGGCCCTCCTATGCCCCTCTCATGATGGAATTCCTTCTTCTTTTCTGTGTTTCTTGCCCCAGAATCCTAAAAGTCCCACCTCTGTCTTTCTGCCCAGCCATTGGCTGCTGGCTCTTTATTGATGATAAAACCATTTAGGGACAGGGACACTCAGCATCTGGACACGTAGATTTTGGAAGCTGAAATAAGACAAAGCATTAGAACCAATCCCCAACAGAAGAGTGTGAATGGGAGCCCCCACTTTGTAAGTCAGAGGTGCTGATCACAGTGAAGACGTTACAAGAGCTAAACTAGATAAGGATGGGGACATCATTATTGATAATTTTCATTCTTTGCTGGACACTTTCTTCTGTGCACACATGTCTCCACATACAGGAAAATCAGACAGTGAGTATAACTGTCTCAATATGTCTCATCCTGTCACGGTCCCTACTACCCTGAAACAGCTGGTAGTAGGTAGTGTTGTCTTCATTTAATGAGAATGCAATGGTTTTGGGTAACTTCTAGTGTGTTCTGTAAGTGCGGGTGACTGGAGACTGTGCAGGCAACTGTACTATATTTGACTGTTAGTTTGAGGTACATTTTATTGTTAGAAAGCAAGATCGAATTCAGGCTGCACTCCGGACAAATAACGGCAGTAACAAAGCATGGTCATTACTGATCACAGATGCTCCGAGAGGCAGGAGCGGGCGTGTGTGTGCAACTTTTGTAGTCAGGCTCAGGTCAAGATTAAATAAAAGCCCTATTTTGAATGTAGGGCTGCATGGCAAGAAATTGTCTCATGGGCACAATGGCCACAAGCCACAGAAGAGACCCTGTTACCACCTGCATAGTCAGACCACTTGGAAGAAGTCCAATTCTGCCATCCTCGTATCCAGTCCTGATCCTCCCCACCCCAGGTAGAGAATGGTCTGTGGTGACATCATAGGGTCACTTGGGTCATTGGTGAGTGGAGCTTTTAAGACCTGCTAGGAGGAAAGAAAAGAATGCTGACATGGTTGCCTCTGCCTTGACTCAGCATAACCTTACAGAAAATTCTAGGAGTAGACTGTAGTATCTCACCTGAGGGGCTCTGCGGGTTCAGTCTCCACCAAGATTGAACATTCTGCTTCTTCTTGTCAAGTATTTTGTCTTTTCATTTCCTTCCCTTCACATGTTCACACACTGCACAATTTAAGGGAACTCCTTGATTCCTTGGAGTCTGTCCACAAAGCTTCCGCAAGGAATTCTTCAGGTCTTTCAAGGGTCCTAAACTAACCTCGGAAAACTGCATTCTCCCTCAGTCAAGATCTACTGGACTCTAACCTGGCTTCTTAGGTCTCCAGTGACTGGATTATCAGCCCCCACCCCTACCCCTCAAGAAATCTAAAGAAAGGGGTGTAAGATGTCATATAACATAGAAAAGAACAGGTGGTAAGTTAGGAACACATTAGGAGCCTCCCTTTTTGGGAGAGGCTTATAAGGAATCACTACCTCTTTGGTAGACTTTGAGCTAATTGTGTTTTCTGTTCATGTCTGAAAAAGCTGGAAGCAAATCATATGTAAATGTATCCACACAAATATATACTCTGTATCTAAAAGGACTTAGCTACTGAGCAAGCAGTGAGCCTGCGCACATAGAGTGGGTACTATACTATACTGATAGCTTGGATCTGTGGGAGCATCTAGACAAATGTTGAGGCACTCCTGAAGAAATGCAGCATTATGCCTTACTGCAGACAAATGATGAAGGAAGACGTTTTCCTCCTGCATCAGTGAGGACTATTCTATTGATAAGCACCTAAACAGATCCAAACCTTGGCTATTCACCACATGCATTAAACTAGTTGTGATTTATACTGATAGCCATCTTAACTGGGGTGAGACGGAATATTAATGCAGCTCTGATTTGGCTTTCCCTGATGACTTAACATGTTGGACATGTTTTCATATGTTCACTGGCCATCAGTATCACTTCTTTTGATAAATGTCTAATTGGAATGCTTAGCATATTTTTATTGGAGTTCTGTGTGTGTGTGCACATGCACACGTGCACTTGCATGTGTGTGAAGTTTTGAGTTTTCTGGATGTTCTAGATATTAATCTTCTGCCAGCTGCTTGGGAACATATTCTTTGGCCATCTTTCTGGTTGTTTCCTTTGCCGTGCAGCTTTTCAGTTACATGCTGTCCGTTTGTCATTTCTCACAAGTGTTTCCTGAGCTATTGGAGTCCTTTCCAAGAAGTCCTAGCACATGTCTTTGAAGTCTTTCCCTGTTTATATTAAGGTCTTTGGCCCATTTCCCGTGTGTGTGTGTGTGTGTGTGTGTGTGTGTGTGTGTGTGTGTGCGTGTGTGTGTGTGGGCATGCACATCCCATGGCACATATAGAGTTCAGAGGACCACTTTTCAGAAATCTGCTATCACCTTCCTCATTACTGAAGCAGAATCTCTCATTTCTGCTGCTTCACTGTGTGCTTCAGGCTTCTTCTTCCTGCCTTCCACACCATAGTTTTGGCACTGGGATTACAGATGTGTGCCACCATCTTTTCATGTGGGTCCTGGGGATCAAAACTTTGGTTGTCAAGTTCCCATGGCAACCGCCTTTACCTACTAGGTCATTTCCCTAGCCTTGCACTTTTATCTTTGGCACAAATATGATAACTTCCTGTCCTTAAGATGGGCACCATGCAAAATAAACAAACAGAGGAGGACAAGATGCCCAAGACTCCATTCTTTCCTCACAGGCAAGAGGGAATAAGAAATTATACAGGAATAGCATATGATTCTGGGTGAAATGGATCGCCTCAGGAAAGCAGGCAGTGGCCTGGGTGATATTTGGCTTTCAGTCTCTTCCTGGGTGATGGGGGCTTCATGTTTCTTGGTATGACATTTTAGAAAGAAGACTAAAGACCCTTATGGTGGATCCAAGCTTTAGGTAGACAGGGAAACTGGGGAAAGCCTGTTGCTGGGTTGGAAGATGGTGAAACAGATTTTAAGGCTGATATAGCCGAGCATATAAAGCAGTCTTTCTTTCAGAAAGAGAGCATCTCCTTCTGAGTCTAAATGCTTGTCCCCTGTGTCATAGAGGTGGGAGTATGACAAGAGTTGGACATGTGAGATGATGGTAGAGTTTTCAGGTTCTAGATCCCCTTGTGATATTTGAACTCTTAAGTACACTGTGCTTGCTCCAGTCCTCTGGGCGATTTCCAGATTCCCCTTTGTAATTATAAGCCCCGTTCTTGCTTCTCAGTATAAATAATGCCACTTGTGCTTGTTGCTGGGCCATGTTGCAGTAATACCTGTATTTGTTTGGCTACACGCCTTCATTTCAGTGTTTTAAGCTATGTTTGGAATGTCTAAGAAGCATCTCTTGCCTGTATCCGTTCCTTCTACCTGGTTAGTTAGTTAGCGCAGCCAAATATCCAGGTTACTTTTCTAACTTGATTCAGCCAAAGTCAGGAAAGCGTCTCTATCCTAGAGCAGTTAGTCTGGTAGGGGAGAGATTAGCTCTTCAAGAGGCTCCCAGAGAGGGGGCAAGAGTGTACTTAGAACAGGACAGGAGGCCTTTCACCCCAGAAGGTAATTAATAGCTGACATTTTGCTTTTTTTTTTTTCTGTTTACTGCCTGAGTGTCAAATATCAAGCAGGACTCGGTGTGTTTGTTAATCCTGACAACTGCCAGTTCTCTGGGGTGTCAGAATAAAGGCGGTTTCCCTTTGCATTTCAGGGCCTTCTTGCCTCCTGCAAACCACTTGTGTTCAGGGGATTTGCTAAGATCCTGCTCCTCTTACAGCCACAGATTTGCATTTGTGGGAGGCCAGTGCCATCTGCTCATCTTGAGTAGCGTAGATGCAGTTCCCTCTATTAGCTATGACTTTAAGATAGCGTTTCAATGTCATTTCCTGATCAGAGCTTAATGTGGTAACCCATGAGGCGAGTCCAGTTTATACATCTGATGTATCTCCATAGAGCAGGGATGAAAAACCTCTTCTATAAAGGTGGTCAGTGTTTCTAGCTTTGAGGACAGTGGCACTGATGTAGTAACCTGACTCTGTTGCTGGGGAAACACCAATATTTTTCAACAATATTGAAGCAGATGAGCACAGCTCTGTTGTAATAAAACTTTATTTAAAAAAAAGTAGCAGTAGTCAAAACTGGCCTGTAGGTTCTGTTTTCCTAGATACTACTAGAAAGTTCTTCTGAAGCATAGCACCAGCTCAGTGGCTAGGCTCTGACTAAGAGGACAGTTTTGCTTTCAGGTTCTTTCTAGCATGCATACATTTCTCGCTGTCACTGGCTTCACCCTCTAATAAATGCAATTGCTCTTGGAGTACTTATGATGTTCTCTTTCCTGACATTTGGAGGCTCCAGAGCCCTTGCCTAGCCTGCTATTTTGGTCTGGGGTCCTTGCCTTGTCTAGTCGCTATTTTGTTCTGGGGTCCTGTCCTTACAGAAGGGAAACTGAAGGACCTCAAGGAATTCTTTGGGGTGGCTAAGGTGGATCGATGTTTCTGCAAGCCATCACTGGTTTCCAGTCAACTATCAGTAACTACATGCCTTGCTCAGAGCTCAGCGATAAGCCCACCCCCACTGCGCCCCAGCCCCTACTGTGTACACAAAGCTGAGCTGGAAGCCCTCTGTGGCTGGTGGCTTGTAGTTCCTTGCAGGTCTCCAGCCAGAAGTAGGAATCATCTTTTCAGAACTCTCAGCCTTCCCAGGTATCCCATCAAAACTTTAAAGTCTAGGTCGTGTGGGTGGGTAGACTTCCTGAGTATGGGGATTGTGCTCCATTTTATTGAAAGTAGAGAGAGACTGTTCCAGTGAAGGCTGCTTCCCTGCCCAGCCTGTGTGGTGGGATTGCCTGCCTTCCTTCTAACCTTCCTTCCTTCTTTCATTATTATTATTATTATTATTATTATTATTATTATTATTATTATTATTAATCAGTAGCAGTAGTAGTGGTGGTGGTGGTGGTGGTGGTGGTGGTGTATTTTTTTTTTATTTTGGGGACAGGTTCTTCTGTAGCCAAGGCTGACCTTGAGCTTCTCATCTTGCTGCTTTCGCCTTTCCCAGGTTACAGGCATGCTCCACCATACCCAGTTCTAGAGGTTTCTGGGGATGCAGTACATTTTGCAAGCACTTTACAACCGAGCTATCTGCCATCCATCTGTGATCATTTCTGTTGGTATCCAGCGTGTTGTCATTTGGTGACAGTTCTTTTGGGCACTGCTGTCCTATTCCTTGCAGTGACTCGTATATGCTGGGAAACAAGACACATCTGACTTTGACAGCAGGAATGTACACTGTGATTTATGGGGATGGTTCATACAGAGAGCAGAGATAGCTTTCTTTGCTGGTCCCCATGTGAGCTTCTGAGGCCTATAAAGGAATGATGTGCTATCAGAAACCACGATAGGTCTTTATGTCACAATGAATTGAACCAAAGCTTCTCCTTTCCTTTCTGCCAACCTTCTGGGGTGGACTTGAATCAAGCATGGAGCTGGGTTCCCACATGACTGAGTTACCAGCTAGCAATTTAACCATGGTAACTTTGTCAGAGACAAAGACAATAAGCTTATTAGTTTATGACATTGGAAGAAAGAGCCCTGGGCAGATAGATCTAATTTTTTTTTTTTTTTTAACTATTGAGTTTGAGAATGACTTTGAATACCCAAGCATTAGCTGTTTACTCAGGCCTGCTTATCTCATGCAAAAGGCAGATGCTAAATGAATCCTAAGAACCTTCCTGTGACTCACTGGCTGTATAGCCTCAAATCTCATTCACTTTCTGGAAGCTGTCAGTCATGCTATCCTTTGTTAGGTGAAGTACAAATTTACCTGGGGGCATGCTTGTTAAACCTAACCCCAATCTTTTCACCCTGCCCTGTCCCAAGTTGGGATGTCAAAGAAGTAGTGGGAGAAGCACACCCACCTGTCTTCAGAGTGTAGGAGTCAGGGCAATGGATGCTAAGCTCCCAGGACACTGCTTTTCTCTTTGATCTGGGAAGCCACTGAAGGGTTCACTCCTGGAGCAGGGTGTGCAGCCTACAAGGGGCAGATGAAGGCTAAGGGAGATGTCAGGAGGCTTTCCCCTGCCTGCAGGCCCCTCACACGGGTAACTGCCCCTTTGATTGAAAAGGTATGTGACCCTCCAGAGCTGACTTCAACCAAATGGCATAGGCCTTTGAAAAATGCACTTTAGCACAGCCTCTGTAGAATGTGTTGACTTAAGGATTTCGCTCTCACTCAGAAGTGAGAATGTGACTGTGGGGGCTACCCCTTCCTAGAGACATTTGCTCAGAGAGTGCCCTCTGCTAATATGTTCAGGGATTTATAATGAAAACAGGGTCATTCTTAAATAAAAGGACATTGACATAAAAAGCAGTAAGGGCCGTGCTATCTGTTTATAAAGATAAGAGTTTGTCACAAAGGCAAGATTTATGGCGGGAATGCAGCATAGAGAGCTGGCAGCAGCAGGTGATAAATCGCCTTTCTCACCCCTGGCGATTGAGGAAAGGGGGGTTCAAAGACCACTTACAAACAGGAAAAATCAGAGGCCTTCCAGGGCATGGACATCAGTATGGTACATTTGCAATTGGACTAAAGGTTATGCAAACTCGCTCTCAAACTTTCTCTCCTTCAGTCTCCCCCACCCCTGGGTGGTTGTTGTTCTTGTTGTTGTGGACTACATCATTTTAACATCATTTCGAAGGGATCAGGAAGCTCGCTCTTACCATCACCACCATAGGTGCCTTCTTACAGAAGATCCATTCCTTTCTCGTGGACCCTACTGAAGCCCAGTTTCTCCAGCAAATGCTAATGAGTGTAGGACCTGAGCAACTACCCGGTTACCTAGTGTGAAGTCTGACCTGCGGTGGGTGGTTGGGGAGGTGGGGTGGGGGTGAACTGCCCCTGTGATTGTGTGACATGTTTGATGATTGTCTTGACCGTTTTCAATCCTAACATTTGTCAGCTCCCATCCTGATTGTGAGCTCTGTGAGTTGGCCAGTTTTGTTCGTTTGTTTGGTCGTTTTTATCTTATTGATTTGCCCCCACATTTATTCATTTCTTTATTTAAGAGGTCCTAGAAGCCTTCTGGGCACCAGCCATTTTCTTGGATTCCAATACACAGAGAAGAGAACGAGAGGTCTGACCTCATTCATACCATTTACATTAGGTAGGGGAGATCAGGCATTGAGCCAAACCACATGTGTGTCCTCAGAGCGACTCATTAGAAAGAAAGCAGGGTACGGGGGAGGAGGGTGCTGAAGGGAAGGAAGACTACAGCGGCAACATCTTCTCAGCCACTGTCAAGAGTCTGTCAAGAATCTTTGACCTCTGCCCTTCTCTGCCTCTTGCCTTTTATCCTGCAAACAGCTCCAGGGTGGGGTGGGTTAGGATGGGTCAGGATGAACAAGACTGTCATCCCCATTTACAGATATGAAAATCAAGGCAGGGCCTTTAAGAGATAGCCAGACTGACACCACAGGCGAATGTCCAGTTACCCAGAGCCCCTTTCTTGAGCCCCTGGAAACGTTTGTGTCTTTGCTACTGTCACCCCATCTCAGCCAGCCCCCAGCTCTGGGCCAAGTAAAGTCTTGTGAGTGTCTGCTGGGCTTTTGAGCTCTACAGCACTCTGCTAATTCAGCACCAGGGAGGGAGACAAACAAAGACTCCAGATGGATAAGGATGGTTCCCAGGGTCACCTGGCCACAGGGCTCAGCAGTCCAGCATCCCTGAAGTGTCTTGGTGGGCATTGCTCTCTGTCCCAGTTTGTAGGGATGGAGAATTTTCTTCTTGGCTGATTATTTGTATAGAATAGTGTAGCAAACATCACGCAACAGGAGCCCGTGCTATAAAAAGAGTACGGCACAAACAGGGTTTGGTGGTCAGCCAGAAAATTCCAAACTGTCTTGCTGCCTCCTGCTATGGTATCAAATGAGTCTCCCTGGTGTCCTCAGCTTGCTGTTGGCCTCCCTTGAGGAGCCGGTCACAAGGTCATTATGGAGAGTTATTCTGCTTAACTTTGCATTAGCAGTATACTTTCTCACAGTTCTGAGTGTGCCATTCTACGCAGGGATGGGAGCACAGCCCACTGGATCTCCATAGATCTCTCAAAGATTATACAGATCTTCACAGGAAACTAGCTGCAATGTTTCTCATTCTGAGACAGACACAGCATGAAACACAAGACAGCAGTGAGTATCTATTTTTGGAGCAACTAAGTCTTCTTAACAGGAAAACTAATGATCAAGGCACTTACTGTTCGTAGGGCTTTGAACCTTGAATTCAAAGAGAAGGGGCTTTTCCTGTCTGTCATCATCATGGCCAGATCCATTGAGGTAGACCTCTAATCCTGCATCTTGTCCCAGATAGGGACACTGTGGTGGCTGACATCTTTGGTTCCAGGGCCAGTCTTTCTTTCCTGGGGTTGGTTCTGGGGTTGGGGCTTCCTCATCTCAAAGACTCTGTAGTGTGAATGTCAGCTAGCAGGTGCCTCACCTTCCAGGAAGCAAATTGAGACTTCAGCCTCACTTTTCTCCTGTTGACATGGGTCACTTTTTATTTTTATGCACTTATTTGGGTTTTCAATTGTTGAGTCCTATTTAATTGTATTCACTGATCTATGTGTCCCCTTGGGACATTGATTGCTTCTTTTTCTTGCTAGTGATACCCCAGGGTGATAAGTTAAGAGGATTTACTTTACTTCAGCTCACAGTCATGTAAGCTGAAGGTTGAGGGGCCCCATGTCTTGATGTCCTTTTTCTTAGCAGAGTCCTGAAGGTGACACAGGGCATCACAGGAGACAGGATGTGCATGTGTGTACATGTTTGAGAATTTTATGTGGTCTCTCTCTCTCTCTCTCTCTCTCTCTCTCTTTCTCCCTCCCCCCTCTCTCTCTCTCTTCCCCTCCCTTCCTCCTTCCCTCTCCCCTATCTCTCCTTCCCCCTCTCTGTCCCCTTTGTCAGTCATTCAAAGATGGAGGCAGGTTCCACGCTGCTATTGGATCCTAATCAACTCACAAAGGTGATTGTTTAATTGTTAAACCACCCTTTAGTCACAATAGTTGAATAAGGCTTCTTCCCTTCAGTTTGCCATGGTTTTCCTTGGGTGATATTCTGGCTACAGCCAGACAAGAGCAGAGTATGAACATGTTCCCTGAAGCCAAGAGTGCTTTCTCTGCCTTCTCTCTGCTTGGACCTCAGTTCCTGCCTTACCACAAATGGAGACATGAATCACACTACATCACGGGCCGGACTTAATTCTTGCAGAAACAAGAGAACAACTGACGTTCTAAAGGTCAAGCTATCCACTGAACACCTGTGTTCAAAGGCAGGCAGCACAGACAGGGAAGGCTTTGAGCTATGAGAGTTGTACCCAAACACACTGTCATACCGAAGCCAGGTTTATACCTCACTATGTGCACACTTCTGCAAATAATGTTTAGCAGATGCCTTAGACTAGCTCTGGGGACTTTTCCGTCCCTGGTGGACTTTGAATTAGAAGCAGTTCCAGTGCCTGTCCTCCTCGAGTAGAATCGATAAAATCTGTTAATCATCAGTTTTGCTTTAAACCTTGAGAAACTTTTAAACTTTGGGAAGGCAGGCCTTGGACTTGAACTTTCTAATAATTAGACATGGCATTTATATACGGATTTTTTTTAGTTGCTAATTTTTAAATCTTTATTGTATCCATATGCAGTTTGAGAGTCCTGTCTGTAAATCCCATTCCTTCAAACTACAGTCTGACACCTGTGGGGAGTATCCAGGTGAGCTGTGAAAAGCTGCTTTCTGGGTGACAGATGTCCACATTCTTCAAAGCCCCACATTCTTAATCTCCTTCCTTTACCAGTTCTAGGTGACCTTTGTGAAAGGCATGTCTAATAAGCAACTGGAGGTTTTTTTCTTTTATTTTCTCACTGGTCCCATTATATTAGTTATTTTGAGCTACAAGTAATAGAAGATTTAGATCCAGGCAGCTTATTCATGCTATCTTGGGCACAAGGACTAAGTCATTCTCAGGACAGTGAGTTGAACGCGTCAGTGCTTTCACCAAGGATCTGTGTTCTTTGTTGTCATAGTTAGCTTATGAGAGTGTCTCGCAGCCACAATACGTCCGCCAGAGGTTCAGACATTTCACCTAAACACAGCAAAAGGATCTTTTCTGTTATCTCCAACAAGGCAACATTTTCTTAACTGTATAAATATAAAGGAAATGATTTCTAGGTGGTTTGTGGGCCAGAACATGTCCTAACTGTGACCATTAACTACTATGATTAGGTTTAGGCAATTGGGGTTTATTCCCTGACTCTGAAGATGAGTAAGATATGGTTTGGAATGGAAAATTGGATCATCAGTTAAAAGTAGTAATGCTGGGGCTGGAGAGATGGTTCAGTGGTTAAGAGCACTGGCTGCTCTTCCAGAGGTCCTGAGTTCAATTCCCAGCAACCACATGGTGGCTCACAACTATCTATAATGTGATCTGATGCCCTCTTCTGGCATGCAGGTATACATGTAGATACAGTACTCATAGATATAAAAATAAATAAATCTTAAAAAAAAAAAAAAGGCAGTAATGCTATTCCAGATGTTCCTGGTTTAGTACCTAGCACCCATGTGGCAACTCAACAGCTGTCTGTAACTCCATTTTAGGGGATCCAGTGCCTACTTCTGGCTTCCTCAAGTATCAGACAGACATGTGATGAACATACATATATGCAGGCAAACACTCAGACACAAAAATTAATTTAAAATATATAAATATAAGTAATATATATGAATTAATACATAAATAATAGAACAGGTTAATATATTTATTTATTTATATGTGGTTTGTAACATCAAAGATAAGAAAAAGAGAAACAAGGAATGATTGGCCATTCATTGTTTCTGAATTTATCTCTGGGGAATCTCCCATCATGTAGCTGACATTTTGCTTATAATGAGTGTTTTCTAAGATTGTGACATGTTGATGGTTCTTTTGAGGGAGAATACTTACTATAAATACAGATCCCGCCCCCGCTCCACCCCCACCCCCAGAACTTCTATGGACAAAACCACTGCTTCAATATTTTCTCTATAATGGGAGGGATGTTGGCTCAGAAGGCATGAGAACATTTTGTTAGGGCTATGAAATTGTACTTGAATCCAATAATCTGGGCGCCTGTCTGTTGATGAGTTGATGGTATCTGTATCCTTGTTATTGCAAGTGTCATTGTACAAACCAGGAAAATGAATTGGTTTGAATAAGTCTAGCTATAAGGTGCAAAGCTAAGCTACCTGCCCCTCTGAGTCTCTTAAAGCTAAAATCTGGCATATAGCCTAAAATCATCGAGCCATCTCCGGCCCTATCAGCTGTCTGGACTCATATCCCCTTCTCTTTCCCCCCTAATCACCTTACGATCTAATTATTGATTGTTTTCAATGTTGGGCTTCTGTGGTGTTGAGGAAAAGCACAGACTGTATTTTGTCCTTTTCCTGCACACAGGAATCCTCTTCTCAAAGGCTTAGCCTCAGGAAGTGACTGAGGAATGAAGACAGCCCCAGCCTTTCTGAGACCAGGGAAGGTTTCCTGGGGAGTGTAGCTTCAGCAGAGTTGGCTTGGAAACTGGTAGGGTTTCTCCTGCCTGCCCAGGTGTGGGGAAGGTTCTCATCCGTCTGCTGGTCCATTGACCTTATTCTTTGAGACAGAGTAAAAGATAGGAACCTTAGGTTTAGTCAACTTCCTCCCTTCTCACACTGGAAATTTAGACCTTGAAGGATTCAGGACTTGTTGATGCTTTTAATGTTTGCATCTACCAAAATTCCATGGAAAACTGTGCCTGTTCATGACAGCATAGATCGCCAGTGGTGATTCCAGCAGGACCAATAGCCACCTGAGTGGCTTCGGGTTCCACGCCTAGTCTCCGAATCCAAGTTACCTGGACTGCTCGTTCTCTACCTTCTCATCTACTCCAAGCAGATTGCTTTACTTCTCTGGCCCCAGTGCCTTCCTCTGTAAAAATGAGCTAATAATTAGAGCTCATAGGATGTTGCATGAGTCCAATTAAAACCCCCACAGAAGCCATTTCTGTGAAGAACCTGATGGTAAGCAACATTACCTTGATGGCTATACATAGGCAGAACATTGAGACATTGGCAAAATTTAGGATCTGGCACAGGGAACTTGCAAAAATCCACGGTAGGCACACATGGCTTGGCCTGTATTGCAGTTGTGTTAAGTGAGAGGTATGATGCTAAACGTAGGCAGTTAGGGGTAGGAAGTGGGCAGCTCCTTTAAAATAAATAGATTTTTAATTTGGAGGAGGATGATGATGATGTTGTTGATGATGATGATGATGATGATGATGATAGGTGCATTCTGTTTTTGAAAAATCTCTTAGCTTTTTCTGATTTATCTAGTTTATTCGGGCTTTTTTTTTTTTTTTTTTTTTTTTTTATTAGAAAACAGAATGTGGCAGGTTCTGTCTGTGGGTTAAGTAAATTCTTCCATTCAGCCTGAAAGCATGTTATCAATTTATAGAGAAGAAGCCAAGGTGAGTTGGATGCTGTCAGTACCACTCAAGTTAGAATGGTGCTTCTTAAGAGGGCAGAGAGTTGACAGACTTGGCAAATGTGTGTTGATGATGTTTTGAGTGAGCATTTCTGAGTATTAGGCAAGGATCATAGAATATACCAAGGGCAAGGCTGGGGCTCTTTGGGTTTCAAAGGCTTTCCTGTCTTTGTAGGAATGAGGGGGAGCGCAGAAAGCACTGAGCAGCCCAGCTGAGGTTTGCTTCTTATTCCATTGGCTTCATCTTTCTTCTCTTGTTTCTTCGTCGCTAAACAGGCAATGTCAGCAGTACCGAATGAGCCTTCTGGTGGAGGATCAGGGCTAGCACAGGACTTGAAACCAAAGGGCCAACAAGATGGATGACTCAGTGAGCATGCCGCATAAGCCCAATGACCTGAGTTCACCCCTCCCCACCCCCAGGATTCATGTAAAGTTGGGAAGAGAGAACTGGCTCCTGAAAGCTTTCCCTTGACCACATGTGTGCTTTCAACCCCCACACACACCCACACACATATACATAATAATAAAATAGACTTAAAAGGAACTGTGCAAAATGTTCTCCTCTTGAGGTTTGAAGAGACAGAGTCTGATGAGGGAGTTAGTTTAGCCTTCTTAACACCAATAGATTGCTGTTTACCTTGACTTTACTAGTACAGGCCTTGGTGAGGCATCCCTTGTAGAGATTGAAGAGATATGCCTTTAAGCATTACCCATGTTACAGACAAGTGGGCACCATATGGCCCTTTCTACCAGGACACAAGATATAGCGTGTGACTTGGTAAGTTACTTTCTTGTTCTTTTGGCTTTTGAGTGTGTGTGTGTGTGTGTGTGTGTGTGTGTGTGTGTGTGTGTGTGTGTGTGTGTCCACCTATGCATATGAGGCATATGTATGAGTAGTGTATACATGTGTTTGTGTGAGTGTATGTATATGCATGAGCAGATTACAGGTTAGTCAATATGTACCTATTTCATTATCTTTCCACCATGTTTTTTTGAGATAGGGTCTCATTGAGCCTGGAGCTAACCAATTGGCTAGAGTGGTTATAGTCCGAGAACTCTAGGAATCCTTCTGACTCCAACTCTCTGGCACTGGGGCTACAGGCACTTACCTAGACACCCAGCTCTTTATGTGGGTGTTGAGGATCTGAACTTGGGTCCTTATTCTTCCATAGCATGCAGTTGACCAACTGAGCCAACCCTCTCTGGCTTTTGGCCTTTAACTGCATGCATGTTATTTGGTGCTGGCCAGCCTCAGTGCATCAGATATCACTGTTAGTTCTTATGTCCGCTTTGCAACTTGTTATCTGATGTAAATGCACATTTAAAAAAGTGCAAAAGCATTTGACCTGCCACAGTCTCTTCCCTGTGTAGATGGGGAATGAATCTCACGTGCAGAACTAGAAGGTAGCATTGAGGGTGTCAGCAGAGGGCTCTAGCTTCTTGAAACCCTTGTGAAAGGGAGATTAGCAAGCATGTACCAAAGGGAGGAAGATGCTTGCGCATCAAATTGAGCATCTGTCACTGAAAACACCTTAGACAACTTGTAAAAGGTGACTATGGTTTCTTGTCTTAACATATTTAGGAGATCAGACGTCATCTGATATCAGAGCATCTTACCCTCTCTGTGTATAACATAGCACTAGAAATAAAATAAAGTGTTATTGCGTTGTTCATTTAATTTGATTCTTTTCAGCAAACGCTTTAGGTTGGGAAGGCCATTGTTAGTTAAGGCATCTTGTCCATCCCGAAGCTCCCGGTGGTTCCTTGTGGCTGCCTGGGAGCTCTAAGACATGGTGTTCATGCCAGACTCACTGAGGACAGGACTCGTGGTGGCACTTGAAGAGCATGTCTCTGGAACTCTTAGCTTTGAGATATGTAGTCACATCTGTCCACTCTTGATGGGAAAACTTGGAGCATATGATAGTTTCCCTAACCCTCAGTCAGATAGATTTCTTTTCTCTCTGTAGGCTGTCAAACAATGCAGAGCCCGGATTCCTGAATCTGTGGGATTGGGTTGTCAGAGACAAGCCTCCCAGGCTTAGGAGTCGACTGTTTTGAGAGTAGATTGTAAGGCTTGTGCAGTGTATTTAAGTAACTATAGTTTTGACATTTTTGTTTTCATTGTTTCCCCCACTTCAGACTCATTATATTTGTAAGTGGTTGGGGGTCCAGCTGTGTTTGCCTTTGGAGCCCCTAAAACTTAGCTAGTTCCTTCACATCTGACCTTCTGTGTGGACCAGGGCTCACCCCTGACCAGTGCTCAAAGTCTAGACAGGAAGAGAGAGCAGAGAGTGTGGGCTCACACTCCCGTGTCTGGATGGCTGTGCTTCTGTCTGGGCAAGGCCAAGGGTGGATGAGTCACTCAGTTTGCCCAGTTCTGCATTTATTTCTGCTGTGATGAGATGTATATTTCAGTGTTTGCTACTATTTGTGTATAGAAGTATATGGCATGCTAAATTTAGAAAATACACTTTTCAAAATTCACACTTTGAATCCTGCAGTGACACTTCATGGCAGCAGGGGCTGTTCGCATGATGTTACGAATATTAAGACCTTTACATTGATATTTAGTGCTTTTTAAAAATATTACATGTTGTGTTGTTACTTTTGTTGCCGGAACAAAATATCTTTCAGAAGCAGCTTAAGGCAAGAAGGGTTTTGATGGAACTTACAGTTTAATGGTAGGGAGGCGCCACAGCCTGGCCCCAGGGGTGCTGGCAGGAGCTTGGAGCCTGACTTGTTACACCTTGGTGGATCCCGAAGCAGAGTGTTCAGGCTGGAACTGAGCCTTACTAGATCCCGCTAGCCCCACCCCATGCTTGCTAGCTAGGCCCAGTATCCAAAAGTTGGCACAACTTCTCAGACCAGCACCACCAGCTGGGGGCCAAGTGTTGAAGTACAGGAGCCTGTGGGGGACATTTTAAACTAAACCACAGCACATTCCTTCTGACTTTGCAGATATGCCTCGGAAGATTATTTTCCTTTCACATACCCAAGCAGTTTTCTCCCATAACACAGAGCCCCGGGAAAGGTTTTATGTTCGTTATATAAACAAAACTGGCTATACTACAGAGGCCTATTTTGGGAAACAGGGTTTCTATATTTGATCTCTTCATCCCTAAAGGGAAAACAGCCATTAAAGACATAAACGCTTCTTTCCAATCATAAAATGAATATATTTCCATTTTCCAAAACAAAGGAAGATTGTGTAACAAAATGAGAACAGGCCTTCTAGAAGGGATCCCTTCGTGTTTGGGTGACTTTTCCTATTCTTATGCTTAGAGAAGTGAGCTCATGAGATCACACCATTCTTATCCCACTGGTTTTAAATTTATGCTTCTTTCCCTTGCTCTGCTTGTAAGACACAAGTTGGACTAAATGGTGTTTAGTTGTAGCACTTACTGTTTATACAATTTAATTACATTATTTAAAAGAAAACTCTTTAAAGTATATTGTTTGAATCATTCTAAAAACACAGTTTCCCATGTGACTTAAATATTCTTCAGAAACAAAATGTCAACCATTTGACATAATGTAGGAAATTTAACTAGTAAGTGGAAAGAAGGACCTGGTTACGAACATCCAAATACAGTTCAGATTCGTGGTTACTTTTATTTTATTTATAAACGTTAGTTCAGTTGCACAGCTTGTGATATGAGCCCTTGTATTATTACTAACTTAAATTGAGAGTGAAGACTAACCTCGAAATTTTATTCCTGCTGCAAAAAGAAAGAATTCAAATCATCAGCAAAGCAGTCACAGAATCCAGCTCTCTAGCTTCAAACTACTGATCAAGTTCCAAGCACAGATAATTCAGATTTTATTAACCTAGAGCAGCTGTTGTCCCTGCTGTGGTACGTTGTCTACCCCCGGAAATGGAAAAGGTATTAGAAAATAAAGCATGTTTGTGTCTTTTTGCAAGCAGCTGGCTTCCCAGCAGCAAGCTGCTTGTGAATGCAGGAGCACTGTCCATGTCCTTTGTATGAAAGACAAGGCTGAGGTCTAGGTGCCTTTGTAAAAAGCTTGGAGAAAAGGAGAAGAGAGACCATGCTTACCCAGCTTCTGGACAGGATCTGACTCCAGTGGTGAGAGTCACAGTCACACAGCAGTGGGCAACCCCAGGAGGGAGGGATGGAAGAGCTACCCAGGCAGAATCCAGGATGCGGCTGAATGACCCCAAACATGCTGAGAAGATTGACAGGGCAGGATTTGAATCCCTGGCCTTTCGACACACTACAGGATTTGTCATCTTTCTGAGAGCTACTCAGATTCCATTTATTTTGCCTTTGATTTCTGGCAAGGTCATCTCTAAGCACTTGATGGTCACTTGACCATGATTTCTAGTTTTCTTTTAAGATAGTATTCCTCCCTAAACATTATCTAAAGTTTCACTTTTCACTGAATTACCTGTGGTCAGCAGAAGTCTAAAATCATTAAAGACAAAAAATTCTTATATTAGAAATCATGTACTATCAGGAATCAAGTGATGAAACTGTGCACCTCCCTGCGCTTCCACCTCAGATGTGAATCGTCTCTTTATCAGGAGTATCCACACTGTATATTCTGCCTGTCCATTAGTCACTTAGAAGCCATCTTGGTTGTCATGGTGATGGTGCCAGTGTAAATCAGTGTGGTGGTTTACAGTGCTTGTGTTCAAATCCCCCCATAAGTAGTAACCTAACATGACATCACAGTGCTATGCCCTCACTTTGGCTCATGATGATACTTCAGGTCGTCATCATGCAGAGAAGGTACGTAAGGTACAGTAAAGTTTCCCGAGAGCAAGAGACCACATCCACATGGTTTTTGTTATAGTATATTAGTATAACTCGGTTTTATTACTATCATTTATCTTTTACTATACCTAATTGCAATATAATTAAGCTTTAACAGAACTGAGAAATTAGGTAAGGAAGTTTGTTACTTACAGTATACAGTTGCAAGCATCTCTTCTGGTGTTACAATAACGTGCTATTTTGTATAAGAGTTCAATCATTTGATTATAAAGCCATTTCTTTTGCATATTCTTTTTTTTATCCCAGATTTTCTTTTTTTTTCTTTTTTTTTTTTTTTTTTTGGTTTTTCGAGACAGGGTTTCTCTGTGTAGCCCTGGTCGTCCTGGAACTCACTCTGTAGACCAGGCTGGCCTCAAACTCAGATATCCACCTGCTTCTGCCTCCCAAGTGCTGGGATTAAAGGCGTGCGCCACCACTGCCCGGCAGATTTTCTTAACTGAAAACATGCTATAGACTTTGTTGTTGTTGATGATGTTGTTATATTGAAATTTTTCTTGGTGTTTAAGCCACTCTCCAAATATCAAAGAGGACGGGATTTCTGACCATACTCATTGTCAAGATGAGCCTGTTGGGAGTAGAGGCGTGTTCTATAAGGACATAAAGAAAATTGGCTGGTGGGGAATGTTTCCAGGAATCTCCTCTTAGGGCTCCCTTGGCATCTTCTTATTGCTTTTCCTAAGTCTCCCTTTTTAGGGATCGGCCCTGTCAGCATAAAATACTGGACAACCTCTGAATTTATGAATGTGTTAGTTACGGGTGAAGAAAGACATAAATCCAGCTACTGACAGTCTTGCGTTTAAGCCTTTGGGTGTGTGTATGTGTGTTCCTGTGTGGGCAGATGCACATGGATGTGGCTGAGTGTACACATGTGTTTCTGGGGGCTGGAGGACTCCTTTGTCTATTCTGAGGAGCTATGTACTTTGCTTTTGGAGACAGAGTCTTTCATTGACCAAGAACTCCCCAAGTCGGCACAACTAGCCAGCCAGCTAGCTTCAGAGACTCCCATATCCCCAGCCCCCTAGGCTGGGATTACAAGCATGGTCCACCACTCCTGGCTTTTCTTATGTAGTATCTGGTGGAATCAAACCCAGACCCTCCTGCTTACAGTGCAAGCACCTTAGCAGCTGAGCCATTGCCCCAGCCTAATTTGTGTGTGTGTGTGTGTGTGTGTGTGTGTCCACGTGTGCATGTGCGCATCTTAAATGGTACCTACCTTATAAAACTATCACTGGCCCTCACTTTTGTCTCTTCAGAGTTCAGAGCCTGAATCATCTGGAGGATTGGCTTTTGCCATGTAAACTTGCTATGCATATTTCCCATGAGAAGACTTAGCAGTGTTTTTTTTTTAACCTTCTGTTTTTGTTTTGTTTTGTTTTGTTTTTTTCCTAAGGAATGGGTGCATGAAGAGCATTCCTTTTAAGAATGTCATGGTAAAGTTCTAATTACTTCAGAGAGTTGAGGTCTTTCTAAACATCCTGGACCTGTAGGTCTCTCAGCAAATGAGAGGTCCCCTGTGGATTCGTGCATTCCGAGTTGGGCTCAGAGTGTTGATACACACTGCAGCTGTTTGTTTGGTCGCTCTACTCTGAGAACAAAGGTGTCCTTCTGAGAGCCTCCCCCAGAGCCTTTTACTCAACATTTCCTTGATATCCCAGATGACACAGCCAAGTTTTAGTGTGTTCTGAGGGAATTAAGTGGGACTTCCAAAGATGTTCCTTTAACAAATGTCAGTGGTTTATGACATAATCATCTTCTCTAAAGAAATAAATCACTGGCTCTGATTTTTTTTTTTTTTTAAAGCAAGCTTCAGCTATAAACTCCTAATTGCCCCTGAAAACAGACTGGCATGTTTAAATTTTCCCTGCAGCTCATTTCCTTCAGTGATTAACACAAGCGACAGCCAGGTAAGCTCTCTGGAATCTAGTCTGTCACTTGCTACAGAAGCCTTTGTTTCAGGATTTACTGTATCCTAATACAGCAATCTAGCATACTGCCATCCCTGCCACATGGAGTCTGCAAAGACCCCACTGGGATGTTACATGATGTCATTTCAATCTCAGGGTTAGTGGGGATAGGTGGAAGGCTTATTCATTTCTCTGTGTATCTGGGAATGTGTCGTTGTTGTTGTTGTTGTTGTTGCTGTTGTTTTTCCCCAAGTTGAGATATGTAGTCATCAGCTTTCTACTGCTATGATGACATTTCTGAGTCTGGGTACTTTATAAAGGAAGGAGGCTTACTTAGTCCACAGTTTGAGAGGCAGAATATCTAACCAGCATGGTACTCACTCATATGGCAAGGGGCCAACATAGCTGTCTCATACCCAGGCAGGCAGCTTATCAGTGGACATGCATGCAAACAGAGAGATAGGAAAGCACGGTGCACAGTGAAAGCCAGGTTTGTATTTTGTAATAGCTTGGTCTTACCAGAGGAATTTCAGGATCTTATGAGAACCTTTTGGGGTCTGGGTTGTGTATGTGTGTGTGTGTGTGTGTGTGAGAGAGAGAGAGGGGGGGTCCCAATAACCCAATTATTTTCCATTAGGCCTGATATCCTAAGAGCTTTACCACCTCTGTAGAACTCCACTTTCAACACACAGACCTCACAGAGGTCCACTCCCACCACATCCAGGCCATGAAAGACATGCAAGATATCTAAAACTAACCCAGATTTTAAATTGCTATATGATATTCTATGGTATAAATATTTAGTTAGCCATTCCATTGTGGATGTGTACTGTGGTTTGCTATCATTTTTCACTATTGCATATAATTCTATAGACCATGCTTCTGTGAGTTGTGAGGATGACCACAATAGACAGACACTTACAAAGCACTGACTGCTTGTCCAGCATAGTTCTCTCCCTCTGTCTCTCTGTCTCTGTCTCTCTCCCCTCTCTTTCCCTCTATGTGTGTGTGTGCACATGTGTGTATGTGTGCATGTGTGTCCACAGTAATTCTCAGATGCAGGTTGATCTTTAAATAACATGAACCACGAGAAGTTCAGTGACCCAGGCAGTGTAACAGCTATTGAGGTGCACAGTTGGGATTTGAGCCCATATAGAACTATATAGGTATAGATGAGATAGTTGAACCATGTTACTTTTTTCCAGTTCTTTCTCCTACCCTGAGTGGCAGCCACCCTCCTGCTCCTCCTTGGCACTGAAGCTACTATACTGTTCAGTCATCAGCTCTGTGGCCACATTTCCAGGATCCACTGGCTTCTGATTGGCGCCTCTAGTAGCCAGTGAGATGTGTGAATGCATCTGAAAGCTGCTCGTGTTCCACCCGACTCCTCCTGGTGCTTGTAGCCTCATGTGGTTCTCCTTAGAATGATGAACTCTTGATAGATGCATACATATCTTGAGTTATATTTGCATACATGTGTATATATGGATACATATCTTGAGGTATATTTCATACATATGCATATATGTATACATATTTGAGCACTGCCTATCATATCACCCAGCAGCCCCTCCTTACCTGCCCCCACCTCCCCCATCCTCAGAACTCCAGATGACCTCTCTGTCCCCCCTGGGACATTTAGCCTGGCATGTATGTGTGGGTGTTTCTCCTGTGTGCTCTGGGATCACACAAGGAAATGCTGAAGACCAGGAAGTGTCATCAGGAGGCCTAGCTTGAGATGCTAGGCCTGGGTTTCACTTCATGGACCTTGACTTCCCTCAGCTGTAGGCTAGGGATAAACGTTCTCTTTCAGAGTCGTGGGGAGTGCAGGAGATTGTCATGAACGATGATGGATGATGACAGTTACATCTGAATTGCTCTTTTGTTTGCCTTGGCCTGTCCTTAGTCTGTTTTACATGCGAGTTTCTCTGGTAGTTGAGCAAGATCAGGAGGGAACGAGGTCATGGCCATAGTCACCTGATGTTCTGTGTAGGACAGAACCAGACCACAGTGGCATACACATGATAGGGCTTGTTTATCTTTCTGTGATTATGGTGGGTCTTGATAGTTCCAGCATTCCTGAGGCATTCTGGAGGCACCCTAGGACTGTGCTGTTTACCCTGAAAGGAATGCTGACCTTCACTATGAAGGTCTGTTTCCTAAATCTCTTCAAGTTCTAAACAGTTTATTCATCATGCTTTTCCATGTAAAGGTACCTATTTTCCTTGGGCAAATTATCTGTAAACAGGCCTTTGGACAAACCCAGTTAGAATCCACTAACACAAACACTGAATGTCTAATCATCTGTGGTTTCTCCTGCTTCCTTAAGTATCAAGTTAGTGTGATGGAGCCACGCCTTTGAAAGCTGTTAGGGATGTCCATTAGCACAAATCTCATGGGCAGCATGAGGATCTGCTATTTACATTTTATATTTCATATTTTTCCCAGGGAAGAAAATATCCCAGTTTTATCAGTTCATGAGCAATAAAATGAAATAACCTTGTGAATATGTTCCTTAGATTCAGTCGCTGTCTGATCAAGACTAGTTTCCCCATCATGGTGGCTCATAACAGAAGGGCTGAGAGTTCAGGGCCAGCCTGGGCTACATAATGAATATCTATCTCAGAATATCAGAAGGTCCCAATGTTTCGGAGGCTAATTGATGGATCCTTGTGAGTTGGAGGCTAATCTGGTCTACATATTCTATCCAAGACTGTATGATGGGATCCTGTCTTTAAAATAATAACAATAATAATAATTAAGAGGAAAGTTGAGTGATAAGAAGGTAAGGTAGAAAATGCACAATAGTAATTGTTTCCATAGCACACACTGTAAGAAGGACCACTGTAAGGTGCACAGGCCAGCTTGCCCCCTATTTTCTCCCCTCCCCCCTCATACACACACCTCCCAAGTGAGGATCTGAGAAGATGAGTCACAGGAAGAGAAGCGTTTAAGAAGAGAGTAAAGGCACACTAGGTAAAGAATACACTTCCCTTTGTAGAACTGACATTCAGTTTAGAGCAGAGAGGACTCTGCTCAGCCCTGAGAAACACTGAGGGTCCAGGCATCTGAGTCAGTGCGACATAGATGGACTAATATTTCTGATCAGGGATTATTCCTAGCAGTGCGGCTTCTTTCCTGAAGCTTGGTTCCTTTGTGGATCAATAAGAAAATGAAAATAGTCTTTGTGTCATTGTGGGAAAAAAGAAGTCACATATAACCAGAGTCTTACTGCTTCCGGGTGGTAGCCCTCAACAAACATGGATCGCTTTGCCGTCTCCAGGACTTTCCAGTGGGATCCTGACACTGGGAAAACAATGATGCAAGCTTCCACCAAGGTAGCCAGAAAAGCACTGGCACTGGAGCTGTCCTGACAGAAAGGCATGATTTCTGCCGCTCTGCCTCTCTTTTGCCCTGAATCTTCTTTTTGTACCCAAGGACTATGAGCACAGCTGAGATGCTGTGTTGTGTTGTCCCTCCATGTGTAAATATGGCTGTAAGAAAGAATGTTTTCTCACCGGTCACAGTGGAAGTGGATGCTTCCCCCCTCCACTGGTGATAGTCAGGAGCTTGCCTTTGGAAAGTGACTTAACATTCGATGTCGGTATTCCAGGCCTTGGCTCCATGTTCCTAATAATAGAATCTCAGGGGTGTGTGTCAGCATTTCCTCATGCTGCTTTTAGTCTCCCTGGGTCCATTTTATTTGTCATAGAACATTTACAGTGAATTGGATTTTGGTACATAGTAACCAAGATAGATGTGGTGGATTCTAGAACGCCCTGTCAGGGCTCTGCCAGGCCTGGTTTATTTTCTAAGGCACTAAATCCTACAGGGACAGACACCTCACCTTCTCTGGCTTCATCTGATCCCTTTGCCCCACGTCATCCAGATGTATAGACTGCTCTGGAGTTGAAGTTTGGCCTTTTTGTCTCAATGCTTTTTTATTTATATTTTTTTATTTATTTATTTTATTGGTTATTTTATTTATTTACATTTCAAATGTTCTCCCCCTTCCATATCTCGATGCTTTTTAAATAGTTTTCAGGATCAAAGCAAATTCTCATACTGTATACAAAAGATAATATTCTTTCATCCCCTAGAATAACCCCAGAGTAGGTCGTTATCACTGTCCCATTTAACATGCACAAAAACTGAGGCTTTAAAAAGTCAAACAGCCTTCTTAACGGTATAGAAATAATAAGGGAACAGATGAAAATAAGGCCCTGTGGCTCTGACTTCAGCCTGGCTTCTGTCAAGTGTCTTATTGCTTCTTTTCCTTGTGAACTTTGAAATCTAAAATGAAGATAAGCCACGAGTTTTACTAGAAAGAGTTAATATGATCAGAGTGAGCCTCACAATGGACAGCAGAACAGAAGAGGGCACCGCCTTCTGTGGAATGGCTTTCCTCGCATTTCCACTCTGACTGGGAGCAGCAGGGCTTGCAGATCAATACTCAGGGACTGAGGAGCAAAGGACCTGTTGGTTGGGGCTTTCAGGCTCTGGGGAGCTGATGTTAACATTGTAGACATTCTAGTTCAAAACAAACACAGCCTTTGACCTGAAGGCACTTAAAATCTGATAGAGCTGGAGGCCATGGTGAGGAAGGCAAAGAACGTATTTGTTGGATTGAAGAGTTTGTACAGAGCTGAGGGCAGTGGTGAGGAGTGTCAATAAGAAATAAGGAAAGAGAGAATTTAAAAGAAAGTGAACAATTAGGTATATACGGCTGCATGTATTTCTTTTGTTTTCTGTTACTTTATTAGGTTAGCAAACACAGTGCTACATACTTAAATGAAGCAGTTGTTTTCCTAAAAAAAAGAAGGAAAGAAAGAAAGAAAAGAAAAAAAGAAAGAAAGGAAAAGCAAAGCAAGAAAGAGGGAAAGAATCTGTTAGGATTTGCATTTGATTTAGCTTATGTGTTTGAATACTTGATTCTCAGCTGATAGTGGGTCACCTTGGGGTCTTGGGGGAATGAATTTAAAGGTCGTAGCCTTGCTCGGTTCTGGTCAAGTTCTCTGCATCCTGTTCGATGATGATGTGAGGAACAGCGGCCCCATGCGTCCGTCTCTAGAGAAAGAACCCACTCAACCACCATGCCTTTGTACTGTCCCTCTGAAACCATGAATCAAAGCTCTTCTGTCTCATGACGATCTTTTGGCCATAACAAGATTTAGCTAAGAAAGAGCTGTTGTGCAGAGATGCAAACTCGAACCTCCGAGAAGACCTGCGGTGAGCCGGAAGTGAGGCAGATGTCTTGCTTGCAGAACGGAAGAGGGTGCCGCCTTCTGTGGAATGGCTTTCCTCACATTTCCACTCTGACTGCTGGGAATGGTGCTCGCCATGTGGATGGTGGGCAGGAAGGTAGGACGATCACCTGCTCAGCCTCAGGTGCCAGAGCCAACCAAGCAGTAGCCATCTGGAGCCCTGACCATGATGTCTGCCTGGTTACCCGGTTACCTGTGTGTACCCTGTGGTGTACCCTTGAATTTCAGCAAGGGACATTACAGTTCTTTGTGCTTCATTAGTTTTTATAAGTACTCAAGGCTCCTTTCTGTACTGTGCAGCTTAAACTCATTTTCCTTCAGATAAACTAATTATAAACATCTGTAAGGCAGCGATACCTCAGAGTAGTCATCTACTGACCCTCATCCCAGTGAGCTCAGAGATTTCTGAGGCTGGTCCAAAGCTGGAAGTGAATGTTCCTGACCCCTACTCCCACTCTTCTCCCTTCCCTCCCCATTTCTTTCTTCTCTTTCTCTCTCCGTCCCTCCCATTGCCCTCCCCACCTCTTTCCAACTCCCCAGCACCTCATCCCTCTCCCTTCTGCTCTTCCTCAGCCCTTGCCCCTGTGTCTGGTTATTATTGGCACTTGACTTTATAATCCTAACCATGGCTCCCTTGGGCAGAAGTCACAGTATACAAGTAATTCAATTATTTTGCAGGCACTGTAAATATCTAAATCTTGGAGGCTTCACAATTAGCTCTTTAAGCCAATCCTACTTACCCACAACAATAGATTTCAGTAAAATCAGCTGAGGAAATTTTAAAGACAGATGCCTGGTTCTCATAGTCAGAGATTGATCACTTAATTGACTTATAGTGGGACCAAACCTAGTTGGTTCAGAGCGTGTCTGTACCATGCAGGTTGGTTGGAGAGCAATGATCTAGTGCTGACACCCTCAAACTTGAGTTCTATCACAATCTCCTAACATAGCAAGGGGCTGTACATCTTGGATACACACATACATAGCCTGCACAGCTAGGATCCTGTGTTTTTCCCAGATCCCCGAGATGCTGCTGCAGCTGGATGTGGGAACCCACTTTGAGACACTCAAGTCTATAAAGAACTTTCTAGGAGTGTTGCATGATTTTATAACAAGAAAAAGAAAAGAAAGCAGTGCCAACCCAGATACATACCCATGATTCTTTGGGTAAAATAACTGTCCAATGGGGCTGGAGAGGTTGTTTGCTGGCTGAATCACTGGTTGGTCTTCCAGAGGACCCAGGTTTCATTTCTAGCACCCACCCACGTGGTGGTTCACAACCACCTGTTACTGCAATTCCAGAGGAATCCTATGCCCTCTTCTGGTCATTGTAGGCACATGGTACCCACGAGACATGCAGACAAAATGCTCGTCAACATAAAATAAATAAGTAGGTAGATAGCTAACAAATCATCTAAAAAAAAAAAAAAAAAAAGCTGCCTTAGGTATAAATGTTAAAATTTCTTGCTTCTGTGTTCATACCTAAGTTGGAAATTTTCCTTTTTTCCCCCACTCATACATGAGCATACTCATTAACTAGCAGAAAGCTGAGGCCTACATCTGAGAAGAACTGGGTAGAGGTAGATAGCACTTTGTTATTGTTTATACTCAGTCTTAGCCAAAGGCCCCTAAAGATTATTCAATTGAATATGTTTTAAGTCAATAGAATTATTACAATGACCAAGAAGTTTCCTTGGAGCTGCAAAGCTTTTCTGAAAGGTGCAGCTGGGGCAGAAATTAATGACAGTGTATTCAAGGTTCCCAAGAATGTTCAGTGTGCACGGCCAAGGAATCACTATGAATGCAACCCAGCACAAGCTCATAAACTTATTTAAAACATTATGATTGCTTTATGTGTAATTCAGTTCTCATGTGCAAACTTAGTAGGCAACAATATTGTGCCACAGTGTCCAAAGATTGGACACCCCTGAGTCAGTTTACAGTATGGTCGTCAGTGAAAGCTAACTTGAGCTCAGTACCTGACCCCTGTAATCAGGCATTTGATCTGCAGAAGATACAGAATATTTTGAGGTGTACCTATCTTGTATTTAAATAGCTCCTCTACACTTCCCGGTACCCATTTCTTGGTCCTTTACTACCATTTTTCCTTTTCAAAAACTTTCCTTGAACTTTAGGTGAACACTCCACAGCGCAGTATCTAGAGTTCGAAGACTCCATCTTTGCCGGGTGCTGGGTATAAGACTGTTACACAACTGTGTTTTTCTGCTCCCCTGACTGTTGGGCACATAAATGTATTTGTGCAGCTGTTTTGCATGCAGAGACCTTGCAGGACTGGCCTTTGAACCCACGCCCACACAGCCAGTGCAGCTTGACCCCCTTGCTCTTCCTTCCTGCTGTGGCACTTCTCTTGGTCAAGTGCCCTCTGCTCATCAATAGAGAAGAAAAGACCTCATTTTGCACATTCAACAGACCCCTAATTAGTGGTATTCATGCATACTGACGTCTGTGCTGCTGCTCCATTCTCCATTGTTGTCTTAGCGAGTCCTGGGCTTGCTGAACAGAACTTGCCTTCTTCTGCCACAGTGCAAAAATCACACTGCGCCTTCAGCTCTAAGGAAGGCAGTGTTGGAGTGCAACTTGCGTATAATTACGCCTTGCATTATCAACAGAAAGTGATTGTGGCTGCATTCCAGGGTGTGTGGAGGCATGCCACCAGCCATTCGGGTTATCGACAAGAACAAGTGTGTTGTGATGTGTGATGTTCAGTGACAGCCAGCTCTCTGCTTCACATGGGATGGGTACCACCTCCCATACCATTTTCTCTCTCCACAGCTCTTTTGGAGTGTGTTCTGATGCATTCTCTGGACTGTCTGCCTCTGCAGGCTGTACTCACCTTTCCTTTTCTCTTCTATCTTCCTTACTCATATCTGTTTCACTGTTGTTGTTTTTTAAAAATATACACTTTTAATCTTTTTTCTTCTTTTCTAGGGAAGAGTCTCTTGACTTGGACATACTGGCTTTCTGACATGTAAATTAAAACACTCTAGTTAACTTTATTTTTAACCAGTGGGTGTTGAATGACTGACCCTGTGATGTGGGCTCTATCCAGAAACTTCACCCACTCACTCCCAATCTTCTTTATTGCCCCCCTAAAGTTCATTGACTTAATAAAATGCTTGTGAGAGAAAATAGAGGCCAAGGTCACGGTGTGTCTATGTCCCAATTGCTTCCCAGCTCACATCCAAGTGATGTCAAGCTTTAATGGGATGTCAAGGCTCCAGGATAGACCACTCTTTGAGCCTCAGATCCATAGGTGCCCCAACGCTTCTCCACTCTGGCCCACTTACTTGCTGTACCCCCTCAAGAAAATATCACCTCTGTCCTTTGACTGGGATCTTGAAAACGCTGAGCTTTTAGGTGTTCTGTTTCAGGATTTCTGTCAGCCAGCAATTATCTGCTTTGTGAGAGACAGCTACAAAAGGCTTTCAAATCCCCACACCAGAGAAAATTGTTCCTCAAGTGCCCTGTATTTGGGAATGCCATGCTTTTGGGATCTTCCTAGCACCCCAGGTTGGCTGGTGCATGTGGAGGGACTGCAGAAGACATTGGGGGTGCCATCATAGACTTCATTTGGGTCTTGAACCCCCTTTGTTAACATCTGCAAAGGAATGTGGATTCATCACGGTGAGCACTCCCCCACCTCTTCCCTCTGAAAGTCTGGCATGTTACGAAGGAAATGAGAGCCATGTGTTTCTGATTCATTTACATGTAGCTCATCAAAATGTAGTTTTGTAAGAGTTCTTTGGTGTCCAAGAAGCCTTTGGAGCCCTTTTATGGGACTGTTAACCACCCTCCCCCTTTCCTCTTAGAACCAGGAAGTTGGGAGGTGCCAAGAGAAAATAGAATCAAGCCTCCACTGACTCTGGCACTGAGGCAGCCCACCTCTGCTGAGAGACTATGTATGGTACACTCACAGCTTCAGCAAAAGCAGAGAAGAGACTGTGGTGCTGGGAGTATGCACAAAGCTTGCTGGGTCAGGGATGGGGGGTTGGAACTTATGCCTCAGTTTATAAAGTGTTTTCTCTGCAAACAAAAGTTGCTAAGTTCAACCCTCACCTCTCCAAAGCAATGTATAAAAGCCTTGGCATGAGCTTGTAATCTCAGCTGTTAATGGGGACACAGGAGGACCCCAACAGCTCCCTGGCTAGCCAGCCTAGCTGAATCTTCAAGTTCTGGGTTCAGTAAATAAAATGGTGAGTTACTGAGGAAGATACCTCAGTATGTGGACCTCTGACTGCAACAGTCATGTGTATACGCACGCGCACACAGGAAGATAGTCAGATGGCAACACATGGACCAGGAGGGTTGAGCAGAGGATTTTAGAGCCATGCTGCTTTGCCCAGTCCCAGGTCTCTACGCTAAATGGCTAAGACTCTACAGGTCCCACCCAGAAGCTTTCTTTGCACTGCCATCCTTTGCTTTCTCTGTGTACATATGTGGTCTACATGTTTAGGTGTGTACCTATCAAGTATGCATGTATCTGTGAGGCCAGAGGTCCACTTCAGGCACACTTCAGGAGCCAGCTACGTCTTTTTTTGTTTGTTTGTTTTTATTTTGTTTGTTGTTTTTGTTTCTTGCCAGGAATTTGGTCAGGTTTGCTGGCCAATGAGCTCCAGGGTCCTCCTGTCCCCTGGCTTTTTATTTGGGTTCAGGGGATTGAACTCTCGGCTTCATTTCATAAGCACTTTCCAGTGTCCGAGGTCTAACAACTATAGGCTAGACTCCAGGGTGGCAGTTTTGGGCACTGGTGTTTCCTTACTTAAAGGCATTTCCATGTGTCTAGTTTCTTCTGCAGAAAAGGGCTTATAAGCTTTCAGGAAAAATCTACCTGCTGCCAGTAAGACTCTAGCCTTTTCCCCCCTGTAAAACCACAGAAATGAAATGAGTCAACCTGCTCCCAGCAATGGCTCCAAGAGCAGCTAAAGGGTATTGTATGCTTTGGGTTGATGAGTTGTGGAAATCCATTGAGAGGTTAGTATCCCTCACCTAGCCATTTGTCTTAAGCAGAATGCACGTTATTCAGTCCTGATCTTTGCATGCACTGGCTTGCTCCTTCATCCAGGGTGTTGACGAACTTTCTCAGGCCCAAACCTGGATATATAGAAATATGTAGGCATCACAGGGAGAGAAGCCAGTTTTAAAATCTTCTTCTAGCTGTTGAACCCACGATTTTTTTCAGAGCCTTTATTTCATGTACATCCATACCATGAAATTAAAAAGACACCCACACATTCAGAAACATATCAACCCTCAACACGTATTCATGTTCCAGAATAGAATACAGGTTGGAGCCACGGCTCAGCACCCATGCGAAGACACTACACTTGGATAGATATTACCCGTATATGTTCTGTAAGTTTTACTTCTTTGTATATCTTGATTTACTTTATGAAAATCTTACAGTCATATTCAGTTCGTTTTTAACTTTTTTTGATTGTTTATGAGTTTCACATCATATAACCCAACCCCACTCATCTCCCCATCCCTTTGTATCCACCCTCTGCTCTCTCAATCTCCCTCACAAAAGAAAATAAAAAAATTAAACTTAAAAACAATAAATAAAACAGGGGACACATCTCTCCATGGAAGCTGTAGCATATCACAGTGTATCTCACAGTCTGCCTGTTGGTCCACACATCTTTTCCTGCAAATGTTCATTACAATGAGTCCTTAGTCTGATCTGAGGCCTCTGGCTTCTGCTTCACCATTAAGACTGGTCTCCTCTTGGGTTTCTTGTTGTTGCCCTGTGTCATGGAGATCCTGCAGCTCTGTATCTGTATAGGACCCGCCCTTTCACACACTCCATCAGTTCATAGATGAGGTAGGTGTTGGGGTGGGCCAACTCAGAGCCCTGGATCTGGTCCCACTGCTGCATGGCCATGGACCCAGAGTGGCCCACAGCAATACCATGGGCTTGGTCTTCACCATGGCCTCAGGTACAGGCAGGAATGGCCGCTCACAACAGGCATTGCTCTTTGCCCTCGCATCTCCAATCCACCTCTCTTCACACTGTTCGGCTTCTTTTTCTCTCTCATCTGTCCACTGCATACTTGCACATTGTAGTGGCTCCTGCTGTAGGCAGGCCATGCGCCTGGCAGTCCTCTGGGTGTTCTCTGCCCATGCCATGTGCCATGGCTGTGGGTGGGCATTTGTGTCTGTTTTGTATGTTTGTATCAGTGAGAGAACCATTCTTTGTAGACTTTTGGAGATAATTCACATTAACTATAAGATGTTTTAGATTAACAGCAGCAATGGTTACCTGTACAAAATCAATCCTTTTAAAATCGGAACATGGGTTATGGAGGGGCTCTCCCACCCGCACACACTCTCAGCCTCTGCATGTACACTCTCAGGTGTATGCACTGCATACACACACACACACATGCACATGCACACACACGCGCGCACACACACACACACGGCATACTTTCCAGGGACTTACAGGCTATTGAAAGTGATTACCACTGCATATAGTGGTGGTCAGATTTTGTTCTTAGGTGCTGCCTGCAGTTGACCACTGCTCCAAAGTAATACCACTTTATATTTAATGAGATGCTGGCTGCATCCTTCATCCTTTTCTGGATCTCTCAGGAGACACACAAGCAGAGAAACAGAACTTGCTATTGTGTAGGAAATTTTGCCCAGTGCTGTACACCAGTCACATGCTCATTTATTTCACAAATATTTGGGGCTTGTCACTGCTGGGTCTTACTTGGATGCTGGGGAACAGTGCAGAAGACAATTAAGGTCTGGGTCCTCCTGCAGTTTCTTCTAGATCATCCCTTTGTTCTAGGCCATGGAAGGGAACTGGGCTCTTGTCAGTCAGGTTGGTGATACTGCAACAAAATATCTGAGATCATCAACTGTGAAAAGAGAAATGGCTTGTTATTTTGACTTATTCTAAGAATGGTTTTAGTCCGTGGCTGCTTAGTCCATTGTCTTTGGATCCATGGTGAAGATGTGTGTGTGTGTGTGTGTGTGTGTGTGTGTGTGTGTGTGTGTGTGAGAGAGAGAGAGAGAGAGAGAGAGAGAGAGAGAGAGAGAGAGAGAATGCACTCACTGAATTCCCAATATCCCCTAGAAGAACACAGCTTCATGACTTATCTTTCATCCCTTGGCCCCACCTGTTACAGGCTCTGCACATGCAGGCTGGGAATCTATTTAAACCATATTCAATCTAGTTTGAAATATTCATGTTTTCCACCCCAACCACAAACACAATTTTCCTCTATACAGCCCTTCTGTTTTGTGTGAGAGAAGCTGAGCTGTGCAAACCCCATACTGAAAGCATTCCTGTTAGAATATTCCTCTAGTCGGGAAATCTGGGGATTTAGGAATTTTCACCAATGCATTTCAGGTAGTTTAGATTTGACAGTGTCTCAAAACTCAGAAGTGTTGCAGTGTGCCCTGCGAAACTTCCTTTCTCTCCTAGGTCTAAATGAACACTGTGGCCATTCCTCAGGGTCAGGAAGGTGCATTGTCTTCTTTGTATCCAGTGAGTTTTAATAAATGCTGGTGGAACTTCTGAGTGTCCCCACAACTCAGATATTTCTGAGATATCAGAATCATCTGTCCTTTATCCATTCTGCATTTCACTTATGTCGCTGAAGATGCTAGCCTTTTTATTGGGACTTGTCTCACAGGCCCCTTCAGGCAACAGCTGGGAGGATTTCTCATGGGGTAACCCTCCCTTCCCCAAAGAAAACAGAGTTATAGAAACCCTCTTCTCCTGGACTGACTCCTTCCGGTTACTCACACTTCTCAGAGTCTTAAGAGAAGGATCCCTTAAGGTTTTGGAGACAGAATGGGTATGTACATAGGCAGCTACCTCACTCTTTTTTTTTTTTTTTATACTTTATTTACATTTCCAATGTTTCCCCCTTTCTAGGTCTCCTCTTTGGAAACCACCTATCCCCTTCCCCTCCCCCATCTCTATGAGGGAATTCCACCTCCCACCCACCCGCCCACCCACTCCCATATTCCCACCTTGACATTCCCCTTTACTGGGACCTCTCCTCCCCCTGATGGCCAACAAGGCCCTCCTCTGCCACATATGTGGTCCGAACCATGGGTCCCTCCATGTGTATTCTTTGGTTGGTGGTCCAGCCTCCAGGAGGACCCGGGGGGGGGGTGTCAGGCCAGTTGACACTGTTGCTCCCTCCATGGGGCTGCAGACTCCCTCAGCTCCTTCAGTCCCTTCTCCAACTCCTCCAT
>CM052700.1:42675837-42837131 GCA_028551405.1 Uromys caudimaculatus
TGGTCTGAACTAGAGGACGACCAGGGGGAGGGTCAGGCCCATTGATGCAAGAGCATTTCTTTAGGTGCTTCTCAGCCCTGCGAATTTCCTCAGTTGAGAATTCTCTGTTTAGCTCTGTTCCCCATTTTTTGATGGGGTTATTTGGTTTTCTGGAGTCTAACTTCTTGAGTTCTTTGTGTATGTTGGATATTAGCCCTCTATTGGACTTAGGATTGGTAAAGATCTTTTCCCAATCTGTTGGTTGCTGTTTTGTCCTATTGACAGTGTCCTTTACCTTACATAAACTTTGCAATTTCATGAGGTCCCATTTTTCAATTCTGATCTTAGAGCAAAAGCCATTGGTGTCCTGTTTAGGAACTTTTTTCCTGTACCCATGTGTTCGAGGCTTTTCCCCACTTTCTCTTCTATTAGATTCAGTGTTTCTGGTTTTATGTGGAGGTCCTTGATCCACTTGGACTTGAACTTTGTACAGGGAGACAGAAATGGATTTGATCGTATACTTAAGTGACCCGAAAACCTCCTCCAGAGAACTGCTGCAGCTGATAAACAACTTCAGCAATGTGGCTGGATATAAAATTAACTCAAACAAATCAGTAGCCTTCCTATACTCGAAGGATAAACAGGCTGAGAAAGAAATTAGGGAAATGACACCCTTCACAATTGTCACAAACAATATAAAATATCTTGGTGTGACTCTAACCAAACTAGTGAAAGATCTGTATGACAAGAACTTCAAGTCTCTGAAGAAAGAAATCGAACAAGACCCCAGAAGGTGGAAAGTTCTCCCCTGCTCATGGATTGGCAGGATTAATATAGTAAAAATGGCCATCCTGCCAAAAGCAATCTACAGATTCAATGCAATCCCCATCAAAATTCCAACTCAATTCTTCATAGACTTAGAAAGAGCAATTCTCAAATTCATTTGGAACAGCTACCTCACTCTTAATGAACTTTGATCCTCTTCCCCAGATCTACCAGAAGACAGTGAATGTTTGACCCAGTGAGCCTCATGAAAGGGCAGAGGAATGCTGGGTACTGCTGTTGAGTGCTGTCAAGTGAGCACGGTGGTCTAGATGGACATTTAAAAATGTCTCATGTTGCTGCTGCTGCTGCTGCTGCTGCTGCTGCTGCTGCTGCTGCTGCTGCCGCGCTGTTTCTATTGATGTATGTCTATGCTTGCCTTTGGGGGTAGAGCCACAGCTATGATGATCTTGGTGTACAGGCTGTGTGTGGCTCCCTTTTCACATCCAATCTCACACACAATGTGAGGTCTGTGATGCACTGAGTATAATTCCCTCCCCAAACCAAAGCATTTGACTTCCAGCATTTTGTGTGTGAGCGCGTGCATGCGCGAGCGCCTGAACGCTTTTAACATGATGACGCCTCTCTTCAACTTGACCTTTTCAGTTAAAGAAAAAGAAAACCAAAACAACAACAACAACAACAACATCAACAATCCAAACCAAGAAAGTATAAAAACATAGTCAATGGGGAAGAAGATTAATAACGCTGAATGCTCTGGGACTGTGGAAGGGCAGCATCCTGGGAGTGAGTGCTGTCTTTCTTGGGTGAAAACCCTTGGTATTTACAGTAAAAATACCCATAGACATCAGAAAGAAAATAGCATTGCAAAGGTGGTAGATATGCTAATTAGCTTGGTTGTGGTGGCTATCTAATACGTGTCTGATGCATCACATCAAGTGTACAGACTAAATGCAGACAGTTTCCATTGGTCGGGTATACATTTAGCATAAATCTAGACCAAGTATCAACATTAAAGACCTAGGAACACCTCAAAATGGATACCAGTCTAAAAGGCATTAAAAGAGTAAGCTTAAAGACTCTTGGAGAGGCATGGTCACACTGGTGTAAAACGCTAGTGCATCCGTGGGTAGGAAGAGTGGAGACTAGCAGTTGGCAGTGTCTGGAAGTAGAGTGGCAGCTGGGCCAAGGGAAGCTCAACCCAGAAAACTTTTGATTTGTTATATATGTCTTGTTCTTTGATATTTTTAATGATCACGAGCTTATTTTGATAGTAACAGCTGAAAGTTGAAGAATCTAAATGAGGCACATAAACACTTGCTCCCTTCCATGTATACGTACTCATCTCTGGTCCGTTCCAGTTATCTGCCATAGAGCCAGACATCCTGTGCTGTAGACCCCCGGGATTGAGTTTTCTGAGCCCACTCTCTGCAGGGTACCTCCTTTCTGAGTCAAGCAGTTGGTCTACTTTTATGAGGTATGTCTCTAGTACCTGTCAGTGCCAGCTGCACAGCAAGATTTTCTTAGAAGTGGAGTGTGGAAGAGACAAAAGTCCTAAAAGGTGTAAGAGTCCATTTATCTGTTAGAAATGCCAGTTAAGATTTCAGTGGGTGGGTGTGGGGCTCACGCCTGTAAGCCCAACACATGGAAGACTGAAGCTCAGGACCCGGCTTTGCAAAGAGTCTTTGAAAGTGAATTGCTGGGATGCTGTCTTTCAGCTTACCAGGTGCCCAGGTATTTCTAGCATTGACTAAAACCAAGGTGATACCAGGAAGTGGCAGGTGAAAGTCAGATGACATTCCCTTGCACTCAGGGCACAGTGACCCTCGTTGCAGACCGAGTTAGGTCGCAACAGACTGCCTGAATGGCTGTGTCACCACACGGAAGAAATTATCGTGGATTAGAAGATAGAGAAGAAGACTTTGACAAAGGTGAGTCTGCTGTAAGTGTATCGAGTTCTCCAAAGAAAAACAAACAAAAAAAACCAATGTGGTACATCATTCACCTTGCTTGCGTGATGGCCTAGATTTAAGTCCCAGCACACACATGCACACACACACACACACACTCTTAAAAAGTCACATAAACAATGCCTGAAAGAAATCACCAGAATGCTGGCTCAGACCTTGAGCTTGCCCATTCTAGGCCAGAAAGTCAACCCTTTCCCTTTGTGGCTGACAGATGATGTAACCAAGGTAACCTAAGTTTCCTCATTTGTAAATGAGGTAACCATGGTGTGTAACTCACGGGCTTAGGTAGATGAAATGGATTAATATGAAGAATATAGGCTGCTGACTTACATTGTATGCTTAACGAGTGTGAGTTATGCTGAACATCTCTGAAAGGTAAGATCAAGGGAGATTATCTTGTCCTCAGTCTTGAACCTTTGGTACGTTCTGCAATGGACATGGGTCATTTCGATAGGAGAAAATGTTTTTCAAGGTAGATCTTTCATTAAAGGCTTGTATGTATGTATGTATGTATATCATAAAAGTAAGTCATCCTTGGGTGACTGGAAAGCCATCCAGAACATATTTTCATCAAGTGAAGCACCATTTATTTTTGCCAACATTCAACGCACATTCCTTGCTAACCTCTGTAAATGGAATTTAAAAGGTCTCAACAAATTCCCCAAACATCTTTGCTTCTCAAAAAGTTTGACAATGCGTTAGACTGCTTGATCCTTTGATTACTTCAAACAATAAGATGTATTTTAAGAACTGGATAACTAGACATTGCTAGAGAAGTAATTTAATTAGCTAAAATGGTTTCTGGAAAATACGTGTAAGTTCTTCTACTTCCACAGAGAAGCTTCATGCCAGCTACAGCTCTCAATCCTTCCTTATGTGGTGCTGCTTCATTGTTTTATAGAATACCATGTTCTAGTCTATTGGGTGGTCCCATCATTTCTTACAGGAGAAGATTCACAAACAAGTTGTGGGGCCTCGGTTTAGAGAGGACCGACCTGAGCACGTCAGCTTTTACAGATTCCGCCAAGAGGGTCAAATGACAACTTAGAAACTGTTGTCAACACTCTCCAAACGTGAGCTTTCAGGCAGATCCTATGCAGAACAGGCTAAGGTAGACACGCTGCCTTTAAAAATTTCCATGACCGGTTTCATGAAGACTCCCCATGCTTGTCTGACATGAATACCTTCATCATTTCGGGGCAGCTTCCTTTCTCCGGCCAATAGGTTTTCAAAGCCTGCTGGGCTCACTTCTGCCAAAGTGGTGAGTGGTCCAGGGCTTCCGAAGTGGGATGTATTGCAGAATTTTCTTTGCAGCCGTAAATCCTCACCCACATAACATCCCAATGTCCGATTCCTGCTTGTCCTGTGAGTGCGTCTGTGCTCCTTACAACTGCTCATTGGGTTGCTTTTAAAAGTAATCCTTTGAGACTTGTTTACAGTGGCATCTGACACTTGGGATTGAGTAGAAATTCACATTGGAAATAATTCTGTCAGTTTTTTTTTTTTCTACCTCATTTCAGCTATCTAGTTTGCTGTGTAACAAACCAGCTCCCAAATTCGTTACTTAAAACACACACCAAGGGCCAGGGAAGTGATTGCTGTGCCCCACAAGTCCCAGGATTCAGGCCGCACATAAAAGCCAAGCACAAGCACTGTGCACCGATAACCCCAATACTGGGTATGCAGAGGCAGGTGAATCCCCAAGAGCTCACCAGCTAGCTGGTCTAACCAATCAGCAAACTCCAGACTCAGTGTGAATCTCGGTCTCAAAAAACGAAGTGGAGAATAATAAAGTCTCCTGATGTCCACTTTTGACCTCTCTGTAGTAGACAAATTTATATACACCCACACAGATGTATACATATGCCACACAGCAATAACAACAAAAGTGATTCTGTGAACATGGAAATTAGCTACGCTATCTTTCTCTTGCTCTTGTTTGGACCCATTCATGCTACAGTTGGTATGGATGCTTTGACCAAGATGGCTGTGCCCCATGACCAGCAACTGATGCTGTGTATCAGGTCAGTCTGGCTCTGTGGTCCTTTCTGCTCCAAGAGACTCACACAAGCTTCTTGATGGGACAGATGCAGAACAACGGAGAAGCTACTTGGAACCTCACTGGAGAGTGACAGGCTTCTTGACAAATCCCCCAGGGTTCTGATGGCCTTTGTTAGTTATGAGGCTAACCCAGACTTCAGTGAGGAAACTGACTCCTTCTCTGTCTGAGAGGCACAGCAAAACCATGTGTGGCCATTTTCAACCCACTGTGGCCTCATTTCCACAGATTATGACTAGTGGTTTCTCTAAGCGCCTAAAACTTCCCTTGAATAGGAATGCCTTAAAAGAGGATACAACTTACTCCAGGATATTTAGTAGTTCAAAACCAAGTCAGTTGAGAGTGACTTATGCCATGAAACCTGTTTTAAGGATGTCAGTGAGCAAACCCTTATCACCTGAAGAATCACTACACTGCTTGATATTTTAATAAAGGAATTACTGAGGCTGACCCATGGAAGTAGACATAGAGGTCTGTTGTCCATCTTGAAGAGTGGGGACATGTTTTATGCCATCTCCCCACATGGGAAATAGTGCTGTATACTTTTGGCAGAGCCTCTTGGATAGTTTTATAAAGTTCACATTTCTTTAAGGATATATTACTTTGGTTACTATTCCTCTTTTGTAAGCAACCAGACTAAAGTGCAAGAGACACCTTCGAAAACCCAGCCATTTTCTGAGGCAGGGAGCCAGCCTTTCATTGTAATTAGCAGACATCTCGTGTGCATCAGTGGAGCTGCCATGAGGGCGTAATTACCAGGCCCAGAGTCTGCCTTTACCTACATGGTTGTGTGAAATGAAAACCAGATGAAAAATCAAATGTTCTATGCAGGAGGGGAAAAAAATTGGATGCAAAAGGAAGCCTGCAAAACTCTGAAGTGTTCTGTACTGCTGAAGGTTAGCTCATTGCTTTACAGAAGGAAAGGCCAAGAAACGCTCCGAGTGAGGAGCTGCTTCAAGAAACCACAGATGAAATAGCTTGACATCATAAATACATTTTTTAAATGCATAGTACGCAGCATAAAAGGCGGCCTGCAATTTGTGAATTATGTGTACTATAAAAGCACGTAGGTAAATACGTGTAATTGGAGTCCCCGGTGCTCTGGTTAAGCTCATTTTTCCAATCGAAAAAAGAAGAAGAAGAACTACTATATTGCTTCTTTAAGAGTATTAGTTTGATTTGAAAGGCTCCCCTTTGCCAATACACAGGGTGGGGGAGTATAGTATTTATAGAAAATGAGACGACCATGTTGTATTTGAGTACATGGAGAGAGAGAGAGAGAGAGAGAGAGAGAGAGAGAGAGAGAGAGAGAGTGTGTGTGTGTGTGTATTGTGCAAGAAAATGAGAAGTCTCTGCTTTCCATTGAGAAGCAATTAGAGAAGGCCTTTTTGTGGCTGCTGGAACACACATGCAAGACTCCTCCAAGTCTGAAGTATAAAATGAAGGTGGAAAATTAAATGTGAATGCATCTTGGGGTGTCTAAGACCATTGGAGATGTGGTCCAGGCCTGGGGCAAGTGGACAGGACTGTTTGCCATGGTAAATGCCCTCTAGGGATTCAAGCCCAGGCGCAGTTGAGACAGGATGGAGCCCTGAGGAATCATTCTGGTCCAGAAACTCCCTTTGGAGCAGTAAACTGAGTACTGATGGTGGTTCTTGCTGCTCGAATTCTGCAGAAGCCCATGGCTGGATCTTGGTGATTCTTCCATCATCTAGGATTAGCTCCTATTTTAAAATACTCTATAAGGTCATGGATAGTTGAAGTCATTGCCTGGAATTTCCTGATGCTAAGTATCAACACATTTCCAAATATGTACTAGCTAACCATCACCAGTAGAAGCCATCACAAACTCAGCCCAAACCTTCAGTGGCTTAATACGGCAGATGCTCATGATTTGTTCAAGTTGGGAGCCAAGTGCGGTGCAGTAGGAGGTAGGGACTTCTTTGCAACCATCCTGAAATGTACAGTTCTTCCATCTTGTGGCCCCAGTTTGCCTGAGTCTTCTGTATTTCTCTACTTAGAAAGAAAAAGTGAGGACATGGTCTGGAGTGGGACAGGGGTGACCCAGGCTTGAAAGCAATATACATCACTTCTACAGACCTGCATATCTGTACGACTTTAGCTACCTGCAAGAGAGGTTCAAGGTCAGTAGAGCTCAGAGCCACATCAGACCACAGTAGCTGTCCACTCCTCCACTGCTCTGGTGAAGACTGAGTAGAAGGTCACATGAGCTAGGAGTTTGAGTCTTGGTTGTCAGTTTGAGCACTAACAAAAGGAGACACCTCTGGATAGCATGCAGTGAATACAGCTCTAGCCATGTAGAAGAGACTGTTAGCAAACAAGTCTTCAAGAGCTTCCATCCACCCTACCTCTGCCACCCCCACCTCGCCCATCGAAGTTGGGTCATTTGGCCATACCTCTCTTGGAGTCCATTGCTTCTTGTCTCATATCTGAGACTGTAGGTCTTGAATACAGAAAAACCTAGGCCCCTTGTGTAGGACCTGTCACCATGGGTGATTTAAGGATGAGGACAGCTGAGAAACATGTGTGGCATTCTAGACACACGGCCCTCCTTCCAGTCTGTAAATTATGGATATTGGTTTAAAGAAGCCTTTGTCTCTTAAAATAAGTTCTCCATGTTCAGGATTAGAAGCAGCTGGAAGTCTCCGGGCTGGGTTGAGGTCTCAGATGTGCTTTTGTCTATGTGTGCAGTAGGCATGGCAAACACCCTGAAATGAACTGCATACCTGTCTTGCCAGCAAAGCCACATTCTCAGGTGTCCATCCTGAAAGAGAGGATGCTGGGCTCTCAAGTCAGACTCAGAACTTCCACAGGGTTCACCATTGGGAAGCCCACTGTGTACCCGTCCCAACATTCTTAGCCCACCTTCCCCTGGGCAGGCAGGCTGCAAAGATTAGAAACATTCAGGATGAGTTCTGACATTGGAGTGTGTGCTCTTGGTACTTTATTAACTGGTTCAGTTTAACGAAGGTTGGATGCCTCTGGGACACACAGTTGTTGTCTGGCAGTCACCAGATGCTACTCTCTGCTACAGATGGCTCACTGTGGAGTGTGGTAGCATGGACTTCAGTGATTATTACCAGGAGCAAAAGTTATGCCTTTCCCCAAAGTATATCAATTATCTTCTTTAGGACCTTTGTTGTTGTTTTATCTCAATCACATTTAGTGTGTGTGTGTGTGTGTGTGTGTGTGTGTGTGTGTGTGTGTGTGTGTGTGTGTGTGTTAAGGGGACATGTCTAGATCATATCATAGTTTTCTGTTACATCAGAGTTTCAAACATATAATTAAGGAGTAACCCTGGATTCATATCCTTGTAAACTCTCCCTCAACCTGCAGTTAAATCCCAGGCTGGCTGTCTCCAGGGCATAGCTGGAGTCAGTTTGGCTTATGCGAACACCATCTTCCCCATGTGGGTGCACAGTAAATACTTTTCTGGAATTGCCTTCCAGGTGTCCATTATACCCCAGGTCTGCAGTATATGAAAGGACAGAGTGCAGGAGAGTGACAGGCAATTATGCTAATTATGGGCCTAAGTGGAACTTGTTTTCACTATGCGCCCCCTCCATGTGAATTACCAAGTAAAACTTTCACAAGATATTCCCTCCTAGGAAGGCAGCTGCGCCGATGAGCGTCTGGTTCTGTTCTTCCCGGGCCTTGGCTTTCAGTTTAAATGTTTGAGCTTTGGGAATGGAGGGTATGGCTGGTGAGTTACTTGGGTGAAACGCTTTGGCCTTCCCTTTGCCGGGCACTTGAATGGTTGATGGTCCATTTTGTCTCCCCTTCAGGTGTAGAGAGAGAATGTGTCTGTAAGGCTGCGCCAAGGCCTGTTTTGTATATCCTTGTAACAGACAGAACATGAAGAGATGATCACCACAAAACCAATAACGGTGTATCAGTCTGCTTACCCCACATTCGTTCTTCCGTGGCAGTGTACAAAGGTGGTGTCTTTCTTGCTCGTGTTCTGTTTCTGTCTGGTAGGTCTGGTCTGTGTCATCAGCCTCCTGGTCCAGGCCAGAGAAGCTGAATCAGCTCTGTCTCAAAGGGAAGGAAAAGAGCCCTGGAGAAAGCAGGTGCTGGTCCTTAACCTTCCGCTCAGTGCTCGGGACACAGCTTCCTTCCCCCGGGTGCATTTTATCAGAGAGCTCAGATCCAGGCTGACATCAGCAGGCTAAGGAGGTGCTGTGCTCTTGGAAAGAAGGAGAAACAGATGTTCTCTGAGTACATGGCTAGGCAGGACCGATTTCTCTGGATTTGGCTTGGTAAACCAGAAATCATTTGTGCTGGCCATCAGAGCCTGAGGCATGCCATTGCACACAAATGGTAGAGTGTCACATGTGCTTTTCTCTGATGCTCATTGCTACACAAGTGACCAAGAATCCTTGGGGTCAGGGGCATGGTCTTTAGCAGGAGCTTGTGGAGGAAGCTCGTTGTTTCCCATGTTTCTTATTCCCATAGACACATTCCTTCCCACGAGTATTTCTTCTGGGAGAGTGGGTAAGTCTGTTCCTTCTACCAATCTCAGCAGAATTAAAAAAAAAAAAATAAGTCAACATATAAAAGATCGAATTAGCTTCAGAATTTGCTTGCCCCAAAACTTGGGAATGTCCTATCCCCATTAAAACCTGGGATATAACTTCTATTGCAGTCTTCAGATATATATTGTCAGGTAATAATTGTTTACATTACAGGCTATGGTGGGGTTCTTTTTGACATACGCATATAATGTGGAATGGTTAAATCCAGCTAACATATTTGTGACTAGCCCTGTTTTTTGTTTTTGTTTTTGTTTGTAAAGGATTTGAACACATTCTTTCAAAAAAAAAAGATATATTTATTTATTTTATGATATGAGTACACTGTAGCTGTCTTCAGACACACCAGAAGAGCGCATCAGATCCCATTACAGATGGGTGTGAGCCACCATGTGGTTGCTGGGAATTGAACTCAGGACCTTTGGAAGAAGAGTCAGTGCTCTTAACCTCTGAGCCATCTCTCCAGCCCCTGAATGCATTCTCTTATTATTTTAACTATTCCTTTCTCTGACTGAACTTTGTTTGACCAACAGCCTTCTTTACCCCTATCCCTACCCCTCCCCAGCCCCTGATAATTATGACCTACTTCCATGATTTCTACTTTATTAGATTCCAGGTTCATGTGAAATACCGTTTATTTTATTTATCTAAGTGTTTGTAAATGATACAATCTCCTGCCCCTTCCCAAAGCTGGCTAGTATTCCACTGGGTCTGTTTCTCCACTGGAAACGTGATTAAACATTAAGAATAATGTATTCTTGCCAGTGTAATGAAAGAGTTTCAGAATAAACTAAAGACTGTCCTTTATTTGCCCGCTGTTTGGTCACTTATTACATGTCAGTCATTACAAGGGAGCTTCAGGAGAGGCAGTGAATAGCAGCCCTGCCCCTGAAGCAGCTACATTGTGGTGCATGCAGGAGGTCACTGACAAGCTGTCATTCACTCCCTTGTCTATTAGTTTATTCCACAAATATGAGCCAGCTGGGATACTCTCATAATCTTAGCTCTCTCTAGGGGACAGGCAAGAAGATCACCCCAAGTTCTGGCCTACATAATAAATTCTAAGCTGACAAAAGTTACCTAGGAAGACCTGTCTCTTAAAAGCTAACAGAAAAGAAACAATCTTGTTAATTTTTACATAGAGATGCCTTAGCAAAAGATATAAAGGTACTATGCTAGTGGGATTGTCATCTCACTGGGGCATAGATGAGAAATAAACCAAGAAGTCAATGCACGTGATGTCCGTGGTACTTAGCTGTCTATTTGATAGAAACAAAGGTGAGTAGGCTGAGGAGTGTGGGGCTGTGTGTGTTTGGAATAGGGGTCAGGTAAGCCTTGATGAAAAGGTGGCCTACCTGTGATAGGCAGGAGAAGGTAAGGAGATTTTTTGCCCCAAAGGCTGTTGAAGATTAATGGAACAGAAGGCAGAGATGGAGACACCAGAGGGCAGCTCATATATCTGTGTCTTTACCTTTCTCTCTGGTGGTTTAGCTAATGTGTTACACACTTGTAAGCTTTTCATGATATAGACACAACTGGTGATGCCCCCAAAACAATAGTGGTGATTATAGCTATTGGTCACATATCCTGCCTGCTGTGGAAACTGTCATCCAGACATTCCGGTTGAGCCCCCTTTGCTGTATCAGGTACATGGCCATAAATGCAGCCCCATGCCAATCTTCAAATGTATAATATTCCTTGCACAGATGTTTTGTCATCATTCTTGCTACCTCTGGACCTGGAAATGAGTGGCTTGATGGATGCCTGAAAACTTTTGAAAATTCTGCAAGTCCTGTAAATATCAGGAGCTTGTTTTTGAACCGGTCAGCGCCGGAGGTGGAGGTGGGCGTTTGGGTGGAAGTGACGCCCTTCACCCTTCACAGTGGCTGTCTTACCCAGAGAAACGGCAGCCTGCGCGCTCTTGCTGGATCCTGCTTGCTTTTGCTTTCATTTTTGGAAAAAAAATAATCAAGGGATATGGAAACTAGATTAAGCTAATTTAATTAAGGAGAGCCTGCTGGACGAAATTGCTAGACCTCTTTTGTAAAGTACTTGGTTTCTGACCCATTTGCTGTTGACCCCAGTTTTCTCTTTGATGTTGAAATAATCAGATTAGAATCAAGTGGTTATGTGGGAAACCTATAGACATAAAGATCAGGGAGTTAAAAGCTTCTCAAAAGAGAGACCAGTTTTGATTTCTCAAATTCTTACTTTTGTTTGTTTGGTTGGTTTGGTTTGGTTTGTTTGTTTGTTTGTTTTTTCAAGACAGGGTTTCTCTGTGTAGCCAGACTGGCCTTGAACTCAGAAATTCACCTGCCTCTGCCTCCTAAGTGCTGGGATTAAAGGCGTGCACCACCACGGCCCGTCAGATTCTTACATTTAAGAGCAATTTTTCCTCACCAATGAACTTAGCAGCTTGATGTTGAGATTGCTTGATCCAACAGCCCACCAACCAGCACTCACCCCATGGAAGGTCATACATTTGAATCGTGGCTGAACATGCCAACAGCAGGTAGAATAGTATATACCCCACCAGATAACCCAGGGGTATATCATACTGTTTCAGTCAGTTCATTTAATTAGTTGTGTCTTTTCTGTGGTAAAATACCAGAAAAAGACGGTTTTTAAAATAAGGTTTATTTTGGCTCAGTGTTTAAGAAAGGATATACTCCATCCCAGAAGGGAATCTGTGTTTAGAAGACTGAGGTGGCTTGTCAAACTGTGTTTGCTGTCAGCAAGTAGGAGACAGACAGGAAGTAAAGCTACCCTGAAAATAACTCAAGACCCACTGCCCAGCGCCCATAACACACTTCTTTCAGTGAGGCTTTACCTCCTACATGTTGCTTCTTAATCTTCCAAACTGAGGCCATTAGCTGGGGAGCAAGTGTTTCAAACATGTGAGCCTGTGGGGGACATTTCACACTCAAACCATAGGCCCCTTCTTGAAGGTTTACTTAAATTGTTGTTATTGTCGTTGGGGGAGGGACTGGCAGTGACAAGATGCAAGCCATGTGCTTTAGTGGGAAAATGGGGTAGAGTTTAAAGTGAGGCTTCCTGAGATTGGAGTCCACCTGGGAAAACTTAGGCAAGGTTATCTCTGAATACCTTCTTTCAATGTCTAACCAGGGCAGCTGTATGCCTGTCAGAATATGTAACTGGGATCAAAGCAAGATAATGTGTGCAAAGAAGTGAGCATGTGTTGGCCTGGCATCGTTATAGGTGGCTCCTTAGCAAGTCCGTGGCAGGAGCAGTTGTTCTCTGTGTTTCCTGACCTCTGGAGGTCCACCTCCCCAACTGGCAGCTTGTAGGCTAGATGTGGCCAAGAGAAGTGTTTGGGCAAACCAACACCATGTTTCAAAACTGTTCAGAATTTGTTGCCAGAATTTAAGAATCAGATTTTTACAGGAAAGTCTGGGTTTCTGGCTTTATTTGAAAATTGAGAGTCTGGCAACCCAGATGCCTCCCCCTCCTTTCCCAGAGGGCCAGCAGTCAGCAGGAGCTGGCAGCTTCCCCTACATAGAGAAGAGTACACTAGGCTATTTTTCCTACTGATGTACCTGCCTAGACACCTTGAGCTCCTGAAGTATCGTCACTACTCAGTATAGACATTAGGCTGAACTTGGAACAGATTTTCTGTGTGTGGGATTGGTACTCTGAAAGTCTACCTACAAGCTTCGAGATGTATGTGTGTGGCTCTAGTTTAAGAAGGCAGACATCTCTGGGCTCCTCTGAACTCTAAATTGTTAGCATGCCTGAGGAGAGGCTGTCTCTTTGGTTGAGATTGCTGCTGTGGCAGCAACTAATTGGCAGTTATATTTAGGAAGGGTGTGGGGACAGTGGGTCGGGAAGAAAATGAGCCTCTGTAACCAGGTGTACAGTCTGACCACAGGCTCCCAAGCTTGTGTTGCATGGGGAAACATAAATGGCTGTGATTATGAATGGGGGAAATCAGAGCAACATAACCAATATAGTGAGGCATGCAAGTGACTGTGGGATGTAGCCAGGAGCAAAGACAAAGTTCAGGTGACACCATACAAGCAAGGAAGTCCATTACAAATGCCCTGGGGACAGAATCAGTGCTCTTGAGAAAGCTGGACGGTTTAAGTGGTGTTTCTTTTGTGCACGTTTTGCCTGATCTTTATCAAAACCTATTAAACGTGTCACAACTAAGTAACCTATCAGATGATATGCTGGTTCAGTGAACCGCCTCCTTAAGATTTAAGATTCAGGATGCATTTTTGAGGTACATATTTGGTGACTACATGCCAAAGATTTCCTTGATTTTTTTCTTCCTAAGAGACAAATTCATGTCCTTGTGTCTTTTGGATGAAATTCACTTAAAGGGGAAAAAGCCCACATTTGATCTGTATTGTTCACATTGCGATTTAAGAGACTACATTTAGCTATGAGTGACATTTACAATTTTATAAGCTGTTTGCTTCTTACATTTAACCCAGATTAGTTCAACCAGGTACATCAGGATTTTTTACAAGATCTCTTTAATGGTTACTTGGATTTGTTTTTTTTTTTTTAATTCTCAAGATATCAAGTTTTGCTTGGTTTTAATAAATATTTGAATATGCTGTCATGGATGTGAGGCTGTGTGTGTTCATGCTAGTTCACAGCCAATGTCCATTCCTCTGAGTGAACAAGTACATAATCACAGTTCTGTCATTTGATAGCGGTCTTATGTAACCACTTAATTTTTATTGCCAGAGTGTCAAGTCATAAAAAGTGTCTATACTGTGCTCAGTAAAAGAGCCAGACCTCTCCTAGACATCTTTGTGGTCATTGTTCCAGGATGCCAGTGTTAACTTGGGACTGAGAGAAAATTCTGCTCAGCAGAACCCATGAGGCAAGCCTCCCTGCAGAGTGCAAAAGAGAACTGATTGTCCTGTGGTTCTGCCTTAGGCTTTTGTTGAGGTCGCTGCAGCTTACGGAATTGTGCCAGAGCGACTTGAAAAGATGTTAAGCTACACTAACTGTCACAGGGACCATGATGTGACAACTAGAGCTCTGTGTTGTTTCTAGGTTCTAGGATTTATGCTGAGGGCTTGCTGTGCATTAATGCTTGCAGCTTTCTTAGCAACCCAGAGAGGGTTGCTGACTCTCCTGTACTTACGAGCAAAGAATTGGAGGCCCAGAGGCAGTAAATGACTTTCTCATTTGTACAAAATTTGGCATATTGGCAAATCGATTGAATTTGCTCTCACCCCAGTCTGATGGACACTTTTCATTCCATATCTGTCTCCCCTCAAGGGCAGATGCAGAAAACTGTCACAGAAAAAAGTCACTGATCGTTCTTGAGTTGGGTTGGTAACTAAAGTCTTGATTGGTAGGAGAGAGTCATTGAAAGTTCTTCTTGTGGTCCGCTAACTTTTTAACAGTTTTATTCAACTTATCATAAAATACATTATACTTCCCTGTTATCTTGAAGAACATGCACTGGGTGTAATTTAAATATCTGTGCATCACAGTGACTCTCTAGGAAGCATAGAGCCTGCCCTTCTCTGCCAAAGGAGTTCTCGAGTCAATTGCACTTGAGAGTTCACAAATCTCTAGTTTTTGTGGTCTTTTGCCTCCTAATGGACTATCTGCTACTATGGTAGTTTCAGTACAAACTTCCCTCTTAATTTCTGTTTCCTCTTACAGCCAGCCCTCTGGATCCATTGTTCTCTCTCCATAGATTCAACCAACCACTGATCACATATTCTCAAATACAAAACGTTCTACAAAGCACTATATAGTTAGATCGGTGGTGGTTGGAGATTGTGTTTGTACTTGAACACATGAAGACCTATGTCTGTGTGATCATTCTTTAAACAGTACAGTGTAACAACAATTTATGCAGGCTTTCCATTCTGTTAAGTTTTCTAAGTCATTAAGAGCTGATACACCACACCGAAGGATACTGGAGGGTGTACCCTATGCAAATTCTACTCCATATGCAAATCGTACTCCTTATAAGGGCTTGGGCTTTCATAGAACTGGGTACCTGAGGATGTCTGTTCTGAGACAGAATAGCAAGTAACAGTAACCAGGGTTTTGTCACTCAAAAGGAGCTTGAGTTGCCCAAGGGAAGAGGAGAAAGCTGGCTTCCTGGATGCAATTTCTTTTTTCTTTGTCTTTTTCTTTTTTCTTTTTTTCCCCACCTGCTTTTTTCTCCTTTTTTTTTTTTTTTCTTTTGAGAAAGAACTGATCAGTAAGTCAGTTAAAATCATGCAGGTGGATCCAGGTATTTTGAAGGAAGTTCTCTTACTTTCTGTCTAACCCCTTACTATACCTGTAAGGACAAGTACTCACTAATTCTGCATCTTTCTTTCCCCTGTTTCCAACCCTCAGTGTCCTTTGCTTGCTTGATGACTTGACTCTGAGATGGTAGAAAGGCCTGTTTCCTGGATTGCCTTGGAAGGAATTGTCGTCATTGTGTTGGGTACAGTGAGGCAGGAGGGCCCAGAGGTTCGACTAACATTGTCATTGTCAGTGTATTCCTTGGTGCAGAAGATTTTGAGTGGAAGAAACAAGCAAGTCTCGGGCCATCTGTTTGCATCTCTGCACACAAGGAGGCTTTTTTGAGGCTGGGTTCCAACCTGTGTCTCCTTGAAACAATCCGCAGGTAGGTGTGCTGGGGCAGAGTGGAGGCTTCAGACACCTACATAGTCTCTGTTTTGCAGGTAAGGAACAGGAAGTTAGATCTTCTTTCAGCCCTAGGGTTTCTTCGACTATGCTCAGAAGCATAGAGAGTGAAACAGAACTTAAGCAGAAAGTCAGGGACCAGTATTTTGCCTAGAGAGGGACTTCATTTTTATTTGCACTTGTTGGTCCCAGTTCTGAATTGGTCCTTCACATCCCAAGGCATGGAACATTTAAAAAAGAAAAAGAAAGTCTTCATCACTGTTCTGAAATGTACATTCATCCATTCATGGTACCTAAGTCCTTTCAGTGAATGTAAATTAAGCACCTGTTGAACTGTCCTGGGGTTGCTCTTGCATCCCAGGTTTTAAGGGAAGTCCCTGTTAAGTGTGTCTGCTTGTCTTTCCCTCCTATTCCGAAAAGACATTTAAGTACAGTGCCACATCCCCGCACCAAACCAGTCAAAGAACACAGCCTCTAGCAGGAGCCCCTCATTCCTTCCAGCTGTGCTGTCCCTTCTCAGCACAGTTGGTACATCCTCTCACCTATCTTGGCTTTTTCATCCTGCCTGCCTGACCCTCTTATGCTGTGAGTTTGATCAAAGGCACAGTTAGGAAAAAAGTAACAGTGTCAACCAGCCAGACCCCTCTGGAGCTCCCAGGGACTGGACCACCAACCAAAGAGTACGTATGGAGGGACCCATGGCTCCAGCAGCGTATGTAGCAGAAGATGGCCTTGTAGGACATCAGTGGAAGGAACAGCCGTTGATCCTGTAGGGATTCGATGCCCCAGTGTAGGGGAATGCCAGGGTGGGAAGGCGGAGTGGGTAGCTGGGGAGGGGAGCACCCTCATAGAGGCAGGGAGAGGGGGCATGGGATAGGGGGCTTCGGGAGGGGAGACCTGGAAAGGAGATTAACATTTGAAATATAAATAAAGAAAATATCCTATTAAAAAAGGGGGGGATGGAGAGCAAGCCACGGTTGCAAATCTTCAGATGAACAGAAATTTGAAGTCACCTTCATGATTTCATGTGTAAAGCATGGCCCAATGCTCAAGTCATTTGTTTCTTCTTCCTTTGTGGCCTAGGCTAGCCTTTAACTCGCTATGTACCTGAGGAATGCCTTATTCTACTGACCCTCCTGTGGCCATATCCCAAATGCTAGAATTATACAAGAGTATCAAGCTGTAGGGTCATCTGTTTATTTTTGACAGTCTCCCTGAAGAGTTGCTATCCTTGAGTGAAACCTGGGTCACACAGTCCTTTTGCAACACAAATCTGCTGGAAATCGCCACATTTGTTTAGTTTCTAGTTTTCCAAGCCTTAAAGAGGTTTGTTTTTATCAATACCTATCCTGTTGGCCATTATTCCACAGAAAGGTTTTTCTCCATAGTGTCAACTTCAGACTCCATTAGAAGCATCCACGGCCTTTAGAAGGGACACTAGGGAGTTTAGCTTCCCATGATGCTCGATGAAGCAGGGCTGGACACTCAGAATATTAAAGAGCAGCCTTGTAGAACCTGTTGTTCATGGTGTAGATTTCTGAGGCATATCTAAAAGATTCAAGGCAGCCACATTAGGAGGAAGAAGAGATCTTGCCTTTCATATCCTTAGTCTGTGCTGAGCAGGCCTTGACCTCAGATCTCTCTGCACTTGGCCCCTGATCTTGACAAGAGTGATTTGCCTGGATTTGTTGTGTGTGAATATGGGCCAATGGGATTTTGCTGTAGGGCAGGAAGAGCCCTCATGAATGGAACCTTCCACATCTGTTCATCAGAAGAGAGATCTCCCTTGTTCTTGTTTGTTTGTTTCCCATTCTGAGTAAATGGCAATTTATTTTCTTTGGTTGGTTTTTAGGTCAAGGGGTCTCTCTGGGTGGTCCGGGACATGACATGTAAAGTGATGATTTAGGGTCCCTCTTGTCTTTGTAACAATACTGAGCTCCAGTGACTACAGATCTGGCAAAGGCTCTCTGTCTGCTAATGAGGGTGGTGCATTCTTCTCATAATTACTTAGGCCATTCAAAGCAGCCCAGGGAGGCAGCCACTTTCCCTGGTGCAGCTTTACTCATGGCCTTGAGATTTCTGAGACCAGCTCACAGCACAGCGTATAGCATTTTTCAAAGTGCATGTCCTTAATTTTGAGATTGAAAGCAGCCAGGCTGATGTTCAAGGTCCTGTATGGATACACTTTTTGAATCTTCTATTTTGCCATAAGAGAATTCAAAAACCCTGAGGAAGAATTGCCCAATATACTATCTGTTGCAAGTTCAAGGACTTCTATGTTCAGGCTGCCTTGAGTTCTGCAAGCAAAGTGGCCCTTTCTGAACTTTGTTCTGTTACAGACTTGATGAGACTCTCGATAGTGTCATCTGCAGTATAAAAAAGCCACACACTGGCTTGTCTTCAAGGGGTCAAAGGAATGAGTAGGGAGGCCTGCTTTTCTTAAATGTGTGAGCTGAGTTTTGAGACCTAGCCCTGAGGTCCCCACTGTGTGCTGTCTCCTCTTTTATTACAGTGATTCACAGCAAGTTACATTCTGCCTGGGCCCTCGTTTCATGGAAAAGAAAGAAGGAGGCTTAGAGTTTGGGAGTGGGAGGCAGGACTAGAGAGTGTGTATAGACCAGCCTCAGCGCTTTGTTGCATAAACATCGTTCTGTAATTTGCTTTTCATAGATAGTCTGTGCCCTGTTTTTCTCTGCCCCTGCCCCTAGCCAGATTAATGAAACCAAAAAATCATTCCCATAAGGGAAATAACCTTCCCAGTTTCTGCTGGTAAGGCTGAGACTTAGGTACTGAAGTCTCCTGCCAATGAGACTTTAAGGAAGACTTTGGCAAATTCTGTGTTTGCCTGTCCTATAGGAGTGCCTGCGAAATACTCTGATATATTCAAGTTGCTTTCACAAGTATTTGTTGAGCACTTGTTAACATCAGAACTGTGCTTGGTACACAATGGTGAGTGATAGCCGTACGTATTTATGGTATGCTTATTGTTTGCCAGACGTCATATTAAGTGATTTTCTTGCAGCACTACACTTAATTTTGAGCAGATAACATAAAGTAGGTATTATTTGCTCTCACAGATGATGGAAAAACCCTCTGCCCAGAGAGGTTCAGTAACTGGCTGAGGTCGCATAGCCAGGGTGTGGTAAAACCAGGACTGGAACCCAGCGGTCCATCTCTAATGCCTATGTTTTCACCATGAGGTCCTAATCTCTGCCCTCCGGAAGCTCCAAGTCCAGTGAGGGCATAGACAGAAGTGAAGCAAGCATCAAGCCAGTGTCCAGGAAGAAAAGGGGCACATCAAGAGAAATAAGCTAAGAGAGTGTGGCTGAGGAAACCAGAAGAGAGGGGCTCTGTGAGGGTATGCGATCTAGAAAAGCCAGCTATGTGCCATGTACGGTGCCCCCTTCTGCAATAAGAAGATGACATTTGTAAGCTTGGAAACCAGAAAATCCCAACCCTAGGGCCTCTGAATAGCTTCCCTGTCAGCAGTGAACGTGGTTACGGGTAAGGGAACTTCTAAGCTTAAAAAATATTCATAATCTGTCTAAAAAGGAATCCTTAGCTGCCTGGTGGATTTAGTGTGTTCTCATTTTATTACATATGTTCAAATTTATAAACATGAAAGAGAGCCAGTCTTTTCAGTGCCCACAGCAGGCCTCATTTCTCAACCCCTCTCTCCACTCCCAAATGTGGGAAAACAGAAGGAAGGAGTTTTTTGAAGTCGTGCCTCCAAATATTCCCTTCGTAGTCTTTTATGAGGCTTGCTTCTTTCAAACCTGACATGCATTCATAAAACACAATGTTCTTCTGCCTTTATATACTTAAAATCAAAAGATAGAAGGCACTCGTAATTCTGCGCAAAGAAACCCTCAAAAGAACCCTGACATTACAGATGCTGGCCCTTGCTGTTCTGGGCAACATTAATGTATGCTAATTTATTTTGTTGTTTGTAACAAAACAGGACTACCAAAAAGCTTTCTGATTGCTCTTAACTATAACTTTAGATTGTATGTAGGAGGCAGAGTGTGTGTGTGTGTGTGTGTGTGTGTGTGTGTGTGTGTGTGTGTGTGTGTGTACATGAAAACTTACATATACAGGTTCGTATGTGACATTTGTATACGTATGGCGTCTAAAGGACATCCATGGGTGTCCTTCATTAGACTCCCTTCTCCTTGGCTATTACCCTATCACTGGGCCCTGGAGCTTTCCGATTTGGCTCTACTCACTAGCCAGAGTTCTCGGGCTCCCACTGTTTCTACCTCTCCTGCCCTAGGATTACAAACATGCATTTTACTTTGTTTTGTTTCTGTTTTTCCCTGGATTCCAGGGATCAGATGCAAGTTCTACATGGAAAGCCCTTTATCAACAGAAGGGTCTCCCCAGCCTGAGGCAATATTCTTTAAACTTTTAGAAACAATACTACCTGTATTATTAAAGAAACGACTCTTGCCTATCTGTGGAACACTTTACATCCTGACACACATTGGCTGTTTCCCCAAAATGTACAGTAGGATTATGTTCCCTTTTAATTTGCATGCCTGGTTAACAATGCCACCAATCTCAGCTATTCCTTTATAAATGGAAATTAATTAAACAAGGAGCTTGCCAGTGTAAGCATATCCTTCTAAATATAGATTTCTGCTCTGTAACCCTGTCTAGGGGGGAAAATTCCCTTTTATTAGAAATGGCTGATCTCACTTCAAAGCATCATGAGAAGACCGACTTCTTTCATTTTAATACAGAGCCTTTCTGAGCCTCAAGGATGCACCTGGCTACAGGCTCTCTGCAAGGCCATCCTACAGTGAGTGGCCACAGGGGTCAGAGCTGTCCCAATGGACATAGCTTTTTCTAAGCTCTATGTATTGTAAGGGGCTAATTTGTTTATCAAAGGGAACTCAGAACCTCTTTGTGATTTCCTACAGTGCTGAAGGCACTTTGTATTATTACAGTTTTTAAACATCTGTTTTTAAAAAATTCTTTGGAGAAAGGAGTTATTATGTGTTTGCTACATAGACTACCTTTTTTTTTTTTTAAGTTCTCCTAGCTAGACTTCCAGCCTCCCCTCTTCCTTGATACACTTATGACTTTAACTACATTAAGAGGATGGTCACATCTATCATGTCCCATCTCCCTTTTTGCAAAATGATTTAGTAAAGTAAAAGCCAGACCTTCAAAACCGAATGTTTCCCATACATCCAGAAAACAAGACAGGCGCAGTCTCCAGGAAGAGCAAGCAAGCCCTCTGCATTTGCAGATGAGAATTCATTCACGGTATTGAACGTCTCCATCGCCAAATTGTAAATTTGGGAAGTTGGCTCCCAGACTCCCCAACTCCTTTTACAAGCGCACTCTGGACCCTTTCCCGGGTCTCAGCAAACGCACCCCCCCATTCATTTCCTGCTGGGTTCCCAAAAGCTTTCTGCTTCCTTTCTGCCAGTTGAATATGTTTGCTCCTAAATGGAAACAGTTTCCAGAAAGCATTCACAGCAGTGCCTGAGTAAGGGAGGATTCGTGGCCTGCTGTGCTGTCTGGGCAGGTCTGCTTGAAGCCTTCTCATCTCTATGCTGGGCCACCACACTGCATTCTGGACCCTTGGCCAGCTGCTCTGTTTCTGCACTTCTAGTTTTCAGTTATTTGAAGTGCTACAATCCACTTTCTTCCATCACATTCCCATGTTCCTAGGAAAAACCATGGGCTCTTTCTCCTAGCAAAGAATCACCACATATTTTATCTGCTAATTGATGCTTTCTATGTGTGGATGTGCATTATGCATATATATGAATACATACATGGATATATGAACATGTATGAGCAGCTATTGTTATTGATAACTTTAAAAATAGCTTTATTTGTTTTTGTTTTTTTTTTTTATATAAAGTTCTTTGGGAGTACCCTCTCATGTTGCCTCTAAATAATAAGAATTCCTCCTCATCAACTGTGTCTGCCTTTATTTTCTTGTCATATCTCATTAGCTAGAACATCTTGTGCTTTCCTAAGACCTAACTTTCATTTAGACACATACCACTGAGGTGTGAGTAAATCGCAGTTAACACTTGGGTCCCAAAGTAGTATGCTTCAAGTTATATCATTAAATATAAAAGCTGTGGCCTTACAGAAGTAACTGATCTCCATGCAAATTCTAGAGAGCATATCTTCCTTAGACAGGTATCACCCTCCAGAGACAGCGACAACATTCTGAGACGACAGTCAATGCATTTCTGCAATACAGATACTTCCTCGATGCTGGATACCACATTAAGAGGTAAAGTTTCCGAGTAAAGCACTAGGTGTTTGGTTTGAGATACTGTGTTGTGCCTCTGTGCTGGCTGCACAGGTGCAGTAGGGTATGGGCGTGATGTAGTCACAGATTTCTGTTCCCCTAGTTATAACTAACGAAGGGCTACCACCACCAAGTAACTCTATCCTGAGAAGGGAAAATCTGTTCACACAGCAACAAGACTAATGTAAAACTGGACAAAGAACCTGAATGAATAATAGGTCTCAAAAACCAAAAGAGGTCAGATTTCACTGAACGGTTTAATCAAACTCTCTGAAAACTGGCCCTTCTGCAAAGTCCATTTTGTTGCTGCAGAGACTTAAGGCTGAGGAGCCAGAGAACCTATTAGGCATGGTCACAGGGTAGTGATAAATCTAAACCTTTCTGGATGACCACTCTGTACATTTAACTGCAGAATATGCTGGCGTGTCACTGTGATGAATTCAAAAGTCTCTCATTGATGTGTCAGTAAATGGAATGTATAAAGTTAAATCTAAAATGACTCTACGTAAGAGGGGGTGGCTGAGTGCATACCTCATGAGTGTCTTGTTTGCTAACGCTCTCTACTGGGGATTAGTGAGTGTTTTCAAAAGGTGAGAGAGTGGACATTTCAGGTCGGTGAGCTATTACACATTTATCACAGTTTCTTGGCTCTCCCAGTGAAAGAAGAAAAAAAAAAAGCCTTTGACAAAACAAAAAACCAAGTGGGTGTGGCTGTGCTCCAATCAAAACTTTATTTCTGGAAAACAGAAATTTGAATTTCATAGAATTTCACACATCACAAAGTAGAATTATTTGGGTCATTTAAAAGCTCACAAGCCTCATTTAAAAAATGGCCCTGAGGCCAGGTTTGACTCTTCAACCTTAGATCATCGTCCCTGCCCTCTGTGTAGAAGTAGGTTTAAACCTTGGAATGAATATAGAGATGTGTGTTCAGCTAATTCTTCAAACTGCCCTTACTGGGGGGTGGGGGGTACATTTATTTTCCAAACCCGAGAGAGGCTGCTCCTGAACGACAGCCCCAGCTAGGATAGTGGGATTGATAGATATCATCTTTGTTCTTGGCATTCTGATGAGGTAGCATAGGAGTAACAGGAAAGATTATTATATGGTATTCTCACAGCATGAAAGATGTGTTAGTCTCACCAGGAGCTGCGCCTTTCCCTGCTAGCGTCTTAGAGCCCAGGGCTGAGTATGTTTTGTAGTGATTGGCTTGCTTTTAGGTCATAGGGTGGAGGTCTTGATTCCACTCTGCTGTGTTGGAGGCGACTCAGAGACCACAGAGCACTAAGTGAGCCCAGTGTCTTTTTCATCTGGCGCCATCTGACCGCCCACCCCTCCCAAGTGCACATTTTGATCCTCTGAAGCTTGGCAAAGCTTTAGTCAGCTGATCTCTGCTTCTTAGAAATAAGAATTATTGGGCATGTGTGGGGGGGCTCCAAGCTCTGGCTCCAAACTAGTTCAGAAGGCAAAAGTCTCATCCATGTCTGAACAAGACTGAAAGGAGGATGCTGGAGCCGAGGTAGAGTCTCCTCAGGGAGAAAATACATTGACAGTGGATCCCTGGAACCTTCTCCCCGTGATGTGAGTTCTCTAGTCTCTCATGCCAAGATCCCTTGTCTGATTCCCACAGCATCTCTCACTGGCTGCTGTCCCTGGGGGACATGCCTAGACTCAGGCTTTCTGGTCCAGTTTTGCCAAAGCTGGAAGTATCACCACTTTGTGAAAATAGTCCCATGTCTTACTATCCGTGCAGGGCTATACCTGGAACTCACTGAGCGTGCTTCTAAGGAAGAAGCAGATCATGCTCAGGCCCCTTTTGATGTTCCCTCATCTTGGTCCCACAAGTCAGTACTCCTCCCTGTTCAGTACATAACCCTTTTTAGATTCTGCTCTGCATTTCCCAGTAGGAAGCGCCCCTTTGCGGGGTTTCTCGTTCTCTTCCCATGCATGGCCTTGTGCCCGAGCCCCCTTCTGCAGCTTGCTGCATTTCATTCAGTACTGTGGTTGGTTTCCTCACCATGGTGGTGCATGTCTATCTGCCTGAATGCTGATGCTACTCCTGTCTGTTCCCCCTTTCTTTCCCACTTCCTGCCCAGAACTCCATCTCCAGTCCCCAGGCTGACCAGAGAGAACCCTGCAGAAGAAGAGAAGAGAGGAAAATGAGGTTGGGATACTTGCTCTCAGTGTTGCTCTGCAAAAATGTTTTTTAGGATAACTGCGGGTAGGGAGAAAAGTTCACTCCCCCACTCAAAATGTATTCTGCAGAACACTTTAGCTCTCCTTTGTTTTCGTAATTATCAACATACAAGGTTTTGTTTTATTCAGAGATACAGTCTTATCAAATTTCCCACACTGGTCTGTAGCTCAGATCTTCCCGCCTCAACCTCCCTACTGTGAGAGCTCAGGACACCATGGAACACCATGGGACACCATGGGACACCATGGGACACCATGCTAGCTGCTTGCTCTCCATTGAATCAGCTTCTAGTTGCTGGTACAGTTCCCATTCTGTTCTTCATGGGAGTCCCCCTGCTCCCACTCTGCAAGGCAATCTGACTATAAAGTGTGCCATCTTCTCACTGTGGGGCCTACACTACACAGAGGCTGTGATCTGTGTGTGTTCACACAAACCTCTCGCACTGAAAGCTGACAGTGTTCTCATACTAATTAGCAAATGGGGCCTTTGTGGGGTAACGATGTTATAAGGGTGCTATCCTTATGAAAGAGGCCCAGGAAGCTGCCTTGTAGCTTCCCTCATGTGAAAACAGCAAATAGGACGCCTTCAGAAACCTGGGAGCAGTTCTTTACAAGACACAAAAGCTGCTGGTGACTTGATCTTGGACTTGCCAGCTTCCAGAATAATGAAAAGTGTTGTTGTTGTCATTGTTGTTGTTGTTGTTGTTGTTGTTGTTGTTGTTACAATACTCTGAATGGACTGAAGCTATGGATAGAGCTCTTTCCTCTCCCCCTCTTCCTCTTCCTCTTCCTCTTCAGGTTGTTCTAAGATGTGGTAAAACATGTATAACATAAAATTTACCATCTCCACCACTTTCAAATTATTTATTTATTTATGTCCACAAGAGGCACCTGCAAGAGACCAGAAAAGAGTGTCAGATGCAAGAGCAAGAATTACAAGTGGTTGTGAGCCACCCAGTATGGGGGTTGGGCACACAACTAGAAGTCTTGCAAGAGCACCAAGAGTTCTTAACCTCTGTGCCATCTCCCAGGCTCCCCTCAGCCATTTTAGTCTCCAACTCCGGGTACATTAGAGACACTGATACTGTTGCACAGCCGTTGCCTCTATCCACTTTTGTAATATTTTGTAACCATCTCAAGCTGAATGTATATCCATCAGCTGTCAGTTCCTACTCATCTCATGACCCTGCTGTGGCATTGCCGTTCTACTCTCTGTCTCTATAACTGCATGCAACTCTGTAACAGCAAACTCTGAGCTGCCCCCTTCCTGGAATGTAGCATTGGTAGCTTTTTGACCGGCTCATTTGCACTTAGCATCACAGCCTCTGTGCTCAGTTACGTTGCTGTGTGTGTTAGCATCTCCTTCCTCCTGAAGGTTCAGTTTTACTCTCATGTGATGTATCACACTTCATCTGTTCACTAACTGATGAATGTTTGAATTGCTTCCACCCTTAGGCAATTCTGAATAACGATGCTCAGAATTGTGGGTGTGCAAATATTTCTTCGAGAACCTACTTACAGTCTAGAAGGAGGTACATTTCTAGAAAGAGACTTGCCGGAGCACCTAGTAAGTCTCCTCTTATTTTTGAGGAAATGCTGAATCTTTCATCCTGCAGTATTTGTGTGTTTGCTTTGACCAGAAAGACTTCTGCTCATGTTCACCTTACGTGAGAGTCTGCATCAAAGAGCCTTACCTTAGCTACATGTGTGAGGTCAGCCGGCTTACCACGTGGTTTTGTCTTGTCTCATTTTGTTACATATTTTGATGCTGGCATTATTTTAAGTGAAATATATTGCAGGCACTCTACATTGTACTTGTGAAATCTGAAGCTGTTTTCAGAGGAGATGTGTAAATTACAGATACGGACTCAGTTAAATGACACACTGGGCATTTCAACTGCTACACTTAACAGGCTCTGCAAGTACCCTCTCACTTTAAAAGACTCTTCTTAGTATTTCACAACCATCCAGCCTATTTAAAGCCTGTCAGTGTCCTTTCAAGCTTAAAACTGTCTGTGACTTTAAATTTGAAGACTTTTATTATCTAATATCTATCTGTTCATAAATTAGGTATAGGTGCTGAGGATATATTAGTAAATTAGCATATTGTGGCAGACTTGTGACTTCTTTTCATGTGGGGAGACCCTGTTTGACTCAGCATTAGTAAGGTAGATTAGTAAGAGAGACATTGATCAGTTTAGTATTGTATCATAACTTTCCCTATTAGTCCCACATAGGACTTATCTGATGACACAATGACAGGTCTCACCCAGGAAGCACCTAATCTAAGGTACCTTTATGTACTTTATTTATCACTTTCATCAACTCAAAAGATAATAGAACTGTCCTCTTCATTTGCCAGGTATAGACAATGAAAGTCAGCGATGTGAACTCAATTAGCCGCAGTCACAGAAGTAGAAAATGAAAGAACCAGGTTTGACCCAGACACCTTCTCACTGTGTCACCCTTGCTGTGTGCATACATGCCCACACTCCTGCCTCCAGTTGTTGGGAGCCTTCACCTCTATTCTTCCATGACTTGATGAGTTAGGATTAATGGAGAGTCTCCCAAACCCGGCACAGCCATAGGAACAGCCCAGCCTAGCAGCCTGCACTTGCCGTTGTGTGGAGCTTTTTCTATGAGTTGTAGGAAACCTCTGTGCCTAGCCCCATAGACAAATGAACACAGCCTGCAGCAGATCAAGACCATAAAAGGATTTGTAGCAGGCAGCTCTGGAAGGTTCGGGCAGGTGTCCAGAACACTCTGTCCTGTAACAAGTGTAGACCTTTTCTGGAGTGTTTGTTTTAGATGTCAGAGCTGAGTGTAATTCTGGCCAGAGTTAATTCCATACTTCTCATGGGTACCTATTTATAGGTCTGAACTTATAGCTATTTTTTATCCTGCCTACATAGAGCCATAAAGGCAAGGATTGGTCATTTGATTACCTAGAGGGTAAACCTAACATATGGCAAACATATACATATATATTTATACTCATACGCGCAAGGACAAAGAACAGAGGAAAGGTTGGTTTTGTTTTCTTAACATGTTTCTGCATGTCAAATAAAAAAACAGACTGCCCAGTAGGAAAGTGAGCTAAGAATGTGATCAATATACTTGTGAAAAGTATTCAGCTTCATTAATAAAGAAGGTGCAGAACAAATGATGCTGACAGAGGTGCAGCTGTCTGATAATAGGCAGCACTGACGAGTGCATCCGCACATGCCAGCTTGGAAACCATTGCTGGGAGTTTAAATGGGAGCAGCTTTTGACAATACCCACAGACTGGAACATGCACATCCGGTTTCGGTTGTAAATTCCATACTCTTCATTATGCATATAATCATGAAAGGATACGCTGAGGCACACACACACACACACACACACACACACACACTCACACACACGGGTGTTGCTTGTGGTATATTATACAGTGAAATAAAACACTACTATGGCAATATGGCTCTTTGCTTAGAAACAAGCAAAATGTTAAATGAATGGCAATTTGGGGCTGGAAAGATGGATCAGCAGTTGAGAGTACTTGTTGCTCTTGCTGAGGACCAGAGTTCAGTCTCCAGCACCTATGTAGTAGCTCATATCTACAGTTCCGGAGATCTGGAAACTTCTTCTGTCCTTTGAGGTCACTGTATGTACGTGGTATACTTACACACATGCAGGTGAGTCACATACACTTAAAACAATAACATATCTGTAAAGTAATAATAATAATAATAATGATAATGATGATAATAATAATAATAATAATAATAATAATAATAATAATAAAAAGCCAGTATGACAACCCATCCAGGAAATGGAAAGCTCCACTCTAAAGAATGAGGGAGATCTGCAAGTGCTCAGTTGGGCAGGCTCTGCAGCAAGGGTTTGTAAGTTGTCTCATCCAGCCATGTCTGGGTACTAGCACTTGCCTTAATTCAGAAGCTCGAAGTCACCCTTCACAGTGTTGGTTAGAGGACTCTTGTTTTAGGGCTGTGCTTGGGCCTGGGCTGATGCTTATTTAAAGAAAGTTATTTCCTTGTGTGTTATGGTCATTAAGAAAGCAAACATGTTTGACGACTGTGTGAAAGTGCTGTAACATAAGATAATCACATGTAACTGGATCTGCTCTGGACAAGGCAGTTATGCGCAGCGATGCTTCTGAGATGGAAAAATAAGGAGTTACCCATCGGTGGCTGCAAGCTTCCTTCCAGTGGGAACTGTGATCTGGAGAACGCCTGAGCTCCGCCTCTCAGTGGAAATTCATCAGACAGAGTCTCATTTGAACCCAGAGTGCAGCGATGTCTAAGAGATCATTTCCTTTTAACCAGTGTTGGTTTTGGCATCTGCATGTATGTACTTATGTGCTCACATGTGTGCATGCAGATGGATATCAGAGCCTGACCTTCGGTGTTGTCCCTTAGGAATGTTCTACCTCGTGTTTGAAGTCCTTGTCAGTCACTGGGATCTGAAACTCACTGACTCAACGGCTGAACCCCGGGATCTTCCTGTCTCTGCCTCCCCAGCACTGAACTTACAAGTGCGTCCCGTCCCACATTGTCAGTGGACCACCTCCACCCCAGCCCCTTCAATGCAGCTTTTTGAGTAATAGGGGAAGTACATTTCTTTCTGGGTGTTTCCCTGGGTTGATTTTTGGTGGAAAAGAAGATTCTCTCAGTTATGGGTCAGAGGAGGATACTTAGGCTTTGCATCCTGGTATTCCTTGGGTGGTTGACTTCTGAGATTTGGAGGTGATCCTTTAAGGGCCAATACTTTAGGGACCTGTTGCTTTGCCGTCGGGTTGGCTGTAGACATGGCTTCCTCCCTGTGTAATATAGCTCTACTTGTTTCCTTATGTGTATTCCTGGGCTTATAGACCAAAACCTACATAAACCACCCCAACTCTTTCCCAACCCATCCTCCATGTCTAGACTTTTGTTGCCAACTTTTTTAAACCCAAATCTTGAAAGGAGTGCTTCTTCACTACCTCACACATAGACATCACACTTCCATTCCCTAGCCGGACCCTGTCCTCCTAGCCTGCACCATGAAAGAGAGGAGTTGAGGCTAATCGTCCCAAACTTTCATAGCTTTGGTCTCAACTTAAACTCAGCAGAACAAACAGACCCCAGACCTCCTACTCTGGAGACCCAGCTCTTCAATCTTTTTTTTAAAAAAATCAAATAACAACAACAAAAACAAAAAGAAAAAAAACCATAAAACTTCCCTTTTGTCATGACCAAAGGAACATTCTCTAATCCTGAAGATGTCTGTAAATACCCTTTGTTTGTCTGGCTTACCCCACCCAAAGGTGACTGCACATCTGCAGGACCTTTTCAAATGCACTGTCCCGAAAATGAGATTAAATGCCCCAAATGGCTCTCTCTCTAGTGTTTGCCCGTGACAGTCTGGCCATTAAACATCCCTGTGGCCTATCAAGGAACATACTAACTAGAAGGTCATGGAAGAAACATAGAAACAAGTGGGACTCTTCTAAACAGTCTGCCATTTCTTATCATTAGTTGTCTCATCGCCATCTGTAGCAGTATCCCCACTCATCTGTGGGCCACACTGGTTTAATGGGAGTCGATGCTGTCAGAAAGATGGACAGTTCCTCCAGAACTGCACAAGCTTCTGGTTGAGCCTTAGCTCAGGGCAAGCGTGTTGCAAAGCTAAGCGGAGAAGCAGCATAGACAGTTATGGGCATGTGATCATTCACAAGTTTCTTCCCTGGTTAAACAGCTTCTCAACTGGCCAGAGTCCAGCATGTTAAACCTTAACCTAGGCGGAGCAGCTGCCGCCTGCTTGGAACTGGCTTATCGTTACCTCTGATGACCACCTTTTATGGCTCTGAAGAGCTCCTAAGCAGTGTCTTATCACCGCCAAGCCTAATCGTCATTAATGGGACAGTGCACCGATACTTCTCAGTTGCTCCAGAGTTAAGCAGTTTATGGCCAATTGAAGAATTTTTAATTGTGGCTCTTGTGGGGGGAGGGGAGGGCAGGAGAAGAGAGGAGACAACTCACCGGAGGCCATTTTAGGGTTGTGTTTAGAGGCCTATTCTCTTGTGGCCCTCTTTCATGTTTAATTCTTGGTCACTCTGTTTTCTTCCTGCCTTCAAAAAGTAGTTAAGGTAGAAAGAAACAAGGCACCCTACAGGTAGGCCTGGTGGGTGTATGCTCTGCCGGCTCCCGGGTGCCTAGATACTGTCCTGGGTACTTTTTAGAGATAACTTTCTAGAGCCCTAGTTTTTCCACCACCCCTACCTACAAATGTTCTTCCCTTCTCTTCCTTTATACTGAGCACAATGACATGTCTGTTGTAGATGCCCTCAATGTGCAAGACATTCTACGTCTCTAGTTATCACTGTATTTGTTAAACTACATGAATACCCCCCCACACACACACACATCCATAGGAAGATAGACAGTTTGGAAACTACTAGGTCAAAGGGGCTTGTCAGCATTGAATTTTTTGCATAGAGATAGAACATATTTTGATTTTAGGGTTTAAAACAATTTTGAAATCATTGTAAAGGGTTCAATATGTTTCCATACTGGACATGTTGGCTCTGAGGCCGTCAGTAGAGCTCTGCCGTTACTATGGCTCTAGCCTGTAGCTGGGGTTTGATAATCAATGGCGGCAAAGCTTCGCTAAGCCTCCAAGAGACCGTTTCCGCCTCTTCTTTACTATAATAGGAATGTTAGGACAACTTGAGTTGAATGTATATTTCAATTCTATTTTTCCCCTGCTCAAAAACAAGTAGGGATTGCTTCAAGCTTTATTTATAGATGCAGAGAGTTGTGCCTCCCTGACAGAAAGCTACACTGAAATTCCCTTATGACACTATTGAATGCCTGCCCTTGGCTTTTATGTTCCCAGGGGATTGTCCACACGCATGCATGCAAGGTTAAAAGGATGTGGACCACTCGGAGCATGTGTGCTTCAGCCTTCTGCACAGGGGTTTATGAAACTGGCTGCAAAGTGTTTTATTGAAGCAAGACAAATATTTATGAGCAATTGCGAATCATCTGTTTTGAAATGTAAAATGTGTTCTGTGTGGGGGTGGAGGCCCAGGTGTTTCCTGTCTGAACTTGGACTGGGTCTCTGCTTCCAGAGGCTTGTGGGACGGTGCCTGTTCCCAAGAAACCCAGAGTCCTCCAGCATCCCCGTTAATGCCTGCACAGTGGAGCATGCTCCTGGGAGTGTGTATGGGGTTTAACACATAGAGAGGAAGGCTTCCCGAGAGCTAGGAAATGGCTCAGTCAGTGTGCTTGCCACACAGGCATGAGGACACGAGTTCGATCCCTAGAATATACAGGTATGTGGGGGCACACTTTTAATCCCTTCCGTGGGAAAGCAAAAATCAGTGGACCCCTAGGGCTCCCTGGCCAGCCTGCCTACTGAATTGGCTGGTTCCAGAGCAATGAGAGATCTGATCTAGGAAAACGGAACAAAACAGGGTGGATGGCTCCTGAGGAAAGAGTCCCCTGGGTTGACCTCTGACCTCCACATTCGCATGTCCTCCCCGTGCCCTGCATGCATGAATATGCACACAACTCACAAGCTCCAAGCTTTTCTTAGCCATGCTGTTAAATTTGTCCCTTAATTAAAAAAAAAAAAAAAAAAAAAAAAAAGAAATGCAGAAAAACTGTGAGCAGAAGCTGAGTGTGAACCTTCGCAGGCTATAAGCTCCGGTCTTGAACAAAATCCTGTTAACCAGGGTTTCCATCCTGGCCTCCCTGGCTTATGCCTTGTTATGTCCCTGGTTCCTGTGAAATGGAAATATTATGTATTCACCCAGACGTTTGGAAGCCATCCATGTCAATACGGGCCGTTGTGATTTAACTGTCAGCCCCCACAAGGCCCTGCTTCCGAAGGGCTCCTTTTAAACTGAGCACAATGAGGTATCTGTTTTAGATGGCCCAACAAGCTTGGTCCAAATACATGGATTCCTTTTCCGTTGGCCAGCAAGCTGGGTTTTGGGTTTTTTGAGGTTTTTTTTTTTTTTTTGTTTGGTTGGTTTTTTTCCTTTCTTTTTTTCTTTTTCCAGTATGCTCCGTTTTGTCTGCTGGTGCTGTGGATGGAACTTCAGTGCAATAAGAAATAGGACCGTTTTCTGTTTCCATTCCATGAGCTGCCCAGGGACCAGCTGCCCCAGGGATGGGATTTCAGAGACTGCCGCTGTGAAACAGGAACTATGGGAAAGCTGTCCCAAATGCACAGGAACCAGTGTGAGCGCAGCAGGATTTGACCACCTGCAGCAGAGCTTGGGCTTGCCTCTGGTCCTCTGGCTGAGAAATGGGGTCCAGGGAATACCAGTCCTCATTGATCTCAAGTGTTCTTATACAGACAAGACAGGACTGAGTGGGCAGGGCAGGCCCTGCTTCCTGCTTGAGCCATTTTTATTTTTATTTTTGCATTGACTGAAGTTTCTCCAGTGGCTTCATTCTCTGAAATGGACAGAGCCTAGGGCACACAAGGCTAAGGGCTTGTTTATTTGTTCTTTTTATTAAGAGAAAAGGATCGTTTTTAATAGAGAAAAGCAAATGGAAAAAATCAAGTCAAAGGGATTGCTTAGCTTTTCTGGTAACCTTTTTGCTGCACCATCTTTAGTGTTTTGTTTTGTTTTTTCCCTCCATCTTTTGAAAGAGGTAAGGTGAAAGTATGTTTCTGTTTTCTTCTTAGAATTATACATTGTGTAGAACTTGAGCCATCCTTTGGCACACACACACACACCCACACACCCTGCCCCATTCCCTGCACTCCAGATGCCGCCTCACTGCAAAGATCTGTCTCCAGTGTGCCTCTGACATGTGTTCTTCCCGCCTCTGTTGGGTACTCATGTGATCTTCCAGCTACCTCCCTGGCTTGGCCATCTTTGTGATGATCACAGAACACAAAACGCTAACCATTAGGTTGTTGCTGGATATTGGGTTTGTCTCCACCTCTGCTTGCTTTGCCAGGCGACGCTGCTCGCTGCTCTGACAACCTCGTATATTTTTTTGTTATGGCACTAATGTGTTTCTTCTCAGGTGGACAATTATAAGTGCACATGGATCCTGGGTAAAACCAGTGTATAGAACCCTCGTTTTACATTCTTGAGAACTATATTCACTGCAGCCATACTTGGTTCCTGCCTAAGGAAGAAGAGGCAGTTGACACAGGATCCAGTGGATGCTTAAGGCAAGAAGTTCACCAAGCTGCTTGCAAACGGATGGGGCTATTATCAAAATACTTGCCTTTGATAGGAAACATTTGTTTGAGGCCTATCCCCCCCCCCCCAGTGTCCAACAAAGAAATCAGTCACAGTAAAAGAAACAAATGGCTTTTTGTTGTTGCCACTCCTTTCAAGATAATCCGTTGTTGTCAAAACATTTGCAACTGTGGCTTTCAAGGAAAGGGTGGAAGGGAGCCCTGGCCCTTGTGTCCCCAGGTGGAAACATTTGCCACGGTTTTCTTGTCCTAGAGCACACCCCCATGCCAGGAGGCAGGGCTGGAGGTTGTCTGCTTGATATTTATTCAGGTGTCTTTTGGCAAGAATTGATTGTCCAACCAGAACCAAATGATAAGGCTTAGAATTGCTTCTAGGGGGCATTGTGCCATTTGAAGGCACAAATGCCAGAAATCCCCATTTTAAATTTAAGTTCTCTTAAGAGACAAATTTTCACGCCCTTTGGGCCCCCAGCAAAGCTTATAGGTGAGTTTAGTACGCGTTGAGATCAGGCCTGCCTTGAGCCACTCTGTGATACTACAAGACCCAAAAGGCCCCACCTGCTATCCAGTTGAGTAGCTCCATAGAAGAGGAAACTGAAGCAGGCAGGCATTATGACTTCATGAGCTTCATTCACAAACAGTGGATCCATTCAAAGGCAAACAGAGAGCAGAGGACTTCTTGGCCTCACCAGGGCTGTGATCATGTCTGTTTGTGGCCTGTGAAATGTCCTTTAGCACCTTCCCAGAGCCTGTCACCTGCTAAGGGCTTGTGCTGTTCTGAGACCACACCGTGCTAGGACCAGGAAGGAAAGCCCGTTACTCTATGAGGCTTGGTAAAATAAGAAAGGAAAAGTCAAACACAGAGAGATGTAAACAACCAAGTAAGTCTTTGCATTTTAAATTATTACTTATATCCAGTTACCTTCCATAAAGGATTTAGGGCAGGCAGCTTCTGAGAGTTAAGTCCCATAGCACGCTCCCCATCGGGTGGTGAGGGTCCAACAGCCACAGAAAAAGCTTTCAGATAAGGAGTGAGACAGGCCGGATGGGGGACTTGTTTTTGCTGTAGAAAGTTTTAGGTCTGTTCAAAACCACAGTAATAATATGTAAATAGAAGCTCAAAGGGACACAGCTGCTCATTCAACAGTAATTTATTCTCCTTTCTTGCTCCCCCTCCCGCCCCCACCAGTTCCCCACACCCCACCCCTGGGTTTGGAAGACATGGGGCCTTGGTTATGACAAGGGAAATAGAATAGGAAAAAAAAAATGACTTTTCAACTTCTCAGTTCTAGGTGTCATGTCTTCCCATTTCACAAGGGTGTAACAGAAACCCCTTTCTGATTGCATTTCCAGAGAAGTTAAAAAGAGACTATTTGTAATCATAATTCAAATTAAAAGAGACTAGTACCTTTAGGTGAGAGGCTGCTTGCCTGCTCTTCCTAAGGATGGAAAAACTGCCCATTCCTAGATCGCCCCCTAGTGGCCCTTCAGGTCTATGCAAAGGAAATGGCCAGGCTGGTCCTGGCTGGAAGCACACCAGCCTATTGCCTTCCTCTAGGGTGGAACTAGCTGTCATATGACAGCTAGTTGGAAGCTGATATGGAAAAACTTGGGCTTGGGCTGGCTTTACTGTGCAACTTCACCTTTCTCTCTCTTCTCTCTCTCTCTCTCTCTCTCTCTCTCTCTCTCTCTCTCTCTCTCTCTCTCTCTCTCTCTCTTTCTCTCTCTCTCAACCTGGCCATTCCTTTCACCAGATTTTGTTTTGTTTTGTTTTGAGACAGGGTCTCCTGTAACCCAGGCTGGTCTTGTACTTACTTTCCAGCCAAAGATAACCCACCTCCACGTTCTGAATGCTGGGATTATGGGCATGTACTACCTTACCCCATTTATGCTGTGCTGGGAATAGAAGTAAGAGCTTTGTGTATGCTAGGCAACCACAACTAAGCCATATCCTGAGATTTTTGGAGATGCAAGATTGGCTTTATGTGTCCAGCCCTGGATCAGAGTAAAAGATGCCTTCCCGGGAAATTACTTGGGCCAATGCCTTGTTTCTAGTTCACAGCAACATAGTGAAGGGGTTATAGGGTGGACAGTAAGGCTCAGTAGGGCTGTGTAGCCTGTGTAGAAGGATATTTTATGTTGGAAGGTGAGGAACAGGTCAGGAGACATGCCTCACTTGCAGAGTCTGACTTAGAACCTTTCAAAGTAGCCTTCCTCACCATCTGCAGTCCAGAGACTGACTTGGACTTCAGATCACCCTGCCCCTTCTTTGCCAAGTGTCCAGCTGCCAGTAGTGACGTCTCTTCTGGCTGGTTTTAATTAGATCTAGTATGATAGAACTCTATAACTTCCCCCAAGTTACTGACATAGTGCAGTTCATTTAAAAAATAAAAATAAAACCTCTCAGTGAGAAACATCTCACAAGGCAGAAGGAAAACGCAGCCTGCTAGTTCAGGGTATGTCTTCTGTGCGTCTTTCAGAACAGACCCACTTTAGCAGGATACCAGAAACTATGAGCCGATTCTTTCTTCACAGGTGGGTTTGGGCTTCAGAGTTTCTAATGGCTGCACAGTATTCCTGCGACTCTACTGTAGGTTCTTCCCTGTTGCTATTGTAGTCAGGACTCTGAGGAAGAGAGATGCCCTGAAGATTGGATAAGTCCTTTCTTCCATGTCACACATTTTCCTTAAGCAGAGTGTCTTAAGAATGAAGTCCTTATGCCATCAGTATGATACCACCCCAGAAAAGTCATGCCCTCCTCTCTCCACTGATAAAATCTAGAGCTGATCTTTTTCATGCGTGTCCAAGGGCAGTTTAAATTTTAACTTCTGTCATATTGGTTTTTTTTTTTTTTTTTTTTTAATCATTATTTAATTGCTGGTTGTTGCTATCTTGGTGGCTCCAGCCACTGTTTCATTTGGCAGTGTCGAGTTACACTTCTTCTCTGGTGAAACACATGTTACCTGTCCCGTGACTGGGTTGGCATCTCGGTCTCGCTTAGGTTTTGAAATATATTTTGAAAAGCTGGTTTCCTGCTGGTTATCACCCCTCTCACCACTGCTATGGACAGTTATTCTCAGTGTAGGAGGAAGGAAAATCATAAAGTACATGATCAGTTAACTAATATTTCCTGTCCCTTGGCCTGCACATTAGAGGCAGGCATAATAAATTTGACTCTATTAGCCCGGAACCTAGAGGTGTCATGCACACTGCCTGGTGTGCTTTCCCTCTAAAATTCAAATGTTGCCAAGGTTGTCTTGACATTGGGACCTGTAAGAGGTAACTGGGTCATGAGGGCTTCTCTATCATACACAGGACTTCTCCTGGTTGAGGCCATAGCTTAGTTGGTAGAGTGCTTGTCTAGTACACACAGAGCCTTAGCCCCAAACCCTAACACAATGTAAGCCAGGCATGGTAGAGTATGCCTGTAATTCCAACACTCCAGAAATGGATGCAGAAGGGTCATAAGGTCAAGATCACCTTCAGCTACATAGGGAGTTGAAGGCTAGCCTGGGCTACATGAAGTCCTGTCTCAAAAAGAAAGGAAGTGGGGAGGGAAGAGGGAGGGTGAGAAGGAGGGAAGGAAGCTGACTTTATAGAGCATAGGGTTGGCTGCCATCTTCAACCATGTGCAGGCACAGAGGGAACGTCTTCACCCGGGGCTGACACCTCGATCTTAGGGCTGCTGGTGTCTAGAACATGCTCTTTAAAAACTCTGTGTTCTGCCTGGGCTGTGTTTGGCTTTATACTCGTTCTGAAGTCACATTGAGGATATTACCCCAATGGAAACATAGGCACCTTCTCGTGGGTGGAGACGTGATGGGGATGCCATCATGTTTAGCTTCGTTTCCCTGCCAGCTGGCATCACAAGGCTGCGTTCTTTTGCCGTCTCTGTTGGGGTGGTCTCGGGGTGAATGTGTGTCCCACATAAATGAATGTAGCGACAATGATTAGAACAGTGATTCTCAGCTGGCTTGTAACACAGATATTCACATCATGCCTCATAACAGTAGCAAAATTATAGTTATGAAGTAGCAACAAGAATAACTTTGTGGTTGGGGGTCAGCACAGCGTGAGGAACCGTGTTTAAGCGTCACAGCGTTAGGAAGGTTGAGAACCACCGATCTAGAAGGTTCTTGAGTGACTGGAACTAAGCCAGGAGCTGAAGGTTCATCATCAGGGTAGGATCAGGTTGGGGTGTCGGCTGGGATGGGGGATGGGGGACAGCTGGGTCTCTTAATCCTGTGCGGCTTCATTTATTGCTTCATATGTTAGACCACAGTTCAGTTTATCTTGATTCTCTTTCTGCCCAATTTTTCAAAAGGACATAAAAACCACCTACAACCTCAAATACCTTGAAAAACATACAGCCCTTTGGTACTGAATGTGTCAAAGGTTACACATTTCAGTGGTATGATTTGATAAGTTTGATGATAGAGTATTTTTCAGAAGGTGGACAGTTTGACAGATTTCGGGCCTACCCAATCTGCTGTTTCGTCAGATGGTTTTCTCCTAATTTAATCCACTGGTGTTCTGTCATTTTTTGGTTAAGAAAGAGGTGCTGTTGTGTCATTATTTCCTAGTTTGTGTATTGTAGTCCAATACTCTTAAAATAGCAAGTAACTTGATCTGGGAAGGAGAGTCCTATGATCAAGTCTTGTGAGTTTTAATTCTGAGCAAAGTCTTACACCATGGACCCTGAGACAAAGGCTGTGACTCTTAAGAGACCAGAGTTTGTATGGAAAGGTCTGTCAGAGGAGGCACCTCTGACATCATTATTCATGGAAACCAGCTACATAAAGTGGCATGCATGTCTGGAACGATAACTTATTTCTTAATTAAAAGAAGAAAATCTTTGCCTTCAGCTCTGCAATCCCATACTCTTAAATTCTGAGCCTCCACCCTCGGGTGTCACGCTGTCTCAGAGTACGAATGGGATTTGACTGTAAATCAAAACCTCGGTGGAATACCATTTGCAAAGAGCCAGGAGCAATTGCTGCAAAAACTATTTTCCATATCACAAGCACATTCATTTAAGAATATGGTCAATGTACTTCTTCAAACATATTTTGAGGGAGTTTTCCAGGAGGCCCTTTGTGGAACTGAGCCCTATATCCAAGTTGTGTTGATTAATATTATAAGTTACATTATCTACATATACTTAAGTGAAATAGTTACAAATTATGATTTTCATGCAAAATATAGTGCCTGGATGGATATCAGACCTTTTCCAAAAAGAAGATGGTATGAGATTGAAGCTGTGTGTTGCTCGCTCATTGGTGGATGGTTGCCTAGCATGGGAGGGGCTTTTGCCTGGGTTTCATGCCCATCAGCCACACCTCCTACCCTCTCTGCACACGTGGTAGATTTTGGAGATGACAAAAGTGCTTAGTTCGGGGAGTTGTTGAGTGGAAGACTTACTTCACTTTCAAACAATGCGTCACCCAGAGGACAGAGTCCCTGCAAACCCTGTCAGATCGATGGTTGCTGCCCAGCAGAGGCTTGTCAAATGGTTGTCCGGGAATGACGGTGGAGATGTGTGCTGTGCCCTAATCCAGTCTGCTGCCTTGGTGGAGATGTTGATTCCAGAAACATAACATTCACTGTTTGGAGCGAGAAAGGTTGTCATGGAGATGGAAATCTTCCTGGTACCATAAAAGCCCACTTGTCATCAGCCTGAAGCCCCGTATTTGCACAGGTGGTTCTGCTAGCCAAGAAGGGCCAAGGAAAAACAAATCTTTTCTTCCTGAATGGAGCCTTTGTGTCCAAGAGAATATGATTCCTTTCCTGAGCCATTCAATTAACGACCCATTATCAACTAATTAAATCACATGTAAATTTTATGCGAGTTCCTTTGCCACGTGCACCACACAGTTGCTGACTAACTTTGTATTCTGTGCTCTCAGTGCCTCTCAACCTGTGGGTCGCAACCAATTTGGAGGTCAGACAACCTTTTCACAGGGGTCACATCATACCATTGGAAAACACAGATTTTACATTACAATTCCTAACTAGAAAAATTACAGTTATGAAGTAGCAACGAAAATAATTCTATGGTTGGGGGTCACCACAGCATGAGGAACTGCATTAAGGGGTTACAGAAAGGGTGAGAACCACTGCTCTAGAGTATTGAAGTGAAGACACAGACACGCGTCCACAGTCAGCAGTGAGATACTCATTTCTGTGTATGAAGAAGCTAAAGGCATGGAAGGCTGCCTGTCTCACACTTACCTCAAACAAGCCTTCTGCATCCACGGATCTGCAACGGCCAAGAAGTCCCTGTGGCTGGGATTTCTCTCTCACTGGGTTATGTCTCCAAGGCAGACACCATGTACGCAATACAAAAACGCATCTGTTCTCCTTCCAGCCCTCTCTCTTCCTGCTTTCTTGCCTATGTGCCAGGGTGTAGAACCCGATCTTTGGATAAATTTGGGATAAAAGCCCTAATTGTACGGTTTTCATTTCAGTCTGAGATGCATTTCTGTCCCAAAGAAGTTCAAAGCTTTTACCAAGTTTCTCAAAACAACGTCTGTGGAAGCCCCAAGACAGCTGACTTCAGTCGCACTAAAGGCTGGGCTGTATTTTTGGAAATGTGCTTGTATTCTGTCATTTAAGACTTTGCAAAGTTGGGGAACAAAACGTTGGGCGATGTTCTCTATAATAAAAAATAAGTACCATGTAAAGGAAAAATAAAGAAAAAAGAAAGCACTTTCATTGTCCACCAGCTGAGGCTGAATGGAGATCATGTCAGTCAGAATAATATTCAGAATAAAGCATTATAGAGGATAAAGGACCGATGTGAGATGAAGAGCCCTTGAGACTCTGGAAACCTGTTATTTAAAGAATGAAACCAAAAAAAAAAAAAAAAAAATAAAGAATGAAACCATACTTCCTTGAGGTTTTAGAAATAAAGAAGCATTTGTGCAAGTGTGTGCATCCATGTGTACACATGTGTACGTGTGTGAGTGCATTCTTGTGTGCATGTGCCTGTGTGTGTGAGAGAGAGTGTGTGTTTGTGTGTAGAAAAACCCAAAACATAAAGGAGCCACTAGATCACATCTAGATTTTGCTTCTAAAGGGAACTCTAGTGTCCAAGAGCACATTGGCTTCTTTTAGAAGTCTTTAGGGAGCCATGTCCTTTATGACAATTGTTCGTAATAGACAACTAAACATTTAACGCAGGAAAGCATGCAGATAAAATTACTTTATTTAATGCAACAAAACTGCCAACTGTTAGTGTAACATTTTTTAACTGGAGAGTTGTAGTTATCTACCTAGCCCTGGGAAAAAAACAAACAAATAAAAAAACAAGTTGTGCTTTTCAACCTGTCCTTTTGTAAGAAAATGTGAAGAATCTCTTTCTCCTGGTTTTTACTCTGGGTTGAAATCCACAGCCTGTAATGAGATTGTTTAATGACACAGTTGTGCCAGAAGGTGGCGCTATGATATCATAGGTTTTTCACAATGCCTTTTCCCCAAGAGGTGGGTTGTAAGGCCCAGTTGATCTTCAAGGATTCCTGGCCTGAAAGGCTACTTACTGAGAGCTAAAGTATGCTATTTCTGGCCCTTTCCTGATTTCCTGACACGAAGTCTAGGACATAAAACATACCACACAGGCACTCTGAATGGACTGCCTTACATGTCAGAAAGTTCTAGAGCTGGCTACAGAGATAGCCCAGTAGGTAAGAGTGCTTGTCACACAAGCACAAGGACCTGAGTCCAAGTCCCAGAACCTGGAAGTTGTGGGGAACCAAGTGTGGTCATACACGCCCATGTGTGCCTATAAGCCCAGCAGTATGATAGGGTGCCTGGGGTTTGCTGGCAGACAGACAAGTGCCGCTTTCAGCAGGAGATTATGTTTCAGAAGAATAAAGCAGTGTTAAACCAGGATAACCCAAATCCTCCTCTAGCCTAGCCTACACACACACACACACACACACACACACACACACACACACACGAGAGAGAGAGAGAGAGAGAGAGAGAGAGAGAGAGAGAGACAGACAGACAGACAGACAGACAGACAAGAGAGACAGAGAAGGAAGAGAGAGAGATTCAGAGTCAAACTTCAGGAAGATGAATTTTAAGTAGTGCTAACAAATATTGAAGGGAATTTCAGTTGTTCCTAGCCTTTTACAGAGAACAAAGTGTCACTGGACAGGCCCCTTTGACAGTTCCCTCCTGAAGAGAAGCCATGTATTTAGACACTAAAGGACCTCATTACGGAACCTTCTTTTACTATGAAAGCGTGTCATTCTGGTTGCAGCCACACTGTAATTTTGACTGGAAACATAATGATTACCTCAGAGGAAGGTTTTACACGTGATTCGAGGGCCACAAGCGTCTTCATCATGCATCTCAGTATGCCAGCTAACCCAGGGTTCCTTTGCCAAGCGCTGTGTTTTCTCTTGTTGCTTGCCATGTTTTGTGTCTCTCCTTAATAACAGGGCTCTAAGGAAAATGCCGCAGGTAGTCTGCTTACTGGAGACGACTTTAGGAGCTTCATTGTCTGGTGGCAGGTGGTGGTGTTTAGACAGCACTTACCACCAAATATGGAGTCAAAGGGCCAAACTTATTATAGCGTTATTTTGGTTCTGTGGAAGAGAAATGTTTGTTTTGTTTTGATTTGATTTGTTGTGATGACAGCGGTAGTGGTGGTGATTGTCGGAGCGCTGGAATCTCCCCCATGGACCTGCGCATGCTGGGCAGGCCTCTGCCACTGAGCTGTCTTCCTCAAGAGCATAGCCTCACGTTGGCCTCTCCTTGTGCTGTTGCTCATGGTTTCTACATTGTAGGCGCATGATGTGTATTGAGAAAGTCATAGCTTAGAAAGGGGAAAGACTGGAAGTTCTGGGAGGGAGTGGAAGACATTTGGCCCTTCCTCTGTGGGTTCTGCATTCCTGGGGCCAGCAAACCTACAGTTTGAAACTGTTCACATACACACACACACACACACACACACACACACACACACACATACACACACACACACACACACACACACACACCAGTTGAATCTATATTGCTAATATGCTGGCAAAAATACTGCCGTTTCTTGGCATTATTCCTTCAACATTGCAGCTACTAATACAGTATTTATATTTTTATTGAGCCCTTAAAGTGTCCTGGAGATGTTTTAAAGAGCACTGGAGGACACACATAGGTTACATTCAAACACTGTGCCATTTTGTATAAAGGACTCAAGCATCCCTGCATTTGGTAGCCACCAGAGTTCCTGGAACCTACAGGGATCCCAACTAGATATGTAATCTCTTGCAGTCACTAGGGAGGGTAATGTGGCAGGCACTATAGAAATGGCAGGAAAGTCATAGGCAAGATGATGTGGCTGGCCAGGGGACACATTCTTCAGGATCTTTGCACATACAAGAACAGGCTTATAAAGAGTAGGTGGAATCCTGAGTGAAGGATATCATGTCTGAAGCTCATGTATATCCCACTTGGCAGTATAAAGAACTTGGATGAATGCCACCAACTCAGGCAGAGAGCTGCCAGGTTGTCCATCAGAAATGGACATCAAGTGCAGATGTTGGTTGTGCCATTAACAGCCCCACAGCAAACCAAGAGAGCTGCAGTTGGGTGTTTGTGTTTTACAGCTCCAATTAGGTTCATGAAACCATAGCCAGATCTCAGCAGGAGTTTGGAATGATAGCTTGCCCTTGAGGTTTGAACGATTTTAAGTATTTCTGGATTGTCTAGCTGGACATGGTAAGAACAATAGATGAGAAAGTGGTTTGCCAGAAGGATGTACAGCCCCGTGCTTGATCCTGAGAACTAAAAAGTCTACCGGAAGAAGCCAGATGTGCATAGATGGGGCAAGGCCTAATCAGACTAAACAAAGAAATGGAAAATGCAATTCAAAATCGGTGGGAGCGTCAGAATCAGTTCACACACACAGCAATAGGTAGCTTAGTCTTTAAGAAGAAATAAAAGCTTCATAATAGGGAGTTCAGAATTAGAAAGTAGAGACCAATGTTGAGATTGCCTGGAAGGTAGGTGGTTTAAAAGTGGTGACACACCTGGGTAGAGGTTGGAACTGGTAGGTCGCTAGGCTCGATAGAAAGATGTCCCATGAAAGGACCAGGATTTTGCTCTTCATTCAGTCTGCAGTAGGGAACCACTCTGTGTGCTACAGCAAGCGAGGCCTGTGTTTAAAGAGGGCTACTCAGGTCAGGGCACTGGCATAGACTGGAGCCCTGATGGTTAAGTCAACAGTAACTAGAGTCCAGAGCGAAGTGTGGCACACCTCACAAGGAAACCCGGCAGGAAATGATAATCAGAAACAGCCTTGGAAGGTCAAGTTCAATTTTAACCAAGCCATGATTGTTTTTAAGATAGGAGCTTCCCCTCATGACCTTGTGACCCCTCTTTCTGTTGATGACTGGGTATTTCAAGTAATAACATAAACATCTTGCTCTCAATGACAGCCACAGCAGCATTGTTGGCTGCCATCTTCTGTGCTTTCTGTGTAAGCTGACTCTAGTCAGTGCACATGTGTGTGCATGTGTGTGTGCATGTACAGGTGTGTGTGTGTGTGTGTGTGTGTGTGTGTGTGTGTGTGTGTGTTAACTTCAACCATGACAGCCATACAAGGCCAAGAGTGCCATTTAGAGCTACTTTCCAAATAGACCCCGTGAGTAGCAAGACCCTGCTGACCCCAGGCTCTGAACATTTTAAAAGAACCTATTTTGGGTGTCACACCAGTTTCTTATCATCTAGGGAATGACTGGGATAATTTTGAAATTGATATCTTTTTAGAAAATCAGCAACTTGTATGGTTTTGTACTGAGAGAACTTACCTCAGAGATTTGTACTGGGAGTGATGGGAGTTTCTGGAATATTCCTGAGGCTGAGTTGGTCTCGGGACTCACAAAGAGATGAGTAACTACTCATCAGAGCTAAATTGCCATGGTCCATCCTCTGTGTTTGAAAATGGTAGCTGGTGGCCATGTGAGTTTCCAGTATCATGGACATTAGAGATTTCAGACTAGGTCATGATACTGTGTAGACCCCAAAACAAAGGCAGTGAGGCCAAGACTAGTATGTCTCATTCTATGATGTATCTTTGTACCACCCTGTGAACAGTGTCTGGTGTTTGTTGAATGAAGACCAGGAGGAGCCGTGCTGTTGGCCAGTTGAGGAATCCCAGGCTTTCAGCTACAGTCCCACTAAACCTAAGCCTTAGGTTTAGTGGTCACCGACCTCTTTCATGTGGTGTCACTGGCCATGGGAATCCCCTAGTTTCATCTCATAAAGTAACAGTGTGGCTTCTGCTCACACTGGGATGTTCCTCTCCAGTTTTACCTCAGAAACCAAGCGAGGCCAAGCAGTGACTCAAAACTGCTGCTGAGCCCTACCTGTAGGTGCTGAAAAGAAAGGCCATGGGTGGATTGCTTGGTGCCAAAGATGGAGTTAGATCATAGTGAATATTAATAGCACAGAGTTCTGTTTTGGATGTACCTGTTGGGTGAGCTCACGTTTGCTGTTGTGTTTAGAGACACCTAGTCATGTGTGCTTATTATGGAGTGTTAGTTTACTCTTTGGTTAGACCAGTGGCAGAGGGAGTTTGGGTATCACCCATAACACCCATTCTGCTTCCAAGAGTGACGGATAAGCATCCCTCCTGGTACAGAGGGTGGCTCTTCTTGGGTTACTTGGAATATGCATGGGGCTCCTCGTGGGTGGGCCTTAAAGAAACTGTGGTGTGAAGAAGACCAGGAGAGGGGATGGATGTGGCCAGGACTGTACCCTCAGTGGTTCGGCACATGCAGAAAGATGCCTGAAACATGATTTCTGTGTGTTGATGTGTGACAGTGGCCAATTGCCTGGATCTGGGTGGTCTTCCTTTCTCTGAGGTAAACTTCAAATGGAAGTCCTCCATGAGAAGAGGGGGTGAGCCCCTCCTTAGGCTCAGGTGTCAGCTCAAGCTGGCTATCACACCAAACTCTCTTTCCCTGTGGAAGAATGAAGAATAAAAGTGTTCTTTTATCCTATGTGTTTATTTTAGTTTGGGGATTTTATGGTCGTTGTTATTTATTTGTTTTAGCTTTATTTGCCAGAGGTTCATGTTTCCTAGGCTGGACTCACCTTGTCACACAGCTTATGCTGGTCTGAATCTCTTGATCATCCTCCTTCAGGCTTCTAAGTGCTGGCAGGTGAGGGCCGCCATGTTGGGCAGATGCTGTGGGCACAGATCCACAATGTACTCACTGTGTCCATCAGCAGCGTCCACTCTAGGAGTTTTCTTGCCCTCTTACATCCGTAAAGTATTCACAGAGGCCAACAGATTCCTCTGTGATGTCCTCATCTCTATGAAATTCAGGTAGACTTGGAAAAAATGAGCAAAGAGTTTAAAATGTTTTAAGATGGCCGATAGCTACATGGTGTTTTGTTGTCTTTGTACTACTTTCTACATTGAAATGTTTTATAAGAATGTTTATTATTTATTTATGTATGAGTGCAGGGGGTTAGACCCAGTGTCCACCCCAGCTCAGCAGGGACTTGACCATTACCACCCTCAACTACCCAAACAGTTTCGTTTTGTCACGTCATAGTCACCATTGCCTGCATAGAGTGTGTGTGTATGCATTTGCGTGTGTGATGTACATGTGTGTGTGCGTGTGTGTGTGTGTGTGTGTGTGTGTGTGTGTGTGCAGACACACTCACCCAGTGAGCACAGGTGGGGCCCAGAGATTGCCACTGGCTCTCTGTCTCCCTTGCTTTCCGCTCTATTCTTTTGAGATAGAGTCTCCCACTGAACCCAGAGTTTGCCATTTCTCCTGGACTGGCAGGCCAGCAATCCCCTAAGATGTTTGTTTGTCTTTGTACCCCCCAGCACTGGGTCACAAGCATGCACCACTGTGCCTAGCTTGTACAGGGTTGTTGAGGGATCCAGACTTAGGTCCTCATGTGTGCAGCAAGCACTTTACCCACTGAGCCATCATCCCTGTCCCCAGCCTTTAATTACTTTGTGCCTTTCACATTTTGGAAATTTTTTAAAAGTCAAATCACACCTCTACTTTCAGCTGTAATGAGGTGTTTGCATTTCTAAACAAAATACCAGAAGTTACAAAAAAAAAAAAAAATGATTGTGTGACTTAAAGATTTTCCATATTCCCCCCCCCACTATGATAAATATGCCCAGAAAAGGAGAATTGAACCCCACAGAAGCCTTTTGTCCTAGCATTAACCCAACAATCTCCTGTCAAATGCGCATGTGCCCTGGATCTGCGAACACTGATATTTTCTTTCCTTGCTATACAAAGCAAATGGAACAGGGAAGCAAATGCCCCTGAATGGCTGTGTTTAAATTAATCATATGCTTTTTTAAAGAGAGCAAAACAAATACTCCTCAAACCCAGCTACTGTGGAGTATTTACCCAATTATTTTTAAGCTTGGGAAATAAGGCCCAGAGTGTGTATTAGGCACGGCGTACCTCTGCAGTCCTATCATTTCGTTTCTCTGCTGACGGCATCCATACACTCGGGAATTTGTAAATCCTACCAATTGCTGTCCCCAGCCCTTAATGATTCGGCTATACACTGGTGGCCACAGGGGCAGTGCAAGGGGACCGTGTCCCCGGCAGACTTCCGTAAGTATTGCAGCTGGGAATGTTCAGCAAGCTATTGATTACATAGTAAAACTTCCCTGCTGCGTGCTAATTTGTGAGGAAGATTGGCTGTTTGGAAAAGCTTCATCTTTTTAGAATGATACAGCGTTTGGTTTGTTTGCCCGACCTTTTTACTGATCACAGACAGCATTTGCATGCTTTGAGGACATCTGAGCAAGAGCAGGGATTAGGTGACACTATGGGGTTAGGGTTAATATTGCGTACCAATGTCTTAGTGGTTATTTATTTGTTTATTTTATTCTGCCATACTTAGAGACACGGTATATAAAGAATTTCTGTGCAAAACAAAATGGCTTCTGGTACTTGCCTTAAAATACTCCAAGAAATGAAATGGGGTCAAGGTCAGGGGTCAGAATGATGGAAGAATGGGAGATGCGTGTGCAGATTTACTAAAGCCATTCTCTGGAACTGTGTGTGTACTAGAACATTGGTACTAAAATGTCAGGTTTTTTATAAGGTGAGCATAAGGATTCAATAGCATGTACCTCTGTGAAGGCATGTGTATAGATTTGGCTGGTACCTTCAGCAGGGCATCGACAGTTCAGAGAACATTCTTATGTTGGCTGGAAAGCACACAGGGTTACTGTTCTCTGTACTATATACAGAGGGCAATATGAGCAACTGTTTATGTTCATTGTATGTTTTATAAACATTAAAAGTGAAGTTTGAGTATGCTGGCTCTCTCACACACACACTAAGGTTTTAATATAAACCAGCCCACGAGAAGTACTTGACTTGTATGCATTTGTATGTGTGCATGTGTGTGCCTATACGTGTGTGTGTGTGTGTGTGTGTGTGTGTGTGTGTGTGTGTAGTGTGTATGCTCTTTAGATGCTGTCTTTGCCAGTAGACTGAGCATAGTATTAAATAAGTGAATGGGACAACCTAAATGTCTTTTAAAATAGTGCAGAAGAGATGACCATGAATAGATAAAAACTTAATCCTCTTAAGGAAACAAAAGAAAGTATTATATCCTAGCCAACATCTCTTTAATATAATAAATTTAGAACATACACAAAATGTAATAAACATATATTAAATACATTTCAATAAAAGAATCCATGTGAGGCCTCATGAATCCCTTTTTGTTGTAAGGGTTCAGACATTCCCCTTCATAAATGCTATATGAGGTATTTGAGTGCCTTTATGGTGTTTTGGCTGACAGCAAATGACCTTTCATGAGACAGACATAGATCTTTCTAGTCACACACCTTCCCGGGAGCAGCGGGGAATAAATTCACCAGGCCTGTTCTGCTTTGAGCTTCAGACAACCAAGGAAAAAGTGTTATTTCAAGGAACGGCTAGATGTGAACATCTGGCCAAAATTACTTTCTAATGAGTAGAGGTTAAAGATCTACAGCACCTAACACAGAGATAATGCAACGGCCCTCTGCCTTTTAGGTCTCTGTTTTAATCTTTGTGGTTTATAGTAATAATATAGTGGTGGCCAGTGAAGAAAGAATGTGCTGGTCTGAAATGTATGTCACAATCCCAGTCACTGGCTTGAGCTGTATCTAGCTTTAGGCTCAGCTAGGTCTAGATGGTCAGATCTTATCACTGGACAGCGGTTCCTGCATGCCTTAACCGTGATGAATTCCGCTGGCTTCAGGATGTGAGGAGCACTTCTTCCCATAAACCACTAAAAGTGGTCTCAGAGACTTCATGCTCATTCCTATCGGCCCAGCAGCAGTCTCACAGAGGATACCCATTGCCTCAGTTTAAATCATGTGCTACTGACTAAACCAACCTAGCACCAAAGGTCTGCAACCATCCAGTGGGCCAGGAAGCCTCTGGTGTGAGCTCATCGTTAGAGCTAACACCATTGGATTGGCTGAGCTTCAGCTGAGCTTCATGAATAGAGGACCAAAGGAGAGATGCCCAGAGAGAATGAAGTGAGGAGCTGTTAGCCTGACTGGGTGTGGGGCAGGCCGGAAGGAGATGTGTTGCAGACAGTTATCATTACGCAGATTTGCTGACAACCTGACTTCCAGAGCTTGTCACCTTCTCTGGTGTATGTATGTTCATGAGCAAGTGAACTAACACATTTCTCTGTCCCTCCTCATCTGCTTTAGTGCTCACTTACCAACACTACCTTACCCATGTTACCCCTTTGGGATCACACTCCTTGTGTATGAGGCCATGAGTACTGTCACTCGCCAGATACTTTCTTCAATGTGACACCAAGAAATTCTTTTTCTAACCATGGCACTCCTGTCATCTCCCTTCGCTTTCATGAAGCTTTCAGAAACAAGTTAGAGACTATGGAGAGAGCTCAGCCTTCCCTGGGGCTGGAAATGCTCAGTCTGAACTTGAGAGAGCTTTGTGCTCCCCTTGGGAGCCCTCCAGGGCCAGAGAGATGGAGGTCCGGCCACCCCCTCCTGCTCTGACAGACTTCATTCTGTGTCTCATTTCCCATGAGAAATAAGTCTGCACAGTTTAAGAGGAAAAGAAGTTGAAACCCTTCCAGTTTAACCATATCCATCCTTAAGGCCTCTAGAAAGCTGGCCAGCTTGTCTGCTCAGGCATCAAAATATCAGGACCACACCACACTCCCCACTGCCTCTCCTCCTAACTAACTCTTCCCTGTTTGCCTCCCTCCAAGTTCCTAGGATTTAAACTTAAACACTTCCGAAGCCCCCAGTCATGGTCACTGACAACAGCTCTGTGCATGCAGACATCAGATGAAAATTTTCTCACCTAGCTTTGAATAATCAGTGAATCCTGCATTTTCCAAGAACCAAAGTCATAAACTTCAACGCTTCTTAAAATCACAGAGACCAATCCCAACTATGAGTGTAGTGGGGAGATTGACAGCGTGAGGAACACAGCTGCTCCTGTGACATAAGCTGAGGCTCACAGCTAGCTGGGGATGAGCAGACAGTCATTGCGCTTTTGTGTTTGCAAGAGAAGACCAAAATCTGAATGTTCCTGTTTAGTATTCTGCTTTTTTTTTTTTTTTTTTTTTTTGGTTTTTCAAGACAGGGTTTCTCTGTGTAGCCCTGGCTGTCCTGGAACTCACTCTGTAGACCAGGCTGGCCTCGAATTCAGAAATCCACCTGCCTCTGCCTCCCAAGTGCTGGGATTAAAAGTGTGCACCCCCACTGCCTGCTGTATTCTGCTTATTTTGTGTTTCAAAGCAATTTAGAAATTTTACAAGTCCCTTGGGGCTGGTGAGTAGAGTAGGCACTATTACAAGCCCAGAAGAGGACTAACTCTAGGAGGAGAAATGGCAGTCTTCACCCCAGGTCTCAGAATCAGCATGATAGCTCTTTCACTGATTGTATGTTTTTCCTTTGGAGGAAGGGCTCTGGAGACAAACAAATTAGATGGAAAAATTCCATTCCATTTCCTGTTTGAACACAAAGCATCCTAAGCAATTGTGCCTGGAATTCTGGGTCTCTGGCCTGCTCAGACACCTGCTGCATGAGGTACTGCATTTTCCTCAGTGACTGTGAAGCTCCCTTTCCTGAGTTAGTTTTCACCTCCCATGGGGTTGTACTCAGTTTAAAATCTCTCCTGGAGATGGGATGTGGACCCCAGCTGATGGCATGATTTTACATCCTGTCGAATGGGATAGAAAAGGCAAATCTGTTGCCAGTAGAACCCACCTAGAACCTAATAGTGCAGCAGAAAGCATCTAGACACCAAGATTCCCCTCCTGGATATATGTGGCATGGGAAGAGTGGAAAAGGGCCCCCAGTGAACCACTGAGTAATTTATAGGCTAATCTGGCTGCATGAATTTCTCCTAAGCACCCCAGAGAGAATTAAGATGTAAAACATGAGTCTTGTAACCTGAGCAGGAGGCTGTGTGGCGCAGGGCTTCTTGCAGCCTGCCTGCCAGAGGCCACAGGGCCACACTTGTGAACTTAGTAAATAGGGCAGCTGGGAATCACAGCCACATCTCTGAGCTTTCCTGGAGAGAGCTGAACTGCTCCTGAACCTGGAGTGTTTGCCTGGCAGGTTCATGCTGGCTCCTGATGTCACTTCAGCATGCATGCGAGAGACAGGAAAGAGAGGCTCTATCCACTGAAGGGCTGCCATGCCTGGACTTACTTCTAGCCAGGGAGCTATTTTCTTTGGCATCGAACTGGGCTGAGTTGCTTAAATTCCTTTGAAGTTCAGGGGTTTGGGGAGCAGTAGCCCAGCCTACATTCCTTACTCCAGAAGGCAGGCAAGGGGGCCTGGAGTTACCAAGCTGCCAAGAACCAGGCCTTTGTTGGAAAGGTCACTTTGGTGTGACTCTGGCTTCAGAGTCTAGTCTTTCTCCCTGTGATGGCTTACAGGCCAATTCAGCAGTGAAGCCCATATCCTCAGGCCTCCTTGACTTGCTCTCGCATTAGAATGTATAGCTGGTGAACTGTTGAAGAAAAAACCCTTTGTGTGTTCATACAAGGGAAAGGATTTTTCCTACTTTGGCTGCTGTGCAGGTGCTGATGTAAAAAGAAACCAGAAATGTCCCTACCCCAACAGCGGGAACTAGGGAGAGGCCAGACTCCTCCCCAGTCCCAGCTCAGGAGCACCTAGTACTAAACCCATCGCCTGCTGCTTACCATGCACAAGAGGAGTTAGTAGAACCGCTATGGGTTTGTGGAGTGTGATGTTCACATATGCAGCCTGGGAGTCAGCCCCTGGGACAGAGTGGACAGTATTGCTTCAGCCATTAAAAGAATTCTACATGGGGCCCTCGAAAGCAGACTCTCTGAGAAATCCCAGGAGAAGGGTGGGTCATCCCGAGAGGGGCTGCTGCTGTGCCTAAGGCATGGGGATGCAAAGAGTTTAGAGAAAGAATCATGTCTGTAGAGTCCATGTACTGGTTGGGTTTTGTAGCCTTGACATAACATATCTGGGAAGAGGGAATCTCAGTTAAGAGTTGGCTTCATCAGATTGGCCTGTAGGCAAGTCAGTGGGGATACTTTCTTGACTAATGATTAATATAGGAGAACCCAGCCCACTGGGGTAGTGAGACCTCTGGGCAGGTAGTACCGGCCTGTATTAAAAAGCTGATTGAGCAAGCCATGGGGCGGAAGTTAGTAAGTAGAGCTCCTGCATGGCCTCTACTTTAGTCCCTACCCTGCTTGAGTTCCTGCTTTGGCTTCCCATGGTGAAGGACTGCGATCCGGACATGTGAGCCAATAAACCCTTTCCTTCCCAAGTTACTATTGACCATGGGGTTTCATCACAACCTTAGAAACATAGCTAGGATAATAGTTCAGTAGGACAGATAGCACCCATTAAAATGAATTCATGAAAGGATTTTTTTCCTTTAGTGAATCTGTACATCCGCATTGAAGGGTTGTGAGCATAAAGGATATACGTGATTCCACACACTATCCCAAAATTGGATTATTGTTTTATAATCACGTGTGTGGGCTGGAGGCATATTCTGAGCCACCTCTTGTGTCGGGCACCTGGAGAATGTTAGGATCTGATTTCAGGCCATGCTGGGACCATCTTCCTTTTTATTTTGTCTTCTGTGGACTACCTCCAAACTCTTTCTTGCTGCTTTGAACTATTCCTCACAGGACGATGGGGTAACTGGCCCTTCTTCACAGAGTTTGAGTATCAACAGCATGCTAGTTCCTCAGGATGCAAGAGTAACTGGGGACCAGCCATGTTATTTGCAGGCCTCAGCATGAAGTAAAAATAAGAAGCTCCATTGTTTGAAAAAGCAGGAGAAAACGTTCCGAAAGGTATTAAAATCTAAAGTGTTCTTTGCTTCCCTGGCCTCTCTGTCTGTCATGATTTTCTAGTTGGTATCAGGCTTCCTTGGGCAGGGAGATAGGGATGAACAGAGTATGTATCAGGGGTCCCTCCCTGCACAGCCCACCTGCCGCTATGTCCTGTTAGTACCTGCCCCCGTGGTAAAGGCTGGGGAAATCTAGCAAGGTGTCTCCCCAAACCATGAGCTCTTGGCTCTGCTCCACAGTCAGTGATTGATCACTACAACTGCTCCAATCATGTGCCAGGGTGTGGGAGGCTCCCAGGACACACAGTGAATGCCTGCCCCACCTAAATCTGTCACAAGTACAAACATCCTCTACCACAACCATGCCCAGGCCCAGGCCCCACCAAGGCTGGAGAGAAGCCACAGAAGCAGGAAGAGGAGGCCAGGTAGAACCCAAAGGGACTGCCCAGAGCCAGATATCCACTGTCTGTTGCACACTTCATGGAGTCATTGACTTCCCCTTACAATCCATATATGCATAGATAAAATTCCACGAGTTTCAAGGCAGTGACTTTAGAGTGTTGAACCCTAACAAAGGGTCTCTTCAAGTATAAGAAGCCAGCTGTTGGTTAGACAAGAAGAAATATACCAGCGGAGAGATCTACTCCAAGCTCAATCAATGCAGTTTCCACTAATTAGGGCTAGATAAGTAATAAGAAAGTTTGAACAAAAACAGATTAAAAACAAACAAAACTGAGGGACCTTGACAGCTGGTAGGCAGACAGGCAGCTTCCTGGATATGTCATTTAAGGCAAGATCCAAGCTCAGAAGAGTTAGCTAGAGGTAGAGTTTGGGAACATCGTTCCGGGCAGAGGGGCCAGCAGCTTTGACCCACGGTGTGGGGAAAAAAGGCTTGGCTCATCGAAGAGGTAGATGTCTGGGAGATGGGAAAGAGTGAGGAGTCACGGAGCACCTGGAGTCAGGAGTGGGTTGTAGCTCTCTGCCGAATGTGAGCTGCGCCTCCTCAGACTGTCCCTGCCACAGTGGATGAATCCAATGGAGCTACACGCACAAAAAGAATAGCTTTTCATCATCAGTTCCCAAGTGGTCCCTGTAGCTGCCTACCCCTCCCCACTTTAGGTTAATCTGCTCCTGAGAAGCATAACCTTCCATCCCAAGGAAGTCTCTAACAGGAATATATAGAGTTAAGTTCATTTAGCTCCTTCTTCTAAAGAGGGTTTCATCGGATAGATAGGGACCAGTGTTGGCCCATCTGTTGGAGGTAATCTAAAAATCTGAGCATGCTCTGTGCCTTCCATTTACCGCCTTGAAATAGAAAAGCCCCGCATCTCCATCACAACCTCACAGGAAAGTGCTTATCTGAAATTGGGGGAAGTCAGACCACAGCAGGTACATAGTACAGCTCTTTGCCTAGTGCTGCAGGGAGATAAGAGAGCAGTTTCTAGGGTTCCCACCAGGAGATAGTGCTGGGAGCCTTGCCCTACTGTAGAGCAGCCTGAAAGCTGAATGCTTTGGGTAATGAGAAGGGAAAGGTCCCACTCTGGGCACCGAGTGAGAAATAGGCAGATCGTGTGAGCTCTGCTGAGGGCCAGCACTTGCCACAAAGAGGGACATAGAAATTGCTCAGCCTGCACAATTGCTGATTTTAGATGCTTAGAGAAAGTGGTAATTGTGGATGCTTTGACTGTTTAATGGGGTATCTTTGGCCTGGACTTGCAAGAGAACAAATAAACAACAAAAAAATTCAAATAGAGAAGAAGGCTTAGTGTCGCTTGAGCATGGGACTCTGAAATGGCCAGAGAAGTCCCAGAAGCAATTAGCTGGGATCTGGTAATTGTTACATCTTCGTCCCGGGTATTGAAATGAACTGATTAGGGCATCTCTCAGAAAATGGAGAGTGAAGCTCCCTGGGAGTCATTAAGGAGTAGGTTCCCTGGCTCCATTTCACTTTTTAGGTACTTATTTGACGGATGGCTTTTCCCTCCCATAGCAAAAGAATCATTTGTTTTCTGTTAAAGACCACAACGACCCTGTACTCAGACTGAACTCAATGCTGTTCAAAACCAATCCCGCTTCTTTACAAGAGCAGGCACCTTACAGTTTACAACCTGATGCCATCATTTGGGAAACACCTCTGCACATGTACGAGTCGGCAAGTTGACATGTACTTGCCTGTAGCTTTGACCTGTCAAAAACTAACTAATAAAACTGGATTTCATTATATTTGCTATGAAAATCTATTTGAGTTCTCTACAGATGCCAAGTGTGGGGTGTCTATGTGCTCCAACCCATCTGTTGAAAAGGTTGTTTTTCATTGAATATATTTGGCAACAACTTGGGAGTAAATGAAGATTTCGTTTATATTATATCGTAGGTTTAAGGCTATTTCTTAGGCTGATTCCTTCATATCTTTCCAATCTCTTTCAAACAAGTAGTCTCCCCACATGAAGTAAATCGGCTGACCTTTGACCTGGCGAATGCTGATGTCACATGTTGCTGATGTCACATGTTGCCCTTTCCAATCTGCTGCTGGAAGCTTTGTGAATGATCCAAGTACACCCCAGCTTTGCCACTCAATTTACAGAATATGGATTCCTGTATTTTAGAAGCTTTCATTGCCCAGAGAGTTAAATGTATGGTGGTGATTTTTATTTTTAAAAGGTAGTGGTAAAATATAGGTAAGAAAGACTCAGCCACCATGGCCATCTTTTCTAGGCCCAGTTCTGTGGCCTCCATTGCTTCTCAGGTTTGCGCCACCCACGACTATCTTTTTCCTAGATGCTCTCTCATTGCCCCAAACAGAAACTCTGTAACCATTAAGCAGCCTTTTTTTGGTTTCTGTTGGTTGGTTTAATGGAGCTGTTTTGAGATTCTCTAAAAATTGTCTTGGTCTGTGGAATAATTTTTTTTTTTCTTTCCCCTGCCTCTCTGGTCTGTATATCCTCAGGCTCTACCTCATGCCAAGTCCCAGCCGTGTGCTTGTGCCTGGGTAGGGATCCCAGCCCTCCCATCATGGGCTCATATACAGGCCACAGAGCTTACAGTTATTACCCATCAGAGTCAGGTCTAAGCCATTGACCTAGAAACCTATCTCCCAGGCCTCACTGTGGTCAGGCGCCTATTTTTGTTAACTTCTTCTACCACTGAATCAACCCAGCCTTCTGCCAGCCGTATCCACTTAACTTCTGAGGAAGATGACGGTTTTCTGCCCAAGAATTTCTTAGCCACATCCCATGTTGTGTGCTGGCAGGGGACAGACAAATAGGTTTAAATTCACTTAAAGAAATTGAAAGCAGCAAGTCACGGGCACTCATTGCCAGACAAATCGTTCATTACTTGACATCGATGCTTCATGGATGGCCTCTTGGTTGCTATTATGTGTTTCCATCCTCTTTGGCTTGCATGCATTTGTTTTTCCTAATTTCTTGGTCAACATTAACATGGAGATGTAACCACTGATTTCACATCAGTCACTGTCCGCCAAATGACTTAAGTGATTTGTTGCATTTTATACCCTACACACACTTCTTTGGCTGCAGCTTTAAAAAATAAAAATGAACAATTTCATCATCTTACAGTTGAAAATTAGCATCTTCTATTATCAGGGTATTGGCATTGGCAAAGATCTTATTTTGGGTCTTGATAGTAATACTGCGCAGGTAAGAGCTTAATTCACATATTTATAGACATACACACACACCTGCATGTGCATGCATGCACACATGCATAGTCTGCTAAGTTCATTTAGTGTTGTCCATACGTGCATGTATTTAGGGACGTCCATGTAAGGTCAGATAACCCATCCTGGGCATCATCTCTGATAAAAAACTGATTCTCTCAGTAGCCATTAATTGCCTATAACTCTTCATCTAGGGGTCGAGTCTTATGTGTTATTCACATTCACATTACTGTTCTGATTGTACAGGTGTTTAGGCAGCCATGTTTCTAAGGTTAATGGGTGCAGCTTCCCTGTCATATATAGAAGACACTGTCTCAAAGCAGATGTCTTGGTCCTCCGACTCTTAGAATCTTCCTACCCCTTCCTTGGTGTTTTCTCAGCCTTAGGTATAAGGGTTGTGTTGCAGATATATAGGTTGGGGTTGGGTGCCCCGTGGTCAGTTGGTTTGACCAGTTGTGGGTTTCTGTGGCAGTATGCATCTTCTGTAAAGAGAAGCTTCTTTAATGAGTTTTGAGAGCTACAATGATCTGCAAGGATACGAATAAATATTTAGACTGCAGTTAGAAATTATACTGGTTTAGGAATGTGGCAGTAGTAGGTCCTCCTCTAGGAGGAAGAAGTTGGCCAGGTGTGCAGTGCCAGGTGTGAATCCCTTCCTATTTAACAGGCTTAGGTCCAATTAGACAGCCATTAGTTACCCCTAAGTTATGAGGGCCACTGTTGCTCCCTTGGTGATATCTTGCTAGGCTGGACTTTGTTGTGATTCTTAGGCTTTATAGCTGGGTAGGAGTAAAGTTGTTTCTCTCCCTTGGCAGTTTGCATAGCACATTCTGATAGGATGAGAGCTAGCCCACAAGGAAGAGGCTCACAGGTCAGTTCCGGCCAGCTCTGCCTCTCTGGCTCTTAGCATATTCTTCCAGATTATGTCACCACAGCATGTGCTATTACATGTTACAGTGCCCAAATAATGGCAGAAAACTCCTTCAACCAGGAACACCCAGGGTTTAGGAGTGGTGTAAACTACTGAAATATTCTTCCATCAGTGGCTTGAATTCTGAGAGGACACCATTCTGCAAGGAAGTCAAGAGAGGAGGAGTGGGCCACATAGTTGTGAAAATGATGGTATTGAAATATTAAAAGGTAATTTTATCAAGTGGGTATGCCTGAATGCATGCATGCCTTCTCTTGGGCTCCAAGGGCCTATGGAGGATCTCATTCTGTGCTCACAGCAGTCTTGAGGCAGGTGTTCTCATTCTCTTTGTTTTGTGGAACAGAGGGCTACGTCCAACAGATAGGTGTTTTCATGGCTCCTTCTGACTTCAATCTCAAGTTCAGCTCACTCTACTCTCATCTCCCTCCCTCTGGGGGAACACTGCTTCTCCATGATTCAAGGACCTTCCTTTGGACTCACAAAGAAGCCTATTACACCCAGGTCCTAGATCTAGACATGTGAGGCTCACTGTGAAGAGTTGGACTCACTTCTACGGAGGACTTTGAGGTTCTGAATTTTTTATGAGATTACACGTGCTTCCCATGCAGAACTGGACTGCACTCTGAGCAGCAAGGCTCTGCACATCACTCTTTCCCAAGGCCCTTTATTCCCTTCCATGTAGCACTGTGCCTACCTCCAGTCCTTCAGTAGTAGCCAAGCTGAAGAAAGCAACTGACTCTTGCTTGATTTTCTTTCCATACAAGAGTTCAGCTTCCCCCCCCAGCATCTTGAAAACATCTTTTGGTTAAGGACATGTATATAGGACCTCCTACTGTCATATCCAGCAAGCACTCTGTGTTACCTACACTGACCAGTTGACTGCTTCCCTGGACAGCAAGCCTCTGACCTCATTACTCCACTGCATGCTCAGGCTATCTCATGATATTTGTAGCCCAGATCACCATAGCTCAAATCCAAACAAAGTCCTGCTTATTATGTCTGACACACCTCAAAGCTAAGCAGAGTAGTAAACCCTGCTGCCTTTCTCTAGTTCCCTCTCTCTCCAGTCTTACTGAACACAGTGCATCTCAGAGATCTTCTAGGTTCTGATTCTTACTTGCCTATCGGCTCCTCACCAGCCTCTCAGCTCCTCACCAGCCTCTCAGCTCCTCACCAGCCTCTCAGCTCCTCACCAACCTATCCACTCCTCACCATATCCATTTCCTGTTTGCTTCCTGTCTTCCTTCTCTGTGTAGTCATCTATGATGGCCATCACTTTTGCCATGACTATAGTGCCTCCTTCCTGATTCCCTGATTCTTTCATTCATTCATTCCTTTCTTCCTCCCTCTTCCTTCCTTCCTTCTTTCCTCCTCCCTCCCTTCCTTCCTTCCATTTTTTCTATCTCCAGTCTATTCTTTCTTATGCATTATGTTTTCCCTAATTCTCCAACTTGGTGGTAACCAACGACTGTCTAATTGGACTTAAGGCCTGCTAAACAGGAAGGGATTCATACCTGGCACTGCACACCTAGCCAACTTCTTCCTCCTAGAGGAGGACCTACTACTGCCACATCTGTAAACTAGTATAATTTCTAACTGCAGTCTAAATACTCATTCTTATCCTCGCAGATCATTGTAGCACTCAAGACTCATCCAAGAAGCTTCTCTTTATGTCTCTTCCTTATGAAACATTCTTATGTCCCACTGGAGAATACAGTTGGTTACTTTGCATGACCTCCAAGTCCCCCACAGCCTCTACCATCTCTCTTTTCCACCCAGACTTTATGAGTCATCCACGCTGCCTCCCAAATGCACCAGAGTATGTCCTTGTGTCCACACTCTCCTCTGAAACCCCCTTCCCAACCGCCTCGCTTAAGCCTACCTCCCCTTTACACCAACCGGGTTGCACTTTTCATTTATAGAAAAGGGACTGGGCTCATTGACTTTCTGTCTTTCCCCAGAAAACAAATCAAACAAAAGTAGAGGGAGCTTGCTGTGGGCTCGGAAGCTTATGCGGGTCATGAATAGGTCACTGCTGGAGTTAACGGCCACTTTCCCCACTACAGTAGCGACTTTGATTTCTGTGATAAAATACATGACAGAGGCAACTTAAAGAAGGAGGGGTTTGCTTTTGGTCACAGTTTGAGGGAAGCAGGGTGTGAGGCGACTAGTCATATGTCATCCAAAGTCAGGAGATAGAGAGAGATGAATGCTGGGTCTCACTTCTTTCTCGCTTTCTCTAGTCTGGCACACAGCTTGTGGGATAATTCCACTCACGTTCAAGATGGGTCTTTCTTGGTCAGTTAAACCTTTAGAACATACCCTTACTGACGCATGCAAAGGTGTTTTCCTGGGTCAAGTTGACAACAAGATTAACTGTCATATCCACCAACCCTCTTTCCAAGTGCGTGCAGTCCTCAGAGGGACTGTAGGCAGCATTGTACCTGTGGTGTCTCCTAAATCCTTCCAGACTATCCCTGTGTGAGGTCTGTGCTGTGAATCAGGTGATCAACCAGATTCTTCGCTTTACTTTGTGGCACATGTGCCTATTTAATGTCTCCACTCCCTGCCCTTTAATGAATAGGTCTGTGCTTGATTGCATGGCAGCCACTTTCACCAGACAAGAGAGAGGGCCAGAAAGCTTAGAAGAGCTTTCACAGTAGCCTCTGGGGAACACAAAATGAATTTGTTCCTTCTATAAACACTGCAGAACTTGGGAGTTCGGAGCATCCTTCTTTCCTGGGACAGTTAACTAGACCATATAGTAACAGCCCTCTGCTTGGGTTCGTGTCTGGCTGAAATCCATTACTTGCTTTCACACATCTCTCCATAATGTTGACTCACCAGATGGGGATCTGTCCTAGTTAGGGTTTCTGTTATTGTGATGAAACATCATGACCAAAAGCAAGTTGTAGGGAAAAGGGTTTATTTGGCTTACACTTCTACATTGTAGTCCATCACTGAAAGGAAGCCAGGACAGGAACTCAAACAGGGCGGAAACCAGGAGGTAGAAGCTTATACAAAGGCCATGGAGGGGTGCTGCTAACTTCCTTGCTCACCCATGACTCACTCAGTCTGCCTTGTTGTAGAACCCAGGACCGCCAGCCTAGGGAAGACACCACACACAATAAGCTGGACCCTCCCTTATTGATTGCTAATTTCAAAAAATACTTTACAGCAAATCTTATGGAGGCATTTTTGGAGTTGAAGTTCCCTCCTTTCAGATAACTCTGGCTTGTGTCAAGATGACATAAAACTGCCCAGCACAGGGACACATTAGTTCATGAAAGTCTATGTCTGTGGCTTCTCCTCAAAGTAAAGCTCTTCCCTTAACCCTTGTAGGTTGTTTGTGGTATTTTAGGAGACACTGGGGTGCATACTGTTTCTGTGAGAGTCACATTGTGTTTTCTTCTTTAAGTGACCTCCTCAAGGGTACAGAAAAGTGTCACCTCTACCCTAGAGCCTGAAGCAGAGACAAGGCTAGGCATGCATGTTTGTTCTCTTCTGCTCTCTAAGGCACTGGAGCTTGATTTACTATAGAATAAGTACCATCAAGAGTAGTTCCCTAAGCCCTATGATGTCCAAAGGAAGGCTGCAATGTTGAAGATTGGAAAGCCATGTTCTCGATTGAGCTATGGCAGGAACAATTGTGTGTGTGTGTGTGTGTGTGTGTGTGTGTGTGTGTGTGTGTGTGTGTGTGTGTGCGCGCGTGCGCGCACACAGATGACATGAGTGTGGAGACCAGAAGACCAGTTTGTGGATTTGACTATCTCTTTCTACTTTTACATGGATTCCAAGAATCAAACCAAATTGCCAGGCCTGTGCTGCAATGCATTTTGGGAGAGTGGTAGAACTCTCAGCCTTCCTTCTCAATGAGTCTTTGGTCATTTCAGAAGAAGCATGGGCTGGACAATAGGGCGAGGAGGAGGATAAAGCTTTATAAGTCAGGTCTAAGGCACTGAATGGTTACTTTTCTCAATGCTTCTTCAAAATACAGAAACAACTTAAGACAGGATTTATTTTGCTTGTGGTAAGTTTTAGAGGATTTTGCCTGTGTTTTCTTAGCAACAGGCATCATGAAAGTGAGACAGCACAGCAGAGGTGGTTTTCCATGGTGAATGACAAACAGAGAACATGACAGAAAGGGGTCAGGAAGAAGATACCCTCAAGGACTGGACCACAGTGGCCTTCTTCCACCAACCTTGTCCTACCTCCTAAAGTTTGACAATCCTGCATCCATGATCCAAACACATGGGCCTATGAGGGACATTCCATAATCAGGTCATAACAAGTATTAACTAGACAGCATGTTCAGGAAAGATGGGATAAATGTGGACCACATGAACTAGAAGATAACTAGATTGCACCTAGGAAGCCTTCCACTTCAGAGAAATGCTTGTGTGCAGAACACCAAAGGTGTAAGACAACTTTCCTGGATACTGGGCAAGCTCCATTTCAACAGAGAAATGCTCAGAAGGTCAGGTAAGACAGTACACCAAATTTCAAGGGGCCCACCCTGGGTTCAGACACAATAGCCAATAGGCTACAATTTTAATAGCAGTGGCTTCAGCCAAGATGACTTCAGTCCCCAGTTGTTTGGGGATCATGGCTCTGTTGGACAGGCAGTCACATGATGATGAGGAGCATTAATACAGTTATTAATAGTTAGACCCTAGCCTTAGGTCTTACCCTAAGGATGGTGGTTTGAACTTCTCCATAATTGAATTGCCTCCAATAAAATCACATTACAAACAAAGCGGTTTATTGGAACACCTGGTGCCTGCATCTGTATTAGAATTATATTCCAATGCACTATACTATTCCTTGACCCAAACTAATTTCTTTTCCTGACCCTACCCGCCATCTTAGCCCTCATCTTCCTGTACTACCTCTAGCCACATATGGATGACAGCCACTGCTTCTTCTCTTTTAAATTTTACACTCTATGGGACTCCCCATGTGTGCAAAGACAGATCTGAGATGCCTCTATATTCCTTATAGAAGCTTGGTTCAAGGCAAGATAGGACAGAAGACACAAGGTTTCTTTGAGGTGCCCAATTATCTAGTTATGAAGTGGGTGGAAGCTAGAGGAGCAAAGAAAGGTTTGACCCCATTACTTCCAAGTCCTCATCACAGTGACAATGTGCAGTTACTCACTGGTGACCTCACAAGTTGTGATCTTCTTTTCAGGTAGAGTGCACATGTCAGTCATGGATTTGACTAGATCTAGTAGGTGCCTGCCCACAGCAGGAAAGGGATATTCCTTCCCCAGGTTTTCTTGGTGTTGTTGAATGTGGTGAGTGACTGGGGAGCAGAAGATGGAAACATTCAGGAACATTTATGCTGGCAAAAAGGATGGATCCTCCAAGCTGGTCCTTTACAACTGGAAAATGCTTAAAAACAGAACAAGTTTAACGGATTTGAGGTTGCTGGGTGATTCTGATAAGATTCAAATCTCAATGAAATGAGATTTGGAAAGGCCCAGAGCCTTCTCTGAACTGAGTCCATGACACGAACAGAGACCTCTACAATGTAGAAGAAAGGGGCCATGGACAAGATACCCTCAAGGACCTGCCAGCGGTGACCTCCTCTTACCAACCTGGTCCCACCTCCGAAATTTCCCCCACAAACTCTCATGATTAGCAAGCCCCCAGTGGGGAGCAGATGTTCTTTTGGTGGCAGGTTATATAGAACCTACATTTCTGCTCTGAGGATCAAAGCTGTGTTGATTGTTCAATCCTCAGAGACTTGCTCAACATGTGCTTTTGACATATTTCTTATCCCTGTTGATCCTGTAGGCTATTTTAAGAAAAACTACAGTGTAGGTTGGAAAGCTAGACCTTTCTTTTGACTGCTTAAAATTCTGTCACTCCCTCTGAACCCAGGAATCCAGACTGGGAAATAACAGTCTGTCTCTGGAAGTTCCGGATTTGGCCAGAACAGTGAGCTTTCATTCATCTGATGTAAGATTCCAACTCAAAGATGGCTGTGCATTGTGAAAGTCATGGCAGTGTTTAGTTGGTTCTGTACTCTAAACATTCAGTGAGTTTCTCTACCAAATAAAAACCTCCATGGGTTTTGGTCTCATTTTACTAGTGAGCTCTGGACCATTTTTGAATGTGGGAGAATATTTCTAGAGATTAGAAAACACAGTTGGCCGAGTTTGTAGCAGGTACAGAAAGGACTCCAATGTGAATAAGCAAGGGTGTGGTCAATCAGTTGTTTACCTTGGTTTCTGGATGGATGGTTGCTTTCTTAAGATTCCAGTATCAGATAGAGTGTTCTCATTTAGGTTTATAGGTCTAAGGAAAAAGAGGCATCTGGATTTGTTGCTTCTTTGTAGGCAGAGCCAGTGAAATGTGCTGCAGGTTGGTTTTCTCCTCTATCCAATGGGTATAAGAATCTTAAGAACTAATGTCAATAAGTGCTTCTTACTGTGTGCCAGACAGTGTTCTGAATGCCAAGCGTGACACTCAGTGTTCATTACGACCTCATGAGGTGTGTCTAGGAATAATAATGACTCCTGCATTGTCGACTCCAATGTATTAAGTAACTTCATGAACAGCATTTCACAGGCTGTCTCTTACATCCTCTGAACTCACTATGTGCTGTCAATAGTAGTTCTGATAGTCATCTATTGCTGTGTAACAAATTACACCCAAATGCAATGCTTTAAGAAACAAATGCTGTCTATCCCCCATGGTTCCTGAGGGTTAGAAACCTGGGAAATGGTTAGTGTGGGTTGTTTTGTCTGTTGTTTGTTTGTTTTTGTAGTTGTTTTGTATTTTTTTATTTTCTTTATTTACATTTCAAATGTTTTCCCCTTTCCAGGTCTCCCCTTCAGAAACCCTCTATCCCATCCCCCCTCACCCTGCCTATATGAAGGTACTCCCCCACCCACCCACTCCTGTCCTCCTGCCCTGGCATTCCCCTATACTGGGGCATCGAATGCCCTCAGGCCCAAGGGCCTCTCCTCAGACTAATGTCCAACATATGTGGCCAGTGGCATGGGTTGCTCCATGTATATTCTTTGGTTGGTTGTCCCGTCCCCAGGATCTACGGGGGGTCTGGCCTGTTGACACTGCTGCTTCCTCTATGGGACTGCAACCCCCCATTCAAGGTATCTTGCTGTAGATTTGGGACTTGAGTCATCTAAAGGGTTGGTATTCATAAATTAGGTTTCTCACAGGGTTGTTGTCATGGCCTCGGCCCTTTGTTGAGGGCCTTAGTTCTTCATCATACAGATGTCTCCAGCGGACTCATTGAGATGCCATCGGGCCTCCTCTGTATCAAACAATAAGACTAAAGAAGAGGAATGGAGGAAAGAAGATGGAACATAGGATCAAGCCAAAGAGAGAGCCACCATATCTCTCCTACCTAACTAACATTAGACATTGAAGACCAACACACCCAATACCCTTTGTCATTCATGCAGAGCAGCTCTGACATATAGTAGGGGAGAGATCTAAAGGTGTGCAGCTGTGAGCACGGGGAGTCATGAGTCACTAGAGGCCAGCTTAGAGGCAGACTGCTGCAGTCTTATGTGTTACTACACTCCTGGAGCTGATGAGACCTCAGGAAAACTTTCTTGGAACCAAACACAGATACCTGTAGAAAGCCTGCCAGCCTCAGCAGTCAGTGTATGTGTGTGTGTGTGTGTGTGTGTGTGTGTGTGTGTGTGTGTGTGTGTGTGTGTGTGTGTGTGACATCTTGCTGTTTTGACGGATGTTCTCTGTGACTTGTCATTTGCACACCCAGCGATGGTACCACACAGGTCCATTTGCCCCTGTGCTATTTGCTCACCCTGGCTTGTATTTTAATATTCCAGTACATATTGTTTGATCTCCTTCCCCATGGATGCTGCTCATCTTATAGTCAGTCTTAAAAGTATATAGTAACCCCTAGCTAACGGTTCATTTCATTACAGACTGGCTGAAGGCAGTGAATTTATATTCAATCATCAGACTGAGCATTTCCCCCCAATTTTCTGGGATGGATCCACCGCAATATTCCCCTAAATGGATTTTTTGGCCTTTCTCTCAGGCCTGCATTTGACATTTCTCAAGAATGTTTATTTTTTAATTTACAACTTTGAGAGGTTTATTTTGAGATGGGTTTTATGCAACAACATATAATAGGTTCAGAGGTGGAGGGGACCCTGTGAATTTGAAATTGACTGCCATGAGGAGGAATTACTCATTTCATTTGTAGGAGAAAAAAACGACAGGGAACGTGAAGGGAGAGAGGTCTCAGGTCTCAATTCACAGACAGGGCAAACGCCCTGCATCAGTGAGCACGCTTGCCGCTTTGCATTTGCCATGGACATCTGTTCGTGAGGCTTTAGGAAGGACAGGAAGAGGGTGAGAGCCCTTTCTGGGGACTTCCACCAGGTCCCTTTTTGAGACCCTCACTTCATCACAACCTCAGAGACAGGGGTGTGTGGCACTTCCTTCTCTGCTTTTCTCATAGAACTAGGTAGTCTCATCTGGTCACTTTCTTCTTTAGGAATCCCTATTCCTTCTGTACTTTTGCTTGCTTTAGGTTTTTTATTTTCTTTTCCTTCTTTCTTTTTATTTAAAAACATGCTTGGGTACTTGATGCCCTGCAATAACATCATCTTATCCAAGTTTAGGGACCTACGCTGCCCAACTCTGATCCCAGAGGACTTAGGAAAAGCACCCTGCTCCCACCCCATATCACTCCATTAATTCCCAGGCATCACCCTTCATTAGCAACCCTGTGGCTGAGGGACTGCATGATGAGGCTGCAGGGTCATGAACCACCCCATCACCTCCTTGGTTAATTTCACAGCTTGCTTCTTTCCTAATACCTCATGGCTCATTTTCCCCTCTTCACTTGGCCAGAGGGACCTTTCTCAGGCCTGAAATGGATGGGGGCTCCTGCTGATCCTCTTTTGTTTGGTGCTTTGCTAGTCTCTGGGATTAAAAATTTACACTGTCAACCACCACAACAGCTTTTGCTCTGGGCTTGTACCAACTGGAGTTAGGGTTGGGAACCTGCAGTGTTTTAACAGTCATGGCCTCCTCCTCCTCCTCCTCCTCCTCCTCCTCCTCCTCCTCCTCCTCCTCCTCCTCCTCCTCCTCCTCCTGACCAGAGTCAGTTTTAAAATGAAGTCAGAATACATGATGATCTTATTATTCTGTGATTTGTTCTAATGTGTGAACCTCTTGGTGGAAGATGGCATTTGGTGAGCTGAATCTGCTCCACCTTTTTTAATAAATAAGTTAATTAGGAAATATGATTATATTTGCTTATTGGAGCTGTTTGCTGTGCAGAGGCAGCCTGTGTAATAGAGCCCTCCTAAAATGATCAAGACAAGAAGAAGGCACACCTGCTACATGCTGGGATTTCTCCCATCTGTGTGGAGGATAAGCACGTTACCCCTGACCTTTTCTTTGGTGACTGACAGGCTGGTAAAGAGCAAAGCTACTTCTTAAAGTCCCTAGCAAGGCAGTAGTGGGAGCAGGATTAAAGTGTGCTTGCCCTTATGAAGGGGTAGAAAGGAGTGACTTAACACCACTAAGCAGGCAGGGTCGCGTTGTGAACATGAACTTGGGCCCCACAGTCAGCTGGGTTAGGGATAAGTTCGTGGTTTTAGCTTTCAGAGATGTATGACCATTATATTACTTATCTATTGCTGCATAATAAGCTGTTACAGCCCCTTCAGACAACTACCATTTATTATGCTTCCTAGTTGCTAAATGTCAGGTACCAGGAATGGCATAGCTCTGAGTGATTCTGTTGCAGGGACCCATTGAGGCTGTATTGAGGGCACTGGCTAGCGCAACAAGCATCACCTGTGGTTTGGCCGGAACAGATGGGTCTGCCTTTAGATCAATTCCCAGGTCTATTGACCTGAGGCTGTTACTTAGCTATTTGTATCGGCTCGTCATAAGACCTTAACCACCCAAACCAGCAGAGCGTCTGTCTCTTCATGAGTAAAACACGAGAAAGAGAAAAACCTCCAAGGGTCTGGCTAAATTGTAATGAAAGTGCTTATACTTAACCATTATAATTTTATCACTGTTATCACCGTTACCCCATAAATCCGAGAGCACTGAAATGGTCTCACAATTTTCAAATCCTATTTTTTTTCCTCTGTAGGTATTTGTCCATTGCCTTGACTGGTACCGCCTCCTATAGCTGCCCATGCTTAGACCTACTAGAATATGGATTGCCAGAAGGCAGGTGGGAGGTAGCAGTGCCCATCACGGCCAGCGCCACAGAATGTTGAAAGTATAGTTAACTACAGGATGCATGGAGAATTTGCATAAAGTAGGTGACTTGCCTATAAGCAACAACAACCACAAAACTCTATTAGTTTTCAACCAGATGATTAATATTGGCGTTTGAGAAAAAGAAATAAATTATACCTGGAAAGAGTGAACAGGGAAGGTGTAAAACACTCCATGGTCCACAACATTTGGCCTTTGCTCAGGATCTCATGGGATTTCTGGACCAAAGCATCTTTTAGAAACAAGGTTCCTGGGCACATATCCACATCTTCTCCTAATTCTGCAAGGCCCCCAGGTCCTTTCATCGTCTCCTTTCAGCTCTCCAACACCATCTGCATATAAAGGGCAAGAATGCAGTAAAGGGAGGCACACGCGTCAAGTTTTAATGCACATTGTCATTGGGCAGGACAATGGCAACTTAGTGTTCCTCTGTGCATGTCAAACAATCATTTATATGCCCCCACACATAAACTCCTGGTATTTATGACAGCATACTCGCCGCTCCAGCATCTCGAATGGTACCAGCTACCCATAATCTGTTTTTCCCTGCCATGATGTAATCATTAAGTTGTGGTAATGAAGATTGAAGGTTTAATAATGGAAAGTGTTACAAATTTCAATTTAATCATTCCTAAATTGATTAGCAACTTTCCCCCAAATGCCTGGCCATGGAAAAACAGAGCACTAAGAGAGACAGCGTGGTGAGGCCTGAGTTTGATGAATGGTGCTTTGGTACAGCTGTAATTGGGTTATTGAATTTACTCATCTTGCAAATGATGTTTGCATTGTCTCAGCCATATGTGTTGAGGGCCAGGGAAAGGTCATTAGAAGCTTTAGACCGAGGGCACATGTCGGTTACTGGGGTTTAGAACAACGACATGGAGGTTAGTCAATTAAAAGCAACACCCAGCAAGGTGTCCCGGAGCTGATCACTGTAGAACGGTCAGTGTCTAAACCCCAAAGGCCTATTTAAAGGAGTCTGAAGATTCTGTAAGTAAATGTCTACTCGTGGCCTCAGGCTATTTAGCCCCTGACAAACGACACGGGTGAGCCCCTGCAGATTGCAAGGAAAAGACACCTATAAACAAATCCCAGGCTGGCAGCTCTAACAAAGCCAGGATTGAAATAATTAAGTAGCAGCAGCCTTCTCCCTCAGCAGGGAGAAGCCCTGTGCTGTGCGCCACACTGCCCCAGATATTCCAGATGTAAACTTCCTAACTTCTCATGGGAATGTCTCTTTGTGGTAGTATTTTAAGGGCTAGTAAATCAATATTCCATTATGCAGTTTGGAAGTTTGGGGGTCAAAAAGAAAAAACTTTGTAACCAGCCTCCGTACAGCTAACTCATCCCTCTCCCTTGATCTCTTGACCCACTTCTCAGCTAAACGGCACATGCATTTAGCACAGCATCCCCAGCCTGGTTTTCTGAATCTATCTATGTGGCAATCACACATCTGAATTTTAAATTGCATGTGATTGTTGCATATGCCTCAGAATAAGAAGCAAAGGTTCTAACCCTGGGAATGGCAGCACATGGGCTCTCTGGCCTGCAAGCTAGTGGGGGGGGGGGGGGGGACAGAAGAGGCCATGGAGACAGGAGACGCTACGGGCAGACAGAAGCCCTTCTAGAGGGCAGACTGTGGGGAAGACTGGAGCCCAGCTGCCAGTTGGCATGGGTAAGGGCCCTGACACCATGGCACTTCGCCAAGTCTTGCATATGGCAGACACAGCTCACGGAGAAGCTCCCCTCAGAATACTCAGTTTGCTTCATGTTCATAAAACTACAAGTGCAGTCGTCCCTACTTATCCTCAAGAGCTGCTTTCGAGACCTCTGATGGTTACCCTAAATTACAGATATTATCTGACCCTCCATGGATAAGCTTGCTCATAAGTGCCTCTCTAAGTATATATGCATATATATACATTATTTCCTTATATTACCATGGCTATGCAAATTTAATGCCTTTCTATCTTTCATTATTTCATGATGCTGGCCATTGACCCTGGGGCTCATGCTCGCTAAGCAAGCTCTGCCGCTGACCTATAGCCCCCGCCCTGCCTTTTCAATTCCAAGCAAGCACTTGCCTTGCATAGAAGCCATAACTCTTTCTTTGAGGTATGATAGGGGGGAAAACTATATGAATTTCTTTGTCTTCTTTGACCTACAAAAAAAATTTCAGACATGTACAGACCTTGGCTATCTAGGAAACAAGTCATTCTGACCTTAGACCCTAAACACCTCAGCATCCCCCTCCCCCCAGCTTTTTTTTTCTCTCTATGATTTGAGTTTTCACCTCATCCCTTTAAAGAGTCACTTTGTAGTTTTCGTTTTCATTTCATTTAGTGCCCACAGATTGCTGTCCTTGTGGCTCTTGTACTTCTGGGTCATTATGAAGTAAAATAGGGCTCCTTGTATATCAGTCTAGTAATTCGTCACCAGTAATGTGATCATTTAGGCAGCTACTAAGTGACTGATGAGCTGGTAGTGCATACAGTGTGGATACACTGGACAAAGAAAACAGATAACATCCACAATGGGACAGAGTAGGGCGGGGTGCAATTTGATCATGTCACTCAGGATGCCACATACCTTAAAACATGAGCTATTTATTTTAGGAATTTTCCATTTAGTATTAGTGGATGATAGTTGATTCTGGATAACACGCTAGGCAAAATCGTATCTGGGCGAAGGACTGTCATTAGAAACTTCTGTATATGTTTGGTATATATGTGCTGTATGAGATTCTTCTGTCTATAGTAATAAACTTCCATCAACTGGATAGCTAGGGAGGCAGAACCGTAGTGTTTCAAAATTCTGAAGATTAAGAATCCAAAATGAAGGTACTGGCAGGGGAGCGTTCTCCCTGAAACCTGTAGGAGAATCTTCCCTCCGTTACTCTTGGTTTCTGGATGTTTGCTTGGAGATTTGGTGGTGTTTGGATTGAATGCCCTTCCCAACCCTTACCTCACATTGTCCTGTGCATCTCTTCCCTAACCTCCCTGTCTATGTCGTGCTCCACATGCAAGTGTTCCCTTTTAGTATAAGGACACTAGTCATACTGGATTAGGACACACACTCATAAACTCATTTTTACTGGAGTGTCTCTGAAGAGACCTGATTTCCAAATAAGGTCACATTGTGGAAGTTTGGATTCACACACATCTCTGAAGTGGGGAGTGGGTGGCACAGTTCAACTTGCGATAGACACAAAGTTTAAAGATTGCTAAACAGAATCTGAGGTGATGGTGGTGGTGGTTGTTTTAACGTGCGTCAGTTGGAAGTCTGTTTCTCTAAGACTCATCATTGATGTTAAAGGGGAAAAGAAAGAAGAGCGTACCACTCCCAGGTCCCAAGATGCTAGCTTATAGCTACTACTTAGACAACTACATAGCTTCACTTCTATGCTGTGGTTTTCACACTGGACCTGGCTGGCTTGTTTAGATACAGGTGAGATGGAAGGGCTTGTCAAAGATCTTTCTTGTGTATTTCCTGCCAGTCCACTAATGGCAGTGTAGCATATGACTGCCAGTGGATGGCAGATGGCAGACTTGGCAAGTTATAGTCCTAGATTCAGATCCTGCCACCACTTCTTAGTAGTCAAGCAACCTTGATCATCCTACTTGGCTTTCCTGACCCTCCGTTGCTCCTCCATAAAAACCAGTGGCTGAGCTCCTATGAGCTTGTAGGAAATAAAGCACTTAGCACATAGCATGGGCTTAATAAAAAGTTATTCCCTCAAGCAGCATATCCTTCATATAGCCCCCGAGCACACTGGTATCTTTTTAGCACTCTAACATTATACAGTTTACAAAGCAATTTCATTTATTATTACATCTAATTTATATTTATTGATTGAGAGACATGGTTTAAATATAAAAATATTTTAAATTATTCACAACTGATGGTCATAACCATGAATCTTTCTGTGTTCAATATTTTAATTATTGTTTTAGCCAACAGCCATAGTTGGTGACCTCAGAGCTGATATTATGCCCTATAGAGTAGTAATAATCTGGAGGGAATTTTGCCTTCAGGGATGCATGACAATATCTGAAGATGTGTTTGGTTGGGACAACATGGATATGGGATGCTAGTGACTGGACTAGCGAGCCCAGAGATACTTCTAAATATGCTACCACATGCAGGACAGCAACAGAGGATGTCTATCTGGTCCAGCATGTTAACAGTCCCGAAGATGAGACTCCATGCAACAAGGTAGCAAGGTATTTGCATAAGTGCCCATCTTCCATCATTGCATCCAATCAGAAATGAGTAGCATGTAAAAAGTAATTAGGTTATTTATTTCCATTCTGTCGAGAAAATGATTTAAAACAGAAGTAATATTTTTAATATTATAAAAGAAAAGAAAACCCTGCAGCTTAAGTCAATAAGGATTTGATAAATGAATACATACCTCTAGGGGATTCTGTTGCTGAGCAATGGCAGCTATGGACAGACCTGACACTCTGGCCAGGCTTTCAACATTAAGTGGCTGAAGCTCTTGGGCTGGCCCTGCATGCACAGTACACAGAGAGTTAGTAAGTTTCACTTAACTGATTAAGAAATGCCATCATGTCCGAGAGCGTGTCTACCTGGCTCGATGGAAGATCACCAACCATGACTCCCATGATGCTTCAGACTATCAGAGGGCTGACAGCTGAGGATGCTCAGAGCTCATTCATATTACGTGCTAAATCCATTTCTGAGACAGGGTCTCAAGTAGTCAGTGCTGACTTTGAACTCAATATACAGCTGAAGATAGCCTAAACTCCTGCTCCTCCTGCTCCCATCTTCCCAGTGCTGGGATTCTAGGCAAGTTCCACCATGTCCAGCATCTGAATTCATTTTTTAAAAAGAGAAAACTTATATTTGACACAGTATAGTACTGCTTTGAATACCTGCTTGGTGCCCATTCTGAATCAAGAGCTGATACACATATTATTTGCTGCAGCAGCTCGTGTGTGTGTGTGTGTGTGTGTGTGTGTGTGTGTGTGTGTGTGTGTGTGTGTGCGCGCGCGCGCACATATTCATGGCAGCTACAAGGGTGTGCATTCACATATGCCTTTGGAGACCTGAGATAAACCTTGGTTCTTGTTCCTCAGGAGAGTCTCACTTTGGTTTTGGTGATACTGTGGTTTCCTTTTGTTTTGAGACAAGGTCTCATGATGGAGCCCTGGATAGTGGAACTCAATATATAGACCAGGTTGGCTTCAAACTCAGAGACCCACCTACCACTACATCCCCAGAGCTTGGATTAAAAGCTTATGCCACCACACCTGGCTGACCAAGTTGTGTTTTGAGACAGGGTCATTCACTTGGATCTGGGACTCACTTCTTGGACTAGGTGGCCTGGCCAGCAAACTCCAGAGATCTGCCAGTGTCCATCTGCCCAGCACTGGGTTACAAGCACACACCCCAACACCCGGCTCTTCACTTGCATCCAGGCATCCAACTCAGGCAAGCACTTTACCAGCTGAGCTAGCTCCCCAGCTCTTTTGATGGAAGTACTAACTATCCCATTGCAAAAATGCAGCAGCTGAGGCCAGGAGGTTCGGTAGCAAGCACATTTTACTCAGCTGGTAAGTGATAGAGCCAGCATTACTGACTCCAAATTCTCCATTTAACCTGGGATATAAATTTGCCTCAATCAACACAGTGGGAGATTTGGGGGCTGTTTATTTAGGGGCTGTTTATTTGGGGTTGCTTGAGAAACAACCTACTATTGAGTTGATGGGAAGCAGTGTAAGTAGTTCTTCACAATCTCTACCCAAGGTCTTGACTTTAACCTATTCATCAATATGGGAAATTTGTCCAATGTCAGGCATGTCTTTGCCTTCCCCATGGTATTTTCACAGATGGATCCCAAATTAGTTGTAATTGACTCAAAGGAGAAAACCAAAGAGTGACTGACTTCGGCTACAACAAGGAGAATGTGGAAGATATTTTAAGCAGCATAAATCTTTAACACTATAGTCTGGAAGCCTGAAGTTAAGGTGTATTTTATTAGCCAAAGGTGCAATGGCGGGGCCGCATTCTTCCTGGAAGCTCTAGAGAAGTGCTTGCTGGTTTTATCTGAATCCTGCAATCTGTCCTCACTTCCTGCCCCATCCTCCTCCATCCTCAGGGCTGCCAGTTTGCACATCTCTGACCCCATTTCCATAGCCATAGCTTCTGATTGGTTTTCCCCCTCTTGTTCTTCAAACCCCACTTCTTTATTTTAGTTAGGCACACATAAAATTATCCCTCTTACATACGTCCACATTGTTGTGCCACCAAATTCCACGACTTTTTTATCATTAAAAAAAGAACTTACTTCATACCTGATAAATAACAGCTCTCAAGACCCTGCCCAGCCCATCGCTGGTGACCTATGTCCTACTTTCGGTGTCCATGACATCACATGTAAGCAGAAGTTACAATATTTGTTTGTGATTGACTTCTTTCGCTTAGCATGTGTATGTTCAATGAAGCAGAAAAGCAGTTACTAGAAGGTGGAACCTTGACTGTGGGTACAATAGAAACAGCTGATCAGTAAATGCTGGCTGCGTTCTGTGTGTCGCCGGCTGCTCTTTGTGTCTTCCTATTGAGTAACATGTTAGCAGGGTGCAGGAGCTATCAAAGCACCAAGCTGACCCTTCTCTAATCTGAGGATGACAGGGCATTAGAGAAAGCAAAGGTTTCTCCCTACCCTTCTTAAAAACAGCCCAGTGTAGGGGAGATTTCCTGGAAATTATTGGGCAGGAGAGAAAACGCAGCTGGAGAGGAGTCAATAAAGAAACACAAATTGTTCTTGGACAGGTGTGTGTGTGTGTTTGTGTGTGTGTGTGTGTGTGTGTGTGTGTGTGTGTGTGTGTGTGTGTACACTGTGAGGTATAGAGAGAAAGAGAGAAAAGACCAAAAAAGACCTCTATAATCTTACTCCTCTCTCACATAGGCAAAGTCCAGTATATTGTCAATTAAGTGTCACTGTGTGGCATCAGGAGGTGGTTTAATTCCCCATGAAAATCAGGACTTCACCTGATTCTGTGCCTTTATTGCCAGTACCTGGTACTTGGAAGCTCCTCATTAATCCCTCTGTGTGATGCTCTTGAGATCTGAGGCCCTAATGTGAATCTGCTTCCTGCCTCATCTCTACTGCTAGGGTCAGACGGAACATCAGCCAAGTCTGATAACAGCCCCAGGATGGTGACTGGAAGCAATAAACCAGGTATCTTAGCAGCGAATCCAGGATACATTCCTGGGGACCCATTTTTGTCCCCTTTTAGAGGCTACCCAAGTGGCCTTCCAAGGAAGAATGAAATGATGCATCACTTAACATGCTCAAGAAGAGGCACACAAGTCATTGTTCCTTCCTTGGAAAATGCATGCATTCCTGCCTTAGCATTTTATGTACCAGACTGTTCTTGTATTCCTCATGTCCCTTTCTGAGTTAAACCAGGATCCAGGGGACCTCACTGGACATACAGTTTTGAATGAAGAATTGTGGGGAAGCAGCCCCTTTGGGATCCACATCAAAACAATTTGATTCTTCCTAAAAATGCATTCTGGATTTCCTGGGTGTACAGGAAGGAGAGAGTACTAAGCCCAAAACTGTTTGCTGGGTCACAAGTGTTTCTGTAATTCTAAGTCCTACCCACTCCAGGGACCCACCCCACCCCACCCCAAATGCCACAGCTTACTCAGACTCCTCTCCTGTGCTTCCATCATCAGTGGGACGCCATAAGCAGGATCAACTGATGCTAATGAAGGGTAGTGATCTAGGAGGGGTCCTGCCTGCAATGCCATCTGCACATAGGGTGCAGAGACACATCCACCTAGGGTGTCATACCTCCGTTTCCTTATTAAATGCATGCTTTTTATGGTCCCAGATTGAAGGTCTCCCTGAAATGCCAGGAGCCTCTCTCTGTCCACAGATCTCTTTGGCTCTACCCATGGGTAACTGTTTGCTTGGAAAGAGAGAACTGTTGTCAGCCATTTCACATAGGATGCTATGTGTCAGATTTGTAAAATCCCGTTAACATTGTGTTTCTTCCACTAGAGAATTAACCCTGTAACAGGGAAAGTGGAACTGCCAATTACAGCAGCGTCCTGCTGTGAATCAACTGTGCTGTAGTCCCAAGCAGCAGCCATCGGAGGACAGAGCCCTCAATTGCCTTTTCCTTTCTTGCTGATAAACAAAGCTTTTGAGTAAAGCATAATTAGCTTGACTGACAATCAGAAAATACAGTCTTCAGTGTCTGTTTTTATTTGAAGGCCTTCTTGTTTCGGAAATATATTCTGAAACCGCTGGGCGATTTGTCCTTCCGTGGAAGATTTAATCAATTGGAGGGTCTTATTTTGCTTAAAACCTTCAGTGCGTGTTTCAAAAGAAAGATAAATGAATCCACCTAGTGACCAAAGATACGTACGGTATATCTGACCATACCTATTAAGAAAGCAACCATAAGTCCCTCTGGCAGTAGAAACAATAAATTTTCTTCAGCTGAGTCCTTTGGGGGATATTTGGAGCCTCCACTAAGTTCTTAATTTTATTGGGGCAAAGATATTGCAAAAAGAAAATCGTTTCTCTGGCACTAAACACAAATAATGTACAACAATAATTGTGACTCCCGGAAGATTTTCCCGATGTTCAGACCAGGTTAGCTTTATGATTGTACCGTCCGGAGGGCCTGGCTCTTCGATTCTTGGTCCATTCGAACCTTTCCTGTGAAATATAGAGGGGGCGGCTCATTTTGCTTTTTCGTTTGGGGTTTTATTTTCCCAAAGCCCTCAGCAAATCCTGAGACCCAGAGATAAGTGTTCAGGCTCATACCACATTCTCTCCCGTGAGGACGGTGAGGTTCAAACTGCAAATGTTTCCAAAGGACTCTAAGCAGATCCAGGTCACTCTCCATCAGCTATCCAATGAGGCCATACTACGCATCACGCTGCTCTCTTGAGAGCAGGTAGTGAATATGAAGCCTGTTTTGCCATGTTGAAGACAGATCATAACTGCTGTTTTCCTGTGGAATGTAGATTCCTATATAACAGTTCACCCATACACAACTCAGCAGCCAATACCCAAATAAGTAAGATCAACAATATTCAGCAACTTGACAGAATGGCATCAGAAGGTCATATTTTAAAAGATGAAGCTTAACAAGGCTCTTCTAAGGAATAAATGACCTTGTAGCAGATATGTGTATATGGCATCTGCAAATAACTAGGACTATGGGTGAAAAGGAGGAACATCAATATACGTGCATAGCAAAGCCTCAAGTGGTGCTTGGAGCTACTAGTGTCTTGGGTCCATCTTGGAAGCAACAGACTTAGGAGAATGATTAAGCAAGTGGCTTCCACATTCTGTATCTGGATAATCAGCCCCTTCCACTTGGCCATCCTACCTCTCCACTCTGTGCTTTCACAGTCCTTCCCGGGTCTCCCTGAATAAGGTTGTGCCTGTAGGAGGCAGCTAGATCATGAGTCCCTGAGAACAGGATTTCTGTCATCCCTCTGCCATTAACACAGGCACCTCTTTTTGTACCTTGTCTTCTTCTTTCTAGAGGTCTAGTGGTAGTAGTCTCATGGTCCACATAATAACTACTCATAAAAGGAGTAGATAAACTATATTCCAAGAGCTACCTATTCTCTTGTCCAGAGCATAAGCTTAGAACCAAAACTGATCCACAGTGAATCATGACTGAGTCTCACTCAGCCACCTTTCATCATTGGCAAAAGTCTATCCAATACCACTCTAGCTAAAGGTTGCTAGAAACAGCAAATGAGATGCCATATGCAGGGGGCTCAGCATCATGCATACCTGATACCTGCTGGTGACCATTTAAACAGTGACTGCAGCCTTGACTGCTAGGAACTGCTAGGGGACAGCCCCCGTACAGCACACAGAGAGGAGGGAAGAACCCAGCCAAAGCCTTCGCCTTTTCTTGGCATGCCACTATACCGAAATGGGAGGGTTGCAGTCTGACTTCTTGTGACATCACACAATCTAAAGGAAACATCTTGACCTTAGGCAACATCAAGAGCTCATTTACAGGTTCACAAACTCCATAATGCTTTAGTGACAATACAGTTCTATACCTCTGAAGTGCCATTCCATTCAGATGGCTCTAAGCTGATTACCCATGCCTTCCAACTGCAAGCCTTAACAATCAGAAATGTGAGCATACGGAACAGTGTCATTGCAACCTAAATCATATAACATCTTGCTGTTTGTATAATTGAAAGAGCATAATATGCCAATTTTTGCTCAGGCAAAACAATGTATGGTATTGATGCAAAAAACTTGAAAGATGAACTCTAATTTTTTCCTCTCCTTAATGAATATTGAGCAAATAAATAGGGCATTTTAATATGGCAGAACACATGAGACCCTGTGCATTTATTTTCTTCATCATTCTAGGCCCAATGTCACCCCAGAGTATATGGGAGATGACAACTAAGCAATTAAAGACTATGTGTCTGAGTGCTGGCCCCGCCATGGTGAATCATGACCCTTTCTCTGGCTGCCCAATAGCTGAACCCCTGTCCTTTGGATTCTTCAAGCAGTGATGGCGTGGTACAGTGGCTGTGACATGTATGTCTCCTTGTGTGTGTGTGACACATCTATGATAAGATACATCTGCTATCCCTAGAATCACCCAAATGCTTTAATATTCTCTCTAGGTCCGTAAAAGAGAAAATAGCCTACATGAAAAGTTATGTGTGTTTGTGTCTAAATTATCATGAGGACTTTACAATCAGTGAGTCCCAGTAGGGAACTGGTATCTCTTAAACAGACAATGGAAGCCAAAGAGACGTTTTTAATATAAACACAGTTGTGCGGATCAGCACCTAATATATTCATGAGATGGCACGGATCTCCCTGGTGTCTATTTAATTCAATGGGAGAAGCGTCCAAATGATCCTTTTAGGATTTCTGCGGCTTCTAAGCTCCAGTTACCTGTCCTAGGTTTAAATAACTTCCTGAATTACCTGCAAAATTGACAGTGCATGGCTGTGATGTGCTAAAAATAAAAACATATATATGGCGCATAGGCCTGACTAATGGTTAGCTCTTTCAAGCATGGCTGTTCTCACTGAAGTAAATGACAGGATTTAGATTTCCAGCCATTTCCTGACACAGTTAGACGAGACCCACTAACTGGTCTGTTGATTCTGAAACCAACTGTCACTCGTTACAATGAATGATAGTCAAAAGGAAATGAATGCTTGTATTCCTACCTAATCCACACAGAGCCTCTGTTAAGTTCTTTACCAGATGGAAACAGGCATCATTCATTTGCTGATCAATTTCTTATTAAATAAAATGAGTGGGCCACACTTGCCAGAAATCTACTGTGCTTCCTGAGAAGAATTTTAATTTTTCCCAAATCCTGACACGACTGTAGTTTCCAAGTGATGGTTAAGATCAATCAAGATACAGAGCTGCAGAACACCAGTACTGTTGATCCTGGTCTTGAATCCTGATGGATGACAGGGGCCAGTTGGCTCCCAGAGCAGCCTGGCAGTGACCTGTGAGGACTCTTGATGCAGGCACTCAGAATCATTTAGCCATCCGTCATCCTCTCACCCCTACTGTTAGTTTTTATAAAGGCAGGACTCATTTGCTAATACTTCTTCTCTGGTTGTTAATTCTCAGTATCAACAAGCTTTTACTTAAATAAGAGCAAAAAGAATCTGCAGTGTGTGTGTGTGTGTGTGTGTGAGAGAGAGAGAGAGAGAGAGAGAGAGAGAGAGAGAGAGAGAGAACTCTCTAACAATAATGGATTCTGCCGTCTTCCATGAAATTTGTCATGTTTTGTCATTTGAAAACAGATCTGTAATGAGCTCTAACAAAAAGGCATGTGTGGGCTTCTGTGGACAGACATGTGACAGCTGAATAACCTTGGCAAGTTACCTAACTGCTCAGAGTCCCAGATTTTCATTCTGTCAAGTAAGAATTTTAAGAATGCTAAACTCCTAATGTGGTTTGAGATCTATGAAATCCTGTAGTCATTTCTGTGGTCATCCCTAGTACATACCAGGTGTTCAAGAAACATTAATTCACCTTAAAAGTTTGGGGGCATTTTTCTTCAAGTATAGATAAAAATGACTTAAAAGCATCTACCCTTATGCTAGCGCTCATTCCCAGAAAGCTGATGAACTCTGGGATTTGTTTCATTTTTAAAGCAGTGGAAGGAACCTTTCTGAAGGGGAGCTACTAGGCTTTGGTTTCTGGAGTGGTTAGTTGCTTGAAATTACAGCCTCCTGCTGGGTATCAGAGATTTTGGGCAAGAGGCTGCCTGCTGTACTTACAATTTGAGGAGGACATTGAGGCCGAAAGCAAAGCCATTGTTTGCTGAATATTAGTGATAAGGGCTCATTTAGAGATCCCATCACATTCAGAGTTTTTTAAGGGAATAAAGGGTAAAACTTAGGAGCTGACCACCTTCTCCCACTGATAACCAGATCCTAGTCCTGAACCCAGTCCACCCCTCTGGTTTCCTGACTGATTCTACCCTCTTCCCCCAATCCTCTGAGCATTCTGTAGTATAACAGCCTGCTAGCTTGTGAAAGATAGAAGTGCGGGCAGATAAAGGGTCTGGTGTGGGCCCGTCTTTTGGTTCATAGCTGATATCTTCTTGAGGCCTCCTACTCTGGAGGAAGGGATAAGAGAGTTCTCTGGTTCTCTTCTATGAAGAGTATTGATCCCATCTCAAAGGCACTCCCTGCTGACTCCATCACAGTAGATTTAACTATGCATGTTTGTGGGAACACAAATATTCAGGCCATAGCAATGTGCCTAGAGTGTCAGGCAGTGGATTAGCAGGATGTCCGTGGGCCAGGGACTCAGTGCAAACAATGGTTAGAGGGAGTCCACAGGTACACGCCGTGCAGGTCTATAACAGTATGACTGACCCCAACATTCTTCATGTTTCGATAGGAGTCAAAGTAGAGAACCTTCCCCATTGTGTGTGTGTGTGTGTGTGTGTGTGTGTGTGTGTGTGTGTGTGTGTGTGTGTGCGTGCGTGCGTGTGTGTGTGTGTGTGTGTGTGTGTACTCTGGTATGTATGCATGTGGAGGCCAGAGAACAATCTCAAATATATATTTTTCAGGCCCTGTTCGTATTTCTATTTTTAAACAGTTTCTCAGTAGCCTAGAATGCATTACGTAGGCTAGGCTGGATGGCTGGTAAGCCCCACGCATCCTCTTGTGTTCATCTGCCCAGCTCTGGAATTGTAAGCAGTCAACACAACACCTGGCTTTTGTTATGTGGATTTGGGCCTTGAACTCAGGTCCTTGTGCTTATGAGGCAAGAACTTTCCCAACTAAGCTATCTTCCCAGCCACCATTTATCTTTAATAGAAAAATAATATCAGAATACTTATAGTTTAAATAAAGATGCGCATTCTGTAATTCGATTTACATTCTGCCTTACCTCTGTGAGGTATAGGGAGATAAGAAAACAAATGTGTAATACAAAAATCAAACTATTTACAATATTTATTGTTTGGTTAAATGTTATGTCATATCAGGTGGTACTAGTCTATTTAATCTGACTACAACTGTATTTTAAGGAGTTGGACTACTTGTGAGTGTTTTGACCCTAAATTCTCTACCCAATCTATGAACAAACGTCTTTCATCTTCTGTTTATACGGCATTATTCTGATGGGAGATATAAACCATATCAATCATAAGACTTGAGAAAAGCCTCTGGCTTAAATTAGAAAATGGTGTCCATTTATTTCAAACATTAGCAGTAGTTAGGGCAGATTAGTTTTTCTTAATCACACATAATAGTGAGTTTCATTCTGATATCCCCATCCATGCACATAGTGTATTTCAATCTTCTTCATCCACTGAGGCTTTCTTGCCATCCCTCTTCCCAGTCCTAGATACAGGTTTTTGTTTTTTAAAGAATGATTTTTGTACCTATAGCCGCTCGTCTACTTTACTTCTGTCCAACCTTTAGTCACCCACAAACATAAATCTTTATTGTCTCTTAAAAGAAAACAGGCTCAGTTACGTTTTTGTTTGGAACAGCCACGTTGAAAACCATGCAGATGTGGGATGAATAAGAAAGTGTTTGCCAACTCTGCAAGGCTCGCTCTCTGACCCTAATAACTGCATCAGTGGAGACAGTAGCACTGTGAACAACAGCATACACCGTGAACGGACTCACGTAAGAGCATAACACCATGAAACAACAGAACACACGTGCATGCGTGCATGCATATGCACGTGCACACACCATCTTTCATCACCATGGGTGCCCAGGAAGCCACTATTTATACTTGAGACCCTATAGACACTGTCCCCAGAAAACTTGGAGCATCTTCTGAAACTTCTCATTTAATCTTCAAGATCATTTCTCTCCTCTCCATAACCTCTGTTCTGTAAGACACTCAGAAATGTGGATTATTTATGCAGGGTTTGTGCTCCCTCTACTGGTTTTATAATTAACTAATAAGTCTAATTCCCATAACTATGCTGATGTCATCAATTACTTTTTTGTCCATGGACATGGAATTATCTAAATCAGCCTGTTCTGGTTAAATATCATCAGAAAAATTAGCAGGGAGTCAGATGAGGACAATTGGCCTACTGAAAAAAAAAAATAATGTACCAGTTTGCCTATTTCAAAAAAACTTAACAGGATGTAGCAGCACACACTAACTTTTGGGAGATGGAGGCAGGAGGATCAGGAGTTACAGGCTGGCCTCAGCTCCACAGTGAGTTCAAGACCCTCCTGGGTTTCAGGAGACCAAACAAACAGGAAATAGAACAAAGAAAACCCACTGTTTTATGGTTTATTTACTTGATGCTAGAGAAAGGGGCTATCATTGTCTAAACTGTTAAATCTTCTGCCTTGGCAGAACAATGAGAGTGGGTGTCATATTTAAAGCAAAATATATGTTATATAAATGAGAAAAAGAGAAATTATCATACCTGGATCCTGAGAGCTTCAGTAGGCAAAAATAGATCACTGTAGGTAGCAGGTATGGTGAGTCCCTTGTCTTCCTGCATCTGCTCCACATGCGTGGACATCACCAAGTGGCCATTTCTTAAGGGCCAGCCTCTCTTGTAGGCGTTAAAGAGTCCCAGATCTGCTGCTGGACTTGTTGAAGTTACTTCTGGTTCTAGCTCTAAGTCATCGTGAGTCACTCCCTCACCTTTCTGTCTGCACATGGGAATGATAGCATGGACCAGAGGTTTCTTGCCCTGTGGAGTCACTGTAAGGGGTAAGGGAAGTAACTCATGGGATGGATTTTTGAGGAAATTGGCGCAGATCACCACAATGGGAAAGTTGTCATTGGCCAGTCATTGAGATGTTTTTTTTTAACTAACATGAAAAACAGCTTATTCCCTAATAAGAGAAACTAAACTTACCTTGCAAGCTGGGAGAAGGCTCCCAAAGACATACATCCAGTTCACCAGAAAGCACTTATACATTCCTGAGCAGATAGCTCAAGGGAGGATGTGCAGAACTGGCCATGATCCCAGGAGAAAGCAGCTACAGAAAGGGATAGAAAATCAAGACACATTTCCGAGGAAATGATAAGTCAGCCCTACCAAAACGGAGACAGGTAAAAGCATCTAAAGAGGCTTAAACTTGGCCAGTGCGACAATACGCAGTGATGGAATTTACAAACACCCTCTTTTAAACTTGTCTAACCCTTTGACGTTGCAACATGAACTTTTCCCCTATAGAGTTCCTGCTTGAGAACTGTGCAAATAAGTTACAAAACAGTTCACACACATGCACACACGGTTTTAAGTCAGTTTACAATTTTGCCTGGGGTTACATTCATAGCTAATCTTGGCTTTAAACAGTCCAGGCCTCAGGCTAGACACAACCTGGGTATTGTGGACTCATTTGCTTATGGTTATTAAAACAAACATATTTAGTTATCTGTGAAATAATGCCCTGCTTTCTAAACTTGTTCTAGAGCCTCTTTTTCTTTTTTTTTTTTTTTCCTATTCTTTTTTATTTCTCTTAGACAGGTCTTTACTATATATCCCTGGCTGTCCTAGAACTTGCTGTGCAGACCAGGTTGATCTCAGACTCATAGAAATCCACCTGCCTCTGCCTCCCAAGTGCTGGGATTAAAGATGTGTGCCACCATACCCAGCCAACTTTTTCCACAATGATAAAGGTAGTGCTCCATCAGGGATAGAGTCACTATTATGTGTGATCTACATGGCTGGGTCCCTCTTAGCATGTGTAGGAACTGCTCCACCTGGCTGATAGTACTCTCAGAGCATGCAGACCAAGTTTAGGAACAACAGAAGTCAGACAGAAAAAAAGGAGGGAAGTGTGGAATTAGAATGGCTTCATGTATTCTTCCCAAGACAGATATGAGTAAGTCTTGGCCTGTTCCCATCAGCCCCTTCCTATGATTTCCTCCCAAGGACCATTCTCTGAAGACGTTTAGCGGTAGTTACAGTGTCTCCTTCTACCCATAGGCTTTGATGAGGGAAAGAAAGGGGCAGGAGGGGGATCTGTCACCTCCTCCTCAAACTCTGAGTGTCTTCCAGTTCTCTAGCTGTATAGTCTTGGCTAAGCCTCCCTGGGTTTATAAACGTGGTGGTAATGTCAGCCATGTGTGGGAAACTCTCGTGAAACCCGGGTGCCTGTGGTCCTCAAACCCAAGCTGGCTGCCTTTTCTAAGAGGGGAAAGAAGGGCTACATGAACATTTGTTTGCAAGCTGGTTTTAAAATAGGGAATCATGTTCTGGAATGGCTCGGTATGACTGGATTATTTAACTCTCATTCTTAATTTTTTTTAACTGTGCTTTTTGTAGACCTTGCCTACCCTCTGCCATGAAAATATTTGGAATTTATACTTTAAACAGCATAGGCCACTTTGCTTGTTGATTTAAAACATGCTAGAGGTTTTATAATGGTTATTTATATTGGCTGACACTGACCTCTCTCTGAATGACCTGTTGATGTTGGACAGGGATAAGAGGCACTGAGTACAATGGAAGGAGATCAAACAGAATGAGTGTGTTAGCTTAGACACGACGCTGCGCGGCTTTACATGGAGATCAATCGTCTGCATAGGGAATCTTAAGAACCGCATTATTTGGCCCCACTTACAGGAATGAGGCGTTCTCTTCAGGGGAATCTAAGTGAGGTCTTCAAGCTATGCTTTACGTTATAGTATCAATACACTTGGCATTGTAAAATCTTTGGGTTGTATAAAATTATATGTCAGTGATATACATCTTTAAAGTAGGGTGCAATCATTATGGTTTGGAAAGAAAACCCATAGCAGCCGTGGTGCAGAGCAATTCATTCTATGAAGTAAGTCCATTTCTGTAGATGTGGGTTCACTGCTAGTCCATCTGCTGGTGAAAAGAGAGATCTTGCTTCTCCCTACCATTGTCTCTCATCCTTGTCCTCTTTTTCTTCCATGTATTCAATGGCCCAGTGTCTGGCTGTTCATAGCCCATTTCCTGTCTCATTTATCCCTGTACGAAGTCAGTTATGAGACGGGGACACACATATTTGACAGCTGCCCAATAAATTATGCAGAAGAACAAGTTAAGGACAACTGCAGATGACTTTTAAAACAACAGAGCTGTAGCCAGTTGAAGAATTTCGTTTGAAAGCTTGGTGAGAACCCTTCCCTCGTGAATATCTTATAAAATACAGTTTCTCATCCAGATCCACTTAGTGACGGATGAGTATTGTTTGGAGATCTGCCAGGGTTGCTTAAAATTTGGAACCAAGTAAAATGGAATACCCTATAGAGAAAGAAAAGTATTATGTATTCGAATTGTAAGCATTAAAATTAGTTTGTGAATAAGAGCACCAGCTAGATGATTCTAGAAGCCTGTTCCCAGAGATGTGACTTGGCTTTATATATTGTTATTTGGGGAGCATGGAGTTTCCGTCATAACCTGTACATGTTCAGATCCATTAGTGGAGTGATAGGAAAAGCAAATTTAATTAGAATATATTTGCACACGTAAAGTATATACTGCCATGATAGTTTTAGAGAGCTCTGGACTGTAACTAATGTGTGTTTCCCTGGAGGAAACATCAAAAGATCATCATCATGTTGGTGGCAGTGAAGTTGATTCAAGTTTAAAACCCTCTACTTACCCCACTGTGGCTGTAGATAGCATTACTAACCTAGCATATTTATGATGCCTTTGTTTTCAGTTGGATAGTCTCTTATCCTGCCTCTCTGTAAGCTATCCATGCAGTTAGCCAATCACAGATAGTACCAAACACAAGAAACAACAACAAAAGCAAACAAAAAGAAAAAACTAAATTCAAGCCTGAGGGGCTATCTCAGTGGAGAAAGTATTTACCACACAAGCATAAGAACCTGAGTTCTAATCCTGGAACCAAAATAAATGCAGGCACAGTTGCACATATATCTGTAGTTCCAGTTCTTCCTTTTTTTTTTTTTTTTTTTGGTTTTTCGAGACAGGGTTTCTCTGTGTAGCCCTGGCTGTCCTGGAACTCACTCTGTAGACCAGGCTGGACTCAAACTCAGAAATCCACCTGCCTCTGCCTCCCAAGTGCTGGGATTAAAGGCATGCGCCACCACTGCCCGGCTTTAGTTCCAGTTCTTATACCAGGACGGGAAGAAGAAACAAGAAAATATCAAGAAGCTTCTCAGTCAGCTAGCAGGGTGTAAAGAAGAGCAGCAAACCAAGGAGATCCAGCCTCAGACAATGTGGAAGGAGAGGACTGACACCTGAAATTGTCCTCTGACCTATAAACACATGCCATGGTATGCACATGTCCACACTCACACACATGAATTTGCACACAGATGTGCTTCCCTGGGTGAAGGTCTATCTCAATGGTAGAATGCTTCTTAGAGTCTACAAAACCCTGGATTTGCTCTCCAGTCACACACACACACACACACACACACACACACACACGGATCTGTACTAAACATGTGTGGACTTTTTCTTTTTCTTTCATAAACAGCACGTGTAACAACTATTTGTATAGCCTTATATTTCAGTATATAAGTAATCAGAGTGTACAAGAGGATATGTAAAGGATATTATGCACAATTACTATATATTTTACGTAAGGAACTTGAGCATCCACAGATTGGTATACACCAAGAGTCCTAGAATTGCTTCTCCACAGCCAACCAAGATTCAACCAAATTTTGGGGTGATAGTTGATCAAATATTTTTTTTTCTGTAGTCAGCTAGCCATTTTTCCTCTTCCATCGGAGTCAAAATATTATTGTGGCCTGGGATAAATATGTCCATGACTATACCAAATCCCCTAGTAAGCACCCCCAAATCCAGATCACTTCTTTGTGTACTGGTACCAATCTGATTCAGTTAGGTTCTCATGGTGTCCTTTCTGTATTACACAGAAGTGCAGGGTCTCTACTGCACAGTAAAGCCACTTCCCAGTGAGTGGCTAGAGTATGTTTATCCTACAGTCTGTTGTTTATAGAGCTCTGTGTGGTGAGAAGCTGCAGTGTCTGGGAAATTCAATAGAGAGAAAGCTGATGACCTCATATAGAACACGAAGTGATTACAAGGGGTGGAGTCACCTGGAGTCAGCAAGCTGTTTGTTCTTTTGAGAACCGGGAGAAGGCTATGTTTTGACACAGTGGGCATGGTGCTAGACAAGGCGCGAGAGACAGGTAGCTGGTAACTCAGTCTGGTCTCTGAAGCCAATTTAGCTTTAGCATTTTTTTTAAATCTCACTTATTTATTCTCTTTAGTGACCCTATTTGGAGTATCTTGGCACTGGGTCCTCAGTGTCAGGCTTCGGCCTCAGTTGGGTTAGTCAGTGTGCTGCCATCCATGCCCTGTGTTTTCTGGTGTTTGTGGTCTGCAGTTTAGAATTAGTCAGGGAATTGATGAACTTGTTTGAGCATTTGCATCGCTAAGACTTCCCTCTCCATCCCACTCACACGTCTATCCACACATCCACTCCCAACAACACAAATATTGATGGTACCAATCATTCATTAGCGGGAAAAAATTGGAGAGCAATTATTTTTTTTACTGCGCTTGCCCTGAAAGACACCATTAATTACTTTATTGCCTGTGGAGCTGAGCCAGTTTCGGTGTCCCTGGAGCCTGCTCCCCACCTCAAAAGGTATTCACAGCTCGGAGGAACCCAGCACAGGGTATCAGCTGGCAAGCTGGGTACCTACTCTGCCTTCTGAAGTGAGATGTCCCTGCCTTGGTAGTGGTACCCTCCTGACCGGCAGTTCATAGGTCTGGACTAGCAGTGACAACGGTAGGTCCCCTGAGGGCTCCACTCTGAGCGGAGGTGGGCTTGTGTGACATTTGGACTGTGACAGCTTCTTTATTTTATGATTTTTTTTGTTTGTTTTTGTTTTTATAAAAGTGTAAGAAATTCTTGAGATCCCAGAGATGCCAGGAGGGAGTTTTCTGATCCTTGATATTGATGGTCTCCTCCAAGAGAGCAGAAAGAATTGAGACACTTGTCAATCCTTCCTGAGCAACCTGTCACAGCTGGGCTTTTGCAGGTGGGCGTGACCCAGAGCAGCCATGATGATATTGGTGGATGGTTTTCCTCCCCATCCTGTAGTAGTTAGTAGAAATACAAACAAGCCTAAGGGAATCTGCTCTTGGAGTTGAACCAGCCTGACAGTGTATGTCTGCTCAATCTGGAACCCTCTCGTCTCTGTGTTAGAACTGGGTATCTCTTTCACACACAAAGGTTTGCATTATGTATACATGCCATCTTTCATCAATGAAAATTACTGGAGTGTATTAATATTTCTTATTACCTACCAGGGCCCCGTGTCTGTGGGTTACAGAGAATACCCCAAGTCTAGCAGGGCTATACCGTTTAGAGTTGGTATGTTTGTGGTTTACAATCTCAGTTTGTATGTTTATTAGCCATGTTCCCCATTTTATACTGTAAGTTGCAATAGTTTGGCAGTAACATAACAATAGGCCGAGGCTGTTGAATAAGCTCTACAGGAGACAGAATAGAAGAATTGATGGGATTGGTAGATTACCAGGGTAGTCCTGGGGCACTGTAGAATGGATTTATACCATGAGCCTTATATCATTTGTTTAATCCAAAATAATTTTAAGAAATATTACCTAAAAGCAAATGCAGTAGATTGGGCTGACGTGTTTTCTTCTTTGTCAGATCTTTAATAAATAAAGAGCAAAGTCTGTAAAGGAAAAGCACTCCTAAGGCTCCTGGTTTTGTCACTGTCCACCATATTTCCTCAGCAGTTATAGGCACATCTTATACACCAGGTTCAAACATCTTTTGCATGTCAGTAAAAGTCTGTATTATAGTATTTCTTTGGAACTCAAGTTATATGAACAAAAAGTCAAGGTTAATACTAGTGACAGCTCAACTAAATGATCAATTCGAGCTTGTTTTGGTTAAATTGTATATTCAATTATTTTTGTTTGAAATTAAAAGCTTGGCTATACTACCACATACTATGTAAGTTTACAGGTGACGTTCACTTATTTAACAATATGTACCAAGTGTGATTAACAAGGTGGCTGCCAGAAGAAAGAAGCAAAATAATTATTTTTTCAATATACAAGTCCTCATCATAACTCACAAATCAATATGGATCCATGGGGATTTGTTCTTGCTGTGGATCCGGGACCTCAGGGCGGTCTCCTCTCATTTCCCTATGAATGTAAAACCTGGACACTTAGGCTTGCCAGGCAGGTTTTCCTTTCTCTCCCCTTTTTAAAAACTGATGTTTAACTACAACCACTGGGACCCGAACAGAGCATCCTGTGCCTAAGTATGAATATTAATCAGACGCCAGGCCATAGAGTGTCTCGCCGAGTTTGACAGTTTAAAGGATCAGTTAGTTAATTAGAGGATGACATGGCACCCAGGTCCCTAGGCTCTGTCCTGCCTTCTGTCTTCTCTTTTCATTTTCCTTTTTGACAAGTTGGATTACATCATTACCCGGAGTTTCACTTGTTAGCCCCGCCACAAAATGAGAATATTTTCAGCTTTAATTATCTGTGATCTCCTCCCCTACCTCTGCAAAGACCAGGCTTAAAATGAGACTCAAAGAAGTATGAGAGAATCAGAAGTTCAAAGGCCCAAAGAAATCATCCCAGCTCATCCAGCTGCCCTGCTTCGCAAGATGAATGTGAAGGTCTCTTCTAGCCTTGGAAACTGGGTTGTGGTAGCCATGGTGATGGCTGTTCACTGTGATGGTACAGCAGGTGTAGATGTGTCATGTCGGGTGTCCCCATGGCTTCTCCAGCTTGAGTTGACAAACCCTGCGAACGTCTTCACAGGGTGGTCACCAATTATATTGTCTCCTGCTCCTTGTCCATCACAATAACCACGAACATTATTCCAAAAATCTGAATAATTATGTCCTAATTATTTCAGGCCATGATATTTCCCTCTTGGGAATCTTTTTATATCAAGTATACTCGTGGCTCCTATGGAAGCTAAGTTTCCCCAAGGGAAAATAAGATTTAAATCAGTGTTTAGTATTTTGAACGACACATTCTCTTATAAACCAAGTGGAATTAACTCTTTCATCTTGTCTGTCCTTTTTGTTTTCCCTGCATCTGCCATGGCTCATTGAAAGCTGTTTAGACAGTTTGCTTATGTGCCTGTGGGCTTGCTAAGACCCGAGATTCTCAATGGAAAGAACTAAGTAGAATATGTGTCACCCCCAGTGGACATGGAAAATGCAGAGTTTGAAAAGAAAAGAAATCTAAAAATCTGCCGCTGGTGCTAGGAGCCAGACACTCTACTGAGTAATCGAAAGCGAGTAATTCTTCACAGTCCTGTGTGGCTAGATGAAATGTGGGCTAAGGAAGAGACAGTCTGAGCTGGAGCCTGATTTGCAATAGAACATCTTGATTCCAAATCCCAGGGGCCCTACCTTGCTAGACCTTGCTTGTCGGTTGATAAGAGATATCTTCAGATGGCACGAGACAGTTCCAATTGCTATATTCTCCACGAGAGTGCACAGAGATGATAAAGGAGGGGGAAAGTTGACATGTGTGCTATGTATTATGCTGTGGCATACAAAGGTAGTGATTTCTGAGATCTACCCCATTATTTAGAAGAATAAAGAGGAAAGCCGGCACATGTGGCCAAAAGGGCCTATGGTGATCTAACAAAAAAATAGATAGAAAGATAGATAGATAGATAGATAGATAGATAGATAGATAGATAGATAGATAGATAGATAGATAGATAGATAGATGAGAGGATGGGGGTAAAGGTCTGTAGGTAGAGGGGAACTAGAGCTAGTAATGGTGTGTAGATGAAGAGGGCTAGGGACACATCTCGGTGCTGCCATGAAGTAACAAGGTGACCTCATCCTAGAAGACCCTAAACATCCTGTACAGCAACTTAATAATCATTTAAGTGGGTGAAAGTAAAGGCTGTCAGACATAGGCTGTGGAGAAGTGTGAAGGGAAGGCTGGAGGAAGAGGTGGGGCATGGCAGATGTGAATCTGGAAGATATCTAAGGAACAGCTTTGAGCTGGAGAAAAGAGACAAACAAGAGGCATAGCCAACAGTCCCATGAGTATGGATGGTGGCCCAGGAGTGCGCGCCTATTAGTATGGAAAGCCTAGCATCATGGGCATAAAAGGGAGGGTGCCTGTGTGTCTGAACGTAATGGTAAATAGGGACAACTTGAAGCATCTAGAATCATGTAGGAGAAGAAATCCATGGGCATGTCTGTGAGGGACTTTGTAGAGTGTGTTCACTGAGGTTGGAAGACCCTCCCTAGGGGCACTTTCCTAGAGCACTGTCATATGGACTGACATCCTGGAGTGAATGAAAAGGAGAAATCAGGCTGAGTACCAGCACCCATCTCTGTCTGCTTCCTGGCTAGCTGCCTCATGTTCCTGCAGTCATGAGGGACTGTAGCCTCCACTTGTGAATAAAAAAGGCCCTCTCTTCCTTAGGTTATATCAGGTATTTTGCCACAGCAATGAAAAACAGAACTAATGTCCTGGATGACCAGCATAGGATGGGGGTGAGGGGAGACTGCAAGAACATGGAATTAAAAGGGACCACAAAAAGCTGCTGCATTTCAGGGGTTGGCATGGAGCAGGAAGATGGAGCCCCTGCCAATCCAAATCAGTCAAGAATCCTGCCAAAGTGTTGTCATCACGTAGCTGGCAGGAGAAGGGAAGAAGTGCTGTGGGAGACAGTGGGTCATGGGGTACTAGGTGGGGGATACTTCAAGCACAGACATGGCGAACACACCATGCTATACAATATGGCTCACTATGTGACTGGAGAGGCTCTGAAACCTCCTCCTTCCTTGAGCCCCCCCCCCCATCTCTCCATTAGGTGGGGACTTTCTCAGATCCAGAAACATTCTGTTCCTCCATCCACTTGCACACACGACCCCCTGCCCCCCACAATCATGGTTCTTTTCAAAGTCCACATGGCCAGCTCCATAGACACCGGGTGAGACTAGGAAGAGGGTACCGAGAGTTTAATTAGTTATTTATGCTCTTTTAACTTTTAACAACTGGAGCCTTTTTTGATGCTCATGAGACAGTGTGCTTGTAGCTCACTCCTTGTGTTTCCTCCTTGGTTATACCACTCCATGGTATCCAAATGATGCTGTCTTACTGCTCTAGAGAGCGCAAGTCATTGGTAATAATTAGTTGATGAGGTGATTGACTGGGGGCCATGGTATGCCTTGCCCAAGCAAATCTTTTGAAGAAGCACTCAGTATCCATACACACCTGTGAGATCCAATCCATTTCCTGTAATAACATGGCTTACCCCAAGGGAGGTCCTCCCAGGTCTCCCTGAAGGACAGTGGGAGATGGAGAAACAGAGTCTTACCATTCCTCCCTTCCTTCCAAAAACTAAATTGTGGTTTTAGAGCCATCCACCCATCAGCTTTCTAGTTGATATTGGCCAGCACACTGCTGCCTGTGGGTACAGGCTGCTCACCTGAAAGATGTCAGCGTCAAGGCCTCCTACCATTTGGATGCATCATAATGGCTTTCACACCTTTGTAGCTCTCTGATATTACTGTTTCGCTTCAGCAAGCCCACTAATCTCAAATGTATCTTACCAGAGACTGTTCTAAATCACTTCCCTGCCTCTGGGCTCTGGCCATAAGACCAGAATCCTAAGCGGTGTGTTGCCTGTGATCTAGTGTTCAACTTCTCCCCATTTATAGGAGAGAAAACTTTTATTAGCCTTTAGACACACGTCTAGTTTTGTTTTTGTTTTTTGTTTTTTAAGATTAAGGACAATGTCACTGGTTCTTATCCAGCTCACAGATATACTAAATGGTTATATTTTCCCAGAGATTTAAAAAAAAAAAAAAATAGTTGTTGGCAGAATCTCCCTCTCAAAACAAATCATTGGTCTTGATGGCATTTACTAACTTACTCTGTGAAGTGTTGTTTTATATAGGAAGTAAATCCTGGGTGGGAGCTTTGTAAGTAATTTCAGACTTGATGGCACTTGAACCTCATAGGTAGAAGTGAATTATGAAGCCTCAGTTGGCAGCTTTTTCCCCAGGTAAGTGTCTTTAGTGCTTCTTGTTTATCTTCTGAGTAGAACTGTTTTAAACTCCTGAGCCAGCTTCTGTTTAATGCCCAAGTCACCCAGCTAATGCATGCCCCACACCACCCCCACTGTTACCCAGCTTCTTCAAACCTCACAGACAAGCAGCCCCGACTCAATTCCAAGCTCATAGAAAAAACAATCTACTATGGGGATATGTCCTGAATTCCAGCATCTGGCCAAAGGGAAAAGCTGTCAAAATATCCACTGGAGCTCCGGTTCCATCTGAGAGCCACTGAAGAAAATACAAAGCCGTTTGCCAGTTGGATACCCAGTTCAAAATTCATATTTAAACTCTCTCTGCCTCTAACTTAGTGCCATTTTTCCATTCTGTATATGTGTTCATTTATATGCCTGTGTATATGTGTATATGTTCATTTGTCTGTACATGTGTACATATGGAAGTGATATCAGAAAGCAACCTTGAGTATCATTCCTCAAGACACAAGCCATATTGGGGTGTAGGGGGTGAGACTGAGTCTCTCACTGGCTTGGATCTTGCTAGTTTGGCTAGGCTAGCTATGCAGTGAGCCTCAGGGATCTCTCCGGCTTTGCCTCACCAGCACTGGCATGATGATAACTTGCCACCGTGCCCAGCTTTTCTCTAGGGTTCTAGGGATCAAAGGTAGGCTCTCATACCCACAGGAAGCCTTTGTTGGCTGAGCCATCTCCACAGCCCTGCCCTTTCTCTCTGTCCAACCGGTCCCATTTCATTCTAGCATCAACCATCCCAGTCTCTTCCTCAAGAGCTTCTGTCTCATCCTCCATCCACCTTCAAGCGCATAGCTCTTGAGGACTTCACCTATGCCGTATGCCTGGAGGCTCCAGGGCCATCTCTGCTCAGCAAGTTCTCCCCTGTGTTGGTCCTTGACTTCAGGGACTTAAAGTTCTCCTCCTAGACAGTTAAGGCTGACCCTGGACACCATTCTGTCTCAAGCCCTTAGCTTCACCTTTGTCTGCTTGAACTAAATGGTTGGAAAGATGGAAGGCCATGCCTCAAGAAGATGGCAGAATATAGATACTGTGGAGCTTCAAACCAGTTTTGGTAATGAAGCTGGAGTTGGCTTTAACATGCATGTGGGAGCTAAAGGATGAAATTCAGGCTGCAACATGCAAAGGCAGGGGAAGATGTGCCAGTTCACAAATGGATGGTGAAGTAGAAGATTCCAGACTTCCTTCAGAAAACAAACTGGTTCTGGAAGCCAAACATACAGAGCTTGTGAGACAGTGTGGGGAAAGTCAGAGTGAGACTGGAATTCAGTACAATGGGAAACTCCTTCTACCTGAAAAACTACAGCCAGTTGTCAGTATTATGTGCTATCGGGTGAGTCTTCTCCAAATTCACACAGTTGCTATACAGTATTTTTCACACATTGCAAGTAGTAATTAGTTTTCTACATTGCGGGGATTAGATTTTATTTCAAAAGCATCCGTAAAATCAAGTGAGCAAATTTAAGGAAAACAATTTCATAAATAGTCATCGGGGCAGTTGGTGAACAGTCATAGCAGTTCCCTATAACCGGAAGTCACAAAGGAGAAATGGGAAGACCTCGCAGGGCGAGACGTGTCACCTACACTAAGGACCAATGGACAGTGTATGAGAACTGGGAAAGCATCCACCATCTTAGCCGAAGCCAGATTCCCCGTGGAAGCAGGAGGACAGGAACTGTGTGTGCTGTGTTAATCCCTAAACAGTGTCTAGTTCACAGTGCCTGATGAGTGAGGATGCTGAGTGAACGGGTGGAAGGGGAAACAAGGCTTCAGTCTCCATCTGTGAACAGACAACACTGCCTCTCACTCTCTGCAGCCCTGGGCTATAACAGAACTAGGCTGGGAACAGTGAAGTTCCCACACTCTTCCTTGGAAGGAGCTCCCACAGTCTCCCTCCAGTGGGCCTACCTGCCACCTGTAGCCTCAGACAGAGGTCTTGTGTTTACATCATAATATATAGCCAACCTTGCATAAACCTGGCACCTTGGTGCTCTGGAGCTTCAGTGGGGCCATGACAGGACCTAGGAGCAGCTGAGCCGTCAGAAACGCCCACTGTATTTCCAGGGAACAGCTTTGCCACACGGGAATGCAAGGTCCTGTGAACCAGAGCATAGGAATCAACAAAAGATTTTTTAAGCATATATTCTAGATTGCAACTATTGATGTTTAAATGTTTCTGAATTTCAGAATTACCATGTAATTAATTGTTTGAAGATGCTGACAGTGGTCCAGCATCTAGTTTAAAACCCCTAACTTAATTTGTAAGATAATGAGATGAGGTCATATCTACTCCCCCCTTACCACCTCCCCACGCCCATGGTCTTGTAGCCGTTGGTTGCCCTCTAGACATTCCTTACAAGTTTGTTACTCTGTGAATTTCCAGGACACACCAGTAGTGTTTTCAAGTATCCCCAAATCTCTCCCTTTTTCCTCTCTTGTGTTCTGATCACCCTATCACTTGCCTTTCTCCTCAGAGCCTGCCCTCTACACTCAAAAGTGCAGCTTAAGTACTCCAGAACCTAAGGCGTCGAGCCCCTGCCTGGGTTCCTGCCACTCCTACCCAGACCTCTACTTTCCATCTCTCCTCTGTCCCCATGATTCACTGCCTCTTCTTCTCACACCTGGACTTTCTTGCTGCCCAGTGGAACCTTGTGTCTAAGAACTGGAGCACATCCACAGTATCCCCTCAGGTCTGTGAGCACCGGCAAGGTGGGCTAGGAGCCTAGGCAGTATCACAGAGCCTCTCTCTCACCTCCACACATCATGCAGAATGAAACCTGTTACACATCTATCACATTAGCTAGGCCCAGAGACCAGAGGCAAATCCGAAGATACTTTTTATCGCCCGTACTTAGAAGAAACTAAGGTGGGCCCAGCGGTTTTTAGACTATACATGTAAAGGAGAATTGTCCAAAATGAGTTTAGACATATCCTGGTACTGGCCAGTCATATGCAGTCCTGCTGGCAGGGTCGCTCTTCACAGAACACATGTGTTGATTTAGGGTCATTTTGTGAGGACATTGTGTTTCTTGAGCTGTTTTCTTTACCAAACCCAGCCCTTTCCCAACAAGAAAATAGTCTGTAAAGCCTGCTGCATACATCAGCATTCCTAATGGACAGACAAGGTCTTACCTGTCTTAGGGTGATGTCAAATTCTGATCTCATTGCTGCCAGGTGCATGCTGAATGTTAGTGGGCACATGACTCGGACTCCTTCAGCCACAGTTCCTGTTTGGGTTGAACAGGAATGGCTGGGTGGAGTGGTGAGGGTCCCTGGCTCACCCTCCATTAGTATCAAAGATCCATTTCTCAAGCTCAGATGTCCTTGTTGGCCAGTTATGGTCCACAAGCCATATGGGCTTATAGCACATCTTGGTGGGGTCTGCAAACAATAGGTGCATTCTACATCGAAGGGGTTGTTAGTAATATACAGGACAGTGTGATAGTCCTGATTTTGCTTCTTATCACACAAAATATATTTTCTTTTTAGCCCTACTCTTATGTGAAAGGTTGATGACCCCTAACTAGAGTGTGCTAGAGGGTTTTTCTATTCTTCGAGATGATCATTTCTGTAAATTTTTCTTGATTTATTGGCCACTTGCAGAATATGTTCTAAGAAATCTGACAAGTTTTTGCTCTTTGACGATTGCTTTCTGCAATTCTGGAGCAGGTGGTCACCCCTCCATAAGGTAGAGAAGCCCTGTTCCCAAGATGCTATGAGCTCACCACCCCGTTTGCAAGTTGTTCCATAGGCTAGGCTGAGTCATCTCAACATACTTCTCTGCCCTATCCAGATGCCCACACCACAGCCCACATGATGACCTTGTAGGAACTCAGACTTGTTCTTCCCGCATGCTTTATGAGGTCTTCTGGGGCTGAGGATCACTAGAGGCATCGAGGGGAATAATTCCCAAGTCCAGCTGGGGGAAAGTGGAGACACTCATCTGTCACCCATGACAGGAAGAGGTCCAGGAACCATCACAATGTGCTGTGGCAGTCCAAAGACTAGACATGTAACAGGGGTGACCTTATAGATCAAGGACATGAGACAACCTGTTCTTTCTGTTCAAGATGAGAGCAGTTAGAGATCTTTTCTGTCCCTCTCATGCGCAGAGCAGGTGCCTTTCCCCTGTTGCTGGTCTTTATTGCATTCTTGTCCTCTGTCTTCTGCTAAGCGGGTCTTGGAGACAGATGTTCATCCATCTGTATGACATTTGAAGGCAGCTGCGGTACATACTCAGCAGTCTGCTTGTCTTTTCCCCTACCCGACCTCCTTGAAGAACACAGCATCTTCAAGAGCTTCCAGTGTAAACAGGAAGCTGTCAATCTCCAACAGCCAGTGTATTCTATGAGATTCCTAAATGCCTTTGAGACAGCCACCCCTCAATCAATTTGTCGAAGAAAAAAACTTTTCATTGTTTAAAATGAGACGTGGAATCCTGAGCTGATGTTCTGAACATAGAGAGCTTCTCAGAAACATCATACTGAGATGCTCTTACATATGTCTTCAAGTCATCTCTTTTGTGTTGGCTGATATTTTTGAACATGTTGTCTTTCCATTCTTGTTTTTCAAACAACTTTCTGACTCTCTACCAAGCTCAGGGACCACTGACTGTGATTTGGGTAAGCTATCAGAAACTTGCCTTCCATTGTTGAGGGTTATCTAGAAGTCACTAAACCATTGCCTCAGACTGTGACTGAATCCCTGGCCAAAACTGGTAAACAGGGTTCATAAGAATAATCCTCCCAGGCAGAAGAGACATCTTTCCCAAGCATGAGGTCTTAACTTTCTTGTGGAACCAATCCCTTTGTCCATGTTGAATATCTGCTTGTTGGTTCAATATTCCATTATCTCAGAAAAGCTACCCTGCAGAGTTCAGACCCTTGTTCTGAATTCTTCTATTGGGTATATAGAGCGCACTCTCACAGGAGAGAGTTGGTCAGTTTGATCTGAGGCATGGGATCTGGTCCTAGAAGAGTTCCAAGCTAGGAGGAGGAGATGTAGAGACAGGCTAGCTTCTCCTAGGAGTTCTACAGAAGCGTCACCATTGCCTGTAGGGTAGTACTGTGACAGGGAGGCGAGGTCAAGGGGCACACTAATGGACATGAAGTTGGGTGCTCCAGGCAGAAAGTGCAGCATCTAACTCGTTAAACTGACAGACACCAGTGTGCATGTCCCCAGCAGGTGAGGAAAAGGGGACAAATAGGGCTTGGCCCCCTGCTGGAGAACTGGCACCTTGTGCTAAGGTGAACTTGTCAGATGCATGTTCGTGTGCATGTGTACATGTGTAATGAATACTCTAGCCATGATGTATAGTAAGATCTGACAGAAGAAGGAGATTGGAACGATGGGGAAGACGAGTTAGTGAGTGTGATCTGAAAGGAAGTGGAGAACAAGCCAAGGTGGGGTCAGGGCTCTGGGATCAAGCCAACCAGCCAGAAGGTTTGGAGAGGCCACTTCTGTCCTCCTACCCACTGATGCACATGGTCTGTGTGGCACTGTCCTGTCTTGTCGCCCTGACATCCCACATCCATTCATACTGTCATCAAAGAAGTCCATAGGGAAGCTTTTGTGCAGAGTCTGATGAGACGTGCATTTTTTTATACAGCAGAGACTATGAGAAGATCCTATTTCAGGTATCAGACAAGGTAGCCCAGTTTGTTGTCAGAAAAGTCTGCTCCCTTCAGAGAGCTGACTCAGCAGTTAGTCAGCTGAGCTCACAGCCACACCTGCTGACCTAGCTCTCCCATCTCAGTGAAGGATTTGTATGGCTATGATAAAACACCAGGACCAAAAGCAGCAACCTGGGGAGGAAGGGGTTCATTTCGTCTCACAGTTTGGAATCCATCATTCAGGGAAGTCAAGGCAGGAAACTCGGAGGCAAGGAACTGAATCAGAGGCTATAGAGGGATGCTGCTTATTGGCTTGTTCTGCCCGCTTTCTTCTAGTTCCCAGGACCACCAGCCCAGGGTGACACCTGCCCACAATGGGCTGGCCTCTCTCACATCAATTAAGAGAATGCACCACAGGCTTAGCACAGGCCATTTTAAGTCCTCCCAAATAACTCTGGCTTGTGTCAAATTCACAAAAGAATGAGCCAGCAGAATCCCCAGTGATCTATAGATTTTCAAAGACCAGTTACTAAAGACATGCCCCAGGGCCCTTCAGCGCTTTCAAATGGGCTCCTCTGTCTCACTAAGCGATCTTTGCTGACCCTTCTTTGCACTTTTTTTTTTTTAAATGTCCACAAAGGCAGAAAGAGGCAGGTGTGGGATGGTACAGGGTAAGCTGAGAAAGTGCCCTGTGCTCTGGCGAGCTTGTTAGGGTTTTCAGATAATGCATTACTAATGGGAGAAGACATTAAATGTCTTCACCAGTGTGTGTCTTTGTGCAACATGCAGTTTTCATTTTTCCCTCGTAGGCTCTACCAGTGTGTGTCCTCACACTGCCACCAGGGTCAGTGTGGCTCAATGCTTTAGTGTGTTCCATTACACAAGCAAACCTCTCTCAGAAAAGACCATGATGCTTACAGGCTCAGTTAGCAAGACTTTGAAAATGAGACTGCATTGTACATGCACTAGGCAATTGTCCCAAATAGAGGGCACTCAGTACAGATGTTGAGTTGGTTAGTCTTGTTTTAGGCACTGTGGGTACATGAGAGTTTTGCATTATTAATTCTATGTGATGTTTTAATGCCAAGAATGGGTGTAGAGCTTGGTGTGGTGTATCTCTGTTCCCTGTCCCCACTGTCAGCAAGGAGGTGTGTGATCCCAGCTCACTGAAATGTTCTTCTGAGACAGTGATTTTCAGAGTGACGCCTGGGCTCCCACAGGCCCTGGATGCTTGTTTCTCCGCATCTAAAAGACCACACACATTTGCCTGAGAATTTGGAGTATGGTTTCCCTCTCTGCCTGGCATTCTTTTAGTAGTCGATGGTCCAATGGCATTTCCTAGTAGCCACATGATGCTTGTCACAGGCATTGGGTACAGTCGCAGCTGAGACAATCTGCTGCCTCCTATGATGTCAGACACCAGGGAACTTTGATAAAATGTAAAATGTTGCCCTTTGCCTGTAAAACTTCTGTTGTAGAAACTACAGTCATTTCTTTCTGTTACGCTCTTTATATTAATATGCTGTGGGTTTGTTACAGAGAGACAGAGAGACAGACACTGAGAGTCAGCTCACCTTCTACCCCATTTAAAACTGTTATCTGGTGCTGTGTACCCCAGGCTAGATGAGCATGAGCTAACTCTGGGATGGCTCCTGTTTTCACCTCCTACCTCACCAGAAGATCTCAGGGCTTCAGATGTGTGCTTCCACACCCAGTTTCACCTGAGGACTTGGGTCCTCGCGCTTGCATAGCAAGCACTTAACTCGCTGGGCTCTGTCTCCAGCCAGTTACTGCTATTTTTAAATGAACTAATGAACAAATGACTTTTAAGTTTCTGATTGCTTGCATTCTGGTAAATATTGATGGCTGCATCAATAATACCCTGATACTTTCAGTTGTTTTGTTTGGTTTGTTTTTGAGACTGTGTCTTTTTATATACCCCAGACTGACCATAATCTTGTGGCAGTCCTCCTGCCTCAGTGCTAGGATTACAGGTGTGCACTTACAACTTGCGCCAACATTTTTAAGCTTATATAATGCTCCCAAGTCCACAATGTTTAACAGGCACTGTGCTGAAGTCCAGTGGAGTGTTTACTACAACTCTCTCAGCTTGAGATTATAACTTGATATATATATACATATATATATATATATATATATATATATATATATACATATATATATGTTAGAGAGTATACATATATATATATATCGATATATATATCGATATATATATACATATATGTATACTCTCTAACAACTCAACTTCCGATAACGTCAACATTTATTTGTGGTTCTTTGAAAGTAAGTAAACAAAGAAAGACTATGAAGCCAAGGGTCCTTGTAACTTTAGAGGCAGGGAGTCAGCCATGACACCTGGCACTGTGCTTTCTGTTTCATAATGGTGCTCAGAGCTTGCACTTGCATTCATGACTTGGTGGAGCCGGCAGGTGGCTCTCTATTTATTCATCCAGTCAACCTGTGTTTCCTGAGCACCCTGGGTTAGAGCTGGTGAGACTGCCTTAGGGGAGCTTAAGCCTCCTGCAGGAAAACAGTAAACCATCTGTAAACAGGATCATCATGGATGCTGAGGTTATCCCAGGGGCTGGGAGATAGCTCCTGGGTGAAGTACTTGCCAGGCAGGTATGAGAACCTGTGTTTGGACTGAGCACCCATGTAACAGTAGATATGGCTGCTGAAACCTTCAGTGCCTGGAGTGGGAGCAGGTACACAAAGACAGGAGGGTTGTTGGGCTTGGTAGGCAGCACAGTCAAAACGGCAAGCTCCAGGTTCAGTGCAAGAGGCCCTAGCTTAAAAGTTAAGATATGAAGTTATAGAGGAGGACACGGGATGTCCACCTCTGGCTTCTGCACGTGGATATATGGTCGCAAGCGTGCATGCGCACGCACGCATGCGCGCGCGGCAGTGGAAGGAATATATCATCTTAAGGAAAGGAATATGGTAATACGACACATTGATAAACACGATGGGAAGTCCATACCTGTAAAGAATGCCTGTGGATGACCTAGCAGAGGCTTTCCTTAAGAAGGTCCCTATGGGCTGAGATGGAGTGAAGGGTTAATAAGAAAGAGAAGGGAAGACCAGCTTTGAAAGAGAGCTGTCATCCACAAAGAAGGATGTGGGTGGTTTGGAGTATGGTGAGAACCAGAGCTGGGAAGAAGAGGAGAGTACCAGCTAATTGATAGGCAAGGACCAACTTCTGCCAGGCCTTCTGGGTCCCTGGGGAAACTTTTGTGCTTTCATCCAAATGTGATTAGAAGTCACTGGAGGGCTTTTAGGCGAGTGAGGTTGAGCAGAGCAGACTCAGTGATGGGCTGGATGTAGGGAAGAGACCAGGGCATGGATAAGAACTACCTCCAGTTTGTGTCTGAGGGGCTTACCTTCTCCAAGTTGTTGACTACCTAGCTCTGTAAGACAGCTGGTTAGGATGCCCACCATTACAGGTGAGGAGAATGAGGCTTCACAAGCTGCTAGATAGATAAGATCCTTCCCAGAATCTTCCAGGCGGTCAATCAAGGCTCCAGCCCAGACCCACCCTCCAATCCAGTCTATGCCTGCCTCTTCTGGTACCAGCTGAATCGGAAGCATCAGATAAGGACCCAAAATGGAAGTTGTCATCCTCCCCTCCAACCATCAAAGCTGTGAGCTAGCCCAGCCAAGAGGCAGCACCTCATTTTCTGTCTGAGAAATAGGACCCTGCCCACCTGTTGGCTACCAGCCTAAGTCGGAGTTAATTGGGACAGGTTCACTCACATCTCAGGTGTGTCTCGGCTCCCAGAAAAAAGAGCCATTATTCTTGCACTTCCATGACACCTCTTGACAGGGCATGTGGGAGTCTTTCTCAGACAGTTCACCCTTTATCAAAGGAGGGGGTTGGCGATGGCTCTGGAAGCAGGTATGGGAACTTTCAGCATTGCCATTTGGGGTAAGGAAGAAACACCTATGTGTTGCATTCAGGCAGAGGGCAAGCAGGTGTTTGGTTGTTTGGGTGGGTGGGTGTTTTGTTGTTGTTGTTGTTAAGTAGTTTTAAAAAACTGTGAAGATTGTTCAGTGGTTCAGTGGGACAGAGACTGAATGGGAAACAAGAAACATTGTCTTCCGATAGAACCCCTCCCCCCACCCCCAGTGCTGTCCATTATCACCTTCTGCCTTTCCTATTGCCTCTTCCTGCTCTCTGACACACAATACTAGGCACAACTACAGAAGCCTGGGTAGCTGTGGGGTGCCGGAGCATAAGTAGTAAGAGCCAGTGACAGTTGGCTCTGAAGTGTCACCTGTGCATTATCTGTGGCATCTGCATAGCTGAAGAGATGGCACAAGGCTGGCAGCTTCTGTTCCTTCCAGGTCACTTTGACAAATAAGTTTCTGCTGCCTTTGGGATTGGCAGGGTATGTTGGTAATAATATCTGCTTGCTCCCCTGTAGGGCAGCCTCTCTCCTCACCACGCCTAGCTACTTTACATACTCACCGATCTAGCTCGTAATTTACATTTGTATATTTTATTCATAGGTGGCATGGTTTTTTTTCCCCCTACAACTTTGTACAGTGCTAAACATTATCGGAATATTATTCAAAACATGTCCTTTCCATAAAATCTGTTTATGTGCCATCATTATCTGCAGCATTAAATACATTTTATATCATCAGAAATTTTATGATATATTTAAAAATGAATTTCTACTTAGCTGAAATGCATTAGGGATTATCCTACGAGACCCTGCTGGAAAAAAAAAATGCAGTCATGTTTATTTGTAACTGCCAGAAAATGGCTTGCAAAATTGTTAGTGTCTTTTTATTATTCCCTACCACTGGAGCACTTGCTTGTTAATTAGAGAAATTTCAACTGTCATAGTTGGCAATTATAGCTTCTGTATCATTGTCTGTTATGAATAGTCAATGAGAGCTGATTAATATGCATGAGCAGCAGTATATATAGCGTGTGCATTGGACCACAATCCAGCTGCCAGAGTCACTCGGAGGAGGGAGCAGAGCGTGTGTGTGTGTGTGTGTGTGTGTGTGTGTGTGTGTGTGTGTGTCCCTGTGTGCGTGCGCGCGCGTGCGTGCATGCTGCGAGGGAAGGAAAGGAAGCGTGGTGGAAGCAGAGAGTTGTTTTTGCAGCCTCCGAGAGAGCCATGCCTGTGTGAGGCTTTGTAGCTGCCTGACTCACCTGAGGCTCTCAGAGAGCCCTTCAATGCCTGCATGCTGAGGGAGTGGCTTCCCAGGCGCTGGAGGTCCTGAAGGCTTTCTTTGACATTCCTCCAAACATGGGATGCAGCTTGTGCAGCGCGCAGAAGCAAGAGGAGCAGTACAAATTACTCTATGAAGTTTGCCAGGTAACAGCGCGGCAGGTTATTCTGCAGTACTCACCTGGCAGCATCCCTCCTGGGGCAGGAGTCGGGAATTTCTCTGTGTGTTTGTGTTCTGCCTAAGCCTGCCTTGCCCACTTCTCCGGAGATGTTCTGTGAACTCTCTTAAGAAATGTGCTTCCTAGCAGCTTTCTGGTGCTTGATTTTGAGAGTCTAAATAGCTGTTGATGGTCTTGCAATGCGTTTGAAACAGCTGTGTCACAAAGCTCCATGACAACTAAGCGCTCTGCAGAGCGGCCAGACAGGAAGGGTCAGAGAGTGGTCATGCATCCTTTGAACAAGTTGGGGAAGACGGGGCAGTGATGGATGATTGCAGTTTTTGTGTCTGTTTAAACAGTTTTAAGGCACTGCTTACAGCAGAGCAAAGCCCTCTGTTGAGTTCTCTTTTCAGCAGCGTCTTGTACTGGGACAGGCGGTTCACATTTATACCTCACACTTGCCACTCGTGTACATCTCTCTGTGCAAATGTTAGCAACTTCTGAAGCAAGTGACTCGGTCTTACAGACTGTCACCCTCAGCAGTTGACTTGTCAAGGCTTCTACGTCACAACATGAAATTTCAGTTGAGATGTTAGGGGATATGTTCAATACAGCCCAGACCGCTTATTTTACATCAATGTGGAGCACTTTCTTTTGAAGTATTCAAGCCTCATCTTGAACAAGGTGCTTTGACATGGTTCTTGCTAACCTAACTCGGCAGTTAAGGATTTTCCTCTTGAATCAGTTTGGCTCCTTTAAAAAATAATTTCAGTGCCAGGCAGTGGTGGCGCACACCTTTAATCCCAGCACTTGGGAGGCAGAGGCAGGTGGATTTCTGAGTTCGAGGCCAGCCTGGTCTACAGAGTGCCAGGAAAGGCAGGGCTACACAGAGAAATCCTGTCTCGAAAAATCAAAATAATAATAATAATAATAATAATAATAATAATAATAATAATAATTACAGTAAACAGAAAATCACAGTCCAGTACATTTTAAAATCATCATAGTAGAATAACATGACAGCAAGCAAAAAAAAAAAAAAAAAAAAAAAGGGTGTGTTTCTTGGTTCATAACAACAAATGGCTAATTAATACTTTTTTTTTTTTTAAAGAACCAGGCTTGACTTTTAAGAATTTGTTAGTTGTGTGTTATTTTCGCATGAGCCACCAGAGGGCGGTTGTCCCTAGCAAGACACAGCAAGACAGCTGAATGTGCTTCTGTGAGCAAAATCTAATGATACCAGGATGATGCTGGGTGAATAAAAGGTGTGTCTGTCTGTATCTGTCAGCTCTCTGCAGTAAGGCATACAAAGTATCAATGTAAGCATTTTAAGGTTTTCTGAACTGTCCCACCTGCTAAAAACAAGCTTCTTAAGTCTTAGAAATAGCCTTGGCTTCCAGCTCCGTGCTCAGGACCTAGTGGGACACAAGCCTTGTTCCTAGCAGTCTAGGGGTGCATGGGAGGACTTGAGCCACAGTGCTGCCACCACTGATGGTCTGGTCCCCATCCCTCATGTCACCATGCGGTGTGTTCTAAGCCTCAGTTTACCTGATAATCTAGGGGCTCTCTTTTTGAGCCAAACTTTTAGAAGTGAAATGAGCTGAGTACCAGAGCCCGTTGGTTAAGCAGTGTGCTGTGTTAGGCTTAGTTACTGCAAAGTTAAATGGTAGTTTTCAAAACTCTGTGCCTGGTTTGGTTTGGTTTGGTTTGGTTTTTATCATCAGCACCAAAACTATCATGTAGTTCCATTCAGGTGAATTTCATATACATTTATAATAGTGGGCACCTTCCCAAATTCAACGTTATGATATCTACAACAAATCTGTGTCAACTTATTATTTTTTATTCAACCTTATTATTTATGCTCTTAAGCCCAGACTAGAGTCCCAAAAGAAGGAATCTGGATTCGGTTTGGATTTTACTAGGTAAAATTGTGTGGGGCTATTTCTGTCTGAAGTATCATTCTGTGGGTTGCTGATACATGACTTCCATCTGAAATGCATGTTGTCAGCAGTTTAGGGAACCATGCAGATTTATTTTCAGGGAGCCCAAACTACTTCTCAGACCCACTACCCTTGTACCAGCTAAGTAAAATCCCTCCTTCCACCTATTCTTTGGGCGCCCAAACCATAGCGCAGAGGAATTCACCAGACACTTGCAGGAATTAGTGATTGTATCCTCGCCCTTATTATGCAAAACCTTATTAGAACATAGAAATTAAGGTTTTCATAAATTACAGTTCCAGAAAGTCTGGTGTGTCTGGCTTCAGTATGCCTTCATAACAGCAGCACAAAGAGGATCAAATATTCTAAGGCTCTGGCTTGATCCTGTCCTCATCCAGAGATAATTCAAAGAGATGCTCTTCATTAGGGCCATCGGCAAGCTGCCTCTAACTTCTTTGGGGGGATGCTGTGAGCTTAATGGTGCAGAACAATGGCTTTGCCTCTGGTTGCACACACACACCTTATTGTACCTTTAATCACATTAGAACAACAACAACAACAACTCCCCAACTTGCCTGCTTGTTAAAGGGTGGCACAGCTGTTGACACCCTCCATTCAAGGGTGTGCTGAGACCTTGGGGGACACTTGAATGCTTCGGAGGAGACAAGGCAAACCTCTTCCTATCCTGGGGCTTGTCAGAGCAGTTGAAGGCTGCAGTTTCTTGGACTTTTATACCTGCTGTATTCCAGTGGGGGCCTCGACACAGAATCTGTACATTCTGGAAATGGGAGGTTTAAGGTAGCAGCTGAAAAGATCAGCCTATCAGATAACTTTGACCCTCTAATTCAAGGGAAAGAAGAAGCAGCCCAAAAGAAAGCTATTTGGAGGTGGTCAAGGGGTGTAATCTTCTACTTGGGGAAATTGGATAGCACAGAGAATCTCATGTTCTAGCCTCTCAGCTCCAGGGCTGGAAGCCAGATAAGAATGGGTGCTAAGTTCTGGGTGGAAAGGAAGGTAAACACTCATGGCAAAGTCTGTGACTCTGCTAGCTGGACACCTATGATTCCAGGGCAGGCTGGATGCCAGCTGTGCTAGCAGGAGAAGTGGAATGGCTGTCTGGGTGCTTTGCAGGTCTTCCTGTGGAGAGTCAGAGAAAGGAATAGAAAAGATCAGAGGTAGCATCTGTTCAAAAGTCCCCCGGGGAGTCTGTGCAATGTTAGTAGTCTTTGAGATTGTGATGAGTCAACAGGGAAATAATTCTGGTAGAGACTATACATAGGGAATTCTGTTTCCAACTGGAAATTGTAACTAACTCACTTACCTAAAGTCTGCATGCCAGTTTTCAAAAATGACAAGGAAAACACACTTGCAAATATCTACAACATTACCTACACACGCTTAGTGTGTATTGGCAATATGCTAAATGCCAGTCATCTGGTTTCCCATCGAATCAACACAGCAGCTTGGAGACAGGAGATATTATTATCCCCAATCAAAGATGAAGCAATTGATATGCAAAGGAATTATAAGTGGGGTTGGGTGTCACATCTGCACCACAATTCTCAGGTCTGAGAACCTTTCTTTACACAAATCATTTTCAGCAGTGTCAGTGAATACATGACCAATAAATATTAGAAACTCAACTGGGATAAAGTGATTACATTCAGTGCAAGCACAAGGACACAAGTTTGATCCCCAACATTCATGGAAGCCAGGTTTAGTTGTGCTTACTTGTAATCGCAGAGCCGAGAATGCAGAGACAGGAAGAGCCCACAAGTTCAGATAAGTAGTCTTTGAGATTGTGATGAGACAAGGAAATAATTCTGGTAGAGACTACCCAGTGATAAGCCAGTGTCAAAAAGCAAAGTTAGTGGTTCCTAAGGAATTATGCTAGAGGTTGACCTCTCCCCTACATGCACACAGACATGGTGCATATACATAACACACACACACACACACACACACACACACACACACACACACACACACACACACACACACAGGAGAGAGAAAGAGAGAGAGAGAGAAACAAAGGCAGAGCAGACGGACGGACAGACAAAGAGACAGGGACACAGAGAGAGTGTGTGTGTGTTGAGATTGCTTTCACCTGTGTGGTTGAAGAGCCTGTACTATCAAAGTAGATCCCCTTGAAGCCTGTTATTTCACTCAGTCAAGCCATGTGGTGGGCAAAGGGAAATGACCTCCAAAGGAGTGGAAAGTTCGCACTAACCTCCCAGGCATTTCCCCAAATGGATGATCTTAAAAGTCCTGGTCCTTTGGCCCTTGGTATTAAGATTAAAGCTGTGCCTTCTGCACAAGAGTTGCTAGTTTTTAAAAAGCATATACTTTACCCAGTAACAGTGTTGTCCCAGAACATAGCAGCTGTCCTTGTTTGTGACCCTTTCCCTATCAACCTCTTCTCTAGGAGGCTAGGAAAGCCCAGATTTCTCTGGTAAATACAAATTAGAATCAGCAAGTTTATGAGGCAGGCTGGAAACTTGACTGCACACAATCCTGTCTTCATATTTAATTAGCTGTGTGCAATAGTCAATTAGATGAGTTTACTGCTGTAGAGCAACTATGAGTCTGCTGTGAAGCAGCCGGGCCGTGCTATGATTAAGTACGGACAGAGTCAGTGGCAGTTAATTGGATGAACATAAACTTGACCTCCACACAGCAATGCTGAGCCAGGCCAAGATTTCCTGCAAATAGGAGTGTGTTTGCTTAAGCAGCCTGTCAATGCTAAAAGCACTCTTTTTGATGCTGGTTTTCCTTCTGCATTCATTATGGGTGAAATAAGTTTGAAAACAGAAGGCTTACCCAGACCTAGCAGTCCAGGTCTGTCATCCCAGCTGCTGGAGAAGGCAGAGGCAAGAGGATCCCAGGTTTGGGACTACCTGCTACAGAGTGAGTTCAAGGGTAGCCTAAGTAACTTTGGGAGACTCCCTTTGCAAATATAGTTTTTTTAAATTAGATTATCTCTTTCCACCTAAGTAAACTGAGACGCCTTATGAGAATGGAATTGTTTATGGCCACAAGAGTCACTATTTAAATGTGTGTATGTATCTGTCACTACATATTATTTTCTCATTGGTAAACAGTGGATCATAAATTACGTTAGTGTTAATAAATGAAAACAGAATGGCCTGAGGTGGAATCAAGGCCTGCATGGAGCCTTCCCATCATGCCCCTGTCCATTGCTCCATCCCTGCATGGGATATTCCCATCATGCCCCACTCACTACTACATCCCTACGTGGAACATCTCCACCCTATGCCAGCCCTGTGTTCTTACATGGAGCCTCCCCACCATGCCCCACCTACTGCTCCAAACCCTTCTCCCATGCCTCGCCCGCTGCTGTATCCCTATGTAGAGCCTTCTCACGGTGCCCTGCGCATTACTCTATCTCTACATGCCCTCTCCCCCCCCATGCCCCGCCCAGTGCTAAATCCCTGCATGAACCTTTCCCACCATGCCATGCCTTTCCCCTCTGAAGGACCAGTGCATCCCCACACTGAGAATTTCTGCCATGCCATACAATACCATCATGTCCCTATAAAGCAAGCCACTGTGGTGCTCCCAAGCATCGTCCCTTCGGCTCTGTGGATCACTAATGTATTCCTATAGAGCGTGCCTGCCGTGCCCTGCCCACTGTCATGTCCCTTCATGTCTCTCTGCCTCACATCCATGTCCCATATTAATGTTGTCTTCCCCGTTACACTGTGAATTCAGGAAGTTTCATTGTTCTCCAGATAGTCTTGCCTGAGCACCTTGGATTCTCTAGTGGCTTTGAGGAACAAGAAGTAGGTATAGTCAATACATATGTAAAAAGAATGGGGAGCTGTACATAATGGCAGAGACTGGACCCAGGCAGTGAGGCCGGAGGATGGGGGGGGGGGGGCTACATAGCTTTTGTTATTTGGTTCACTCAACCCCAGGCCTCAATTAACCATGTGCCAAGGATCTTCTACTCAGCCTGTGCTCATAGACTCCCTGGAGCCATTAGAGTAAAGGCTTCATGGTGGCCTTCAAAACTGTGTGTCCCTAGGTCTCTTCTAGTATCGCCATAAGCTTCCTGCCATTACTCATCTGCCCTGGTCCTGGGGTCCCCTTTCAGGGTCCCTCTTAAGACTTTGCAGTAATCCCCTTCCTAGTAGTTTCTACAACTTATCACCCATCTCTAGCCTCCCACCCACCCCCAAAAATGTCAGCCAGTAACCATCAAGACCCCTTTACCAAATTCTGAATGAGAACTGTATTAAATGGGTCCCACTTTGGTCCAAGGTGGGTTTTAGCAATGACGAATGAGCCCCTGTCTCTATTGCCAATGAGTCAAGTACGATAGGTCTACAGCGGAATCATCAGCCCATCACTCTGTGTTCCTGTCACCCACATACCTGCTGTGAGAAGAAGAAACATATGGAAGCATGAAAAGAAGTTCAGGTTTAATAGATGAGTTCTGTTGTGTTCATTAATAATGTGCAATGGGTCATGGTTAAATGGTAGGGGTGGAGGATACAGAAAAGAATGCTGTCAGCCGTTCCCAGTAGCGCCGCACCTGTGCTCATACCCTGTGTTCTCTGACCACTGTGGGGTCAAGCAGGAAAGCAGCTCAGGTCCCAAAGCCTGGAAAACCGACTCCTAACAGAAGCACCTTCCTTTATGTGACAGGTGTCACACTGTGGGTGAAATGTAGTCAGCTGAGCTGTTGACTGTCGAGCTGCCCTGACAAGTGTCAGGAGTGAATTTGTCTGACTCGGAATGACCCACTTTTCCTCAAGCTCACCAAGGGCACACAAGGGCACACTGAGTTATGAGTCCATTGATAAACTCCAGAGAAAAGGTTCTTTTGACATATCTGGTCACCTGCCTACCAGGAATACATTGTTCAAATGAGTGTGATCATTTGAAGGGTAAAGAATAAGCTGAAATAGTTCGGAAATGAAGGGAAATTGTCGGCAGAAATGCGCAACTCTCTTTGCATCCAGTCCTTGATTTGAGTAAAAGATAGAAGACAGTCTATCTGACTGTGGAAGATTCTTTCTGTCTTTCCTTTAATTCACTAGTTCTCAAAGGTGGTTCTGAAACAGCAGGACCCAGCCCTGAGACCTACTGAGTCAGCATGTCGGGGGCTGGAGCCATCATCAATCTCTCCATATCCCATGAGCCCTCAGGGAACACGGTGCATGTTCACACTGGCCTCGCTTCTCGGTTAAGCCGAAAATCCTGGAAGAAGCTCGACTAACACTTTTCTGGCAGGTTTTCGGAAGTCCGTGTTAGATGCGTAGGCAGCACAGAAGTCACATTGCAGGCACATAGCTGAGACAGAAAGTTTAACCATCTGTTGGCTTTTTAAAGTTGTTTTGCTTGAGAACCTTTTGGGTTTGTTTTTTTTTTTTTTTTTCAGTTTTGAGAGTTGAACTCAAGGCCTCACAGATATCAGGCAAACACTTGACCGACTTAACCATGAGCCATATCCCCAACCTTTGCTGAATAACATTTTTAAAGTAAACTATTCAATAATGTCCGGTTCACACATGTAAAATAGGTTATGGTACATTTGTCTGTAGACGTTCATTGTACATCTCCGTGTGCACCCACAGTGCCACCATTTGCGCTCTTCCTAGCACCCCACTGAAACAGCGTCCTTGCTCCTGCTAAATCCACACTTCTTCCTGCTTGTGCAGACACTCCCCTCCAACAGTAATTAAGACAATAATATAATCAATTCCCAGCAATGTGGACAGAGATAGGTCAACTTCTGCCAGAACAGAATGTATTTTTAGGACAGACACTGCTACTCTTTATTTTCAGAATTCTGAGAAGGGGTAAGTTTGGGTACCAGCATCCTTCTGCTGAGCCATACAGCTAGGACCATGATGACAAAACTTGAAAGCTGACTCCACTTCTGGGGTAGGTAGCTCAGGTCAGCTTCTCACCGGATCTGTCAATTAAGCAACATTGGCTGGGGTTGGGGAATAGTTTAGGAGCAGAGTGTGTAGCCCAAGGTTCCATTCCCAGGACTACAAAAAAATTAAAAAATAAAAATAAAAACGTTGACCCATTTTATTACTTTTCCCCTTTCTGTGATCAAGTACCTCATCAAAATAATCTAAGGGAGAAGAGTTTATTTAGGCTCACAGTTTTGGGGGTACAGTTCATCTCATAGTAGGAAAACATGGCAGCTGGAGCGTGAAGCAGCTAGTCACAGTGCATACATCTGCAACTAAGAATCAAAAAGGCGAGTGCGTGTGTACAGCTCTCTGTCTCCTTTTCATTCAGTCTAGGACCCCAGCCTGTGAGATGATCCCACCCACATATCAAGGATAGATTTTTCTTGCTTTTCCTTATCAAGGATGGATTTCTGGGAATACCCTCATGAATGCACTCCGTGGTGTGTTTCCATGATAATCCTAAATCTGTCAAGCTGACAGTGAAAATTAACCACAAACCAAGCATTTGTGGTTCTCCTGTTAGATGTGTCTAGGATGTGTCTCGTGTGTTGGGTTAGACTCTAACCATTGGAGGGGCCGTTCTCAACCTTCTAATGATACAGTTCCTCATATTGTGATGACCTCCAAAAATTACTGTGCTGCTACTTCATGACTGTGATTTTGCTGTTATGAATAGTAAGATGAATATCTGATATGCAGGATATGTGATATGTGACCCCCAAAGGGGTTGAGACCCACAGGTTGAGAACCACTGCATTAGAGGACGAACCTTTCATAAGGCACTTCCAAGCTGATCTCCACACACGTCTCCACTCTGTGCGTGTCTCCCTCACCTCACCCCCAACCTAATACTCACAGGGGGTGAAAGATACTCTCTCGCACCACTTTTTTTTAACTTCTTGTCTCTTTGATGTTTAACTTGTCAAAATTGCAAAAAGAAGGGAAATGAATCTCACTTGAGCTTACATCCTTAAACCAGTCTCAAGGTTCAGAAATTCTCCCAAGGTTTTTCTCAGACCATACCTTACGTTGAGTCTCCTCCAGGGCTTTATTAGAACCCTGGGCATCATGCACCATTCTTAAGTGCTATGTTGCTGCAAGACTGGGTGCTGCACCTGAAGCACCACTGCTCTGGGAGGAGTACAGGTACCTAGAGAGAGACAGAGAGGTGGGAATAGGAAGAAAAGCATTGAAGGGAAAGTGTCAGGCATCCCTTGTGCATGTCCTCACCTAAAACTGGCACTGTCATAGCCCAGTGATTCTTCTTCTGAGGGAGTCTGTTGGCATCTGCAGCTGTGCGCCCCACTGCCAAGTTAATCTACCTCATCACACGGTATCATCTCACATGACATCATCACCAAGAGACAAGTGAATATAATATGTAGTAATAATTATTAAAGTGACTAAAAAGAGATACACCTCATGTCACATCAGCATGTTTTAATGAGGTCCCAGATTTTATGTGTTATGTGTATTTTCTATATTTAAGTTTCCTTTTTGTGTGTGAAATGGCCTGCTGAAGTTTCTCTTTCTCTGTTGGGCTTTTCTATCTTCTTCTCTTGGCTTTCGAGATTTTTAAAGGCATAGCCTGCGTACCAACTCATTAAATCAAAGTATTGGGAATTCTCTTCCATACTTGCAGAGGTCTGTGTGTCTTTCTGACATCGTCTAGGGAACCAAATACATCTTTTTTATTGTGGGATTTTGCATCTGTTAGGAAGTGTGTTTTCTACCTCAAAGCCATAAAGATAGCCTCCTTTATTCTCTTCCATGCATATTTTATAAGTTTATGTACAGATTTTCATCAGTCTTGTCTTTCTCTGTGCCTTTGTGTATGATATGTTGGAGTCCAACTCCATTTTTTTTTCATAAATGAATTTTCTAGTATCCCTTAGATAAAAGTCCAACTTTCCACCCATGAAGAGGAAATGTCAGTTTTTCTATGTGTTGGGACCTGCCCCTGGCTTTTCTATTCTGTCCTGTTGATTGGGGCATTCAATAGCTCTTACATGGCACTACAGCTATGCAGTGATTTCTAATGACTGGGACAGCAAGTCCTTCCCCAAGGCCATTTCATTTGCTTGGCTAGTCCTGGTACTTTACTTGTCAATCAAGCTGGCAATGTTTTTTCTCAAGGGGTAGTGAGTTCAAATAGGTATCATTGTTGCGTTCTTTATATATCTATTACCTTGGATGTCTTTGAGTTTATTCAATATTTAATACAATTTAATACAACTATTAAGAAGTGACCCAAGAACATATATATTTAAATCTCCTCCTACCCCAAATTCTGAAGGAAACTAAGTCATAAATATTCAGAGGGAGATGAGATTGGCTGGCTCTAAAGATCCTTTGAAAGTGTAAAGTGCTCCTGAGATGGCCCAATAGGCAAAGCACTTACCACAGAAACTGGGTGATCTGAGTTCCTTAAGGTCCAAAACCCACATAAGGGTCAGAGAGAACTGACTCCACAGGTTGCCCTCTGACCTTTACATGTGACATGGCATATACATGTCCCCCCATAATGCCATACATACGATGCACACACACAATAAAAAATAGATGTAAGAACTGTTTCTGAAAAGTAATGAAATGTTGGATGGCAGCCCGTCTATAAGGCTAGTGCTCAGAATGTCGAACCAAAGGATCTCTATAGCAAGCTGGCTAGCTAGATAACCAAACTGCTGAGCTCCGGGTTTAGGGAGGGACTCTCTGCCTCAGTAGATGTAGAGTGGAGCGTGATCAAGAAAAGCACCTGGTGTTAACCTCTGGTCTCCACACATGTGCAATCCCATGTGCCTTACACATATGCCCAAGTGCATATATGCACACGTAGACCCATGCATGTATATAAATGTTGGGCTGAAGATAATAGCTCAATAGTAAAGTGCATGCATAAGACCCTAAGACCCTAATTGCGAAAGAAAGAGGGAGGGGGGAGAGAGGAGTATAAAATGCTGCTTTCATTTTTCTTAATATGACGTGTTCTTCAGCAGTAACATTCCTCTCCCATGCTATAGCATTTGTTGCAAAAGAAAGAAGGCATCTGTCAGACTCCAGTTAGAGCTCTTCTTTTTATACACACGTCCCCTGCATTTTGCATACTTCTGGCTAAAGAAATCTGAAGGCCCAAACATGTCTCTTTTGTGAAAAGGAACACATGACCTGAATAACACAGACAAGATTTACTATGCACAGCCTCCTACCAATGGGTGCAGAGCTAATTTGAGAGACATCTGGGGGAACCACAGTTTTCTCCCAGCGTGTTAAGCAGTTTACCTTGACAACACGCTCCTGTTTTTCCATACATGGTAACCATCTATTCCCCTATCCACCCACAGTGCCAAGGCATATTACATTAAAAGTGGCATGCATCTTAATAAAAGGAAACTCAGAGAATTACAAGCCAATTTTGCCTTATCAAGCAGCTGTTTTCTATTTTGGGAGTCTCTAAAAGATAGAAGGAAGTTACTCTCCTTTGTAGCAAATATTTTCATCAACAGGAGGTGGGAAGAAAAGCATGTCAGCCTTCCCCACCCAAAGTCACACTAACCCATATCTGCACTGTGTTCCACTTTATGTAGTTATGAAGTAACTGTCGGGTATAACTTGTAGTACATGCTCTATGCAACTTAGACACCAGATACCATATTCTCCATGGAAAGCCATTTACTCCTGCTTGGAGTAACTTTTAACAAGGCTTGCCTTTCTCTGTTTCCCTGGACCTGGGATTTTTGTTTTGGTTTTGTCTTCATTTTCTTTCCGTGGAAAGTTTATGCATCCAGGTTTTATATCACTGGGCTAGGAGTTTAAAGTCTGTGTTGTCTTGAGTGTTTGTCTGACTTCTCCCTAACTACATAAACTAAAACATCTCATTGAATGTCTGGAATCTGAGAGAAAGTACCTGTTCCCCCAGACCAAAGGAGGAAGGAAATCGCCAGTGAGACATTAGCACAAAACATTGAGCCTCTTCCCCACTAGCTGAGGCCTTCAGAGTCCCTGCCCATCCATAGTTAGGAAAACATGAGGAGGTTCAGTCCTGTGTCTTTTGTCCTTGGATTGCCAGTGAGGACCCAGCACAAGATATTTGGTTGTCATCTTCATGATACACTACTGTAGAGAATGACTGTTTTGGACACACTTTATGGACAGGACTCTCATGTCATCCTCACAACACCTACCCAGTACAGACACTCTGGTTATTTCCATTTTAAAGATGAGACAGCTGAGACTATAGAATGACTGATTTGCTTAGGGTCACCCAGCCAGTGGGTAACAGAAACGTATTCTGACACAGGACTGTCTGACTCAGTGACAGGCGTGCCATGAATTCCTCCGGCACACATAAATAGATATCTCCTCTCTGTCACCTTACCGTAGGATGGAGAGGATGGTTCCATCACCAGGTGGCTTGCATTCTAGAGAGTTATGAGGTTGGTTCTGCTACAGCTGCAGCACAACAGTATGTGCACAGGAAACCATGCTGTTCCCTTCTGGAGTGATTTGCAGCTTTGGGGGTGAAATAGATGTTGGGGTGATAACCTTACTCGTGTGTAAGTCCACCTGGTTATTGTTGAAAAAGGAGAAGGATTCCACTGCACACTGCCCCAGTCTCGAATCACCAGGTTGTCCAAAAGCTTATGGCTCTGTCACCGGGTAGTTATAGAACAGTGACTGGGCCTCTGTGTACCTTACAGTCTTCCTTCAAAGCACAAGTGAAAGTTCTTCTTCTAGATGCCAGCAGTGTTCAAGACTACGCTATGTCTAGAGACTCTAAGGCATGGTGGCAACACATCAGATGAGCAGTCAAAGCTCTGAGGACCAAAAGATAAAGCAGCACTAGAGGAAGTGAGGGCAGCCAGGCTTCCAAAATTGGGGGTTACATGTCTATGGAGACAGGTATAATAATGGATGTGCATCTAGAAAGGCCAACTTTCTTGGACATTATTGGGTTATTATTGGTGCTAAGTCATGTCTTTGAAAGGAACAATGGAGAATGGTTTTAGGAGAAACAGGTAAGAGCAAGACTTCTTTGAAACGCATAGTGGCAAAAATGTAGTCACTAGGAGAAAATGCTCCAATTTCAGCATTTCTTCATGTTATGTTTGAATACTTTCATTCTATGAGGTAGAGAGACACTGGACATAATGTAGAATGTGCATGTCCTCACAGTAATTTCCACCCAGAGACAGTGAGGGACCTCCACCAAGTTCTCCCACAGCAGTATTGGCCCATGGCAAGGGCTAGGAGCACCAAGGGGGCTGAGACCCAGGCATTGTGGCAGGAAGCATGGAGCTGTCAGCCTGGCCAAGACTACAGAGCAAGAGGAGCTTGTGGTCTTCAAGGGCAGGTACCTCAATAAGGTTCTCTCATGTGTACATCTCACATGCTGGCTTTGTTCCGTAGGACAATTTCACACTCAACATGTAACACTCCAGTTAGAGGATATGAAAACCCTTGGGAAAGTAGACAGTGTTGTATGATCACACTATATATTTAAAGGAAGAAATGTTTGAGGAAAACAATAAAAATATTAAACACATTCCTACCATGCTAAAGAACTAATATAGGGAAGATGGGGCTTGCAGTCACATCTTCTTCCATTTTTATTTAGATTTTACATTCATATAAATCAAAGATAACCTGTGTTGTGTATAGTCCTCATTGCAGTGCCCAGAACAAGGACATGGCTAGAAATTTCCCCCATATACATTCAGCTATGGTTACCATGCTTGGCCATTCGGTCATCTGTGAGGCTGAATGGAATAAGGTCAGAGTATATAAAGCTTATAGGGCTTTATTGTGTTGATTTCAAACTCTGCTAAGAAGAGATTTAAAGGGAAAAAAAAGCTCAGACCCAAACAAAAGCAGGGGGAAATTTACTGTTGCCTAAAGCAACTAGAGCACCATGTGCACCCTCCCATGGCTGTCTCCACCATTCCCTGCGATGGGAATCCAGATTTTTGCCGCTAGCAATCTCATCGCTTTGCTCAGAGCCACATAGCACTCAGCTAAAGCCACACTGAGAGTCTGTCTCCACCCAGCTGGGCACCCTGACTCACTGTACTGAATCATCAGCCCATCTTCTCCTTCCACACTCTGATAGCTATACTCTGTAAACAGTTAGTTACACTTCCTTTTCCAATCTCAGCGTCCACGTTCTCACCCCGAACCCCCCATCTCCTCTCTCTGGTAAAAACCCCTCTGTCTCCTAATATTCTAATTGCATTATCAAGTGTTTTCTTTGGTTCATTAACTTCTTCCCAGATGATTTCCTCCTGGTAGATTTCTAGCAAATGCTACCAGTGTCTAATAAATCATCCTAGAAACCGCTGCAGGTTTTTTCTCTCTTGGAGAGACTGTGTCCACAACGCTAATTCCTACATCTCCGTGAACACTCGTATTCTGCTTCCTTTCAAAATAGCAGTCCTTCAGGGTTCATGAGTAAAACTCTTCAGCAATTCAACAGCAAATGAGAGGTTACTGGATTGAGCCAGGCTAACCCCTGAGACCCCAGTGAGAACTCGGCTGGAGCATTCCAAAGGTTATTTCATCATCTCAACAGACTTCCAGACTATAGATACAGCTCAGTTGGTAGAATGCTTGCCTGGTATGCACAAAGCCCTGGGTTTGATCCTAAGCACTAAATAAATCAGGCATGGTGGCACCTGCCTATAATCCTAGCCCTTAGGACCTGGAGCCAGGACGATCAGAATTCAAGGCCAACCTTGGCAATATAATCAATTCTGGACTAAATAAAACCTTGTGTCAATAAAAAATAATAAACAGACTTTCTTCAGGTGACCTCAATTAAGATGCTTCTCTCTATGATTGCTGCTGGACCTGACAGGGTGTTCCAAAGGACCCATCCTCCAGATATGTCACTAGAACTGAGACACGAAAATGAAATCAAGAAGGTTTAACTGAGTATCCATTGGATAGGAAAGGACTTGGGAATCCAGACCCTGCTTCCAGGCTATACAAGAATGGTTAGGGCAGGAGGTGTAGAATTGTGTCTACAAAGATGGCTAATGTTCAGGCAGCCCATGCGGGGTCACCTGAACCAATGCAGGAGGCCTTGGGTACCAGGCTAACAAGGCTTCTGACATAATAAAGAATCACTTCATGGCTAACGGAGGCGTCTCAGTGGTGAAAGTGCTTGCTACCCAAGTATGAGGACTTGAGTTCAGATCAGTAGCATCTATGCTGAAAGTCACGGGAGCAATGTCTGTAATCTAAGCTTGGGGGAGACAGCGATGCTAGGATCCTCACTGATCTCACTGGCCGGCCAGCCTACTGAGCTACTGAGCATTAAATTCAGTGAGAGACCCTGTCTCAGAAAACAAGTTGGAAAGTGATTGAGGACAATCTCTCTCTCTCTCTCTCTCTCTCACACACACACACACACACACACACACACACACACACACACACACACACACACACACACACACACACACACACACACACACACAGAGCTGCACAAAATTAGTATTCAGAGCAATTTTCCAACTTTCATCTTGTTAACCATAAGGATCTGTTCCTAGCATTTAATCACCTGACACACACCTCATGGATCTTGTAGCGCTTTTAAATCAGTTTGCTCTGTCCACAAGAAGCCTTAAATTTTTTTATAATAATTTCTGCCTCATTCAACAAACAGGTCACCACTCCTGCATCCCTACATTCTTGGCAGCTAAGATATGGAATTATTTTGCCATTCTCGTTCTCAAGGTCTAATCACAAAAAAGCAAGAATCAATTATTATAATGTGACCATTCTTTAAAGCCCTTCAGCAACTGCAAAGTTGAGAGGGCGAGGCGTTTTATTTCCTACTTTACGGGTGATAAATACCCGAGAATGTCACCATCATTCTTTTTGTCCTGTGTGCCAGCCACATTTATAAATCTAGGAGAAAGAAGTACAAACTTAACTTTACTTTTGATTCATGATGGTTCTAAATCTTCCCCCTGTAGCCGCCTTCAAAGTCAGTCATCCCCACTCACTCCCATTGGTTCTTCACGCACAGCCAATATTTCCCAGAATTCCGCACTAATTTCTCATGGTGGCTATTCAGTGCATAATTCAGTGGGGACGACTTAGGATTTATACAGTTCTAGTAATAAAAGTTGTCTCTCCTTTCGAGGAAGGGCATCAAAACTGAATATTTTGGAGGTTCAGTAAACATATATCAGTTTAGTGTAAGCTCTGCTTGACGTAGTCATATGTATTATAAATGATATTGGAGCTGGGAGATTGAAGGGTTTGGTTGGAGTCAGCATTAGTTGGTGGTTTTCTTATTTTGTGTTTTGTTTTGTTTGTTATCATTGTGGTTTTGAGACAGGGTTTCACATAGTCTCCGCTGACCTCAGACTCACTACATAGTAAAGCTGACTGGCTACTCCTCATTCTCCTGCCCCACCTCCCATGTACTGGGATTTTAGGCATGTGCTATCATGTTTAAAACAGGACAAAATCAAAACAGGTAGGGAAGTATGGACAGGTCTTGGAGAGTTGGGAGAGAGGCGTAAGTATGATCAAAACACATTGGATGAAATTCTCAAAGAAATGGTCAAAAAATCAGAAATGTTCTTCCCACAGCCTAAATTTTCCTATCAAGTTGAACTAGAATAAAATGAAAAGAAAAGAAACAGAATTTGAGTAGGGTTCAGGAGTTCTGTGCTTTAATTTTGTACATCAGCTACATAAGCAACAAAATGGTGCCCCTCACCCCATACACACACACACACACACACACACACACACACACACACACACACACACACACACACCACACACACACACCACTAGTCTCCATAGTGATCCTATTGCTGTGACTATAGATCCAGTGTTCTGAGAAAGCCTGCACAAAGGTGACTTCCTACCTACAGGCTCCAAACCTGCAGTTTTCTGCCTGGGACGAGTTGATGGGACAGAGGAAAAAAACAAATAAACAAACAAACAAAAAAGTAACAGTCCCTGTGGGACTCAATGAAAATGCAGAGAATCACAAGTGTGGCAGCGTTGTTTTGAACAGAGAATGACTGTTAAGAATGCACAAGGGGCTGGACCTAGGCCTCCTCACTCACATGCAGCAGATGTGCAGCTTGGTCTTCATGTGGGTCCTGAACAACTGGAGTGGAGAGCTAGCCCAAAAGCTGCTGCCTGTTTGTGGGACATGTTCTTCTAGCTGGGCTGCCTCATCTGGCCTCAGTGGGAGACGAAGCTCCTAGCCCCACAGAGACTTGATGTGCCAGAGTGGGGGAATACCCAGGGAGCCCACCCTCTCAGCGGAGAAAGGGAAGGGGGAAGAGGAAGGGGGAAGGATTGTGGGAGGGGTTACCAGGAGGGAGCTGGTGAGTGGGATATAAAAAGTAAATGAACGCCAAAATAAAAGTTCTAATACAAGTTTCTAATCTCTACTTTCTTGGCAAATTTACATTATAAGTATAATACTAAATAGACTTGATTAAAAGATAGGGGAGAGGTGGTAGACATGTTGATGCGACTATAGTTATTGTTTCATTTTATTTATGAATTTAACATTATATGCTTTCAGTAAACACTGTAAAAACTAAATCTTAAGAAGCCATCTCACACGTACCTAAGGTTCCTTGATGTGCTCTTAGCCTCAGTACCTAACAGCCCTCGCTTCCATCCCACTCCTTCTGTGCACAAGGTTCCCTTCCTAAGCCCATTGTCTTGCTACAGGAGCTTTGAATGTGACCACACCCCTCTCTGAACTATTCCCTTCCTTCTTCCATCTGTCTTAGCCTATTTGTGCTCAGCAGTTCTTGCTCATAGAAGCTTGCTCCACCTAGCACTTGCTCACCCCTCCCCTCCCCCATTCTCACTCCTTCACTCCTGGAATCATTACAGTCTATCTTCTTCAACCAGACTCAACTCTCTGGGGACAGCTCCCACTTCTGGTTTTGCTTGCCTTCAGGGTCACAGCATCATGGGCTATTAACTAAATGAATGAGCCACTGTGTGTAAAACCCTCATGCGTAGTGGGTGGTGCATAGAAGATGCTCAGAAGTGCTAAACATCATTATTAACTCAAAGAAACAAAAGGTAGGGTGGCTATCAGTAGGCACCTTTGTTTGGTCCAGAGAACATTTAAAATCCCTACCTTAATTCATAATTATTATAATCTATTTAAAATGTTGTTGAAGAGACAAGATGACAACTCTAGAAAAAGAGAAGAAGGGACAGCCTATTCCCTCAGCTTCCAGAAGTCTATCTCTAGGCTGGCACCAGGCTCTTACGTGATCTGGGGTACATTGTCAGTGGGTGGGTGTGAACTGCAAAAAGTGTGGTTTAATGCAACTACATTTTCTCAGAGGATGGACGTTTTGCCTCATGAGAGGAACCTCTTGGCTATGCAGAGCCAAAATTAGCTTTGAACCAAGTGCTACGTACATCCTATAATTCTGTTTCTTTGGGTGGGAAACAAAGGAGGAAGAAAAAAATCTCAAATCATTGGTTGTCTGGGTTACCCTAAAATTTGGAGAAACAAATCCACAGGCGCCAGGAAATCAGTTTACAGCAGATCCTCATGGACTTTGCCTTTCCCTGGTGTCCATTGGTCTGTCCTTTGTGCTATGTAAAGAGTTAGGAAATTTCATTATCCTGATAAGGAAAATTTGTGAAGTTGAGGTGACTGCATCCAATAAACATTTTTTAACATTTGTTCTATGGCCCTGTCTCTCTTTAGGATTGAAGACCTTACAAATGTGTGATGTTGCTTTTTCCCCCAAATTAACATATGACTGACATCACTTTTGTCCTAACTGCACCGTTTTAATTGGTGTTCCACAGAAGAGCTCGTAAAACACCTGGAGGGTGTTTGTCGGGCACATGCACATCAGATTTGATCTGACAGCACAGGAAGAAACACACTGACAAGCAGGGTCTCAATTCCTTTGCTTTCAGCTTCTCTGCCATTGAGCAGGAAGGGCCTGGGATAAGAGTGGATAGCCAAAACTACTGCTTATTAAACATGGTGCCATTATGAAGATGATTCCCAGAAAGGTCAGTAGACTGGGTCCACTGGATCCCATAGCCAAGCCCGGGCATCTGCACCCAGACACATACAAACTGTGTCTTTTACAAGAGTCTTTGTTCTTTACCGAAGCATCAGGGTGTTTTGTTTTGTTATCCAAAGTCAACCTTTCCTCTCCACTTGTTTTCCCTACACCTCATACCTTTGCTCAACTCCTGAACCTCTTAGAATTCAGGTCAAATGGCAGACTACTAGCCATGCAGCTCAGAGGTTACAATGTGTCTGGTGCAAATCAAATATCAACATTCATGAGCACCATATTAGGAATTGCTTAGCTAACCATGTTTTTATTTCCTCATCCAAGATGCAAAGATTGTTACTACTGCCTACTCTTTGGTGGGCCTTGCTAGGAAGACATGATTTTGATGGTCATCTTGACTGTCAACTTGCCCAAATTAAGAAACGCCTAGAGTATTAAGGAAGTGCATGTTTGGGTAAGTGAATAAGGGCTTTTCAGGGGGAATTAGTGATGGAGGAAGGTCCACCCTGAATGGAGAAGGATGGCACTATCCCTGGGCTTGGGTATGGGACTCGATAAAGACGGGAAAGGTGGAAATCTGTCTGAGCAATGGAATTCCCCAGTCAGTGCTTCCTGACCTTCTGGGATGTGAGCAAGGAGCCTCCTGCCTCCACAGCTCCTGACACATGGTCCCTCCCCTAGGGATTGGACCTCAGACCAAGTCACAATAAGTTGCCTTTGTCATTGTTTTGAGGACAGCAATGAGAAGGTTGCTGATACCAGGCTCCATGTATGTACAGCTTTTAGTTCTGTGTGTGACACAGAACAGATGCCGAGGACATGAGATTCAGAATGTCAGACCTGAGGTAGGACCCAGGACCCAGAAACATGCATTTCCCAGGATTTCCCGGGGGATTTGTTTGAAATGTGGCTTTTATTCCCATTTGCCAGCTGCGATGTTTAGCCCTGTCTACTAATAACTCCTGGTCTACTGAGCCTTGGTCACTACTTGATCAGCACATGTCAGTTTTTCAAATCACTGAGGACAATAGTTAACACTCATAGAGCCCTTGCTGTGATTCGGGCATGAACCTTTAGCAGTTTCTCTGCAGGGTCTAGTTAGTTCCATCAGCACCCTAGTTAGTCCCGCCACTAACCCACCTCACAGACAGGTAGACTAAGGCACTGTGATTTGAATGCCCTGCTAGGATGATGGAGCACAGAATGATACTGCCTTCCATCCCAGCACTCAGGTCACAGCTCAAAGGAAAGCCATAGATTGTAGTCCACTGATAACTCTTAGGCTTCTTTCCGAGGATCCATGACGATCCTCCCCGACACTTAAATCATTGTGGTGACATAAATGTAAAAACACTACTTGATACTTTTAACATCATTTAAAAATCCTTCTGTTAACAAGATAAATATTTCTCTGTGTATGAGTGTGTGTGTGTGTGTGTGTGTGTGTGTGTGTGTGTGTGTGTGTGTGTGTGTGTGTGTGAGTGTGTGTGCACGTGCGCGCAGAGAGTGGGGGGAGGGAGGGGGAGAGAGGAAGAGAGGAAGAGGAGAGATGGAGGCAGGGAGAGAGAGGGGGAAAGAGAGAGAGATTAGAGGCTTGAGGGTAGACGGGGTAGACGGTTTCTTTTAGGCAGCTCCTGAGGGAAAAAGCCAATGAACTAAAAGTGTCTGTAAGCTATTTCTGCAGCAACAGAGTTTACACCAGAGAGATGAAGTGACAGAATGAAACAGTTGCTGTAAACTTTGGGTACAATGCTTCCAGGACCCTACCAGCCTCTCCTCCTTCAGTGTAGCCAGGTGTACTGTCACAGCCTCCTGGAAAGCCAATAGTGTTGACTTTTAACACTGCAAAGCACAACTAACATCAGCACTTGGAAGACCATGGTTGGAGGATGAAGAATTAAGGGCCAGCTGGGACAACATAGCAAAACTTCCTCAAAACCCAAAGACCAGATATGTAACAAGGTGGCAGGGCCCTGCATAGCTTATGTAGAGATTGTTTTGAGTTTTTTGTTTGTTTGTTTGTTTTGTTTTTCTTTTTTGGCTAGCACCTCAAAAGTGAAAGCCTTGCCGGCCCTTCTGTCCTCTCTGATTACAGCCTCCAGCTATGACCTGGCTCACCTTCTTGCAGAGCACACTGTTGACTGCTCAGCCTCCACCCCAAGCAGTATAGTTCAGCAGAGCACAGGGTTTTTATCTCCACTTGGGATGTGGGAAGCTGTCTTTCTTCACCTGAACGACTCCACCTTGTCACTGACGGTTCAGAACCCGGGGACTGGAGGAGAGCATGACCAGAGCCTCCTCATCCTTTGCAGTGTACCAGATCCTTTCTAGAGCACATTCTTCACTCCAGAGCATGGGGTACTCTGACAATGTTTTGATCGTAGTAAGCAATGGTTCCATACAACTTGAAGTTCACAGATGCTTCTCGCTGAGCATTCATGTGCCTTGTACTAGTGTGAAGTCATTGGAGCATTGACAGAGAATGGAGGGAGATGGGCCTTGGTCCAAGTGCCCACACTAGGTCTCCTAGCAGATACTACTCAGCTTAAGGATCACCTTTCAATGGTGTGAAACCATGTATATTTGGTGCACTCATCCAACATGCTGAGTTTAATGGACATGCAGATACCAGTTTTCTATTTACATCCCAAATGCTGCCCCCCTCACAGCCCTCCCTCACAGATGCTCTCCCCCATCCCCTTCCCCTTAGCCTCTGAGAGGGTGGGCCCTTCTGGGTATCCCCCCCCCACTCTGGCTCACCAAGTCTCTGCAGAATTAGGTGCCTCTGCTCCCACTGAGGCAGGACAAGGCCGTCCTCCACTATATATGTGTCGGGGCCTCCATCCAGCCCTTGTATGCTCTTCAGTTGGTGGTTCAATCTCTGAGAGCTCCCAGGGGTCCAGGTTAGTTGACATTGTTGGTCTTCCTGTGGGGTTCCCATCCCCTTCAAGACCTTCAATCCTCCCCCCAACTCTTCCATAAGGGTCTCCAATGTTTGCTGTGGATATGCAGATGCCATATTTAAATGAGATTTTATGGTAATGATATCAAGGCTAAATGCTAAAGAGAGGAGTGAGATCAGATCAAAATAGGACTGTTACTGGAGAAGGAAGCATTTAAAATATTTAAGATATATTCTCAAGTATGTGTGTAAGACTTTTAGCATCTATTATTTTTAAATGCATCAATTTACTATTCAGTGGCTAGAGTCAGATATATCCCTATTTAGGAAAAGCGTAAATGATTTTAAAATGATCAGTGCCTAAGTGAGGCACAGGGAAGACTCCTCTAAAGAGGAAAATGTCCACTAACAGAGACTCTCAATGGCAGGTCGTAGGTACAGTCCTGATCACTGACATTACGTAAAAGATAGATTACCCAAGCCCCAAATTCATTGGTGGGGACACTGGAAAGAAGGAAGGAAGGGTTTTTGTAGGTGAGGAAACTTGTATGCCACATTTAGAAATTCCCAAGGACACCCCTGAGGTGCCTGTTAGAGTCCAGGCTACCCACGTAGGTTCATGTTGTAACTGCATAGGGTCCCAGATCTATGGAAGTGTAGTCTATAAGTGTGTGTGTGCACATGTGTAAATGTGCGTGTGTGTGTGTACATGTGTGTGTCTTTGAAGAGTAGTACCATTCACAGCAGCATGATCTTTAAACACCATTTATTCATCAAGACTCATATTTTTTCTTAACTGCCATAATGCCTACATTTTAGAACAGTCACCTTCTCTTCCTTGAGCCCTGGAGCAGATCATAAATTTGAAATAAATTAAGACACGCAGAAGTTTCCTGATTTCTTTTTTATCCAGCCTAAGCAAGGGCTTGAAACCCTTCCCTCTCCCACCATGTAGTTTATCATGACCTCCTGCTTCAGTGGAATCAAAGTTTTAATTAGTTTGAAAACAGAGGTGTGATATTTTATAAAAATGGAATCAGTGCCCTCTGTATTTAATTAAATGATCCCTATAAAAGCTGGATTTTATCCAGGGGCACAATTTATAGTGGTTCAGTTTTAAAACTACATTAGCATTTTTACACTGGGGTCATTTCCACTGGTCATAGACAAAGAGGTGATTGTGGTAGGTTTAACCCCAAGAAACCCAATGGTTGCTCATAAATAGATATTTTCTAAGTTCAAGAGGCTATGGCATATCTCTTTGGTGTTACATTCCAGTTGTAGAAACCTTTGGAAGCTGCCTGGGTTTTTTGTTTGTTTGTTTGTTTGTTTAAAGGTTTGTTTATGTATGTAGTTATTTTATGACTGTAGCTGTCTTCAGACACACCACAAGAAGGCATCCCATTGCAGATGGTTGTGAGCCACCATGTGGTTGCTGGGAATTGAACTCAGGACCTCTGGAAAAGCAGTCAGTGCTCTTAACCACTGAGCCATATCTCCAGCCCCCCGGGTTTGGTTTTGAACTTTGTTTGCTGAATTTGTGTCTGTGTGGTAATGCAGACTTAGGCTTGCCACAAGGATGAAGGTCAGAGGATGGTGTTCAGAAGCTGCTTCTCACCTTCTGCCTTGTAAAGCAGGGTCTCCTTGCTCCTGCAGCTATGCTCTGTACTCCAGGCAAGACATTCTCTGCTCTTTCCCTCCCATCTGACCATAGGAGTCCTTGGATCACAGATTCATGGGACCACATCTGGCTTTGGGGGGCTTTAAACATGGGTACTGGGGATTAAGTCTAAGTTGTGAGACTTGCACACCTAGCACTTTTGCATGCTGATACATGCTGAGCCATCTCTCTGGCCCACTCCTGGTTTTTGAGATGACACGATATGACAGCAACAGGCAGTGGTATTTCTTGTGACAGTCTTTGTGTTGGAGAAGCAATTGTCCTAAGTCTCTGAGATATCTGGTCTCCAGAGCCAAATCAAGCCACTCCAGAATTGTATTCGTAAAATGCCAGGCACTCTTCCCACCATTTCTGAAGTAGCTCCCATTTGCTCATGTTTTATGCTCCCCAAGAAACACTTCTGATGGCATTCAGACAGCCAAGAGACAAATAACCCCAGCCAGTACTAGCTGATTGAGCAGATGACTGAAGATAGATAGGTTGTCAATGAACTTCAGCCCTGAATGGACTATCCACCAATTTTGTATTGTTTTCTGATCAACTATAGAAATGACAGTCACAAGTACTGCTTGACAAGAGCAGTGGCTTTATCCAGGCTTCCTTGGAGCCAAGAAGGAATCCTTCTGTGCTCTCAGCATAACTGTCTCTTGTCACAAAAGACCTTACACTGAGGGACTCTTTAAGGTTTCTTAGTGTCATGTCATATTTTCAGTGGTGCCATTTGCCTCGAGCAAGACTCAGTGATTGGATTTCTCTATAATTGTACCTCATTCCCTGGGGGTTGGAGGTGGGAAACACAACCAGAGCCTTAGGTGAATAACTTAGCCATTTAATTTATAATAAAGATAAACTTTGCAATCAGCATTTCTTGTTCCAAAGCATTCCATTTACTTGGTTTTAAAGCTGCATAAAGTGTTTTAAAGGCAATCTGCTCAATTGGGCGAGTTAATGATATTTAATTTGACTGGGCCAAACGTCACTGGATGTGCGTCCCCTCCCTAATCGCAGCCATCACCAGCACCGTTACGTGTAATGTAGATGCCATGCTAATCCCGAGAATAAAGGTTGTCATTCTCGGTTGGCTGCCAGCATGCACCAGAGTCATCACCTCACTGAGTCTCTTAGGGCTGTGATTGCAAGATGACAGTGTAATAAGTGTTATGTGCACGAGGTAATTCAAAACAAATTTGGCTGCAAAAATGGATCGTCTAGGATAGTAAACTCCTGCCTTGTCTCGTCGTCTTTTAAAAGAATGTAATGATCCTGAAAATACCTTGTCAAGAAGCTTGTGTGGCAGGGGTCAAGTCCTTGGAAATTTATCTGTTACAGCCCCCACTTCCCACCCCTGAGAATCCCAGGCTGAAGCTTGAGAAGATTTATGTGTATATTGTTAGCTTAGGAACACATGATGGGCAGGAAGCCGGAAGGCTTTCAGTAAACAAACCTCTCAAGGCACCTCACCAGGCTGGGGCTTGGTGATGTGGTTTGTGGATTATTTTCTCCTGGGAAAAAGACTATTGTGGTAGAGCCTGACCATAGCACTGGTGTCTTCATACATTTTTTACATCAGCATGTTACACTATTATGTATATTATCTTAAACTTCATAATAATGCAAAGAAGCATTACATTGTAATTAAATCTATATCCAATGAGGAAATAGACCCAAGACTCAGCCAGAATCCGACCTCTGGTCTGACCCCACACATCTGTCTCTGGTCACCTAATCACTAGATGTAGGAGAGGAAGTCACTGGGCATTTTCAGGAGTGAACTTGAACTGTGTTTGGTGACAAACCACATGGGTGCTAGGCTACTGAATCCTTACACACATGTGTTAGAAGTCCCTTTCAGTGAAAACCAGCCATAAGCAGTAATGCCTTTCTTGTGTGTCATGGAAAGACATGCATCTCTGAGACGCAGTTCTGGACCACTCTCTTTCTCCATAGCTACACAGAAGAGATGTGACAGGTACCCCACAGTCAAATTCCAGAGACCCCCCACCCTCACTCCCATGCTTTGTGTCATTGAGTCCATCAAGACATGGGAGAGTCTAAACTTAGCCTGATCTGCACAGGTGCTGCATGCAACTCTTTTTGGGTGCCATGTAAACATTCCTGTGTGGTTCTCACACAGGTTTGTGGAATTGATGTAAGCAAACGCTCTGCACCATCCATCGCTCAATAGAAATGAGCTGACGAAGATGCAGCCCTCAGGGACTCCTTTCCACAAATCCTTTTAATATAGTTAGAAGAATGTGCTAAGGAAGCATTGGGAAATGCATGTGTCTACTTTTATAATATGTCTGTGCATATTTACACCTACTCTGTTGCTTTGGACTATGGAAATTTAAGATCCAAATCCAATAACTTGAATTCTAGGGAGTCTATCACCAGAAGGATAATTTGTCTCATTTTTCCTCTCCACCATAGTCCACACATTAAGCTGACCTCACCAGTTAGTTCTACACATGCTCCCCAGATGCCACCACATGCAGAATGGTTTGTCCAGAATCTAAGACAGGCCATCTCTATTTCACACCTCCTTTAAAAAATGAACCAACCTCAAGCTTCCCACAATGGTGAGCACTAAGGCCAGTCAGTCAGAACCACAGCGCAGATCTCCCTGTGATGGCAAGATCCCTGATCTGATGGGAAGGGAAATTGGTGTGAATTCTCTTAGGAGAGCAAACACAAAATAAGGGCTGGCCAGTCGGTCTACTGCACTAGTCCTAAGATCCAAGTCTGTGTGTGCGGGTGCCTCTCTCTCTGTCTCTCTCTCTCTGTCTCTCTCTGTCTCTGTCTCTCTCTCTCTCTCTCTCTCTCTCTCTCTCTCTCTCTCTCTGTGTGTGTGTGTGTGTGTGTGTGTGTGTGTGTGTGTGTGTGTGTGTGTGTGTGTAGACCCTCCTGTGAAGAATTTCTTCAAAATATAACTGGGAGGCTACTGCTGTCTAAGTCCCTCTCCTTCCTGCCCCACTTAGCTGTGGATTTCCTTTTCCTCTACAACTTTGTTCTTTTATAAACTATAACACTGCTGCGTTAAGCAAAAGAAAACCCCATGTTCACTCCCTATGGCAAACGGTCTGATGTTCATATATAGCTATACACTGCACAGACGTATATATTGTTCAGGTCCCATTCAAAATTAGTGTGTGTTGGGGTATATCCCAGGGGTATGCTGTAGCCAGGAGAGGATATCAGCTGTCTTGTTATGTCACTTTCTGGCTTATTCCCTTCAGACAGGGTCTCTTGGGGTTTTATCTTGTATTAGTGGCAGGGAATTAGTATTGTCAGTACCATTGGGACCCTGTGTCTTAACTCAGCCAGGCAATGTCCATGGTTTCACATGTGGCATCATGGGAGCTAGAGCAGAAAGAGGAGGGAGAGAAATAAACATAGATTTACCCCTTCAGGTCTCTGGAATGGTGAGCTGATAGTGGTCATTCAGTAAAGACAGACACCAGGGCTAGAGGAGTAGCAACATGCTAGACAAACTGAAAAATGTTAAACTGAAATTCCAGCTAGCTACTTTTTGTCCAGCCCTTAGCCACTGGAACTCTTTCTCCATTTATAGTGTAGCTATCTATGGCTGCTATGTGCTATTTGCTTGGTATTTGCAGTGGACATTTTAAGGAAAAGGAAGACTTGACACAAACTGGGAAGACTACACACCATGAAAGCAAAACAACGTAATTAATTTCTAGTTAGCTATCATTCCCTGATGAAAGCTTGGAGCCCGAGGCAGATGAGGAAGATTAGCAAGTGATAAAATTGCATTAAAGACATTGTGGTTGGAGGCCAAGGCATCCTTGCTGTGTGCTTTATTATTTAATGGCAAACCTGTATACCTCTACTCTAGCCTCTTTCCCCACCAGCTTCTCTTTGGAGAGAACTGAAACTTCTCTGATTCTCCCAACATTCTCCTTCTATTTGGCTGTTTATACCTAGAAGCCCTCAAAACATGCACGGATCTCTCTAGTTCCTGCTTTATGACAATCTTTCCATTCTAATTATGTCTCAATAGGTCAACGGCAAAGACTTATCCCGAGCAACTCATGACCAGGCCGTGGAAGCTTTCAAGACAGCGAAGGAGCCCATCGTTGTGCAGGTGTTGAGGCGGACACCTCGAACCAAGATGTTCACACCTGCCTCAGAGTCACAGCTGGTGGACACAGGCACTCAAACCGACATCACCTTTGAGCACATCATGGCCCTGACAAAGATGTCTTCTCCCAGTCCACCTGTGCTTGATCCCTACCTGCTGCCTGAAGAGTAAGTATCCCGGCCATGGCTTACTAACTTGCTACATACAGCAAAAGGACTCCAGAAGGGTTGCCTTCTTCTTTTCCATGGAGAGAAAGAAATGAATGCATCTTGTAATTTTCTTCCAAGTTGCCTGTGTTTAACTTTATTGTTTATAGAGGCAATAAATTGAATCCTGCTCAAAACTGCTCCGACATATTAATGACTTTATTATAACCCTGGAGCAGAGTTATTCAAATTATATTCTAAGAACAAAATTACTTACAACTATTGTAAAAGTTGTATCAGAGTAAAATTTAATCACTGCAAAGGGTAATTTGAAGGTCTTTTTTTTTTCCTAGTTACCACTAGAGAGAATGTTGATTATTGTTCTAAATAGACAACAAAGTAAGCTGTTGGATGTAGAAAGAGCCCTGGAGGTTATGCACTCTGCTCTCTTGGGTCTCATTTCAACCCCACATCCATGCAGTAAACCCAGGCCTACCCCATATAAACAATTACTGCCATGTACCAATTGCTTAGTAGCCATGATCAAACATTTCGATAATGTCTTTCTACATAACTCAACCTTCTACAGAAGACGTGAATCACTCCAGAGACTTTAGGTCAGATAGACATGATGCCCAAACTAATTTCTACTAAGGAGTCTGGGTCATTTTCCTTTATAACACTCAGTCTTAGTTTTTCTATGCTGTAGTAAGATAAGGATGCAAGTCATACCTGTCTCGTAGAATTGTTGAATTAAATGAAATAGCATGTGGCTGGTCATGGGCTAAGCCTTCAGTAAAGTGGTGGTGGTGGTGGCTGTTAATTCAGGTACAAGTCAAAAGTGACCATGTTAGCAGCACCACTGGCTTAAAGATACCCAGCTAGATTCAGCTTTTGCCCATGGAACCATGCAATCTGAGAGCATGGCCTCTTTAGCTGACATAAAGTACCACTGTCTCTCCCCATCTCAGCTCCATCTGGATTCAGGTAATTGCCTGGATGCATTATTTCAAAGGAATTTTCTGCTTTTGCAGAGAAGCCTCTCAGCCATACCTGTTGGATTTCTATTAGCCACCCAGTAGCTGGAGTACATACACATCTCCTATGGTTCTGTCAAATCCCGGACAAAGGCTTGCCTTTCATCCTGTGGGTTTGTGGTTAGCTGTCATCTGCAACCGGGGCTAATTCCCCAGTTGACAGGAATGAAGTCTGGTGCAGCTGACAGCATGAAAAGGGAGAAGACAGGACCTTCATGTAACACTCACTGTTCACACAGTATGCCAGCTAGCAAAGAGCTGTCACCCCCTTATTTGCCTATAGAAACAGGGTGCTATAGACTGAGGTCCTGCTCAGTGCTCCTTTTTTTGTCTGTAGAGACTGAGCATTGTGGAGTGAAGACCCTTATTTACCTATAGAGTAATATAGTAAGTGTTCTATTATTTACCTATAGAGATGGGCCTCAGACTGTAGACTGAGGTTTTGTTCAGCATAAGACAGTGGTGGGAAAGCAGAGCTACCCAATCTCACCTCTCAGCCATGACACTCTGCAGTGTCCCAGCTGATCCTGGAAAGCATCTGCTCCTTTCCCTGAGCATGGCCTTAAAACCAGTTACTTGACACTACAGTCCAGAACTCCGTGTGTTATTGATGAGCCCTTCCGGGCCATGTGTGACTCTCAGATGGTAAACTGTCAGAGTGACAGGCCTTTTAGACCAAAAACCCTAATCTCCTCTTAAGTCTAGCTAACGTGACATGGCTTATCCCCTGGAGGGAACTTGAGAAATGTCACAAAGTCCAGAGGTCACACAACAGCAAGACTGTGCTGAGGTTGAGCAGGGGTATTAGGTTGATGACTGAAAGCCCGGAACTTGCAGCGGGATCCTCAGGTCTAAAAGCCTCTTAAGTGCAGGCATAGATATTTGCCTGATTGGTCTGGAAACAGAAGGACTGCCCTTCCGCCCATGTCTGAGCTGTTGTTTCTCAACTAAGTGGCTGGGAGGGACTGCCAAGGCCCCCTTGATTGCTGCCTGACCTGTAAATATGTGGTGCTCTGGGTCCCCAGCCAAGTGCCGTTGGAAGCAGGAGCTTTTCATCAGCATCTGGTGTGCAATTCAAAGCTCCTCCAGAGCCACTGGCCAAATGTGTTTTAGTCCCTATTGCCCTCGTTCCTGGAGGTTCCATTAACATCATTTCCAGGAGACACTGGGCTCAAATGGTTTTGTGTGTGGCAGCCTAAAAACGTGTACTTCTGGCTCTTCAAGTAGGATGAGGACATATGCAAGCACAAGTACTGTGAGCAGGGATGTCTGCAAGGACACACACATCACACACATGAGCAGGCTAAGCTGTGGAGGCAAATACATTTCTCACTGGGGGATGAATGCAAAAGAAATGTGAAAATTCACTGTGTCAGCAAATGGCTTAGCAATTTCTAGCATGGCACTTGAAACTGGTCTCAGAGGCCAGCACACACCTGAATGTTGCTCACATATGCGGTTTCACCATCAAGATTAAAAGTAACATTGAGACACAACAGCAATGAACATGAACCCTGTTTAGAGACCAGTTTCATGAACTCATGATAAACCCATGATGGTGTGCTAGGGAAGGAACTCTGGAAACAAGGTGCATTCTGTCTTTAACCTGCACATTCACTCTTTCCAGAGGAAGGTAAGCTTGGCCATCGTAGTAGGTTCTTTGATTTGGGGGGAAGGGGGGAGTGGTTTGGTTTTGAGTTCCTAGTACCTTTGAGGATCTGCTAGAGGCAACAGACTCTCCCCAGAAATACTGTTCCTCTCCGTATGAGCTTACATACGGTTTCACATTAGCAGATAGCAGCACTGGGGTGGAGGTGTTAAGAGCCATATCCAAAGGGAAAGAGATCTGGAAGGGATCCTGTACTGACAGTGGCTGGGGAAAAGAAAACAGATGAGTATTCAAGAATCAAGGCCTTGATGACCTTCTGTCTCTCTGCAGGCATCCCTCGTCCCATGAATACTATGATCCAAATGACTACATGGGGGACATCCATCAGGACATGGACAGGGAAGAGCTGGAGCTGGAGGTAGGAGCCACAAGTTGCCCTTGTTCTTGTTCTTGTTCTTGTTCTTGTTCTTGTTCTTGTTCTTGTTCTTGTTCTTGGGGAGTCTCCATTGGGCTCATAAAAGGCCGGAGTTCTCTATACATGTAAATGTAGTTTATGAATGATAATGAAATTATCAAAATCTGTACCTCCTTTAGTAATCCACAGGACCACCACCCCTTGAAAGGCAGGGCTCAGCTTCATCCTCCTTACATTAATTCTAGACAAAGCCAAACAGTCAGGTCCCTAAAGCAAACTCGAAAGGAGGTCCTAGGGACGGGGAGGTGGCTCCGTATGAGTACTGGCGTTTGGATCTCCAGCACCTACATAAAGTCCAGGTATGGTGACTTGTGTTTATAACCCCAGAACCTGCGAGCACAGGGACATGTAGATCATAGAGGCTTACTGGCCAGGTGGCATAGCTGAATCAGTGAGCTCTGGGTTCAGGAAAGAGACCCTTTCTCAAAATATAAAGTGAAAATAATAGAAGATGGCATATGATATATATGGCCCTATACATACACGCACAGCCAAGTATATACACACACACCTACAAGAACACACTGAAAGTACTGTGTACCTTGATATTGCTTACATGATCACCAGTTTATAAGTAAATTTTATTTTTGAGATTATAATACATGCTTATCATTTTCCCTTTCCTAATTATCCTTTTCTCTTTCAAGTGGCCTCTTTTTTCATTATTTGTGGTTGTGTGTATTCTTGAATACAACCTGCTTGATCTGCATACTGTTACTTGTAGGCTGACCTCTGATATCGGGTAACCTATCAGTGTGCTCTTCCCTGTGGAAGGCTATTTCTCCCACTCTCCGCATTCCTTAACTGCCTGTGTAGCTCTCTGTGTAGGCTTGAGGTCTCTACTTCACATCTATTGTTGTTCTTGTTCAGTTCATTGTGTGGCAGTCATGTTGGTGAGACGTTATGGGTGTTTTGGCTAGTTTGTATGTCAACTAGACACACAAAGTAGACTTAAGCTGAAAGGAGAGAAACTTAACTGAAAAAAATACTTCCCTGCGATCTGGCTGTAATGCATTTTCTTAATTACTGATTGATGGGGAGGGCCCAGTCCATTGTGGGTATAGCATACTAAGGCTAGTGGTTTTATAAGAAATCAAGCTGAGCAAGCCATGGGAAGCAAACCAGTAATGGCACCCCTCCAAGGCCTCTGCATCAGCTCCTGCCTCCAGGTTCCTCCCTGCTTGGGTTCTTGGCTTGGCTTCCTTCAGCGATAGCCTACAATGTAGAATTATAAACCCAATAAACCCTTTCCTTCCCAACTTGCTTTTCTGTCATGGTGGGGTTTTTGCAGCAGTAAAAATCTTAATTAAGACAATGGCTATAACTTCTGAAATTGCTAGGAAACTTGGTCTAAGAGCCTATTCCCCTGGCTCTTATAATCTTTCCATCCTTTTCCCACAATAATACTTTAGCTTCAGTGCAGGAGTTGTATTGAAAATGTATCTGTGGGGACTCGGCTATACAACTCTGCATTTTGATTAGTTATGGTTTTCTGTAATGGGCTGTCTGTTGCAAAGATAAGTTTTCTTGATTAGAAATGAGGACTACACTTATCTGTGGGTATAAGAACTAATAGTTAGAACATAGTTAGAGATTATGTTGGTGGAGTAACATAGCAGTTGTACGTTCTCCTCCAGGATCCATGATTCCATTAGCACTGAATAATTTGCTGGGTTTTCAGTGCCAAGCATAATTTTCCTCTCGTTGAATGAGTATTAAGTCCAACTAGAGAGGTATTGGTTACAGCCAAGGTATGCTTGCCCTACTGCACCCTGAGGGTTATCAGGTTTATAGGGTCATAGTTGTTGTTGTTGAAACACCACTTTTTACTCAAGGACAGTACTCAACAGTAGGGTGATAAGTAGGGCGACTGAATGTAGCCCACCCCCAACAAAAAGGAACTACCCCCAAAAGCTCCTTCTTTGCATTTCCTAAATGCTTGTCTTAGTTAGGGTTTCCATTGCTGTGAAAGGACCCCAGACCAAGACAACTCTTATAATAACAACATTTAATTGGGGCTGGTTTACAAGTTCAGAGGTTCAGCCCATTATCACCAAGGTAGGAGCATGGCAGTGTCCAGGCAGGCACAGTGCAGGAAGAGCTGAGAGTTCTACCTCTTGATCTGAAGGCCACCAGACGAAACCTGTCTTCCAGGTAGCTAGAAGCAAGTGTCTCAAAGCCCGCCCCCAAAGTGATACACTTCCTCCAACAAGGCCACACCTCCTAATTGTGCTATTCCCTGAGCCAAGCACATTCAAATCACCACAGTGCTCTTGACACTGTCACAAAAATCCTCAGCTCTCCCCAGTATTATAGGGGCCAAATAGCCTAATATCATAAAATATTACATTATCCTCTATTGAGTTAATTGAAAAATATCACATTCTATCATATCATTCTTTACACTTTCAGGATACCATTGTTTAATAGTTTAATGTGACTTTTTATTAGTATTATTATTCCGAGCTTATGTGAAAACTAATTTTGTGGAACAGGGTCAAGACCGCACATGACACATAAGCCCTTTAGCCCTAAGTCAGCCAGAGGAAATCCATCCATTCATATTTTATCTACTCTCCTGGCCCACTGCTGTGCAATCTAGGCTGCCCTGCCGAAGAACCGGTGATGATTAGCAGTGGTGGCTTGTTTCACAGTAGATGCAGCTGGATAGCCTAGAACAGCTATTTTCTCCTGACATCCTTGAAGGCTGCCTGGTTCTCACTGCAGAACACAGTGAAGGTCAATAAAAGTATAGAATCAGCCAACAAAAAGGGGATGCTCACTGACAGCTGGGTATGGGTACAGCTTAGTACTTAGCATTTTATTCTTGAAGCAGCCAGCTGCTCTTCCAGGACAGTTGAATACACCCTCTTCCAACAGAGGGCTCAAAGGTTAAGGGAACACAAAACTAAACGGGTTTCATGAAGGATATTAAGGTCTTGACTGTTGGCTTAGCATGGTAAATACACCAGGGGAGTGGGAAAGATACAAAAGACAGATTCCCCAAACCTCTTTGGTGAACTTACTGGATCTGTTGGCATTTATTCCTCTTTCTGAAATTCTCTAGATACTGTAGAAGAAACAGTGTCCTCCCAGAAGAATCCATTATTCATGGAATGACACTGCTATGTGACAGCCATCATAATGGGAACAAGGAGAGTCTTCCAGAAGCTTCCAAGTATCTCAGGAGCTAGATTTCTGAAGTAGCATAGACATTGTAGCTTGGGGTATTTAGTTAAAGTTGACTTCATACCAATTGGTTCCCTTGTCGCTTTGAAGAGCTGATGGAAGAATAGGCTCTTCCCTGAAACAGTCTTGACTGTAAGAACTCAGATTTACAGTACACTGAGATACCACAATGCCTGGCCAATTTGGATCACTCTCCTATATGACATTTTCCCATTGCTGGTTAATTTGCTTTTAATTTCTCTTCAATTCAGTTAATTTCAACTAAGATTTTCTGCCTCAAGCAGAAAGTCAACAACAACTATCACAGCTAAAAGCTGATACAATTCAGTGCACCAAATACAAGACAGTGTTATTAAACCCTTGTGTTTACTACAGATGCCTTCCAAGGACTGGGAGCCCACTGCAGCTCTCTTTATCCTTTCTAAGGACATTGGGTAAATATCCACAGCATTAAGCCTGCCTCAGACTGATTCTTTCTACCTAAAAGATGCAACTTTCTCAACATCAGCAACCTAAGAGCCTCTTGAGTGTTTGAGAACCTCATTATTCAGGGTGTGATGTAAGGACCAGCAGCCCTTCCTCCTCTTGGTTTTCTAGAGCCTTGGCCCCCTAAACTATAAGAGAGTCACAAGTTCACAAGGTCTCCAAATGTCTCAGTCCACAGCCGAGTCAAAGGCTGTGATTTAGAGGCCATGGGTTCAGGTAACTAAGACCAAGCTTCCATATCTCTTGTTCTCATGAGTCACACCAGCAAGGTGTGTCATTCATTGTGGCACCAGCATATACTGCCTAGTCACTAATGCCATTCATATTGTCCTACACAATTATCCAGGCTAGAAACAGATGAGCCCATCTCTAAGACATGTGACAGGGCAAAGAGACTTTCCAAAAAAGGGACAGAGACGAATAATCCACATCATTGGAATACTCAGAGTATTTTTGTACTAGTATGCATGTATTTATCACTCTTTTCTTTCTTTAATTATCTATTATTAATGTGTGTATAGGTGACAGAGAGAGAGAGAGAGAGAGAGAGAGAGAGAGAGAGAGAGAATGAGGCTGCACATGTACCTCGGCATACATGTAAGCCAGAGCACAACTCCATGGAATAACCTCTCCGTCCACCTTTATGTGTGGGATGCAGGTCCAGCTGATAGACCTGCACCGGAAGCCCCTTGACCAGCTAAGCAGTCTGGCTAGTACTCCAAGCCCGGCAATCATGTTATTTTGATGCTCAGGGACTTTTCAATCATATGCATATAGAAGTCTATTCTCGGTTTCTTTCTGAGCTTCTTGTTATATTTAGTCTACCATTTGCCACTTAGAAATACACCATCAGGAAGTCATCATCCTGTTTGCCTGAAGGAGCCTCTAGACCAGTGGTTCTCAACCTAATACTGTGACCCTTTAATGCAGTTCCTCTTTGTGGTGACCCCAACCATAAATTATTCTCACTGCTATTTCATAACTGTAATTTTGCTACAGTTATGAATTGTAATGTAAATATTTTTGGAGATAGAGGCTTGCAAAAGGGGTTGAGGCCCACAGGCTGATAACTACTGCTATTGACTATCAGGACCCTTAAACATTAGCTTAGCATTTCACTGAAAAGCCAGCAAATGGACATGCCCATCTGTGGTTCTTTTGAGTGGTGGTGACCACTAGGTCCTTCAGGTGAGAAGGCTGCTTTCTCCTGTGCTCTTTTGGTCATGACGAGTTTCCTCAGTTAAGCACTGGCTCATATAGTGCACCTTTAGCTTTTAGAGAAGCACCTGCCCTAATTCATGAAGAACAGTAGCAGAGAAGGGAAAACCACTGGGCCAGTGTTGGATAGAGTCTGTGTGCTGGAGGCTTGGTCTCTAGAAGGACCATGTGGAGAACCAGGCAAGCCTTTAAGGGGCTGGGCCTGGTGGGTAGTAATTAGGTCATGAGACTATGCCTTTAAAAAAATTAAAGACAGACTCAGGAGATGCATCTGTTCTGATGAGAAAGGATTGCTACAAAGTAAAGTGACCCTCTACATTTAGTGTCTTTCCTAGTAAACCATGTGTTCTCTCTCTCTCTCTCTCTCTCTCTCTCTCTCTCTCTCTCTCTCTCTCTCTCTCTAACATGTGTTTGCCATGGTACCCTCTGCTATGCTGTGATAGAGCCAAGCAGATGTCAGAAGCATGCTTTTGTACCTCCCAATTCATAAGGTACAAGAAAAAAGGCCTCTGTTCTGTATAAAGTCCCTAGGCCCAGGTGTTCTCTTATTGCAGCATAAAACTGATGGAAGCATTCACTGACTTCGTGAGGTTCACTGTGGGAATCTCCAGTAGGAACAGGAGCTGTACCTCTAGTCCATTGCTGGGTCACATCAGCAGAAGGATACCGAGTCAGGTTTACTGTCAGCTTGAGAGGGTCAGCAAACAATCCCCTGCTAAGATCTGAGTTACTACAAAAGTTACTACAGCAGATCTCGTCTTCAGAAAGATACACAGCCACTGTCCCTGCTCCTCACGAGTTCTTAGACCTGCTGGCAGTGTCTCTGGTAGGTCCCCACCTGTCTTGTTGCAGATACTGGATCTGATTTCAGAAGGGATCAGGTTTGTCTTCAAGTAGAAGGTACATTCTCAGTGTAATGCTTATCACCCATGTTGAATGAGATAAAAGAGCAACCGATCCATGCCTATTATGTGTGAGGAAAATATATACAAGTGTGTTGGGATGTTATCAAAGCCAATGCAGAGGGGAAAACAGATGTTCTTCCTTTTAAAGTACACAAAATGATCATATTTAGGTAAGTGTCAAATCCCTGTTATTGTGAAATTGCCTAGCGGTAAAGGGCTTATTCCCAAGCATACCCCAGAGTGGGGCAGCTGAATAATTACCCCTGAATTTTCAGGTACTGAACACCTGCTCCAGGTCTTCCTGCAGGCAATTAAAAAAGAAAATAGATGTCTGATGAAGTTTTTTCCCCTGTACTCTATTGTTTTAATTTCCCCTGTGATTCTGCAGTAGCATCCTATCCAGCCTGTGAGCTGCTGTCACCTGCATTGTTTTGATGATGTCCTTATAAGACCAGAAAGGAAAAGCCAGCTACAATTTTAATGGGGGGGGGGTGTTCTGAAATGACTCTGATTTCTCAAAATAACAGAAGTAGACCAGATAGGAATTGGGATGATCCTGGAGATACCATGGGAGACTGTAATCTATATAGAAATTTCTCATTAAAGCTATGAGGCAAAAAGTGAGTGCTCATTCATGGAACCGGGCATGGTTCTTACTCTGGTTGAGTCAGCCTCCTCTTAATTTTCCCAGGATCACAAGAATCTTCAAGATACTTTCTTTGTATGTATGGCCATCTAAAAACAGGGCCTTGGCATATCAGAGTTCAGTCTTGCCTAGCATCACATCTGAGAGATGTTTGCTGAATTGTACTATAGGCCAATAGCACAATCATCTTCATCTTGTCTGATGACCCCAATAGAGTACAAGCTCCATTCAGAATCATCTTCATCTTGTCTGATGACCCCAAAAGAGTACAAGCTCCATTCAGAGGGGGGCTCTTCTGTTGCCCATGCCCAAATAGTGTCTGGAATAGTCTAGGACCAATGCTTTGGCACATAAATATTTGTTGAAGGGAGGAATAAATATTTTGATGTAAGGTCTCAAGTAAAACCATGATCTTTTTAGACACATCACTTCAGGAGTACATATAGGAACAGTTTAGATACCTGACAGCCATCTTGGATCAGTAAGGTAAGGCATTATGAAAAAGTGACTAGGCTTCTGGGAGGGGAAGAAACCATTCGAATTAAGTTTAGGATTTCTTCCAAATTAATTTGCTGAGGCCGAATGATTCAAAGACCTTGAGTCATGAAGGTGGTGTGTCCCCCTTAATACCGCTAATTGGAATACCATGTAAGTTTCATCTGAAATGTCAGACTCAGCTACTCATTTTTATCAAATAGTCCATCTAGACCAATAAGCAATGGGACACCAGGGATGGGAACGGTGTAATCCAGCTAATGCTGATGCATTATTCATCCCTGTTTGATTAATGATCGTCTTTGAAATCCTATCTCCATCATCACGACAGCTGTGTATTGATAACCTCTATGCCTTCAACTATGAACTCAACAAGACTAGGCTTCCTTCCTCAGAAGCAGAAATAAATTTTGAAAACTAACTAATTCCATGAGAACTTTGAGAAATTTCCATTCTTACCAAGCCTCATTTAAGAACGGTAGTGACTTAAAAGTTTGATCAAGAGAAGTTGGCATCTGTTTCTTGGTAACCAAGTGGGGCTTATGTTTTCATTAGATCTTTTTTTTCTGCCTTACAATCTCAAGTTCATTCAATTTTGTTGAGAACATATCACTGGTCCATGGTAAGGCTGGATGCTGCTGATATTGTATAATCCATTACTTAGCTATGAATGCCTTCCTGTCATCATCAAGCCAAGTTAAAAACATGGATCAATGCAGATCCAAAGACAGTGGAAAATTAATCCTTGTGAGAAAGTAACTCTTCCTTTTCTCAAGATCATCAAAAACCTGCTAAGGTCACTCTGGCTTAGCCACAGTCTCTTCTCCAGGATGGAGATCCATTCCAGAGAAACGGTGATTAAGGCTAAACTTATCATAGGCTTTTGCCAAGAGTTTCTAAGAATTTCCAGATAAACATGAGAAACGTATAGCCCAATGCCAAGCATGTCCCTGTTTATTGTTTACCAAGTACGTTGCCAACATTAGTTCAATCCACTACTACAAATCCTTTTAGAACAGATGTAAAATTGCTCCCACTGTACCACTCTTCAACAGGAATGATGCTGCCGTTCTTGTGCTTAAAGGTCAATCAAGTTGTAAAGTTTTGTTTCATAGGCAACTACAGTGGGTGCAAAAGAGAGAACTTTTGACGTGAAGGCAAGTGTTTCCAGTTAGAGCATTGCCTCCTTACTGATGATGTATGTCTCATGCTGGAGCAAGGTGGACCACACATCCATGTCCAGAATGCAGTCTAGTCTTTATAGCCTCTCAGTGAAATCCAGCCAAACTGAGGATGGAACTGTCTCCATGAAAATCTGCCCTGGGAGGACTGGCTGCAGGACTCAAAGGCTGAATGCAGCACTGATCTCTACCTCAGTCTGCTGCTGTGAGTGCCCATGTGTTCTAAAACTACCTCTCACTGGGAACAACTATAATAAAAAAGACCTTATTCCCTACCATGTGGATTTTGAAACAGCAGCTATTGTAGCATCTATTTCAGGTTGAGCACCCTGTATCCCCAGATGCTTGGGGTTTTAGATGCAGTGTTTCAGATTTTGAAATATTTGCACATAGATAATGAGGTAAAGATGCGAGAAAGCAGGTCTAAATATAAAGCTCATTTATATTCCATATATATCATATACACATAGTCCAAAGGCAATTTTAGATAATAATTTCTATTCACTTATGCTTTAATTATGAGCAAACCCATTAGATAAGATGTAAAGTCTTCCATGTGCCCACATTATGTCAGGGTTCAACTCAAGAACTTTGAGATGTTGCTGCATTTCAGACAAGGAATGGCCAACCCCAACTTGCTCACTGAAAGCCAAGTTAATGCCAAGTTCACATCAAGTGTTTGAGTACACTTGCACGAGTGGTCCTTGATTTAATTATCAGGGACACTGATGAAAATACTGTAACATGTTTCAGGGTATTTTCTGAAGATATGTGTATGTACACTCACATGTAGAGGCCAGAGGTCAGCTTCCAGTGTTTTCTTTTTATCTGCTACCACCTTAAGTTTTGAGGATGTCGCTCTTCCAGCTAGACTAGCTGGCCAGCAAACTTCCAGGTCCTCCTGTTTCTGCCACCCCAGTGCTATGGTTAAAACACACATACAGCTTGCATGTGTGTGTTGGATCTGAACTCCAGTCCTCATGCATGCACAGTTACCACTGGGCCATCTCTTTGGTACTTTCAAGGTATCTTCTATTTCAGCTTGCAATTTTGTACTTAAAATTTCCCCCTGGTTACAAAAAGTTTAGAATACAAATTTATATGGGCAAGAAAAAAACAAAGCCACACCAGCCATAATATGAACTAAAGTCTTTTAGCTTAATATTTCTACAATTTTGTCAAGTAAAACAATGGCCCAAAAATAGAGAGGTGCTTGTCAAGATAGGATTTACCAAAATCATATGCTAAAGACTTGATATTAGTTATTGACATATTTGGTACCAAGATAGATAAATCCAATCCTTTTCTGTGTGGAAGAGGACTCTTTCTTATAAATCCTTTTTTTTTTTTTTTTTCTACCCAGAAACTCCTAATACACTACATAGTTCCTTTCTATGATATGATTTCCAAACATCTTCCTGGTCTCACATGCCACTCAGAACATGTGTCACAGAGTCATGCCTGGCCATGATTAAAGATCCCAAGAGCAAGCTTGACTGCCTTGCTGTCAGTCTGTGGCTGACTGATGCAGGAGTATTTAACTTATCCTGTGGACAGCTGCCTGACACCACCTTCAGTTAAACAGATATGCCTTTGGTTATCAGAACAATGTCATCAAACTTTCTACACACTTCCTTCAACTCCTGTGAGTTCTTCCGTGTTACCATGAAGCACACTTCCAGGAGGGTTGGAATGAAGCACAGCAGGGCCAGCATCCTCACTAGTTTCTTAAGAGACTGCCATCTTGGAAGTCACACAGAGGAGAACCTAGCCTGTTCCCTCAGGTTGAATCCTACTGGAAGTGAAATTACAATACTGTGTCTCTCTCCTTTGTCTCCTCCAATCTTTGCCTACGATATTGCGTTCTCTCCAACCTGTTCCTGGACCAAATGGGGCCTGCGAGTAAGAGCCCAAGGCTCAGTAGCAGCATTTGATCTGCACCTGTCTAGGAAGACCTGAGCTACTAACCATGAAATCTCACTGATTTCAGACTGTCTACCCACGAATGCCCAAGAAAGGGTCTCTTCAGCAGGGTCTTAGAGTGCAATCCAATGAGGACACCTGAGAGGTGTTTGAAGCAGAAATGCGGTGTGCTGCTTGTATTTGAAGGGTGAAAACTAGTTATTCCAAAGGATCTGCAGATTACCCTCACGATTAAATACACCCCGGAACACCAGCCTGCCTAGCATACTCAAAAACAAGGAAGGAAATTTCCATCTAATGCAAATAGAGCATTAGAAATTAACAGTTTCATTTAATGAGAATTTACCGTATTGTTAGAGCTATCATTAGGAAGTCACTGAATTAATTAACATATCAGTGATCAGAAAATAAACCAACAGCATCTTATTAAGGAGGGGCGCTGTGCACCAACAGCTTGTTGTAACCACTGGTTACTTGTGACCCAAACATAATTATTAAATTGCCACTCACTCTGGGTCAGGCCCAGTGCTGTGAGCCTCATCTCCCAGCCCAACTTGTGCTAGTGAGCAAATAAAGGCTTAGGCAAGTCAACAAGTCCATGGTGAAACTTCTAGATAAAGGTAGGCTGGGGATTTGCATATAGGCCTGTGTTCATAACCGTCTTACACACAACAGATCAGGGCAGTGCCTACCTAAACCAAAAGCCAAGCTCCTCACACTGGTGTAGGGACTGCCACCTGTTCTGGTCCAGTCACATGTCCACACTCACCTTGCTTTTTTCCCCATTTACAAGGCTTTGACACACTGGCCTGGGGCCTTTGTGCCCATCTTTCTGCTTTGAAGGCATCAGTGCTGTTGTGCACCTTATCTTTCATGAGGGTAGGCTTTCTCCACAGAGGCTGCTGTGCCCTTCTCACACCCTCTAGAGATGCCCTCTTGGAAGTGTCTCTAATAGAGTATCCTGAAGATGGCATCGCAGAGCCCTTCCCACCCTCCTAGTGACCCAGCAAAAACTGTAGAACTCAGACCAAAGAGCTGTCCAGATAGCTTATTAGCAGGTGGCCCCTCAAACGGACCCCACAGCTTACAGCTGCACCAACCCTACATGAGTCACTGGCAGAGTGAGTGGCAGGGTGAGAAGGCTTGTAAACCACTTGCAGAGAGCCAGAAGGATCCTCCCAGATCTCCCAAGATTTTCAAAGTTCCAACTTCATTCGGAAGTGCAGACTAATTGGCACAAACAGTAACATTGCCTGTCGTCGTGGGCCCCAGCATTGGGCTCAGTTTGCTATTTTATCTTATTTAATTTGCAGAAACAGTGGCTGAAACTAATTTTCGACTGTAAATATCACAGCTGTTGTAGAAAGCACTAATTGCACGCTCTCACGTTACTCTCCTTCTTGGATCAATTTATGCGTAATCTGTTTGCAAGTTCTACGCCTGTGCATATTAAGGGGCTCAGCGTGAGACGATCTAGCCCAACATGCTAGAAACACTTGTACCGAAGTGGCTGGAACATTCGGGGTGTGGAAATATTATTGTTTGTGGCAGACATTGAAAGAATGCTTTTTAAAAGCCCTACCCCTGCGGTCCTGACGCTGACTGAAATATGGGTAATTTTTCTTGGGGAGGATCAATAAAATAACTATTTTCAAAATGACTTTATATTGACTGAGAGGTCAGAAATGCCCAGGGCATTGATCCCATGTCCATAATCACTTTTTGTTTGGTAAGTTAACTGGCTCTACACAGTCGAATGCAAAGACATCCAGTTCATCATTTAAACCAAATATTTTCGAAGCGTTTGACAGGCTCGCAGCTCCCCTTTCCTGCTGGAATCTCACAGAGAAGGTTTTCTTTGTGTAGGAAGTGGGCCTCTACAGAATGAACAGCCAGGACAAGCTGGGTCTCACCGTGTGCTACCGGACAGACGACGAAGACGACATTGGGATTTATATAAGTGAGGTACGAAAGCTGGGGTTTGAAAATTAACCTCTCAAAGCTAAAGTCAAAACGGTCAGGCTTTGTTTTTCTTTGTATTTGTTCAGAAACCCTAGACCTAGCTCCTCAAGAGGATCTTTGGAAAGATACAGAATGCATGCCCACCCCCCCTTCACACTCCATGGAGTTACATCTTTATGCGGGGGTTAAGTTCTAATGGTCGTACATAAGGCAAAATCACCCTTGAGAAGCCACAAACCAACCATAAAATGGAGTTGTTTCCACGGTCTGTGTGCTCAGCCCCGAGGGAAAAGCAGCCGCACATTTCCCCAACTCAAGTACAATGGGAGGCAGAGAGACCGATATCTTTTAAAGTCTCTCTCCCTCTTCCCTGTCATAGCATACACAGTTGAGTTCATATACATAAAGCATAACTTATGTAGACTTATCAAAGTCCATAGATGAAAGATGTAGTGATCTTTCTAGAAGAAACAGAGTGGAGAATTTTAATTCACCATGAATTCTTTCCTATGTATGTGCTGTCCTTCCTTGTGATTGCAGAAAACCAATTTCCCAAAAAAATCAAATCTGTCTCTATGGGCTGAGCCAAGAGCCATATCTGCTAAAGACTGCACAGTCAACTCATTGGATAAACACTACCTACCAAGCCTTGCATGTCACATCAGCATGTTTTAGGGCACCCCTGCCCCAATTATACAGCTCACTTTTAAAACTGTCTTCCAAAATTTGATAACAAGATATGATATGAAAGCTATCAAGTCAGGGCTGCCAGGCAGCACACCTAAGGGTGCCCTCTCACTAATCCATGTCACTGATTGCTTCTAGTTGTTCTGTATCCAACTAGAGTCACCTTTGCCTCTGCTCCAGCTCAGGTCTACAGCTCTGAGCCTAGTCCTCTGTCACAGTACTGCCAGAGTTCTGAGAGTCCCTGGGAGGGGCTTAAAACAGATAGTTCATTTCTCCCTGTGCACAATGCTAAGTCCTGTTTGGAAATCTGTTCAACACAGAAAGGCAAGGACATGTATGATAATATGTTAAAGGCAGCCTTTGGAAAGTACCTGTGTCCATGCTGAGGCTGTCTACTGTGTATTTCAGATTGACCCTAACAGCATTGCAGCCAAGGATGGACGGATCCGTGAAGGAGACCGCATCATCCAGGTAGGTGCACTTTCCACAGATGCCATCTTCAGCAAAGAAGTGAGTTCCAGAAATAGCTCTCGGGTTGGAAGTGCAGGAGAGGTTTAAGAACAGGAACCAGGAATTCAGCAGAGTAGTGAGACCAACCATGTTAGATTAGTGAATGAGACTAATTAGCTACTCACATACACAGGGGGAAGTGAGGACCGACCAAGCTCTCCCAGATTTTGGACCAAATAGCTCTGAGAGGTCTGACATTTCAGAATTCCAGTTTTACCTGTGCTCTGGACTCTGTTCTAAGGCTGACAGCTTTACCGTGAATCCCGTTGTTTCATGTAGGCAAAACAAGAGTGCTTACTTCTTTCCCCCAGCTATAATCATTTTGGGGGAGATGTAGGGAGAGGTTCGTGGATTCCTGGTTGGTATCAAACTCACTATGTAAAGGTCAACCCAAACCTCGGATCTTCCTGTCTCCACCTCTTGCACACTTGATTTGATACGGTGCTCTGGATGGAAGCCAGGGCTTCATTCGTGCTCAGCAAGCATCCTATGGTTTGATGTCTATCAGCCCCATGGCTTTTTGTAGGGCCACAGAGCCTTGGCTTCATGCAGTCCCACGGGCTTCTCTTTCTGCCTCTTCTCAGTTTTATCTTCATCTTTCTGACCCACCAGTTTACTTCCCCCATTTCACAAGCCACCATGTATAGTTTTGGTTTCCCACCACACTCTGTATTGTGTTTCTCCAGCCTTTAGCGAGAGCCTGGACGGCTGAGTTTCCCTAAGAAGGAGACCCAGACCTTCACACCTGAGGGTTATAATCCTCAGCATACTTTTTGTTGCTACAGTTGTCTGGGAACTGTTACCATTGAAAACAGGAAGTGGAAATAATAAAACGTGCCCCCAGAGTCCTGCCTGGGTTGCACACATACCCTTCCCTGTATCCGCTGTGTAATCAGGTTGAATAATGACAACCAGCAGTGTCTCTCTAGCTTTGCCATCTCTTGGCTCTCTGACATAAAGTGGCAAAGTTGGGTGAAGGGCTCAACTTCCAAGTCAGCAGGACTGCTGTGGTGTCCCTGGAGGAATATATCAGCCCAGGAACGAAAATTTGCAGAACTCAAAGTTGCTGAGACAGGCAGACAGATGTCCTGCCAGAGTGTTGTCGGTGTGAAGGTGAGAGCTGTTCCCACTTGACTCTCCTGCTAAACTAGGCACACGCAGCCCAGGTATACACAGCAGGTCCCTTCTCTGCTGCCCACTCCTCTCGTTCCCAGCAGGCATCCTGCTGCTTTTCTCCTTTATTATAAATAGGAAATGTCCGTTTTATATTTCCTATTTATTCTCCTGTCCAAACATGATGTCAGATTCCAGGGCTCAGATGTGACCCGAGCAGCAGGGGTTTTCTGGATCATATCCCGGATTCCTCCATATCATGGCTGCCTCCGGCTAAGCAAGGCCCTTCTTTTCAGAAATCAGCATTCTTTAAAAGCTAAATGGAATCCATGCTATGACTGTGAGCGGTGGCAACTGCAGTTCTGAAGCAAGATGGAGCGCTTCTGTTCCATGCAGCCCTATCCCTTGCTACTTACACCTACTCTTCCTTATGCTTTCAGATTAATGGCATTGAAGTACAGAACCGTGAAGAGGCCGTGGCTCTTCTAACCAGTGAAGAAAATAAGAACTTTTCATTGCTGATTGCAAGGCCTGAGCTCCAGGTAAGTCAGTGTCCTACGGATTAAGTAGGTTAGATTTTTACAATCAAAACCAAGTCCCTAACCCTGCAGAACAATGGCAGAGTATTGCATCTGAGCTTAAAGGTGCATGCCACCTTGAACTTGAACTTGCTGTGACTTGGTATTCATTCAAAGGCTTAACCAACCTGACAGGCCCTACCCACTGCAGGCTGACTAATAAAAGAATCATAACAGGATTTACAGAGGCCCCTTCCAGCCCTGATCTAAGTCCCACTTACTAGTACACTGAAGGGAAATAAACGTGAATGGAATTGAGTCTTTCAAATAGTAACTGACTGCTTTAAGCACTGAGTCTGGATACAAAGTAGCAAAGCAGGGGTGGGGGAATGGTATAGAAGCTTCCCCAGTGTGGTGTAGAGTTGGCGCCCCTTCAGTCTGAGGATGAAGTCCTTTCCAAGCCTATAGACTAACTGTGTTTTGATGACTCCTGGAAAAAGCCCTACAATTCCTCTTTCTGATGTAATGTTCTTTCATGAAAGAAAGTTCCTTGCTGTGACAAGCAACTTCAGGGAGGAAGGGCTTGATTCAGTTTGAGGGTACAGTCCAGCATGGCAGGACGGGTTAAGCAGGGTATGAAGTGGCTATCTGCATTGTGTTCAATCATGAAGCAGAGAAATGAAAAGTGTTCAGCTTGATTTCTCCTGTTTAATGACCACCACCCAAATTAAGAAGCGCTCCTTTTCAGCTAAACCATTCTGGAATCACTCACATAGAGACACCCATAGATGTGTATCCACAGTGATTCTAAGTTCAAGTTGATAATAAAGACTCTCACGTGTGGCTGGCTATTCCTCTCCTAGCTGGATGAGGGCTGGATGGACGATGACAGGAACGACTTTCTGGATGATTTACACATGGACATGCTTGAGGAGCAGCATCACCAGGCCATGCAGTTCACAGCCAGTGTGCTGCAACAGGTAAACCCTGGGGCAGCCCCACGCCACCCCAACTAAGGAGAACGTGCACCTTCCAAGATGCTGAAGACCATCAGAAAACTCCTGCCTAAGAGCTTTTCTGTTTGAGCCAGCTGATAGGTTCCCTCATCAAGCTCTTCCCTGAAAGTGGCTACATAGTTAATAGTGAATTCCAAACTCAAAGCAATCAATCTCCCAAGTGCTGTGATTACAGGTACACACTGCCTCACTTCGGTTATAAAGCTTTTATGGCCTAAAAAGCACAATGCGGAGACATTGATACTATGTTGGTGTTCACTAGGAAAATACAATTAAGTCACACCTTCGAAAGAAAAGCAATTCTGTGATTAACCTGAGCTGCTCAGAGCCCTGCAGCTCCCTCCTACGCCACTGTCAGAGTCCTAATTACCCATTTACTGAGTCTCTTAGGAGTTCTTATACATTCTTCCTATTTATGAGTTCCTTTACTATTTTGTTATTATCTTCCCCATTTTATAGATTGAAAAAATGAAGGTAAGGGCCCAGCCCAGACTCATAGAGATAGGGCTGGCTACTTCCTGAGCCCTAGGTCCCTCATATGCTGCAGGTCAACCTTGGGAACTTAGAGCTGAATCCAAATTCCTATCCTACACAAAAAGTCACACTGGGTACCTCTTCCTCCTCCCAACTCCCCTCCCACCTCCCCCAACCTCTGCCCCAGACTTCTCATGAACCCGTTGTTCTTGTCCCTTTCTCTGATATAGAAGAAGCATGAGGAAGACGGTGGGACCACAGACACAGCCACCATCTTATCCAACCAGCACGAGAAAGACAGTGGTGTAGGGCGAACGGATGAGAGCACTCGCAACGATGAAAGTTCCGAACAGGAGAATAACGGTGAAGACGCCACGGCATCCTCCAACCCGCTGGCGGGCCAGAGGAAGCTGACCTGTAGCCAGGACACCCTGGGCAGTGGCGACCTGCCTTTCAGCAATGAGTCCTTCATCTCCGCAGACTGTACGGATGTGGACTACCTGGGCATCCCAGAGGATGAGTGTGAGCGTTTCCGTGAGCTTCTGGAGCTCAAGTGCCAGGTGCAAAGCACCAGCCCCTACAGCCTGTATTACCCCAGCAGCCCGCTGGATGCCGCTGGCAAGAGTGACCCTGAGAGCGTGGACAAGGAGCTGGAGCTACTCAATGAGGAGTTGCGGAGCATCGAGCTGGAGTGCCTGAGCATCGTGCGCGCGCACAAGATGCAGCAGCTCAAGGAGCAGTACCGTGAATCCTGGATGCTGCACCATAGTGGCTTCCGCAACTACAACACCAGCGTGGACGTGCGCCGCCATGAGCTCTCGGACATCACTGAGCTGCCGGAAAAGTCAGACAAGGATAGTTCAAGCGCCTACAACACTGGGGAAAGCTGCAGGAGTACCCCACTCACCCTAGAGATCTCTCCAGACAACTCCCTGCGGAGAGTGGCCGAGGGCAGTAGCGAAGGGGCCACAGCTAACATTGAAGCTTATAGGCCATCCCCCAAGAATCTGCTCGCCATCACCGAGGATCCTGAAGTAAGCACTCCAAACTACAACCCTAGCGCCAAAGAGCTGGACCCCAGCCAGGCTTTGGAGATCAAAGAGCGCCGACTTAGCGATGGCAGCAGGAGCCCCACCGCCAGCCCAAAGCTGGGCAGTGCCTACCTGCCCTCATACCACCACTCGCCATACAAACACGCGCACATCCCAGCCCATGCACAACACTACCAGAGCTACATGCACCTGATCCAGCAGAAGTCAGCAGTGGAGTATGCGCAGAGTCAGATGAGCCTAGTGAGCATGTGTAAGGACTTGAACTCTTCTAACTCAGCTGAACCCAGGATGGAATGGAAAGTGAAGATCCGCAGTGATGGGACGCGCTACATCACCAAGAGGCCGGTACGGGACAGGCTGCTGCGGGAGCGTGCGCTGAAGATCCGCGAGGAGCGCAGTGGCCTGACCACGGATGATGATGCCATGAGCGAGATGAAGATGGGGCGCTACTGGAGCAAGGAGGAGCGCAAGCAACATCTGGTGAAGGCCAAGGAGCAGAGGCGGAGGCGCGAATTTATGATGCAGAGCAGGCTGGATTGTCTGAAGGAGCAGCAGGCCTCCGACGACAGGAAGGAGATGAACATCCTGGAACTGAGCCACAAAAAGATGATGAAGAAGAGGAACAAAAAGATCTTTGACAATTGGATGACTATCCAAGAACTCTTAACCCATGGCACAAAATCGCCAGATGGCACTAGGGTATACAATTCCTTCCTGTCGGTGACTACTGTATAACTCTCACTTGTGTACATACGAGAGACCACTACCGTTGGGGTAGACATCCCTGCCTCGTTCAATGCGGCAAGTTTTTGTATATAGAAGCCCGGCCATCATGTTGATAGTCTAAATTTGCCACTCCTACAACTTTGGGTGTCCTGGCTCTGTTTTCAGTGGAGGGAAAATACACCCTTACTCTCTTAGAAGGCAATATTAACAAGCAGCTTTTTTTCAAATAGCAATGGTAATTTTTTACTTGTTAACCTTTTTCATAAAGTGTTTAAATTTCCAAAAGATCTTTTATTAAGCATACTTTCACAGAATAATTTGTTTAAACTATATTCATATAAAAGAAGGTTAAACACGCTTTTTTTCTGCCTAAAACACAAAATGCAACTACCAGTATGTATTTTTAATGGGACCCTATTTTGTAATGTCACTTCGCTGAATGTGTTTCATATAAGTCACCATTCATTCATACAGCTTGTATCAGTTGGGGTTTCAACACAAACCCATCAAAGTCTGGCTGGTGATTTCACTCACACACACACACACACACACACACACACACACACACACACACACACCAAACTAGCAGTGTTTCTAGTCAGGATATCCATTTTTAACATTTTTATGGTTAAGGTTCCCAAGAAGAGTGTCAAGGTTTTAACAGAAAGCAAAATCTCCTGCAGCTTGTGGACGCTTAAAGCATGTATTGCCGCCTCTTGGAAGAATGTGCATGTAGGGAAGTCGTGGATGGAGACCTTTTGTGGAGTTTTAAGTGCTCATTGTTGTAGAACTTTGCTTTGTAGATTGGAAGGGACAGACTTAACCAAGCAAGTTCACAGAATCATGATTAGTTACAACCATCAAGTAAAATGAAGTTAAAATAAATTATTATTTTCTATTTGACATGTTTCGACCCGGGTGTTTATTTCGCAGTGTTGATTGCCTGCTCCTTCTTGGTTTGTGTCACCTGCTGCTTCTTAAGACTTTCAGACCATCAGAGTCCTCCCTTCAGCCTAGAGACAGATGCAAAAGCAAGGACTGACTGGTGGCAAAGAATAGGGGATCAAATACACCATATCCTCCTGAGCTTTGGCAGCCTCTCCTCCCAGGAAGCTTCAACCTAGCCCAATATCCCACAAATAGGAAAGCTTGTGAGCAAGCATCTGCCAGGGTCGTTGTTTACAAGGAAAGTGCTTTGGTTACAGAAACACTACTCTGCCCATCCTAGCAAACATCTTGTCCAGCTTTCCATCTCTGAGATATGTCCATCCACCAGGCAATAGTTCTCTCAGCATCACAGAGATCACTAAAAGTAGCTGAGCTTAGAGACAGGTTCTCTTCCAGGCTACTGCGACTGTCAAGGTCCTGAACGGAGGACTTGCTACCAGTGTTCCCTAATTATGATGTTTACACCAATTTCAGCTATAATGCCCACTGAAAAATGAAACTAAAGATAAGATTAGGAAGGGCATCATTTTTATTTGCCGTCACGCCAGCCATCTGGTTTACTCGATGATTTAATTGAAATTTTGATTGAAATGGCAAGAAGGTGTCCTAGGCATCCCAGACAATGATTTCTTCCCACAGACCCCGTTTGAGCCCAAATCTCTCCTTTGGGGCAGGAATCTTAAGACTAATTACTAGTTATACTTGTAATAAAATGATTTAATGAAAATAAAACACTGGGAAAATGACTCATCACTAGTAAAATATCTGTTTGCTACATCTTCTAGAACCAGGCATCGCTAAGATAATTATATCTACTGCATAAGTCTAATCAGCTCTGCACGGTGAATCAAGTTTTGCAAAGTACACTGTTAGGATATAAAGCCCCAGTAGTACCCAGGTTTAGTTTTCAACAGAGTATCATCCACAGCTCCCAAGCTGCTCTCTAACCCCAGCACTTTGACCTCCCATCCTCTAGAAAATATTTCACAGAATACAAACATCTGTCTGATAAATTGCTATAAAGTGCAGGAACACATACACGTGACCTTTATTTAGAAAATAGCTTTACTCCCATTTCTCTCATTAACGGCAAGAGTTGCATGCATGGCACATGAACAGAGAGACTACTTAGGAAGGAACCTAAATAGTCACATGTCAAACACAAATAGAGGCCCTGCTCATCTGGGCTCAGGGAATGCCTCCACATCTAGGGGCCAGCATGCACACTTAGGAAAAACACCTTAAAGTTGCTGTTCTAGACTTCCAGCTACACATCATGTTCAGGTGGTGCAGTCTGGAGTTTCTCTATGGTAACAACTCAACTAAAATATAAAAAGCATGATAGTGTCAATCAGAAGGAAATAGGAAGCAAGAAATACAAGGTAGTTCATTAATAACCAAGCTCGAATTCAGAACTCAGCAGCTTGGTCCCACATCTCTTAGCCCCTCATACTCAGGGGACAGGTAGTGTGCATGTGAACAGTCAACTTCCATGCATTTCATCCTGCACTCTCAACCAAAAACTGCAAGCATTTCACTAATTGATGCCCCAGAGTGAGTCTAAGCCAGGAAACATGAATCTACCATTTCTTATGTGATTGTGTGCTCCCAAGGGCTTTGTGAGACATTCTTTCTGAGCTAGTGGGCAAATCCAGGGATGTCTCGGGGTAAGAGTGAGAACATTCTCCCACTTCTATTGAGAAACCCTGGAGTCCATGTAAATAACGTGCTGTTTCTAAGATGTCTTTCTACTAGCCCTCTCGCCTTGCTTCTAGGGCACGTTTGGGAATCTGATAGAAGCCATGAGTCGCTCTTCAGGGGAAAAGAAAGGAAGTACTTCTATAACATGTAAATTGCATACAGTTTTGGAGGTGTTACATAGCCCTAGGTGCCAGTCATGGGCTTTTACTCACATAAGAAGCCCGGGTTTGGATCAAAATATAAGCCCTGTGGATTCGTGTTTCTCTTTGTGGTTGAATCCTGCAGGGCTGTTGGAGCTGAATCCCTGCTTTGAATATCAAGGATGACATTTTCCCTTTGACAGCCACAGCCCTTGAGATCATTACAATTCAGCTTAATCGCCAGTCCCTACAATCTTAGGGGCATTATGCTAACAGTTTTGCTCGTAGTTACTTAACTTTAGGAAGTGTGAGTACATACAGGCTCTTCTTTCTCCAGTACAACCACTGCACAGTCTGGATACCCCTGGTTTTAACTCTTTGTAGAATGAGTCTTTATTGTGTATCCAGAGCTACACCATTCAATCCAGTAGCCACTAGCCACAACCAGCTACAAAACAGTTAATGTATGGCAAAGCCAAGCACGAGGCCCTGGGTGGCATAGACCATATGATTAAACAATAAAATCAATGAATAAAATATGGTTAGTCCAAATGGAAATGGATTTCAAAATTATTATACTTTTTCAAAATCATACAGTTTTACAATAATTTCTATGGGGAAATGCAGTAATTTCTAATGCAATTATAGTAACTTCACATGTGTTGGGTTAAATAAAACACATAATTAATTTCACTTTGCAACTGAGAATACAACAAAACTTTTTAAATGCCATATGTGGGGGCTGGGGAGATGGTTCAGTCTGTAACGTGACCACTGAAGGAACATCAGGTCTCCAGTCCAGATGTCAAGTACCCACATAAAAGCTGGGCACAGTGGCTCATGCCCATAACTGTAGAACTTGGTATGTGGGGATAGGGTTGGGAGGGTAGGAGGGAAGGCAGGACAAGTGGAGCTCTGATGCTCACGGGCCAGCCTGTCTAGGCAATCAGTGAGCTCTGAAATCAGTGGGAGACCTTGTCTCAAAAGTTAGCTTGGGAGTAACAGAGGAATGCACCGAACATCAACCAGTGGCCCTCACATGCGCTCCCACACCCATGTGCTCATACATACAAGCACATACATACTACGAACACCCAAAGTTTTTATTTTTATTTTTTTTTATTATTTTTATTTTTTATTAATCATCCTTGTCATTTACATCTCAAATGACATCTCCCTTCCAGGTTACCCCTCCAGAGCCCCTCCAACCCATCCGCCCTTTCCCCACATCCTCTTTGCCTCTTTGAGGGTGCTTCTCCACTCACCAACCCACTCCCGCCCCATCGCTCCAGCATCCACCTACGCTGGTGCATCAAACCTCCACAGGACCAAGGGCCTCCCCTTCCTTTGATGTCACACAAAGCCATCCTCTGCTACATATGTATCTGGAGCCATGGATTCATCGCTGTACACTCCTTGGTTGGTGGTCTAGTCCCTGGGAGCCCTGGGTGGTCCGGCAGTTAGTTCTGCATAGAGGGGGAAACAGGATGATAGAGAGGTGGAGGGAGGGGGGACCTGGGAAGGAGAGAGGAGGGGGAGGGAAATAGGGGGCAGGATCAGGTACTGGAGGGGACAGGAGAGAGGTGCAGAGGGTCAGGAAATTGAATAAAAATATGAAGCAGTGAGGGATAAGGAAGTGGGGGTAGCCACTGGAGGGTCCCAGATGCCAGGGAATCCAGAGGCTCCCAGGACCCAACGGGGATGACTTTAGCCGAAATACACAGCAGAGGGAAGATACATGTAGAGACCACCTCCAGTAGATAGGCATGGTCTCCTGTCAAGAGATGGTCACCCACCCATCTCAAAGTTTTTAACCCAGAAATGTTCCTGTCCAAAGGAAAGATAGGGACAAAAAATGGAGCAGAGACTGAAGGAAGGGCCATCCAGGGACAGCCCCATCTGGGGATCCATCCTGTCTGCAGACACTGAACCCCTGACACTGTTACTTGCTGACAGGAACCTGGTGTGCTGCTGCTCCCTGGGAGGTTCTGCCAGTATCTAACCAATGCAGATGCTCACAGCCAACCATCAGACTGAGCTCTCCACCCAAAGTTTTTATATGTGGCCCACATTATATTTCTCCTGAACACCATTAATACAGACAGTATTGGGTGTGTTATTCAAAGTTAGTTTTTATCAACAATGTAAACTCACAATAAGAATTTTTCCTAGAGAGATGGCTCAGTCATTAAGAGAACTTGCTGCTCTTACAGAGGACTGGCATTCAGTCCCAGCATCCACCCACTTTGATGGCCCACACCCACCTGTAACTAGCTCCTTCAGGGGATCAAGCACCCCCGTCTGGTCTCTGCATGCATCTATACTCACATGCACATAGCTACCAACACATACACACACATACATGTGATCAAAACTATAGAACCTGAGAGAAATGGAATAAGAATATGGAATTTAGGACAGTTAAGAACATCGACTGTTTTTCTAGAGGCCCCAGGTTTGATTCCCAGCACCCACATGGCAGCTCACAACGAGCATCTGTAACTCTAGTTCCAGAGGATCTGATGCCCTCATCTGGCCTCTATGAGCACAGAGCATGCATGCAATGCACAGACATACATGAGAACAAAATGCGCACACACAAAATAACAGGTAAAAAAGTAATTTTTTTTTTTTTTAGAAAAGGATTTTTCCCAGTAAATGATTAGAATTGGCACTCCCAGTGTCGGGCCCTTCAGACCTCATCGCTGTTCCAGCATCTACTCAGGGAGCAACCAGCGTTGCCCAGATTATATTTATAATATTTGTAACCCATTCATGATGCCAATAAAAGCTATTGCTCTTAAAGTGACGGGCATTTCATAGAGTTCCCTCTGGAGCTCTAAGTCACAGGATACTCTAACTTTCCTAGCAAGAATATGTGATAACATACAAAAATAGCAATAGGGGGGCATGCACGAAGTTTTTCATCTCTTCAATGAAAACAAGAGATTCCAAATAGAAAGAATCCCAAACTTGCTGAGTTAGGGCTCTACATAGCCTAGGGAACACTAGTTGGAGAACTAATTAGGATTATAAACTGAAGTATGAAAATTGACCAAATAATTATGTCCTCGTAGCCTTCAGAAGTAGGTTACAGGTTACTTGTTAGCAAAATTGCCCCAAACCAAGGAAGCAAACTGAATTCTGCCTTAAGCTGTCACAACACCCCGGTTTTACTTCTGTTTCCCTATTATTTGAGCATTTCAGGATTTCTGTGGAGCATCAACTAATTAACAGGAAATCACTAAAATGAGAGAAGATGCAAGAATTCTCATGCAAATGCTGTGGTCTTCAATTTTGATTAAATGTGAATTCCCCTGAAGCACTTTCAGAACAAAGCATGCTTCTTGGGGTTTTATTCAGATGGAGTTTTCTGTGTAAATGGTCTGCTTTCTCTTTAGCTTCCAGTTACAATAATCCTCAAAGGGCATGGTCTATGAGGACATGGGCCTGTAACTAGATTTTCCTTTTAACCAGCAGGAACTGACCTTAGTACACTAGCATTCTTTGGAAATAATGAGCCTTCTTTCACTGGTTTCTTAAGTTGAAATGGATTCTCTAATTCAGTAAGTCATCTCACTAAAATCCTTAAGAACCCCATGGATTTGGCAGACTTCACCAATGTCCTGCAAAAATATGCTCAGTCTAGGGCTGAGCAGGTAAAGATACTTGCAGCTAAGCCTAGTGGCTTGGGTTCAATTTCTGGGACCCACATACTGGAGGGAGAGAGCCAAATCCCACAAGTTGTCCTCTGACCTCCACACAAGAGCACATGTGCATGAACACAAAATAAATAAATGTCAAAAATCAGGCGGGTCCATCTGTGGGTGGTGACCTCTGCCTGGGTCACCAGGGGTCCATAGCCAAGGAGCACCAGGAGAAAGCTACCCTCCCAAGAGCGTGGAAAGCCATGAGTGGGGTTCACTCGGGCACCACTGCTCACCAAGACCCGCCCGGAACCCTCGGGTCACAGGGACTGAGGTAAAGTCGGGGACAGGAACTTTCTGGTTTCCATCTGTGCCTGGGGACCTCAGCCTGGGCCGCGGGGCTCCAGGGGAGAGCTGGTATCCCAGTAGTGCTGACACACCTTTGAGCACAGGCAGGGCTACCTCTTCTGTTCGAGGTCACTGGATCAAGAGGGAACCTTGCAGAGCCATCAGGACATAGGAGCCAAGAGACAACTGGGGATAGGATTCTTCTGGTTACTGTCTGCACCCCAGAGCTGACCCTGTGCCACGGCTCTCCAGACCCAAGTACCTGTCATAAAGAGATGGTCTTCAAGGAGTACTGACATAGAGGCCTGCAGGAGGACCAAGCCACAGCCAGACAGAGTAAGACCAGCTAACATCAGAGTTAACAAGATGGCAAAAGGCAAGGGTAAGAACATAAGGAACAGAAACCAAGGCTACTTGGCATCATCAGAACCCAGCTCTCCCACCACAGCAAGCCCTGGATACCCCAACACAACAGAAAAGCAAGACTCAGATTTAAAATCATTTCTCATGTTGATGATAGAAGACGTGAAGAAATGAACAACACCCTTAAAGAAATGCAAGAGAACAGAGATAAACAACTAGAAGCCCTTAAAAAGGAAAAACAAAATACATTAAAGAATTACAGGAAAACTCAATCAAACAGGCAGAATTACAGGAAAACACAATCAAACAGACAAAGGAAATGCACAAAACTATCCAGGAGCTAAAAATAGAAATAGAAACAATAAAGAAATCACAAAGGGAGACAACCCTGGAGTTAGAAAACCTAGGAAAGAGATCAGGAGTCATTGATGTGAGCATCACCAACAGAATACAAGAAATAGAAGAGAGAATCTCAGGAGAACAAGATACCATAGATAACATCGACACAACAGTAAAAGAAAATGCAAAGTGCAAAAAGCTTCTAACCCAAAACATCCATGAAATCCAGGACACAATGAGAAGACAAAACCTAAGGATAATAGGTATAGAAGAGAATGAAAATTCCCAACTTAAAGGACCAGCAAATATCTTCAACAAAATTACAGAGGAAAACTTCCCTAACCTAAAGAAAGAGATGAACATAAATATACAAGAAGCTTACAGAACTCCAAACAGATTGGACCAGAAAAGAAATTCGTCCCGTCACATTATAGTGAAAATACCAA
>CM052700.1:42837631-42884463 GCA_028551405.1 Uromys caudimaculatus
GTCTCCGGCTGTCGCCGGAAGCTGCTGGCGGTCAGTCTCTGTGGTCTGGTGAGCTGTGGGGCGTGTCTTTGGCCCTCCGCTGGGTCTTGCAATCTCCGGCGAGGGATCTTTGTCCCGGCGCTGATCAGCTGTGGGGCCCTGTCTCGTTTCATTTTTTTAATGTTAAAAATCTCTACAGAGTATCAATAGCAATAGTTTTGAAGTTACAGAGGGCAAACAAAAATTACTGTGCTGTGAATGTCCTCGAGATGGCCATAATACTTCACTCACCACAGAAGATTAGAACTTAGATATGGGGGTCAATGAACTCTCCCTGTTCCAGAGCCAAACAGTAAATACTTCAATATGTAGGCCGAGAGGCAGAATCCAGACTACTGTGCAGGTAGCACATTTACTATTGAAATGTGGCCAACTCCTGGCTTAAAGTATGTCTAGGGTTCTCCAGAAAACAGAGCCAACAGAGAAGACATATGTATGTCACGGGTACATATAGAAAGAAGAAAGGAAAGAGAGATAGAGGAAACATTGCTGTAAGTAACTTCCTCACTGTTAGAGTGTGTCCAGGTACCCACACCTCCACTGAAAGCTTGCAAGCCAAGAACCCAAGACCCCTTATGGTATAATCCAAGCTTCAATGTGGTATACCCGAGGCCCAGGAAACAAACAAACAAACAAACAAGAAAAGCATTTGTGTCCCAGGCTTAAGGCATTAGAGTGTGACTTTATTTGGAATTAGTGGTTTTTAGATTTAGTTTTATTTGTATATTTGCATATTTATGGTGGTAGTAAAGGAATGTAGGGACCGATGGAGTCCTGGAGAGGACATCAGATTCCCGAGCACTAGCATTCCAGGCAGTTGTGAGCCACTTACCATGAGTGTGAGAAATAAACTCAGGTCCTCCTCAAGAACAATATATAATCTTAACTAAAAAGCTATCTCTCCAGCCCCTAGAAATAGAGTTTTATATCATGGTTTTAAAACATAAAAGATCAGGGATGGAGAGGTGGCCCTGTGGATAAGAGCACTTGTTGCTTTCAGAAGGCCAAGTTTGGGTCCCAGCACTCATATCAGACAGCTTACAACTGCTGTAACTGTAACTCTGGCCTCCACGGGCATCTGCGCTCATATGTACATGTCCCAACACATATACATGCACACATGCATACAATATAATCACATACTATGATAGAATGAGACCATTCAGATTAGTTCTAGTCCAATTAACTAACAGAGATGCTTGGACACAAATACACACATCGGAAGATGGCCTTGTGGAAGTAATGACAGAAAGCCAGGTAATACTTTAGTAAGTGAAGAAGACTAAAGATGGCCAGACTATTATCAGAAGCCAGAGGGTCAGGCAAGCAGTTGGTTGGCTCCAGAAGGAGCCAGGCCTGCCTCCGCCTCCATCTGGGGGATTCTTCAGAACTGAGAGAATGTAGTTCTGTGTTTAAGCTGCCAGTTTGTGCTTCCTGTTTCAACAGACACAGATGCTCAGAAGCAGAACAAATGAAGCCTCTGCCTTGGCCTCTGTTTGCCTGATCTCAATCCCCCTTCTGTGCTTCTCGGGGACAAGACCATTGCAGTATTATCAAGTGGATATTCAAAATAAAAATTAGAGATAGTGTCCATTTCCTAGTTCGGGCCAATATGGAGGAGAGGTTGGCTGAATGAATTACAGACTAGGAGCAGAAGGCTGAGGCCCAGGCATGACATAAGGACCACACTCGCTGTAGTCCACCTCACACCTGTTTCACACCTAGAAGAGCCTCCTAGTCCCACAAAGACTTCAGAAGCAGAAGCCAGAAGATGCTCCTCAGGCCTGTATTCTTTCTCTCATTAGGTGACTAAATAGCTGAGAGAAGCTACTTAAGGTAGGAAGGAATTCCCTGTTCTAGCTCCCAGTTCCAGAGAGTTTCCCAGCAGGGAGGGCTCAGCAGAGCGAGCCAGGGACTCAACTTGTTACCTCTCACCAGCAGATAAGAAACAGAAGTTCGGTTCTGAAGCATAAGCAGCCTATGGTCATCTAGATAGGCAGCCGAGACTATCGAGTTCCTTCCTAGTGTCCATCTATCTGCCTACTAGTATCTGCATGTCCAAAAGGTTCTACAATTTCCACTGTTCAGCTGGGTCCTCCAGCTGCCCCACCCCCATACATCTGGTAAATTCCATTTCTCTCCCACCTTTCTCTCTCTCTCTCTCTCTCTCTCTCTCTCTCTCTCTCTCTCTCTCTCTCCAAGTCCACCCACTCAGAAAGTCTCAGAACAGAAAAAAAGGCACCAGAGCCCAGTCTCACATTCCTGACATTTCTGAGAGTTGTCCCAACCCCCCTCACCTAAAGTCACCAGCCATCCAACCCTCCTGCTCCTCCCCTACCTTACTTCCCCACCCCTGCTAGATGGCCATACCTGGGCACAAGCCCAGCATGTTGACAGTCATTTTTCCTTCACCTACAATCTATAGAAAACTTCCCCACCATAGTCTGCCTACAACTTTTCTTCCAGTCTTGTCCCTGAGGCTGGTGAACTTGCCCAGGAGCCTGTTCCCAAATAAGCCTGTCCTTTTGTAGTTTTAGTTTGGCTTAAATTGGTTTATTTCATCCTATTATCCCCAAATCGCTGCAGCAGTTGAGACCACATGCACCTCAGAGTTAGTAGAGAGAGCATCGAACATCTACACAATAACAAAGCCACAAACAGAACTTGCATCCCAGGAGGGAAAGTAGGACAAGGACTGAAGTTTGGCAGAGGGAACCCATCACCTAGGTGAGTGGGTGACAAATGTCAAGCCTGGGTAAGGAGTCTTTCAGAAGAGCAACATTCAAGGTTCAGATTCCTCAGGGGGTCAAAAACAGCATTACAATGTTTTCAAAGTATTGTTTCCCCAAGCTGTTAAAGAGTAGTATCTACAAGAATTCTCCATCGCAGAGCTACAGAGATAGCTCAGTTGTTAAGCTTAGAAGGACATGAGGTCCACTCGCTCACAGAGAAGTCCTGGAGAAACCAGAATTGTTGAATATGCAGACTTCATTCTCCAGTGGAAGAAAACGACACCTGGTCACCTGGAAGCCTAGAGTGGATATTGTTTTAGAATCTGGGAATTTTTTTTCTAGTCTATGGAGCCAGCCCCCCCAGAGTCCTGAGCATTGATTTTCAGTCAATAGAATCCATTGTCCATCATGAAAGAGGTCCATGTACTTTGCAGAAGAGTTTGCTATTATGCTTATTATAAACTCTTCCTTTCTAGGTCCTTATCCTGACATTGTTTCTCAGTCAATGGAACCCATCCTTATGCTTATGACAAACCCTTCCTCCCTACCTCTCTAGGTCCTTCTTCTATGCATTGTTTCTCAGTCAATAGAGCTACTCTTACGGAAGAGGTTGCAGATACTCCACAAAAGACCGGGACTTTGCAAAGGAGCTTCCATGTAGTCATGCCTTAAGCTCCTTGTGATGATTATCATGAGGAAGCTTTCTTCCCCAACATTTTGATGCATTTAAATATGTAAAAACTAAACTGCTCAGCATCAGACTCTACAAATTTAAAGCCAGGTTAAGTCATGCTGCACCAAGTTTCCTTCTTACCCCATTATAGTTTGTTTCTCTACGGGCTGTAGAGCTTGCGGGGACCCCCACCCCCCCACACACACAGTTACAAGTACTTGTTACTCTTGCAGAGGTCCTAAGTTTGATTCCTAGCACCCACACGGTGACTCACAACCAACTGTAATCCCAGTTCTATGGAATCCAATGCCCTCTTCTTACTTTTCCATGGACACCAGCCACACCCACAATGTACATACATACATGTAGGCAAACATTCATACATATAAAAATAAAATAAGTAAACTTAAATTTTTTTAAAGAGTTCTGTATTCTGAAAGTGACATGAAGACATTCCCTCAGTGCAGAACTTTCTTGATTCTCTAACATCTTTAATAGTTTATCTTAAGGTACTTAATTAATCTCAGCAAGCGTGCCAGTTGCATCTCGTTGTGAACTTAATTCTGAAACAAAGTTCCATCACATGTGTGTGTGTGTATGTGTGTGTGAAAGAGAGTGTGTGTATGTGCATATGTGCTTTTGTATATGAGTATGAATGTGTATGTGTGTGTGTGTATGTGTGTGTGTGTGTGTGTGTGAGAGAGAGAGAGAGAGAGAGAGAGAGAGAGAGAGAGAGAGAATAAGTGTCTGAGTGTGCATGTGTGTATGTGTGTTCATTCTACTGCCCTGTTCCTTTTCTTGAATAACATATATGCTAAGCCATCTCCAAGGCTCTTGGGTTTTTGTTCTTGTTTAGAAGCAAGTGGACTCCTTCTGCCTTGCAGCTCATAAAGCAGGCTAGGCTGACTGACCAGCAAACCCCAAAATTCCCCTATCTTCACTTCCTAGGCACTACGATTATAAATTTGGTTGTAATATTTGCTCTCTCCCCCATGTCTATCTTTTTTGTCATGAATTTTGGGGCTTGAGCCTAGGACCTCATGCTTGTAGGCCAAACACCTTTACAGACTGAGCCATCTCCCTCGCCCCGAGAACAGCTTCTTAAGGACCACAGTTAGGAACTGATGACAAGAAAAAGGGAACGATGAATCAAGTTTTAGAGAAACAAGAAAACAGTCCAGCCAGAGCCCCGGCCAGAAAAGTTTTCTGGTTGCTATTTTTACTCAATCTGTTCCTACCTGTGGCAGAAACATCTGGAATTTTCCAGAACTATCTTCCATTTCTCTCATACCAAAGAACCATTATCACCTCAAGATTTGTTAGGCAGTAAAAGTGAGCAATTATTCCAAGCAGAAAGGCTCAAAGGGCTTAAAATGTGATTAGCTGTGCTGAGAAAAGTGTGGCAATAGGTGGCCATAAATTGCTGATAGCAGCCTTCTGTGAGCCTGTCAGCTAATGCGGCGGATCAGAAAGTAAACTGAAAGGCGTTGCTTGTTAAAAGTCCCTGAAAGATGCTCTCAGCCCAGGGCTCACAGATAGCTGGTCCCTTCCTGAAAGTCGGAACTAAGTCACACAGGTTTTCTTTTCTTTCTTTCTTTCTTTCTTTCTTTCTTTCTTTCTTTCTTTCTTTCTTTCTTTCTTTCTTTCTTCCTTCCTTCCTTTGCTTTGTTGGCCCTTTAGAGGGTAAAGGATGTCTCAGTCCAAGTTTCTCTCCTTAATGTATAGAAAATTTAGTTCAGTGGTTTCTACACTCACAAAGCCAGTTCACAGAGAGACAAATCTTCTTGCTCATGGTCCATGGTCATGCTTTCTCTTCTATATCATCCTCTCTTAATGTGGTCCCTACAGGCTCAAAAAGTCAACTTACCTCACGGAAGGTAGGACCTACCTACCTTGTGCCTAGAGAAACAGCAGTCCCATTTCTCAATGTTTTGTTTCGGTAAGCCTAGTTTGTGCCAGGCACTGGGCAAAGTTCTGGATAACAGCTGGCTCTTAGGAAGCCCTGACTGAGGCTGTCGAGTCTCTATGGTGCTGACTGCCATGTTCAAAGTCACACGCACACACACACACCACCAGCAGCCGCAGCAGCATCTGGACACACTCAAAAACAGTTGCTTAACTGCTTCCTCAGCATCTTGATGAGGGCTCAGTGAAGGAGAACAGCATGTGAAATAAACCGTTGAACATTTTCAGGCTTTCCTTAAGGTGCTGAGACTGACCTTCCCCGATGCATTAGGCGGACTTCCTCAGGTCACCTTGTCCTCAGGTACCAACAAGTTGCAGAAAGGTTCTCAAAAGCAGTCCTTGTTTTCATCTGTCTCTGTGCCCAAGAGACCTATAGAGTTCATACACCAGAAAACACCAGCAATTGTATTTTTAGTATTTCTCTAGAAGCTGGAAACCACTTTTCTCCTTGTTTACAAAAAATAAGATCATTTCACTAATGGGACCTGCACCATGGGGCTAAAGAGATGCCTCCCCTGATAAAAATACATGCTTTGCAAGCATAAGGACCCAAGTTCAAATCGTCAGTACTTATTTGAAAAGCCAGGGGTGGTTGATGCTTCTTGTAATCCCAGCACCAAGGAATATAGACAGGCAGATGCCAGGAGCTCACTGGCTAGCCAGCTTAGATTAAACATTAGCTACTGATTAAGTGAGAGACCCTGTTCTCAAGGCAACAAGAGAGAAAGTGATTCAAGAAGATACCCAAAGTCCTGTTCTGGCCTCCCCATGCACACTCACATGTATTCACACACACACACACACACACACACACACACACACACACACAATGCCACCACCACACACACAGTTTCATAGACATTTTTCCACATCAATGAATAAAGAGGCACAACATCATTCTCACACATACAGGAACACACAATCACATATGAACACATATCCATGTATTCAACTATGTCCTAAGAGGACCTAGTAAAACTAACACCAATGTCTGACCAGCACACAACTGCCACAGTGAATTTTCTAAAAGAACTGTCTCTGAACTTTGCGTTAACTATAAGAAAAAGTACATTTTGCATTTTGAGAAACACCATGTGCAAAAAGGCTGGGACAATTGTCACCTTGCCAAGCTGTGAGACATCTTTCTATACACATGGAAAGGCCATCCATACAAATGTCCTTCATTCCCTGCAGGCTATTCCTTCCCACTTTCTGAAGGGTCTAAAATCCCCTATCCAGGATACCAATAAATGCAGCCCACTGAAAAGTCATAAACATACTTAAAATGTGAGGTTTTATATACTTTTTTGTAGCTAAATTATACAGTTCTCAAGCATGAATATTTGTAGATGACATTTCCAAAGCGAAAAAGGCTGGGCACACCTAAACCCACCACACTAGCAGTTCTCAACTTGTGGGCCACAGCCCCTTTAGGGGTGACATATCAGCTATCATGCAAACCAGATATTTACATTTGATTCATAACAGTAGCAAAATTATAGTTATGATGTAGTAATGAAATAATTTTATGGTTAGGGGTCACCACAACCTGAGGAGCTGTATTAAAGGGTTGCAGCATTGGGAAGGTTGACAACCATTTGTTCTACACAGTTGCAGGGCTGGAGGTTCCTAATGTTCTATACAGTTAAAGGTGCTGCAAACACAGCCCTCCTGGAGGGCTAGTGACCACCTAACGTCATACTCCCTAATTTTGTGACCCAGAGGCCAAAGCCCAAGCAGCCTGACCAGACGGAGAGAACTTTCCTCAAGCCGTTACAGTATTGACCCCAAGGTTCCAGACAAAGGATCAGAAAAGCCCTAGTTCCAACATGCACAGTAACATACTCAACATTGACAATGTTTAGCTCTCACCCTGTAGCTTATACACATCCATGAATGCACAGCCTACAAGTAACTGTCAGGAGTCAGTAACTGGGTGACTTTGAGCCTTTCAAAGTAATGCTAACAAAGGGTGCCAAGTGGGGGCTTTCCATGATGATTGGAACAAGGTAATGGCATGTCTCTGTACCCCATGGGCTTTATGGCTCTGGGAGGGCAAAGATAAACCATAGCCCTCCTAATAGCTCCCTCTGAAGGGTTATGATAATCCTAGTCGTTGTCTGAACTGCGCAGGGACCAGTGAAAATGGATGAAAAGTATATGTTTATGTCTCCGCTATTAAATTCACAGTCATAAACACAGAGGGCACTAAAGCTGATAGCATCTCTGACAAATGCCTCTCTCTGAAGAACAGAGAAGGTTAAAACAACACAGAAAGAGGCAGCAACTCTCATCTCAGCCCTGGAATTTTTCATCTAGCTCTCCCCCTCCCCTTTGCCCTTACCTTCCTTCTGCACGAAGTTTCATATCAAAATACTGTGGGGGGGGGGGCGTGGGAGTATAGAAAAACAGATTGTTCTTCCAAGCTGAGAGTTTAGCCAGAAAGTGAGCTTGAAGCAGTTCCTGAAAGCACATGCTACCCACTAAATGTCTTGTGCACCCTTGGTGAACACTGCGCAGCCTCCAAAGAAGGACGACACTCCTGATGACCAGGAAGAATAATGATGTCAGTTCATGGTGTCAGTTTCTCTGGTATTCTGAAAGGAACAAAGCAACCTGGGCTGGGAGTAGGTCAGGGTAAGTGAGGAAGTAATCTGAGCATTAAAACAAACTCAATAAATAAGAACATAGATTTCAGTACAAAGTTTATAATTTTACAATTAGGGCTCTCTCTCTCTCTCTCTCTCTCTCTCTCTCTCTGTGTGTGTGTGTGTGTGTGTGTGTGTGTGCGCGCGCGCGCGCGAGCGCATGTGCACGCATGCCTGTGCACACACGGGCTCACATGTGCATGCACAAGTGTGCGAGAGGATATGTACATGTGAATGCAGGTGCCCATGAAGAGGGCATTAAATCCCCTGGAGCTACAGTTACAGGCAGGTGTGAGCCACCGGATGTGGGTGCTGGAAACTGAATTGGACTCCTCTGCAAAAGAGCAAGTGCTCTTAACTGCCAAGCCAGCTCTTTAGTTGATGAGTATAATCTTTCATGAAGCAAGTCATCAAATCATGGCCCTCTGCAGCCATCATTTTTGCCAATAAAGTTTAATTGAAAGCCCATGATTTGGGAAAGGCAAATATCTCTATTTGCCAGGTCTGAAGTAGTCCTGGGCTCTGACTGTGTTACGGTTTAACATTGAGAAATTGTGTTCGTTATAGACGCTAATGTTTCAAAAACACTAAAGAACTATTTACGTAGCTACTCAGTTCTTCAGACTCTCTCAAATTGTTCATTCCATATGGGTGCTTCAAGTACTTCACTCTGGTCCCAGCTCTGAAACTCTCACAATCTAACTTCTCTTTGTTCTAAGAAAGACACTCAATATACAGCCTAAGCTAAGCCTATGACCTGCTATGTAGCTCAAGCCAGCCCTAAGCTTGTGATCTTCCTGTGTTAGCTTCCCCAGTTCTGGAGTTAAATGCATATACTTTTTTCATAGTTTCCTTGCATTATAATCTTAAATTACTGAGCTCTTAATATTTTCAGTAACCAACGTACTGGTGAATATTTATAGTTGCTCATTTAATTCATCACCTAGTATGCAAATTGAAGAACAGGAAGCCAGGAAAATCACCAGGGTCACACAGCTTGGGTGGTAAAGAAGTTAGGTCCTGAACCCAGACAGTTGGTCACACAGCTGTCATCATCCCCTATTCCATTCTCCATGATATTTTCCTTATCTCCTTTCCTCCCTTTCTAAATTTATTCTGTCCACTTTCTCAGCACACAGTGATTTCTTAATCCAATTTATCCAGCCTTTATGCCGATAAGCTATTTCTACCATCAGACACAGATGGCTTCATAGGAGAGCCAGCTAAGTGCACTGCCTAAGAACGCAATAAAACTTGTTTTTCTAACCAGCTAGATTTCTTTACGTGCTGAGATAAATACTGCACTAAGAGCGACTCCCATCACACCTTGGAGAGAAAGCCGGGCCCCCACTCAGGCACTGGCAAAAGCCACAGCATGCTTCCCTGGCACTCGGGAGCCGAGGCATGAGGTAGCAGCTTTTGTGCCTCAAATCAAAACTCTGATATTCTGTTTTGGCCTGTGGGCATAGGTGCCTAAGAACTGCCTCCCAGGCTCCCCCAGGTATCTGCTGTCTCTGAGAGCGGTTGCCACAGAAACTATCTCCTCCCGAGATACCTACTCTTGCCCTGGAGAAGGAAGGTCGGGGGCGATGGGCTCAGCCCAGTAACTGCAAGTGGTGCCTTTGGAGTAATTATTACACCGTCATTATCATCCTTAGCGCTCACATTTATGGGGTCACGTCAGTATAGAGTGAAACACTCTCTCCATCTATGCATGGTGCTTTGTCCTCCAGGGCAACATTCCTCACAGTGCTGTGTACCTCAGTCTCCTGTGAGGCAGGGAGAAGAGAGCCCTAGTTACTCTGCACTGTGCCTCTGGAACCTGGGAGCCTGCATCCTCCACAGCCACCAGGTTTCTCATGTACATCTTAGTTGAAGCCACAGACTTACCTGCTTGTCTTCATGTGAAAATGGGAGCCCCACTCTAAAGGCGACACTTCAGATGTTCTATCCAGATGTGGCATAGCTCAGTGGCCCCCAGGTCTGTCTGACTCTGAAGCTAAAGCTACATCTTTCACCAAACTGTGTCTTGGGTGGTTCTATCTGCTTAGACTGGCTCTTGTCAAGTCCCATCTCCTCACACAGAACTTTGGTTTTAGTTCTGTGGGGAGATGTCCCCTAGCAAAACACCACCCAAATGGTTGCCTTTAGTGGTTCTGAAAGGAGAGCCTGGGACAAGGACTTAGACATGGATAGTTTAAGAGGGAGGCAATCTCAGAAAACAGAAGAAAGACACAGCAGTCAAGACAGTGAGTGAGAAGAGGTGAAGTCCAAGTTAACCTATCATGGCTGCTCCCAGAACACCAGGGGCCCCACTGCCTTGGGAGAGATGATGCCTTCTTCTGGAATGTTCAGGAGAGATGTGAGGATAGGGCGTGGCAGACCCCTTTTCTTGAAGATTGACTCCAGAGCCACTCATACACAGGGAGATATATATGTCAGCTGAATGTGTTCCCATGACAACTCCCCAGGGCAGAATCTAGAGGGATGGACAAACACATGGAAGAGACCTAGCTGGCTCAAGGAACGTGGGAACTTACATGATCAGCCTTATGTGGCTAAGCCACAGGAGGGCAAAAAAGCTGGGACTTGGGGACCTGAATTGCCTTTTACCTATACAGATTGATTCTCTCTTCTCCCCAGGCACAGAGATGACACGGAGACATGATACAGCGTGTTGACTAATGTCTCAAGCGTGTTTTAGGATGTGTTTGGCTGACAGACCCTGTACTAAAGCAAGCAAGCAGAAGCTATCCCTTTCTGCCAGTGAGAGCTAAGTATTGGGTTGACTTCCCATACCTGTCCTCTCAGGTTCTGAATCTTTATAGAAACCAACAGGGGCACATTACTCTATAGCAAACAGCAGGTTTGCTCAGTTAGCAGACTGCTTACCTGAAATGTATGAAGCCAGTCTTCAAAACCGAGCATCAAATCAACTGAATGTGAAAGACTATATTTTTCATCCTGGCCCTCTGTGGGTAGAGGTAGGAATATCTAAAGGCAAGCTCATCTTTGGCTACACAATGAGTCTGAGGGCACACACACACACACACACACACACACACACACACACACACACACACTGAAAGACACCTGGTAAGGAAGATACTTGACCTTCCTCTGTGCCTGTTTCTGTCTTCATGCTGTGACAGTAATCTGCAGAATATGGAGGACACACTAGAAGCCAAGGATAGAGCTCTATTAGTGACAAACCGTGTACCCTGGCTAGCTATTCTTACTGCCCTGGAATGGGCTGTTTCTAGGACCAAGTGATGACGTTTTCTGTGTTGCTGGCATTAGGCTGGAACCTAAGCATTGGAAGGTGACTCAACCACTCACAATTACTGTGCTGAGTCCTCTCATCTGAATCTCACAGACACAAATCCCCAGTGATCGCTAGGAGCAGGCTAACTGCAGCCCTCTCTGACAGTTACCTACCAGCTTCCCAGGGTTTCTTTCATCCCTTCCCTTACTCCAAGACCTGCCTCATGCTTACTTGCCCACTCTAGCCAGACTCCTGACTAATATTTCAGGAAGATGTAGGGAGCGAGCTATGCACCAGCCTGCCCACCCACTTGCACCAAAACCCATCTCTCACCTGCAGTTCATTAGAATCAGGGAAATGTTTATCCTTAAAATTCATCTCCTTCCAGGCAGCAGTGGCGCGTGCACGCGCACGCGCGCACACACACACACACACACACACACACACACACACCTTTTTAGTCCCAACACTCAGGAGGCAGAGGCAAGAAGATCTCTGAGTTTGAGGCCAGCCTGGTCTATAGAGTGCGTTTTAAGACAGCCAGAACTACTCAGAGAAGCCCTGTCTGGAAACCCAGCCATGAATTTTCTTTTAAAGTTTATCTTCTTCTACAGGGCTGAGACTCCCACTCCCACATCGTCTACTGGATCATTCTTAGACATGCCCAGATATGTTTGAAAGCTTCTATCCATCAAAAAAAAAAATCCTGGGCCACCCCAGCTCCTTCTAGTCCCGTGGACTTTCTCGCCTCCCTTCACAGCAGTGGTTTAACTTCGGTTCACCTGCTCTTTCCACACCCTCACACCATTTGATGCTGTCTGATGCCAGCTATGCACCCCTCTCTCCTTCAGCTCCTCGGGAGAGCTTCAGAGGGCCACCAGAGAGCTTCAAGCCACCCAGGCCAGGGGAGGTCCATCTGACTTCATTCTGCTGGACAACTTGGAAGCATTTTTTCCTGAACACAGTCTTGCCTTGAAGCCAGTATGATGCCACCATACCTCTTGGTAGCCTGTGGGTTCCTGTTTACTCTTAATAAGATATTGTGACTTTATTCAAGGTATGGCCATCCTCACCTGTAGATGTGCTGTGGTATGCTATGGTGAGCTGTGGTGTGCTGTGGTGAGCGAGCTGTGGTGTGCTGTGGTGAGCTGTGGTGTGCTGTGGTGAGCTGTGGTGTGCTGTGGTGAGCTGTGGTGAGCTGTGGTGTGCTGTAGTGAGCTGTGGTATGCTGTGGTGAGCTGTGGTGTGGTGTGGTATACTGGGCTATGGTGTATTGTACTGTGGTGTGCTGTGGCATGGTGTGGTATGCTGTTGTGTGCTGTAATGTGCTCTGGTATGGTGTGTTGTGGTGTGCTGTGGTGAGCTGTGGTGAGCTGTGGTGAACTATGGTGAGCTGTGATGGCTGTAGTGTGCTTTGGTGTGATATGGTGAACTGTGGTGTGCTGTGGTGAGCTGTGGTGAGCTGTGGTGTGCTGTGGTGAGCTGTGGTGAGCTGTGGTGACCTGTGGTGACCTGTGGTGAGCTGTGATGGCTATAGTGTGCTTTGGTGTGCTGTGGTGAGCTGTGGTGTGCTGTGGTGAACTGTGGTGAGCTGTGGTGAGCTGTGGTGTGTTGTGGTGAGCTGTGGTGTGTTGTGATATGATGTAGTGTTCTTGGTAAGTTTTGAGGTGCTGGGATGTGGTATAGTATACAGCAATGAATAATGTCTGAGGTTCTACCTAACCCATTTTGTAGGGAGCTCACCTACTCTTAGGGCTTTAAACACCTGAGATATGAAATGGCCTCTGCACTTTGCCTGCACTTCACCTTCCAGACAGTGACTGACTCTCTCCTAAGGCTCTCTGCACACGATTCCTGTGCTGACTCAGACTCAGAGTCTGCCGTGTTTACTGGAGTATGTTTGTTGGTGTTCATGGTGGTGCTTTTCCATCAGTATTTGGGTCAGCTCAGTCTCTAAGTGCTTGCCTCAAAAACCTAAGCACCTGAGTTTGAATCTTGAAAAGTCACAGAGAAGCCACAAGGAGTGGTACATGGTTATAATCTCAGTATTAGGAAGATGGCTTGGGCTCACTAGCCAATGAGCCCAGTCTATCTGGTGAGTTATAAGCCCATGGGAAAGCATGTCACAAAAAAATCAAGATGGACAACATCTGAGGAACCGCAGGTGAAGTTGGTCTCTGACCACATGTATGTACACATGTGTGCCTTCATACGCTCACATATCTTCACACACACACACACACACACCTACATATACACCAACACACATCTGCATCACACACAGAGAGAGCTCACTTTTTAAATTCAAAGAACAGTGTGGGTGATCATCCTTCCCACGCCCCTCCAGAATCTGCCTAGAAAGCTCCAGTTTTCCACACCTCATACAACTGCAGCCCCACCTCACCCACCCCCTCACCTGCTCAAGTGCTCAGCACTCCTCTCTGAGTTCCTGAAACCATCTCTTCCATCCTGTGGGCTCTATTCAAACTACGCTATAGGCTGAGCAGTCTCCCCAAAATTCATAGTTGGCATCCCAGTGACCCTATATTTAGAGTTATGGCTTTGAGCAAGCTGATGAAAGCTACCTGGGGCTATAAGAATGCATTCTTAATCAAATAGGACTGATGTCTTTACAACCAGAAATCCAGGAATAACTACAGAGCTAAAGGTCATGTGAGGATATAGCAAGGAGGCATCTGCTACCAGCCTTCAGCAGAAACCAGCCTTCCCCATGCTTTGATTTCCACTCTCTAAACTCCGGAACTATGGGAAAAGACCTACCCAGTCCCTAAACCCACAGTCTGCAGCCTTTTGTTAGGACAGCTCTATCATGTTTAGTTATTTCTGCTTCCTGGTTCTACTCAGAATTCCACAGTGAATCTAAGCAGCTGGCTTAGGTTCAAATCTCAGCTTTCCCTTCAAAGTTAATTCCATCAGAGGGCTGAGGAGATGCTCTAGGTCATAAAGTACCTGCTTCACAAGCCTGGAGACCTCAGTTCAGATCCCTCTCATCCACATAAAAACTGGGCAGAACTGGGCAACACTATAATCCTAGGTTGAGGCAGAGAAAGGCGGATCTTCAGTGCTTGTTGGCCAGTTAATCTAGTGTGGTAGAGGCCCTTCTAACTGGGGTAAGGCCCTGTTTGATGGTCTTCCTCAAGAGATAAGGTGAAGAAAGATTATGAAAGACACTTTAACATCAGCCTCCAAAAACATGTGTAGTCAAGTATCTATATCCAAGCACATGCATGCACTTACTACAGATAGAGAGAGACAGAGAGTGAGCAAGACGGATAGCTCCCTACAGCATTTACAAGTCAAAGCCCACTCCAGGCCCAGAGGTAGCCTCCTACCAAGCCTGTCCTCAAATGGCTTACTCTCAGTTCTGGCCCCCACTATAGCCACCCTTGCCCATGACTCTCAGACTTTGGGTTTCTGCTCTGACCTTTTCTCCAGCTGTCCCCTGTGTCTGCAGTATTTTTTCCCTTGGCTTTGGCCAGGCTGATGCCTTCTGGTTACTCAGAGGTCAGTATAAATGCCCCCTTCACAGGGAGGTCTGTGACAAATACCTCACAGAAGCAATTGAAGGAAGAAATGATGTATGTTGGCTCATACTTTCAGGGCTACAGTCAGTTAGCAGTTGGGCTGGTTAGGTCAGTGGCTGCCGGAGTTTGAGACAACAGATTTTATCACAGCAACAGACAGAACCAGGAGTGGATGTTCCTGCAACTCCCAAAGTCCCACCCCTGGTAGCACTCCTTCACTACCCAGTTCCCACTTCTTAAATAACCTCCCGGGACAGCACTACCTGCTAGTGGCCAACTACTCAAATACATGAGGCACTCAGGCCATCTCACTTAAAGACTACAATACAGTCCCTGGCCACCCAATCTACACATTGCAACTTGTCCACCCTTAAAGCCACATAACAATGACAGCTTAGTGCTTTTCTTTATAACATATCACCATGACAACCACCCGGAAAATCCCAAGCTTAAACAGTGTCTGTTAGTCTCTGTATCCTCTTCTCTCTATTTGAGATGATACTCAGTAAACATCCCAAAAGCGACAAATGTCTACTGTTGTCCTACCACAATGCACAGAACTAACAAAATAGAACACAGGACTCTGCTCTGTGTCACACTCCATAGAGATGTAGGGACTTCAGAGTGCTTGAACACAGAGTAATAGAGACCTCTGGAAAACATTGAATGGGGTTGCTTTCTTATAACCTCATGCTAAGATGTCACTAAAGGCACAAGGACACAGAAATGGAAATAAGGAATAAATAAATTAATAAAACAAATAGAAACAAGATGTCAAATGTCGTCAGCAAACTATAAACACTGACTCTTGAAACCTAAAACATTGGGGGCAGCTGATGAGATTGGAAATGTATGTTGCTGGAGTCCAGGAAGGTTCAAGAATTAGAGGCACTGGATATCTTTAAAGGGAAAGGGAAGGGCTGATACTAATGAGAGAACTAGTCCAAAGCGGAAGGAAGGAAGTACCACACCTCCAAAGGTGCCTACAACCCTTCACAACCGCTTCAGGCTCCATCTGACCCCAGGAGTCACTGTGCTTTTTATAACTGGAGATATCAAGCCAGATGTTGTCCTCTTATGTGAAAACTCAGGGCATAGTACAGAACTGGATGAATCCTCAGACATAAAATGGGGGTGTGGTAAGTTGGAAGGCCAAGGAATGAGGCCAGTGCCCCTCTGTCCATCATAACTTCAAGGATTATCTGCAGTAACTTTATATACCCTGAATCAGGAGACTGAAAGATTCACAAATAGAGAAATTTACCAATTAAGGAGAGAAAGTTCCATGTATGGACATTTGAGGAGGGTCATGATAAAATGGCTGGAAATGCTTCCCTTACAGTCAAACCATTAATATTGCCAAATCATTCGACACACATAGCCCACACATGCACAGATCACTCATATACTGTACCCTGATAGGCTTCCAAGCACACACCTCAGAGACCTATAGGTACATGTTCTTAACATATACCCCCACACAAACACGCAAACACACCAAATATACCAAACACAATATACATAATCCCAGACACAGCAAATGCTAACAAACGCCCTAGACTCAACTTTTTAAGCACTCCCCCTCTCTATTCCTTAACATGTGGATGTGCAAAGATCATCATGAGCAAATCCTCTAGAACTGAAGATTAAATACCCCCCACCAAATTTATGGTGCATTAGAGGAGAAAGTGAAGAGAGTAGAGGAACACCAGAGGAAGGAAAAAACTCTTTGAGAAACAGGGTCAGACTCCAGATATATAATCATAATAATTTAAAAGTGAATACAGGCTGCAGGGATAGCTCAGGAGTTAAAGCACTTGCAACAAGCAAGAGAACCAGAGTTCAGATTGCCAGCCCCTTGTAAACACTGAGAGGCCATGACGGCCTGTCTGTTACTCTAGAATCACAATGTGAAGACAGGATCCCTAGAGCAAGGTAGTTGTGAGATTAGCCATATGGTTGAGCTCTGGGTATGACCGAGAGACTCTGCCTCAAAGAATAGCACTGAAGAGGATGGAGGAAGATACCCAATATGAACCTCAGGTCTCTACACACATGAGCACATACCTGCATGCACACCTGCATAGCTGTGTGAACGTGCATACACATAAGCAGATATGTCATACACACATACATACATACACATAAAAAGAAGAAAAAATCATATTCATGAAGCAAGGACATGACTCTATCTAAAAACAAAAAACAAAACATAAACATACAACTTTGGATGACAAAAAGTAATTTAACACAGAAATTTAACACAAAATTTAAGACAAATAAAGACAAGAAGTGTCAGGCCCAGTTGAGAAAAATATATCTCAAAAATATATCAAAAAAGGCAAAAATAAGGAAGTCTAAGATAATAAAGTTAGAGACTCAATCTGGAGTCCCACATGGGAAGCTCGGAAGGAAAAAAATGGGGAAAATAAAGGAAAGGCAGCCATTAATTATTTACAACAATAAATTCTGCTGAAGTTGTAGAATATGAATCTCTAGGAGGAATTGGCGCCCTGGTGCACAGCAAAGGTAACAGATGAAATGTGCTCTTGGGCAAAGCCTTAGGACTTTCAAAACCCCAGCAATGCAGAGAAGATTTTACACCAAGGATTTCCTGAGAAACAAACAAGCACAACATGCCCCCTTCAGAAGAGGATGGATTATCTAGACATCTCAAATGAAAACCTAAAAACCAGAAGGCGAATCCCTGATTTTTTTGAAAATAATGATTTTAACCCTGAACTACATGCTTAAATAGATGATTCATCAAATGTAATAATACTGACAGGCATGTGGTCTTACTATTCTGCATCCCACTGCTCTTCCTTAGTAACCAGGGAAGATACGATGCTAAAGTGAAGAAAGAAGTAAACCTCTTTCATCATGAAGCACAGCTTGGCAGGTTGCCTATAGGGAGGGGAGCCAGTGCTGAATGACAGAGAAGGAAGGCCCCTTCAGACATCATATTGACAGTTGGTACATTTCTAAAAGATTCAGATAGCTTCATCAAAAGTGTTTAAGAAAAAAATTAATGACAAAGACATTTAAAAATAAGATAAATTGGGAGACAAAGCTAACATGAAGGGCCAGTTGAGGGGCCATATAGAAGCCCACTACACTAGAAGCTTCTTAAAATATAAACACGTGTGAAAGAAATCTAAATGAAGCCACCAAATAACAGTGGAGAGAAAGTCCCAACTAGACTTCTCTTGCCACCAAGTGAAACCTCCAGTACCAGGAATGGTTATATCTAACTGAGCTATTAGCTAATGTGGTCCCATGAAAAGCCCCAAACAACTCACGCTATATTGCCATGGCTATTGGTTGCTTGCCACATGCTGACAGCAAGGTCCTCCTACTAAAAATAATACCTACACAAGCCACTGAAAAAGGAAAAGTCAAACTGATTAGTGTTCATAATACTGGAGTGTACTCTGCAGGCTTCCAGAGAAGGAAGGTAAATGCCAACCCATCTGCAGTGGCGATCTGCCTGCCTAATGCTGGTGCAATCGTGGCACAAACACTGCGGAATAGCCAACCACTATCTGAATAGATTTAAAGCTCACTCCATGACATGTAACCCATGTCTGACACTGCTCAGGTGACCAACAGCCTAAGACCAGATAGGCCATGGACCTAGGGGAAAACCCAATATTACTGTTCTGCTAAAGAGACATAGCAATAGGAGGACTTCTAAGGATATTCTTCTATACCCATGCATCAATCAGTGCCTTGCTCAGCAATCATCAGAGAAGCTTCCTCCTGCAATAGATGGGAACAAATACAGAGACCCACATCTGGACAATTGCAGAGAGAGACCTTGGAACCCTCAGTCCTAAATGAGATGTCTTTATCAAACCCCTGCCCTCATGGCTCAGGGAGCCATGTGGAAGAGAAGGCAGAAAGAGTGTAAGAGTCAGAGGGCAAAGGACACCAAAGAAACAGTGTCTTCCAGATAAGACAGGACTGACACACATGTGAACTTACAGAGACACACACAGATCCATGCCAGATAGGGTCTCAGCCCTAAGAGGGGAAGTAGACACCGGCCATGAACCCTAACCAAGAAGCTGTCTCCAACTGACAATCACTCACGAAAGAAAAATTAGTTTTATCCAATGGAGTCTTAATGGGTATATAAACCACACTTTAGGGCAGGCCCCATGCTGAGTAGTTTAAGGCCAACACAAAATAAACTCCGTATATATTTGGAGGGTTGTTTTGTGTCACAGTGCTTTGCTTGGGCATTTTCCCCCCTTACTGATCTTCTGCTTCTATATTATGATTTCTGATTTTGTCTTTTTATGGTGTGTGTGTCTGCACCTGTATGCGTTTCTCTTGCCTTCTCTTTGTTTTCACTTTATTCTGTTTTGTTTGTTTTTAATCTGACTGTTTGTTTTCTAAGGAAAAAAAAGGTGTGGACTTGGATGGGTGGGAAGGCAGGGAGGATCTGGGAGGAAAAGGAGAGAAAATCATGATCAGAATATATTATATGGGATATCTCAAAGCAGAATATATTATATGGGATATCTCAAAGCAGAATATATTATATGGGATATCTCAAAGCAATTGTCAACTCCGAGGGAAACAAAAGTCCATTCAGGAGAGTTAACCATGGTACATTCCATTCTGGTGCTTAGCAGTAAACAATATTTGCATAATAAAAATGACATACATATAGAAGAACAATTTGAGTGAAAATAAAATGTAACGCTAATGGCAGAATGTATAAAACTCACTATGCTGGTATGGAGCCGTATATAAGGAAGCAAGACTATCAGCTTCCATTTAGGAAACCAATAAATAGTCTAAAGTAAAGGCCAAGAGGGCCGGGGATGCAGCTTGGTTGCCTAGCCCTGTGTTCAGTCCCCAGCACCACATAACCAGGGTATGGAGGATACACCTGTAAACCCAGCACTTGGGATGTGAAGGCAGGAGAATCTGAAGATCAAGTTTATTCTCAGCTACTATAGCCAGTTCAAGGCTAGCCTGGGATACATGAGACTCTCAAAATAAAAAAAAAAAAATTTAGAAAAAAAGGTAAACTAATTTCCAAGAAAGATCAGGCTAAGTATTATTGACTGTTGGTCTCTGTGAGAGATAGGTTCTAGAATCCCACAAAGATGCAAATAGATAAATGCTCGAGTTCTTTATAAAAATGGTATAGCATTTGCATATAACCTGAACACATCCTTCTATGTCCTTACGTCATCTCCGGATTGATTATGGCACCTAACACAGTGCACTACCATAGGAAAGGCTACCAATGTTGCTTAAGGAGTTATGACAAGAAAAAATGTTAATATTTGCTCAGAGCTAAGGTGGGATTTCCCCTGCTGAATGTGTACGATCCACAGACATAAAAGGTGAACTGTGCATTTTCTAAAAATATTAAACAATTCATAAGAAAGGGAAAATATAAGGATGGCAGGCCAGTGATATGGCTCAGTGGATAAAGGAATCTGCTGCCAAACCTGACTGCGTGAGTTCGAACCCTGTGATGGAAGGAGAGAAGTACCTCCCAGCCACCCCCAACAGATTTAAATTTAAACAGAGAGGTTTGGATTTAGATAGAACTGCCCACACACAAGAGGGTGGTTTGGTATACATTTATTACTTTAAGATTAAAAATGAAATAAAACAGAACACAACAAAGTAGAAAGCTGTTAAATGGAAGCACACCCTCGGGGAAAGCTGGACCTGCTTCCATAGGCCAGCCATCCTGTGAAGATGCGGACAGTTGCACACAGATCAAATTAGCAAGGGTTCAAGGGCATGGAGATCCTCATCCTGGCTTCTCTCCATGCTAGCTAACAGGAAACACAGCAGCTAATGTGCATGGAGGGCTTGCTGCAGACAAAATAACACCAAGCAATTTCCCACCATGGACTGATTCCCTATCAATTCCCAAGGTAGAAAAGATTCTGTATAACTTGTCCTATTTTCAGGTAAGAAAACCAAGCCCAAAGAAGGATGAATAACCATGCTGGGGTCTGTGGGATTTTTCTCTTGCCCCTGAAGATAAAGGGAATGAGAAGGAAAAAAAAAAACCCCTCTAAGTACCTCTTTTTTATTTTCACGGTGCATTTGTTTTGCCTTTCTCAAAGGTAAATAGCCAACGATGGGCAGAGTGAAACCTTGAGGAAACTTGGTGAAGGACTAAGCCTGCTTGGACCAGAGCACAGTCGGGTCACTGTGGGATGGAGGTGGCCCACAGATGCGCTGAAACAACAGAAAGCCAAGCCTGCTAAAGCCAGACACAAATCTGTCCAATCATTAAGGGAGAAATTTCCAGGCTTGAAGCATTTATAAATCACCCCAAACTAATCAGCCATTTAAGGACAATCCCATAAAAATATAAAAGGGACCACAGCAGGCTGCTCTTGAGAGATAAATGGCTTTGCGGCCTCATCTGGGGTATGCAAATTCGACATCAGCAGGCATTTTCTGAATGATAAGTTGGTTTACTTTTGAGGCAACAGCTCACTGAGAAGCAGGAGATGGTTTTGAGTTGAGCTACGTGTCCAAGAAGCTCCAGGAAGGTGTTTCGTAGAGATGCTTGTTCTGGGAGACCTCCCAGAACAAGCTCCGTGAAGGGCCTGGTGCTCCAGCCACTCAAGAGAGCTGATTATAGAAGGCAGTGCACACAGATGCTCACTTCCATCTCAGGATCTCCCAGGCTCTTCTCTCACCACCAACATCTCAGTGCTGGCCAGAGACAAGCCACTTTTATGGTGACTATAATTGCCACTGTCACAAAATGTCTATTTCCTAATGATGAGGAACTGAGACCTAATGAGTTAAATAATTAGTCACAGACAGCTATGCTCCTATGAGCATGACTTCATCAGAAAGGATCTTTTGAGACATAACTAAGAAACTTGAGATTGTGGAGGACTATCCAGGTGGATGATAAATCCAGTAAGTGTCCTCATAATGGATAGAAAAAGAAGAAAAATAAGAGAGGAGAGTGCTGTGTGATGGGAACATGATGTGATTTTACATGGTAGTGGACTCCATTAGGTGCCATAGGCAATCCAGGGATGACTTAAGGATACAGGAGGATGTGTGCAGGTTGTGTGCAAACGCTAGGCCATTTTTATAAAGAACTTGAGCTCTTATATATTTTTGTATCTATTTACTTTCAAATGACAAGGATCATTCAAGAAACATGAGATGGTTTACTATCAAGAGCTCCTTAAGAAGCCAATGGGACGGCTCATACCCATCACTTAGGATCCTGGAATACAGAGGCAGAAAGACTGCTGCAAGTTCAAGCCATCCCGACTACATGGCAAGCACCTAAACAGAAGTTGTAAGGTTAAAACTGAAGTCAGTTATGGAAGCACATATCTGGAATCCCAACTCTCAGGAGGCTGCAGTCAGAGTTCCAGCAGTGTGATAACACTCCAGGTCACAGGAAATCCTGGGCTATACAGTGAGACCCTGACTTGAGAAGAAAGGAAGAAAGGAAGAAAGAAAGAAGAAAGGAAGGAAGGAAGGAAGGAAGGAAGGAAGGAAGGAAAGAAGGAAGGAAGGAAGGATCGATCCTACTGATAATATATAACAGCCATTGATGAATTTAGAAAATAATCTTAATTTTTAAAATTAGCTAGAATTTAAAAAAAATGGCTTTACTAAAAATGGTATGTATGATTCCTTTACTTTTTACCCTTGTGAATTATTTATTTATTTATTTACCTATTTATTTATTTGGGGGGGTGTGAGCCATAGCATGCATGTAAAGAACATCTACAGAGGTCCGTCGTCTCCTTCTTCCACCATGTGGGGCCCAGGGACTGAATTCAAGGGTCCTTTAACTTGTGTGAAACAAACCCACACTTTTAATTTTCCCTGGCATCTAACTGAAACTGAACATAGCTTTAATTATAAAGGTAACGAGCGTCCCTGACTTTGCTGGTAATGGAAATTGCAAATATTTTCACAACACCAATATTACTTATACAAATTCTTAACTTGAAATTGAAATTAACCTTACCTAGCTGATCAGCCACTAGGTATGGTTAATGATATCATGGGTGAGAAAGCACTTTAACTATTGTTCTGAGATTTTAAAAAATAATTTGTCAATTAAACAAGTTGTAATCCTATGTTACTGACCTTTCCCAGCTCTGAAATGTAATAGACAAACAGAATATATATATATATATATATATATATATATATATATATGTATATGTATACATATTTGTATATGTATGTATATTCACTCTTGTGCAATGTATAGCAATTCTGTGATCTGCAATGAAGTTGAATGAGATTATGACAGAGCTGAGAAATTCCCTGTGCCTGGTGATACTGCAACTGTAAGGTCCTTGCACAAGGCACTATCTATGAGTTTGCATTGATGCTGATGTAATCTGTCTCATAGCTGCTATTTAAAATATAGCATACACACAAGAACAAATGGTATTTGACAACAAAGATAACAGCTATATTCATGTATTTACTATGTGTTTATCATTATTATAAAGTCTACTTCTATTAACATATATTATACTATATAATTATATTATTACAATTGTATATAAATACAAATTATATACATATATATACATATATATATTATATGCACACAAACATGCACACATATATTTTTAAATAAGATGATATATAGGAGTCAGGGAGATGGCTTAGTTAGTAAAAGTACTCATTGCATAAACATAAAGACTCGAGTTCAAATCCCCATTCCCTACACATATAAGCTGGCTGTGGCTACCTGTTTCTATAACCCCAGTACTGTAGAGTCAGATAGATCATCAAGGCTTGCTGGCTTCCAACCTTACTGAATTGGTGAACTGCAGGTTCAATAAAAGACTTTGTCTTTTTTTTAAAAATTTATTTAATTTTATGTTTTTTACTTATTTTACATCCCGCTCACTGCCCCCCTTCCATCACCCCCTCCCACAATCCTTACCCAATCCCCCGTCCCCTTCTTCTCTGAGCCAGTGGGACCCCCCTGGGTATCCCCAACCCTGGAACTTTAAGTCTCTGCAAGGCTAGGTGCTTCCTCTCCCATTGAAGCCAGACACGGCAGCCCAGGTACAGGCAGCAGCTTTTGGGCTAGCCACCGTTCCAGTTGTTCAGGACTCACATAAAGATCCAGCTGCACGTCTGCCACATGTGTGCAGGGAGGCCTAGGTGCTGCCTGTGTATGTTCTTTGGTTGGTGGTTCAGACTCTGAGAGCCCCAAGGGTCCAGGTTAGTTGACCCTTTTGGTCTTCTTGTGGAGTTCCTATCCCCTTTGGGGCCCACAATCTTTCCTTCTATTCTTCAGTAAGAGTCTCACCCTAACACGATTAATGATTCTCGACAGAGAATGTCGGTTATGCTTGCCGACAGGAGCAAGTTGTCCTCTGAGAGGCTCCACCCAGCAGCCGACTCAGACATAGCCAAACAGTGGATGGAGCTTGAAGACTCTTATGAGAAACTTTGTCTTAAAAGACTATAGCAAAGATAAAGCAGGATACCTAACATTCTCCCATGGCTTCTACACACTCATACACACATACATATATTCATAGTAACAATGACAAGCTGACTGTACAACACAGAACTCTTCTACAGCTCTTTCAGAAATGTCCCCAAAGAGGCACTCTTATATAAAGTGACAGTTCCATGTGTGTTGTCATCCCGTAGACCTTCCAGTGGGACAAAATGTGCATGTGAACCATCTTGAGTCTGTGTATGTTTTTATGTTAACACAAAAGTTAAACAAGTAAAAACAAATTTTTAAAAAACTCATACTATAAGGATATAAAGATAAAACTGTGGAATCCATCCCAATGGACATGTCTACAAAACACCTAAGGCTTGTGGAACAAGCGGGGAATGGAAAGACTGTAAGAGCCAGAGGGATCATGGGTTTTACTGTGAGATTATGTCTCCCAGTAACACAAGAAGCTAAACGTATAACGTCTCACCAATACAACTGCCCAATGTGAACTGAACAAGGATGACAATGGTAGACATGCCAAACAGGACAGAAAAGGCCCATGTGGCCTCAACCTACACAAAGAGCTATAGGCATGTAAGGAAAGCTTTGAGTGGAAGAGGTGGGGCTTCCTGGGAAGACCAATGAGTTTTCCAGTACCAAACACTCAGTCCTGAAACATACGCACATGCAACACTATATAGACTGAACAGGTTGTGGTTCGGAAGATAAATGCATATACATATATGCATGTAATGACAATTGGTGAAAGAAAGGCCAGGATTTTGCAGAATAGTGGGGAGAGGTATATGGGAAAGTTTGGAGTGAGGAAAGGAAGGGGAGAATGGTAATTATAATCTCAAAAATAAAAAAAGCATACACTATAAGAATATAAAGATAATATTTATATAGTTATGTATTATATTTGCTTTTAAATTTTTAATTAAAAACCTATAGAGTAAAAGCTCATTATTGAGCTTTTAAGTAAATCTAGCATAACCTGTGATTAGTGCTTATAATGCCTACAGTAGGTACGGTAATTTCTTAGGTCTTCATAGTCCTCCCATGCTGATTTGGCTAAAATTAGTCCTTCAAGTAGCATTGATGCTAAGTGCTGTACCATACAGCTGTATTTTCTCATTCCTTATACCATATTTTTTACTGAAATTTCTATGTTCAGATATGTAAATACTTAGCATTTGCTATCATTGCCTAAAGTATACAATATAGAGATACTGCAAAGTTCATAGCCCAGAAGCAATACACCATACCACATAGCCGAGAATTTGTTGGGTTAGCTGACCTGGGTCTACACAGTTGTACTCAGTGATAAGCACACAGCATACAAGGTGGAAATCCCCTAACAGTGCATCATAGACCAATCCCATTCCTGAGTGACACATTGTGGTGTACAATAGATAATGAGTACTGTAATCAAGACATTTAGTGTGCTATCTCTCCACAGAGTTTCTATGACATTGCTTGAGATCTAATTTATTAGCAGATTTCAAGCATATGATATATTATTATTAACTATAGGCATCACATATGGAATCTAAAAAGAATTGAGCATATGAGCTGAATACATAAAAAAGATTGGAGCTGGTGGCAAAGGAAATAGAATATTGATCAAAAGATATGGACTTTCAAGTATGGACAAATAAGGTCTGGAGAGCGACCATCCAGCAAAGTAACTGCAGTTATAATAGATTATAAACAGCACCCAAGAAGGGAGCCTAAGTTCCCATGGGAGGAGAAATGAGAGCCCATGACATACAGTATATTAAGGGGGAAAATACCCCTAATAAACCAGAGGGTTAGTTCCTAGACACCACAGAGGTGCACTGACCTCATTCATCTTGAGACCCTTCAGACCCAGCATAGCACCTGGCACATAGGAGATGTGCAATAAACAAGCCCTGCTAACATTCCTGTCACATCTCCTCTAACAGGGCACAATGACATTGTACCACTGAAGAATTCAAGGTTGTAATTTAGAGCTAGATCCGTCATTCTTATCTGTTTGTGTCCTTGAGAGAAGTGAACTTGTCTGTCCTCTCTTTGACCACTCCTTGCTGGTCTGTCCCTTGCACCCACATCCTTGTACAGGGCAGAATCTGTTCTTACCAACAACAAGACCCAAGGGTGGCTCAATGTCCATGCTAGAGACAGACTGCTGGGTCACTATCTGCAGCTTATGTCATGATGCCTACCCAGGAACTGAGGGTGTGACTGTAGGGCTACAGACTCAACAGAGGCATCTGTTGAGTGTCCTTAGGAAAGGGACACTGACCCAGCTGTTGGGTTTGCAAATGTCCTCACGCCCATTGCAGATCTATGTGATTACTGCTCACTCTATTATTTAGCTCAGCATTTCCTCTCAGAGGACTAAACCATAACAACCTGTGATGTTCAACCAGATGTTCCAATGTGACTGATGAAAGGAGGGTTTGCCATGGGAGCAGACAAGACTCTCAAGTTCTGAGTTGGTATTGGTGTTGGTGGTGGTAGTGGTGGCGGTGGTGTGTGTGTGTGTACACTCCAGCACCTATCTGTGCACATGTGGAAGTCAAAGGTTAACACTCAGTGTCCTCTATCACTTTAATTTTTAAGACAGGGTCTCACAGTAAATCTGAAGTTTGATGACTACTTAGTCAGCAGGTGGATCTGTCTCTTTGCCCAAGAATTGGAGTGCTGCCACACCCACCTGTTTTACATTGCATTCTGGGAATCCAAACTCTGGTCCTTATGCTTAAGCTGCAAGAACCCTATCTACTGAGCCATTTCCCCAGCCTTTTCCACTGCCATCTGTAGCAGGCAGCAAGGAGCAAACCCAGCTGTGCTTCGTTGTTATTCCAGGATTGCTGTGATTGGCTAATGAGATGTCATAACCTTGGCTGCAACTCTGTCTTGGTAGTCCTCACGGCTGTAACAAAAACATAGGCTTTCTGCACAGTAAACACCTTTCATAATGTCAGTAAGGCCTCTCCAGGGGTGTTATCAGGCTGGCTGAGTGTTGCACTTTCTGATGTCCAAGAAGAGAGGGAGCATGGAAGGGCAGAGCTAAGGAGTGATTACAGTATAAGGACACCTGTTTAGGTGTCCTTTTGCTTAAAGCTTCAGATAGCTCAGCTGAGAGCATGTGCCAGTAATTGGTGTCACGTTGAACAGCCATGACTTTCTCTCATCTGCCTTCATGTATTTTTCATGGACTATTTTGAGGCTGGCAACCTCTAGCATGGACATCGAGCCTCCACTTCGGTCTCACTGTTTCTGAGAACAAACCCAGCCCTACATATGGATGTAGGACAGCAGACAGACCACCAAGGAGTGAGCCATAAAAGACAGGCAAGTTCATTTCTCTCAAGTACACAAATAGCTAAGAAAGACAGAGGCATCTCTAAAATGAAACATAGGCCAGGTTTTGAATTCTAGTTAACAATCCTGAACTTAGTCTTTGGTTGGTTTTCTTTATAAAGACTCTGGCAAGAATTATGAACAAAACAGAATTGTAAGACAAAGGATGAAGAGAAACAGGGACCCTTAGATTCTATACCCACAATGTGATCCTAATAAGACATTGGTGGAAGGGTCCCCAGGGATTATAACTCAGCCCATTTGACTGGACTTGTATCCACTGTTGTCCCTCCCTGGTGGTTAAAGTGGATTTTTGGATACCATTGTACATTGAACAGGTTCACATGGTGGAAAGTCTCATGTGATTTCTGTCAGTCTATAATAATACAAGATGACAGCCAAACGCAAAGAGATAGTCCTGTGTGAGCTAAGGTCCGGATGGGGAAAAGGCTGTGTGTGAATAACATATTCTACTCATCCTGACTTAACTGAAAGGAAGAACCTACTTGCAAAACTCTTTCTAAACTTAGATTTTTCTCTACAGATTCCCTTATGAATGAAGCAGACATTATCATATCCCTTCCCAGAATCATTAACACTTGGGACATTTCACACAATCCAAGGTAAGTTTTGGCAAATTAAGGCTTACCTTTTCATTTCAACTGACCTAGCATGATGTAACACTGGACCTATTACACTGGTAAATGCTTGACATCTCAGCCCTCAGGAAGGCAGGGCAGGATGGTCTGCAATGCAAGGCCAGCAGCCTTGGCTACACAGCAAGTCTGAGGCCAACCTGGGCTACTCAAGGCACTGTCTCAAAAACAAAAATTGACATTCAAAGGAAGGTAGAGAGTGACTTAATGGTAGATCTCTCTCTTAGCCTGTATCAAATTCTGATTTCCATTCATTACACAACCAAAAAAGTTAACTGATTCCTTTCTCATAGAAGTTGATATAAGTATGTGCATTGCATGTGTGTATTTCTTTGAGAAAAACAGAGCAATTATGCTTGTGGGGGCCAGAAGTCCATGTCAGGTGTCTTCCTCATTCACTCTCACGGTGTTTGCTAACTTGGCCACATTGGTTAGCTCACAAACCCCAAGGACCCTCTGCTTCCCACCTCCCTGACCCTAGGATGGTAGGCATGGTATGGCGCACTGCTGTGGACACCCTCACTCTTTCACATGGTTCCAGAGATCGAACCCAGATCCTCAGGCTTTTTCATCAAACACATTACCTACTTTAAGCTCTGCTATCTCCCCAGTTCCCAAGTCTGCTGTTTAAAGTCAGCTTGCATTACAAGGAAATGAAAATACGGTGTAAGCACAAAGGTGATTATGCCCATTTCTTTCACTGAAACCAAACCAAACCACACCTAAGCTAAAAGAAGTAGGTTTGTTCCTTCTCCATTCCTTAGCCTGTAATTTCAAATAGTGTTTGTCATTTTCAAGTTTTGCTTAACATCAAAATAATGAGAGTTTAACTTGGCTCTGAAACACCTAGAAAACCATATTTATGAACCATGCACACACTCAGTAGACAGGAAACTGGCAAGCACAAATGCTCTGGGCCAAGGCCCCCAAATCCACGTACAAATAGCTCCTCAATATTCTGTCTCCCTATAAGATCGATCCCCACAAAACAAATATCCCTATTATTTTTTCCAACAGCTCTTTGAAACCATTCCACAAACAAAGGGGAGAGGAGCAGGATGACTTTAATCTTTTGGTGACACTGATCCTACCAATTCAGCATTTATAGGAGACTAGCTGTCCCCTTTTTTAATTTCTTAAGCCCTAAATTGGTATAAAACGTCCTCTGTGAAATAATATTCCATTGTAATCATGATTTCTTCTGAGGAAAAGAAATGTAAACATGTCAGCATGACACCAGAGAACCACAATGTGTCTTCCTAATACAATAATAGCCCTCAGTTTATGAACCATTCGATGAAACAGCCAAAGGAGAAATGAGATCATTTGGCTCTGGCCGTGGAGTGTAATAGATCTCCCCTTGGTTAGGATAGCTGGGAACAGGCTGGAGTGATTAATGGCAGAGCTGGATGGTGTAAAAACTACTTAATGTAAGAGGGCAATATGCCATGCAAACCAAACTAAAACAATCATAAATATTTTAGGCACCTTATAAAGATTTAAGAATATTTATTCCACATATAAATCCTTCCTGGAGTATCAGCGACAGCCCAGAGTCCAGAGGTCTGGCAGCCTGAAACACACTAGGTACACAAGGGCCGTGTGCTTCTTTCTGTTTGCATTTTCCTGTAATGATTAAAGCAAATTAGTTGGCTAGCAGCTTCCAAAATGAGGCGACACTCCCCAGTGCCAACCCTTTTACAGCTTTTTCAGCACTTAGGGCTCAGAGAAATCAGATCTTCAAAGCTTTCTAAGGAGGAGTTGGACCCAGGGGGTCCCTTGGGTAGTTGTATGTCACTTCTCAAGTCCTCTATGTCTTTGTTCAGGGAAGAGGCCTTGGAGCAGATGCAGCAGTGGGAACTGCATGCCTGTCACAAATGCAGAGTCAAGGCCCAGCCCAGCCCCACCAAACCAGCAGCCATGAATATCTGTATGTGTATCAGTTTGAGAAGTCCAGAAAAAACGTCATTCCATTCTCACCTCTCTGAATTTTATTCCTATTTCCTAAGTCCAGGCGGGTCTCAGAATATAGTATGAAGTGCAGCTTTGCCATGGACAAGCCATGGGATTGGCCATGGGATCTAAATTAGCTCCTGGTACCCTTCCTATTAGAGTTTGCATGCAGAAGATATCCCAAAGGCCCTTGTGGTAAAGGCTTGGTCCCTAGAGTGGAGTGGATGGTGTAACCTTTTAGGGGGTATGGCCCTAGTGATAGTGCTTGAAGAATAGTGTGTGTGTGGGGGGGGGGGATGGGTGTGCATTCGAGAGTGCAAGCCAAAGGACAACCCTGATGTCATTCCTCAGGCACCTTTGATCTTGTTGGTTTGTTGTTTGAGATAGGGTCTCTCACTGACTAAGACTCTGGCAAGCACCAGTCCTGGCTGGCAAGTACATCTTAGACTTTGTCTCTCTCTTCCCAGAACATCAACAAACAATTTTTGGTTTGCTTGTTTTGATGGATGGATGAACAGGTGGATAAAAGGACAGATGGATTGATGGATGGATGGATGGATGGGTGTTTTGTTTTCTGTGGAATCTTGAGATCAAACCAGAACTCATCAAGCTTGCATACAAGTACATTTCCAAATTAAATCATCTCCCAGGTCCCTGTGAGCCATTTCTATCTATTCTTATGTCACTTGGATCACTCTGAGGAATCTAGCAGCAATGCCATAAAGACACACTTAAGCATAAGCACCCTTGTGGAAAAGTTTATATAGGAAGGAAATGATGTCTCTTGTAATGGCTGGCCAGTCTGGTGGGTGCTGCTGTTTCATTCTTGAAAGACTCCCAAAGACTCCTGAGCTGAACAACTGGTTGCCAGTTCATGATTCTACTGGGAGGGTGTGGAGCCTAGGGGACCGGAGCTAGGTCCTTGAGGGATGACATTGAGGAGCACTGTAGGATGCTGGCCCTTTCTTAACTTCTTGACTCATGATGGGAGCAGTTTTGCCAACCCAGGAGTTCCAGTAACAGAAAGGTCCTTTCCAAAACAGTTCCCCCAGTGAAACAGGAAAGGCCTTTCCATAACAGTTCCCCCAGTGAAACAGAAAAGACCTTTCCATAACAGTTCCCCCAGTGAAACAGAAAAATCCTTTCAAAAAGGTTCATGAAGTGGTGCTGAATGGTAGCTCAAACCTCTGTGTCTCCCTCTGTGGGTCTCCCCACAGCTGCTTAAGGACCCACACAACATGGCAGCCGGCTGCCCTCACAGCAAACTGTCCAAACCGCAAAGCACAAAGCAAACCCATGGTGTCTTAATTGCTTAGTCCCACAGCATCGAGTCTGAAATGTTGGTGGGTATAGCACGTTGATCCTCCTCAGACCACTAAACTCAGGATGAAGAAGGCTCAAGGACTAAATTACAATACTTTCAAAACTCATGGCTCCCTTCAACTTTAAACCACTACTGTTTAGAAATGCCAAAGCCCAGTGTTTCTACTGCAGTGTGAAAGTAGGGTGTCAGGGAGGTTTTCAGAGACTGACTGTCTGGTTGAACCCAGAAAATATTCTTCACCACCCTTGGTCCTCCGCTCAATCTTTCTCTAGACAACCCTAGACTAGACAGAACCTTCGGCAATGTCCACAGAACCCTAACTTTCTCATACAGTCTTTACATTACACTGAGAACTTATAAGCTTGTCTTGGATTTGGCTTTTTTTTGGGGGGGGGGGGTTTGTTTGTTTGTTTGTTTTGAGATAGGGTTTCATTACATAACCCCCCAGGGGGTGTCAAATTTGTGATCCTCCTGCCTCTGACTCCCAGATGCTGATATTGCAGGCATAGGCCACTACATCTGCCTGGCCCTTTTTGCACCCTGCATCTTGCTAATCTATTCAGACTACTGTTGAGCTTTCTCTGTAGCCAAGAGAGGATGTGTGATCTTCTTGCCTCAGTTTCCCCACTATGACTGAGATTACAGGCCTGCACCACTACCACCAGGGACAACTTCTGGCTTCTCTCTCTCTCTCTCTCTCTCTCTCTCACATACACACACACACACACACACACACACACACAGAGTCAACCCCAAGAGTTCAAGGTGATGGGATCATGTCTGATTTTTGTCAATTTGTACATGCTGAAACCTGGTACACCAAAATCCTCTGTTAAAATATATTGGGTGCAATTGTTTATCTACTCTTTCAACCGATGCTGTCGGGATTCTATTTCATTCTATTTCATCTTGGAGATGGATCCAGGCATGGTATTACTGAGGGAGCCATGTGCTGGATGGGAATGGGACAGGGCAGGTATCAGGTAGGAGGAGTACTGTGGGAAACCCAGTCAGACAGTCCTGCAGATGCTCCTCTAGGAAGTCTGAATAGGGGTCAAGACATCTAATAACACATCTAATAATGTGCCAGGACAGTCCTACAACTCCTTGAGAAAAAGAAGACTGTGGGATGAGGAGGAGGTGAGGCTCCTGTCTTAGTCAGGGTTTCTATTCCTGCACAAACATCATGACCAAGATGCAAGTTGGGGAGGAAAGGGTTTATTGAGCTTACACTTCCATGCTGCTGTTCATCACCAAAGGAAGTCAGGGCTGGAACTCAAGCAGGTCAGGAAGCAGGAGCTGATGCAGAGACCATGGAGGGATGTAACTTACTGGCCTGCTTCTCCTGGCTTGCTCAGCCTGCTTTCTTATAGAACCCAAGACTACCAGCCCACAGATGGTACCACTCCCAAGGGGCCCTCCCCCCTTGATCACTAATTGAGAAAATGCCTTACCGCTGGATCTCATGGAGGCATTTCCTCAACTGAAACTCCTTTCTCTGTGATAACCCCAGCTTGTGTCAAGTTGACACAAAACCAGCCAGTACAGCTCCACTCTGCTAGGCACTGAGAGAGACAGCAAGTAAAGCTGCCATTTGACCTGTCCTTTGCATTTAAAGAAAATGTATGAATAAATACCTAAAGCATGGCAAAGCTGTGGTACAAACAAGAGCCATCAGTTCTAACTATGCTGTGATGACTGCCACTTACCAGTCACAACATGCTCATCACATTTGGGAATCTCACTGACTCCTTTAAAAGACCTGACAAGGCTGAGGGAAATATCCACGGGCATCCAATGACAAATGTCTCCCAATTTCCCAGCACCCAAACAGAATGTGAGCAGCATTCAAGGACAAACAGAGGACTCCAAGGTTGAACAAGTTGTTCAACATCGAGGTCACACAAAGTGACAGAGCTGGAACTTAAGTCCAGGCAGCCTGACTCCAGACACCATTTTTGTGCAATGCCTTCCCTATTGGCATTTGAGCTTGTGATCTCTGCTCTAAGACAGAGAAACAGCCAAGGAAATGCAAAGAGCTGTCGAGCTGATAAAGCAGAGTTTCATGATGCTGGGGATGGTTGTAAAAGCAGCAATAGGCTTTAATGAGCTAAGAATTCTGTTAGCCCAAGGACGTGATTTGTATCCTTCCCAGTTCTACACTCCCCAGTGACAAAAATCATTGCTCTTCCCTTGCCTCCTACAAATTGCCATCTTATTCATCTTGTTCTCCACACAAACCGAAGATATAGTTTTCTTCTTGAAAGTCCTGTCCAGTCCAGCTTTATTTTTCTCTCCTCTGGCTTTATTCGTTCATGGATGTTTTTATACTAATTGGAAAGAAAGACATCCTCTAGCCCCAAAGATGGCAAAAGCCTGGCCACTCTGCTATGCCTCTCCTATATTTCATCGCAGACATTACTAATTGATAATGGAGCTCTCTGACTGTTGTCTGTGAAATTTCAGAGTAATCCAGAGTCTCAGGCTACTAGTGGATCAAAGCTACAATGATGTGGCATCTTAGAAGTTAGAATTTTTTTTTTATAGCCTTGGGATTTTACGGAACATCTTTTAGAAACAGGTCTTAGAAACAATCAAGTTCTTAGTTTGGTGCGTGTAGGGGATGCTAACAGCTGGATCCAGCAGTATATGCATAATTAAGGGCTTGGGGCGGAGCCGGAGAGCTTCCTCTGCTGGGGCCTCAACAGAGGAGGATAGGAACCATGGGCAGCATTGTGGGACCTATCTTTCCATAATAAGCCAAGTAAGAGGGGGCTGAGGGGACAGCGGAAATAGCAGCGGAAATCGAGAAGTCTGGCCGTGATTTTTCTTTTTAAGCCTTAGGGTCATGAAATCAATTTTCTGGGTCATGACCACCATTTCTTAAAAATGAAGTCATAAAATAGAATAGAATAAGTAAGTATTGCTTGGTGGGACTCATTTCAGCATTCTACTGCACATGTGCATTGAGCTGTGATGTAAAAGGGCCATCTTACTATAAGTCACCATCCATGGTAGATGAAGCAACACCCTCCCCCCAAGATGTCCACACCTTGATCCCTCAAACCTGCATGCTATGTTACATGGGGCAAAGGACTTTTCAGAGCTATTAGTAATTAAGATCATTAACTAGGTCATGCTAAAATAAGAAGATGTTCTTAAGTTATGGGGCCAGTGGCTTAGGATGGATGGAGCCTGGAAGGGAGAAACCACCCAAGCTCACAAGACTTTTCCCCTCTGTAACTATGGGACAGTGAAAGGGAGAACTCCAAGCCACGGAGGAAGGAGTCATTTGTCAGAGCTGCTGGGGAAAGATGACGGGGGCAAAACAAGAGATTGAGCTCCTACAACCAATTCCTTCTTTCCCTTAGCAGACTGTGGCTTTAGATGAGTTTCCTAATATTTATTCAACTATAAAACTAGGTGCAGAAGAGCTAACTTTCTGGGGCTTAGAAGAATATCAGTGGCCAAAATATACATATGTTATTCAAGGGAACAGCAATCGCTATTTTCATGACTTGGTTTTTTAGAAAAGCAAACCTCCCCAGCTTCAGCTTCTTACCTACAGTGTGGACACCACCCTCTCTTTTAGCTGAGTTCAGGGACTTATCATATATCATTAAATATAAGTCATAAAACCTTCTCTTTAATGATTACTAATAAAAGATATAAAGAAGAAAACATTTGTTCTCTGCCTGTGAGTCTTTTCACCTCCACTTCCTACACTAGAGCTTCCAGTTTTTAGCAGAGACACAGCTGCTCAGAATAAAGAGTATGCTCTCCTGTCTCCCTATGACCTTGATGTAACCATGTGACTAAGCAGAAGCAGTATGTACAACTTCTAGGAAAAAATCTGTTTAAGAAGCTGGAGGCAGATTCTTCTGCCTTCTTTTCTGCTGATGGGTGACACTTCTTGCATATTCTTCTTTTCTCTTGGCAGGTATGTGGGTAGGATAGCAAGAGCTCAAACAGCCCTTTTGAACTGTAAGGAACTGTAGAGACACAGAGTAGGAAAACAGCTGTGTACCTGGGGATCTGTGAGGATCGCCAGCAGCCTGGAACTCCTAATTCCGGGTTTTGTTTTACAAAAGAAACCAACACCAGCCTCAATATAAGCATGATCATCCTCCCCTTGAAATCGACTCGAAGGTTACATGTGACATGAAAAACTTAAATCCCAGGAGGCACTCTGCAGGAAAGGGTGATCAGAGAGGAGCCTCATGAGTGTGGGAGGGTGGAAGCACATGGAAGTGCTCAGAGTGGTAACTTAGTGTTTCCTGGTCCCTAACTCTAGACTGTCTCCTGGTGGTAGGAGCAACAGTCAGGGTGCCTCAATCCTGGATCCTTACTAGGTCCCTAGGAAGACTGGATCCAACCTCTACTTGGTATGCATATGTCTTGCTGGCAGGAAGAAGGGAAAACCTCTTAGGAATGGTGCTATGACAGCCATACACATGACCAGTGTCTAACATGGAGCCCCAGGCCTGTAATTTTTGGCTTACTGTAGTAATCCATCTGTGTGGAATGGAGGCTCCTGATCAACAAACAGGCCTATGATGTTAATTATGCCTTGAAACCTCACAGATCACTGTCCCCATATCCTAAGGCAGTGATTCTCAACCTTTCTAATGTCACACTCTTTAATTCAGTTCCTCTTGTTGTAGTGACCCCCAAACATAAAATTATTTTTGTTGCTACTTCGTACTATAATTTTGCTACTGTTATAAGTCATAATATAAATATCTGATATGTGGAATATCTGATATGTGAACCCTGTGAAAGGGTTGTTCAACCCCCCCCCCCAAAGGGGTCACGACCCATGACTTGAGACCTGTTTATGCTAAGGGTTCGAAGGATTCTAAATACAAGGAAAACAAATGTAGAGAGATGAATCTGCATACCTACCTGAAGGTAAGTAGGTAGATAGACATTATTCAGAAATGTCTCAAGACAATAAGATACACCTTCTTCAATTGGCTCAATCTGTTTCTCCTGGATCACCATCAGGAAAAAAATAAACTAAACTGACATCTTTGTGTGGACTCATAAAGGACAGTAATTTGCACTCCACAGAGAATTTGCTTTATGTATACTCCAAACATGCTACGTCCAAAGAATCAATAAGGATGAATGATTTCACGATGGACATTGGAATGTAATCCATTAAAAGGACTGGGCCATTTGTATTTTCTAAGCCGTGCCTAATTAAATCAGGGTCATGAGGCTATTTTCTACTCTCCTGACAGACCAGCATCTACAAGTGGACTACAGAGATCCCATCGTAGTTAGTCCAAGATTAAGTCGGGGCCTTTTCGAGTGGCTGTGTCTGCAGAAGTAAAACATTCCCTTCAGGAGGGAAGAGGGAGTGTCATAGTATTCAGGAAGCTATAGAAGCTTACTATGCTCAGGAAGTTACCAGGTCTAGGATGGCCCCTCCCTCCTTACATAAGCAATAAGCAACTCTTCCATGGACTTATCTGCTACTTGGGAAGGGAGCTGGGGAGATACAGCTTCCCTCGTCATCATTCAGGAAGGGATGCTCTTCTGTAATGTAGCACTTTGATTTCTCCTGCAATTCCCCCTTCACCTGTGCTCCTGTACCACCAATAAAACCACTGGTTCGACAAAGTAGACTTGGGCACAACCATTTCTTTGGTCCATCACAAGTGTCCTATGTGGAGTAAGTAGATGTTTTTTACATCTTCCCAGGAAAAGTCAAGCACACCAGTTCACTTCCCAACTCCAAGGATCCAGATTTCAGAGGGATTTGGAAATTATGGTTTAAAAACGAAAGTTTCCCAAAAAAATCTTTCCTTCTGTATGTCCCTGAATGAAGGTCATCCATTGTAGTAAAAACAATTTGTGTTCATTTTCTTACTCAGCCTTTCCTGGGATCCTCGGCATTAGTTACTGTTGTCCCCTTCTTGTGGATGGACTGCTCCTCATCAGGAAGAAGCAGAAAAGGTGCACCACAAGAAGCAACTTCCACAGGGAACCATCAACAGACATGAGCTCAGTTCTCAGCAACATGTGTGCTTGCGTTCTCTCTCTCTCTCTCTCTCTCTCTCTCTCTCTCTCTCTCTCTCTCTCTCTCTTCCTCCCTCCCTCCCTCCCTCCCTCCCTCCCAAGTACACACTCTATGTGATTCACATAATTATCCAACTTTTAATGGCAAACTTCAAAGTTAAAAAGAATGCTTGGGAAAACCTGTACAGTGGTTAGAGCATGCTTGGGAGCCTGAGTTTGGATTCCCAGGACCCACATTAAATTCTGGGAGGACATGCCAGCTGCCTGTAAGTCCGGTCTTGAAAGGAAGAGACAGGTGATCCCAGAGCATGCTGGTTAGGGAAATTAACCAGATGTGAGAGTTCTAGATTTGCCTGAGAGTCTATGCCTCAGTGAATGGGGTGGAAGGATACAGGATGACTCCTGATATCAACTTTGAGCCTGCTTATGTACATGTCTACTCCCCCTCCCACATGCCCATACATGCAAACATGCACAACTACATACATATATATGTGTCTGTGTGTGTATGCATATATATACACACATAGTCATGAAAATGTAAAAAGAAAAAATAAATTTAAAAATAAAAAGTAGCCGGGCAGTGGTGGCGCACGCCTTTAATCCCAGCACTTGGGAGGCAGAGGCAGGTGGATTTCTGAGTTCGAGGCCAGCCTGGTCTACAGAGTGAGTTCCAGGACAGCCAGGGCTACACAGAGAAACCCTGTCTCAAAAAAACAAACAAACAAACAAAAAACCAAAAAAAAAAAAAAAGTAAACAGAAACAAAGGAAATGAATGCTACCAGTATTTGTTTCTAGCCAATCACATTCAAGACACTGTCATCCCAACATGAATTCATAAAAAATAAAAATGTTGTGTTAAATCTCACAAGCCCCATGAACATTTCACACTTATGTCACATTTTTATTCTGACTCCTCGTATTTCAAGTCTTCAATGTGTAAGCTAGTGGCTGCTGCACTGGAACATAGGCCCAGGGAATAACCAAACCAGTTTATTTCTATGCAAGTCCAAGATGTTTGGGTTTCAAATGCTTAAAGTTTTAAAACTATGAGGTGCCCCTACAGTTTAGAGGGATTCCTGTATTTACTTATTTATCGTCAGGTAGATTGGTCAGCTTCTTCTACCTCATGCTACAATAACAAGCAAGTCACATCCAGTTGCTTGCAGGCCCCAAGTCTGATTTTTGTAACATGTACACATGAACTGACGTTCTACTGTGTTATTTTCTCAGACTGCATGGACAGTATAATATAAAATCGCTTATCAAAGAAATGAAAAAGATAGTAACGTATACTGTTTCAAAAATTCTGCTAGGCAATGCCATGTTCTGCCAATAAAATAACCAGTGCAAATCACATGACCAAGTCTGATGCTTTGGGAACTGTGGGGTATTAGAGAGTACAGAGCCCTCTCACACAAAGAGGCAGCCTCAAAGACTCTGAAGAGCAAATAGCAACACAACCTATAACTCTAAGAAGATACTGAAAACAATACTGACTAGTATCTACTGCCTTCCAGAAAGGACATGCTACCACAAAAGGAGGAAGGACAGACCTGGGTTATATCCGTTTCTTTTCTTCCCAGACCTTGGAGACATCACCCCCCCCCGAGACAGCCAGGAATAAGATGAGGTTGGAGAGTCATTGATTTGCATAAGGACCACATCTCCTCTGCTTTGCCATAGTCTCTAAGCACGTGGGTACCACTCAATATAAGTCATGCACATCTTTGAAATCTGTATACCTGATGGCTCCCAGTAAGACTGATTATTTTACTGTCTTGCTCTAGTCTGTCCTGTCCTTCTTTTCTTCCTTCCTTCCTTCCTTCCTTCCTTCCTTCCTTCCTTCCTTCCTTCCTTTCTTTTTCTTTTTTCTTGTGTGTGTGTGTGTGTGTGTGTGTGTGTGTATGTGTGTGTGTGTATACACATGTATATTGTATATGTGTACATACCTGGGTGGCTGTATATACCCCACCATGCACAGAGGCCAGGGTAGTAGAGGAGTTAGGTGTCCTCCTACATCACTTACCACCTTATCTCTTTGAGACAGAGTCTCTCCCTGACATTTTCTCAGTGCTCCTCCTCTCTCCATCCCTCACATCTCTGGGGTTGTAGGCTCACACGAGCCCACATTCAACTTGTTCCTGAGACCCAATTCAGGTCCTCAGGCTTACACAGCAAGCACTATTCCCCCCCTGGACCATCTGTCCAGTCCCTCATTTTCTGTCCTCTTCCAAAGGTCTTGCTAACTTGCCTAGGCTATTCTGAAACTCATTCACTTTCTAGCCCATGCTAATGTCAAACTTTCAATTAAAGGCATGCACAGTGGTTATTTCCAATAGCGATTTGCACAGGTTTATACTGCCTGCTTTTATTAAGACATATTTCTGTACTATTTGAGCCCTAATATGTTATTCTGTAAGAGTCTTACCATAAGAAACAATAAACATACATATAACACTGTACACTGATCCCGGTTTGCAGGGACACATTTCCCTGGCTGTGTTGGGGACCAGATATCCTCAGTTTACCTGGTTCTGAACAATAGTTCTCAGATCTTTAAGGTTTCACCCTACAAAGTGGTTCTCAACCTGTGGGTCGTGACCCCTTTGGGAATCCAACAACCCTTTCACAGGGGTTACCTAAAACCATCAGAAAACACAGATATTCCCATTACAATTCAGAACAGTTAGCAAAATTATAGTTATGAAGTAGCAGTGAAGATAGTTTTATGGTTGGGGATCACCACAACATGAGAATCTGTACTAAAGGGTCAAAACAGGCCTAGGTTAGACCCATACAGGCTCCCTGATTGGCAGATCAGTCTCTGTGAGCCCCTGTGAGTCCAGGTTAGTTGATTCTGTGGGGTTTCTTGTGATGTTCTGGACCCCTCCGGCTCCGACAATCCTTCTTCCCTTTCGTCAGAAGGATTCCCCACACTCCATCTAATGTCTGGCTGTGGTCTCTGCATGTTTCCATCAGTTGCAGGATGAAGCCTCTCTGAATTACAGTTGGACTGGGCACCCAGTCTATGAGTGTAGGAGAATATCATTAGGCATCATTTCATTGACTTTTTTTAGCCAGCTGTGTTTGGTTCTATCCTAGGTCTCTGAGCAATCTAGCCTCTGGTTTCTGATCTTCTGGGGTGGACTCTCTCTTGTGGTATGGGTCTCAAGCTGGACCAATTATTGGTTAGCCACTCCCACAATTTCTGTGCCCCCTTTACCTCAGCGCATCATGCTGGCAGGACAAATCATATGTCAAAGGTTCTGTGGCTGGGTTATATAGATGTTATAGTTGTGTAGCTTAGTGCTTTTGTGGAACTCCTAGTAGAGGGAGCAGGGGCTGCTACCGATGCTGTTGCCTGCTTCTGCAACCCTTGTCTTCCAACTAGATTGCCTTGTCCAGCCTTAATATGAGGGGGTGCCTAACCTTATTGCAACTTGATATGCCATGTTCGGTTGATATCCATGGGAGGCCTGCCCTTTTCTGAAGGGAAATGGAGGAGGAGTAGATGGGGAGGGGGGGTAGAAAAAGTGGGAGAGCAGAAGGAGGGAGGGAAATCTGCTATTTGGATATAATACATGAGAGAATAAATTAACAAAAAACGAAAATTTTTAAAAAGGGTTGCAGCATTAGGAAGGTTGAGAAGCACTGTTCTAGAATCTTCTTTAAGATCCGTGAGATTAAATAGCCTTAAATTTCTCAAAGCATTCAAGCTGACCTAGAAAAATCACCCCAGAGGCCACTGGAAGAGTGACAAACTGCCTGTCCCTTCCAAAGCAAGTGTTTACGACCAATACAGCAGAGACTTGGGGCATCCATTGCTCTTAGCGGATGGATTGGAAAGCCTCAAACTTCCAGTTAAGATTCAATAAAGCCTCTCAAAATCATAAGGCATTTTCCTCTCCAGAAAAAAAATATGAGGGACTCTGACCAAAAGTCACCCAGCCTTGTATAGCCCCAGGACAGAGGCAGAACTTTATTAATCTCTAGATTAATATCGGGCCACCTTATAAGAAAGAGTGGCTACCCTGGGCCTCTCAAGCAAACTTATTAGATCTTTAAAGGAAAGATGCATTTTAAATAAATAAATATCTAAACATATAAATGCCACAGGCTCAGCACCCCACAATTCACAAAGGCAATTTTATCGCTCTTTTTTACAGCTTCCAGTACCACAAAAGTTCACGATTAATAGCCACCGACAGGAAAGAGAGAAAGATAAAGAAAATGTTTATTGCTTTAGAAACTCTGGCACTCCCTTCTCGGCTCCTTAACGACCCTCCTTTCCGAGTATCGCCAAGTACAGGAGGCAGAATAAAACATGTGCTTAATGTGGACACCACCGTGGCAGCTGATAAGCCCACGTGCAGCGGGTGGTAAAGGCTCCAGGCAAGGGCTAGAGGGAGGAGGTCCAGACATGCTCCTTAAAGCCATCACTCGTACAACACACAGTGAAAATTTCACATCACCTCTGAGCGGGATAACAAATTCGCCAAGGGTATCTGAGTTTGAATTAAGATGATCGAAATGCCAAGGGGGAAACAGCACCTGAAGTTTGGAGGGGGGGAGGGAGAGAGAGAGAGAGAGAGAGAGAGAGAGAGAGAGAGAGAGAGAATATATATCTTGAAATGTTTTCCTTTGTCCCTGTAGCACACTTTGGACACATCTGTAGTTCATGATTCATTCAAGATTTGCAAACTTGGGATTGAAAACATTTCTGAGTATAGGCTGGAGACTCGACTCAGTGGTTAAGAGTGACTCCTGTTCTTCAGACGACCCAATGATGGTTCCCAGCACCCATATTGGGATACTTCTAACCACCTGTAACTCCAGCCCCAGGAAGTTACCTTCTCCTGATCACTGTGGGCACCTATGCACATGGGACATATACTCACAGGAATGCACGTATACACATATGAATAAATCTTTAAAACATTTTTAATCCAAGCAATTTAGTGTTACTTTTAAAAAAAAAAAAATGCACATTCTAATCTTGCCACCTAACAGACTGGTACAAAAAGCTGTAACCAGGATTCTTTTGTGGATGTCCTGGATAACTGAATAGAGGTAAAGTTGATGGTGGTTTTCATGACATTGCTAACCAAACAGTCAACATTGCAGCCTGTGTCTGATGGGAGATGAACAGTATGGCTGATAAGTTGACTCAGGGGATGAAGCAAAGTTCTCAGTTCAGATTCCCAGCTCACACATAAAGAGCCCAGGACAGTGGCCCCTTCCTGCAATGCCAGCCCTAGAGAGATGGAGACAGAAGGATCCCTACTGCTTTCTGCAGCCTGTCTAGTCAATTGATGAGCTCCAGATTCAGCAGGAGTCCCTGCCTCCAGAACAAGGCGGAGACACAACTGAGGAAGACACACAGGTGTCCATGGGTTTGCAGATGTACCCCCCACACACACTAGTAAATACACCCACAGAAAAAAAGAAATGAATAGCTTCTATATGTGTCAAAGGATGTTTTATGAAGCATACTTCCTTGTGAACATCTCCCCATTCAGGTCTTACCCAGGGTAAGCCATGTCACTTACTGGGAATGGAAGGAACAGTCAGTTCCAGAACAATGATTTCTTCAACACAGGAAGACAATGGGGCATGTGAGGGAGCAACTGATGGCAGAGGACAATAAAGAGCCAAGAGTTCTCCCTCCACCCTCAGAGATGAGGAAATGGTAGAATGGGTGGACCCCACTCCTCTGAGAAAAGCCCTGGGCAGGTGTCTCCTGAAGGTGTCTAGGGCAAGAAAAGGGCATGCGCCTGAGGTCTGCCCAGTCTGAGCTCCCCGAGAATGTTCCCATGCAGTGCTCCTGGGACTGCAAGAGTCCTAAGAACTCCAAAGAGAACTCATGAATAGAAGGAACAGTGAAGACTGCAGTCAGCTGCACCCAGGGATCCCTGCTGGGCCCAGAGAGCAAACCATGCCAGCCACAGAGAAGAAGGCACTCAAGGGAAAGCCAGGGCTGGCAGCCCCATGCCGCAGCATGGATAGTCCAGGTGCCAGACGTCAACACACACTACAGCGGTACCTTCAATAGATGCATTCTGTATACACGCATACACATATATACACATATACAGATACGTATGCACACACATGTATATATTTTATATATATAAATATATAAATTATATATTATATACATTATACATATATACATATACACACTTGTGTGTGTGTGTGTGTGTGTGTGTGTGGGTGTGGGTGTGGGTGTGTGTATGTGTGTGTACCCTCATGCCATGATCATAACTTTTTTTTTAAGTCCTTGATGTTAGCCAGGGAGAAGAGAAAAGAAATGGGGTTCACTGCAGAGACAGCCTTTTCCTGAGAACTATCTTAACCTGGGGTTCCCTTTCTTCACCCACTTGGATGATGATGTGACAAAGACTACATAGCCCATTGGTCGGCTATCTCAGTAACAGAGCCCTGACCTTCAGCCGGGTACACTGCCAACCAAAAGAAATAATACATTCCTAATCTCCTTTGTTGGTAGGTGTTCGCTTGTAATTCAAGTTTTCATCAACAAGGTCAAAGTAGAACTTCTGTGTGTGTGTGGCTCTCATAACACTTGCTTAAGGAAGCAAGGGCAGAGACTTGCCCTTCTGACTGGTTCTACTGACTGGGTCCTGGCTGTGATGTTTGTCATTCTAGCAACATTATGGAGCAATATGGAATAATATATATTCGGGATGGGAAAATATGACTAGAAGGAGACAGGGACCCTGATAAGCTGCCATTCTGTTAGCTCAGAAGCCTCTTCTCCCACTGCTTAACCTGAAAGAAATGCTAATTTAATCTTACCTAGATCACTATCATGTTGCTCTTGTCACAGCTTATAGTTGAAGAGGTCTTTACAAGGTTTTGTTTATTTATTTGTTTGGGGTTTTTGTTTTTTTTATTTTGAGATGTGGTCTTCATGCAGCCCGGGCTAGTCCCAAATTCAAGATTCTCCTGCCTCAGATTCCCAAGTGCTGGGATAACAGGTATGCACCACCAGGTCTGGTGTGAAGCAGTCCTAAAGTACAAGTTATGAACAATAAATACAATACCAGTAATAGCAAAGGAAGGTTTAAATTTTTCTGTGCTCTGAAGATATATGTGTGTATACAGTAGAAGAATCATTTATTCATGTTATATAATGCATATATATACATATATGTGTATACACTATATATAAAATGCATCTTCTATAGACATATTTATTATTTCTTTGCTATAATATGCTGAGAGTAGTCACATATCACTATGATAAGGGCAAAATATTTTTACATATTTTAGAATTATTTAGGCACTTCAGAGGATCAACTGGCTTAATCTTATTTATCCTTAGTAAGATAACAAACTCAACTGTTTGTTCCAGTAAAAGAAAGACAGACCTCCATGTCTATAAAGCTATTGAGTAGGGCTGGGGAGACCACTCAGTAGTAGCATGCTTGCCAAATGTGCCTGCCTCCCTGGGTTCCTTCTCTAGCATTGCAGGAAATGAGAAGCCACAAAGCTGGGACCTGGGATTTTTCTGGAAGGGAGCCTGCAAAGCCTTGAGCTAATCTGAAGACATTGCTCAGTCTCTCCTCCAAAGCAAGCTGGCTGCTGGCTTTCCCCACACAGATATGGAAGACTTTGCAAGGACTTGAGGTCATGTATCATCATTACTCCAGAGCTACACTTTGTCATTTTTGTATGCATCGGTCAGACCCATATCAGACAGTTTAAGATCTGCCCAGGCCTTTTAAAACTAAAAAAAAAAAAAAGTTCATGGTTAAAGTAGTGTGATGGTTAGCAAAACCCCAGCACCTCACCCAGGGCTAGCAAATCAAACGGCAGCTGAGCCATTGCCGGTTATTTGGAATTATTTATGCTCGTGCAGGATAAAGGATCTAAGGGAAGGGTTGTAGGATTTTTTTCATCCTAATGATAAATACAAACAGACTGTAAAAGTGCCCGTTAGCTGGCATAGACAATTGTATTAAAGAGAAACCTTGTAAATTTCAAAAGCCTACAAACAAGATGTAGAAAATTGCTTGCGTTTATGGTGCCATTTATCAAAAGGCTTCCTTCTCGGGGTGCTTGAAACTTACACGCATTCTCTCGAGGCAAGAATTCACATGGAGCCTAAAATGAAACAGAATCTTCCTTTTTAAGAAAAAAAAAAAAAAGTTGCAACACCAGCCCCAGCACATTAGGAGGGAGTTTGAGAAGGCAGGATCCAACCCTTCTTATTAAAAGACACTCGAGAACAGCCAGTGCTCATCACTGACCCGGGAAAGAGAGGAAAACAATTAACTGACAGGACTTGAAAAAAATCGAAGTTACTCTGCATCAAGTGAAAAAAAAAAATTCTTCCTTTGGTTTCCATGCGGAAAACAACAAAGAGATTTTTGGTGTCTGAATTGCAGCGCAACAGAGTTCAAAGTTTGGCTGAAAGAAAGCTCTTAAGCTGGTATCTGCACTACTGGAATAACAATAAGGCCATTGGTAAGAGTAACAGGAGCAAACAGCAGCCCACAGCCCAGAAGACCCACCCTGCGCCTCCACCAAGTATCGGTGGGCATCCCATCCACACTGCCATGCCGAGCACATCTTAGCAATCCAGAAAGACGCATTACATGAAACAAAGAAACAAACTGGAAATCTCTTTCGTCTGTAAAATACACCCAACTTGGGGAATGGTTTGAGTTTCTAGAGAGGCCTACCTGTCTGGCTTAGGATGATGAACTACTGCCATCTCAAACCTCACCTTTTTCTCTCTAGTGAACATACTGCGTGATGTGGACTGCTTCCTGTGCCTCAAGTTCCATTGATGGAGACTTTCTCAGCATGTTGGCTCTCCACTGGAGTAATTTGCCTGGGAGTGGGGAAATACTGAACAATGCCCTGAGGCATTCATTTTCTTTTTTACCTTTTTTTTTTTTTTTTTTTTGCATTTCAAATGTTTCCATCTTTCCAGGTCTCCCCTTTGCAACCCCTATCCTTTCCCCCTCCCCTACCCACCCACCCACCCACTCTCTTCTTTCCTCCTTGATATTCCCCTATACTGGGCCATCTAACACCCTCGGGCCCAAGGGCCTCTCCTCCCCCTGATGGCTAACAAGGCCCTCCTCTGCCACATATGTGACCAGCACCATGGGTCCCTCCATGTGTATTCTTTGGTTGGTGATCCAGTCTCCAGGAGCAT